>AP026173.1:0-601121 GCA_030295235.1 Fistulifera solaris
CCCTAACCCTAACCCTAACCCTAACCCTAACCCTAACCCTAACCCCTAACCCTAACCCTCAACCCTAACCCTAACCCTAACCCTAACCTCCTAACCCTAACCTCCTAACCCTAACCCTAACCCTAACCCTAACCCTAACCCTAACCCCTAACCCTAACTCCTAACCCTAACCCTAACCCTAACCCTAACCCTAACCCTAACCCTAACCCTAACCCTAACCCTAACCCTAACCCTAACCCTAACCCTAACCCTAACCCTAACCCTAACCCTAACCCTAACCCTAACCCTAACCCTAACCCTAACCCTAACCCTAACCCTAACCCTAACCCTAACCCTAACCCTAACCCTAACCCTAACCCTAACCCTAACCCTAACCCTAACCCTAACCCTAACCCTAACCCTAACCCTAACCCTAACCCTAACCCTAACCCTAACCCTAACCCTAATGTCAGTGGGTCTGCCAGACAGACCGTGCTGCAGCGAATTGTCTTACTGGTGCACAATGTCCAATATCTTTCCTATTTCCTATTTTCCCACCTATTCCTCTTTTTCCAATTATCTGCTTGTTCCTTCTACCTCATTTACCTCTTCCTAGTTACCATATTCCGCTTTACCTAGTTCTAAGTTCCCTTTTCCACATTCCAAGTTCCATATCCCAATTTCCAAATTCCTAACCCTGTAGAAAGAAAAGAGAGACAGTAGCTCTTTCATGGTGCTGATATTGTCATCTTGACACGGATGCACGCTCATCGTCGTTGCGTTTGTTGCGCGTTTTCGCCTTTTGATAATCAAAAACAAAAAACGCATCTAACCTACTCTAAAGAGAATGCAAGAACGACGGACATACCAATTCCAAAGATAATCAAGAACGAAAATTGTGGCATGACGCCAGCAAAACTTCATTCCAAGAAATTCCAAACGAACGAACGAACGAACTAACGAACGAACGAACGAACGAACGAACGGTAACAAGACAGCCGCGATAGACAACTTCCAAAGATTATCAAGCCGCATAAAAGCACAGGGCACGAAATTCAAGACTGTTCAAAGCACCTAAGTCGAAGTTGACCATGGCGCGCATGCCGCTGTACAGTGAAATAACAAAAATCAATCTTTCGAACCCAAACTTCGTATACATCATATAAAAATGCAGGAAAGACGAATCTGAAAGAAGCAACCGCGAGATATCGATTCATTCACGAAAACGCTGGTGAGCTTAAAAGTGCCACAGCAGCTCTTTCTGAATGAAAACGCGATTATTTGTTGTAAAAACGACTTTCGACCCATTCAAACAAGGAACCTACTATATTGTCATAAAAAAAGGAAGAATCGGTACGAAGATACATCAAAAGAGCAACCGCGAGTAGCTGTAAAGCAGCTCGGAAGACACTTTGGATGACACCACAGCAGCGCTTCTACTTTGACGCGATTTACAGCTCTGTTGAATACTACACGAAAGCCTGCGGCGCCCTTGGACGATCTATTAGAACGAAATAAAGCTACTAGAAAAAGAATCAACGAAAAGTATAACAAATTGACTATTTTATTACTGTCGATAGCTTTGCATTGCAATGGTGATGCTTGTTTATTGTTGTTCGCGGTTCGCGCTGAGTGTTTGTGGTGGTTGGTCATTTGTCATTTCGATCACGTTTGTCTTTTGAAATTGCAGTACTGTTTCGGATGATATTCAAACTAATTCCAATAGAACGGTAAATTGATCGGAATCTTACACTTTACCCCACAGTAAAGGTTTTTTCCTTAGACCGCAAAGCTCGAACAAGTCCTCATAAAGCCATTTTGGTGTGTCTCCGATAGGATCCCCATTTGACAAAGAGACTGAAAGCTTTGTCCGTCAGATGTTTTGTTGCGCTCGCGGTTATCACTGTGATCCAGCAGTACCGAAATGATCCATCCGACGTTCTCTGAGACCTTCGCGATTCGATTGTAGGACTGAATCATGTTGCTCATACTAAAAATGTTGCCAGCCACAAGAACATGCACGCATTTGCGATTCTCGTTTCCTACCAAGCCACAAGTTGTTGTAATGTAGATTTGGATTTCACCATTCGTCCATCGTCGAAAGGCGCTTTGATCTCTCTTCATCGTCAGAATGACCAGTAATAACGCATGGAGTGAATCCACGTTGCAAGAGCCATTCTTCTAGCTGTGCTGCCGAGTCCGATTGTATTGCAAATGATGTGCATTGACACTCCTGAGTTTAGTTCTTTGACTCAGCTAACGACAAGATTGCTCATGCTAGCCACTAGGTCGCCCACGACCTAGTAGTCCACAGTGAAGCCTTGATCTACTTCTCCCATTACCTCGTCACGAAGAATTTTACGAGGAGGCACTTTGTTGAGGTTAAAAATGCGAACACTGGATCAATGAGCGCAAAGTCCAGCGTCCCGGAAAGAGTTATCACTGGAATATCTAGCGCTCCGATCTCTTGAAGCTCTTTGTACTCATTGCGAAAAGAGACTTCGGACAAGCATGTATGTACCTCATCCATAACAATCGCGTGCAAAAGTCCGCCTTGAGGCAGCTTTTGTGGTTCTTGAAGAGCTCCACAAACTCCCGACAGCAACAAAAACACAACGTCAAGCTTTCCTAGTTTGTGATCGCCTTTGATTTGAGCAGCGATCTGTGCCACTGAAACGTCAAGCCTGCATTTCCCTATCCGAACTGATGTGTTTGCCAAACG
Source organism: Fistulifera solaris (assembly GCA_030295235.1). Taxonomy (NCBI): domain Eukaryota; phylum Bacillariophyta; class Bacillariophyceae; order Naviculales; family Stauroneidaceae; genus Fistulifera; species Fistulifera solaris. The sequence goes on from AP026173.1 coordinate 2,702, forward strand.
GGCCTCAGCCGATGCAATGTGATGTTTGTTCAGTAACTTGTAGGGTGAAAGAGCAATGATTGTGTTCAACGGCTTGTTGGAGAACCACGCCGCCAAAAGTGGCCCAAGCCATGCAAGTGATTTACCACTTCCGCAGGGGGTACCGACATGGCCGTGGTACTTCCCGCTTAGAACCATCTCCACCATTTGTCGCTGTGTGATGTCCAGGAACTGGAAACCTGGTCCGTATCGCTGCCGAAGTCCCCCTCAGATGTCGTCACTGTCGATGCGCGCTTTTGTAGCAGAGTGGTACTTCTCCAAGTGACATTTGAAAGATCCGAATCAGCTTGATGCCTGCGCCTTGCAACTTTGTATGATATCGTTCGACATGTGTTCTCTCTGAATGTCCATGCTGGTTCGCCACAGATTCAGTTGCTGTCAAAATGGTGTGATCGACTTCGCCAAACAAGACATTGTGCCACGTTGAAAACACCTGCCGAATTTCCGTCTTTCTGGGTGTGTTTACAAGATCAAAGAGTGTCCGAGCAGCTTGCCGCATGCTGTAATGCGAGTTTTCGTTATTTGGAAGAGCTAGTAGCAGATTGTTGCCAAAAGGATTCAACTGCTGAAGTGCCGCCCGATACAAGATAAACACACGACACATTTCAGTTGGCAGAACATGCATGACCTTTCGCTTCACTGCAGCCTGTTTTGACACAAGTTTTACAGTCTTGTTGACCACCAAACCATACTCGGCCGTCCCTAGCGCAAAGTGAACTTCAGACAACTTCAGATGTCTGACTTCGGTAAGGAGCCCAACTCCAAAACCGAAACAGTCAAATGCCAAATCAAGGTATGCAGCCACTTGCTGAAGCATCTCTGTCCGTGTTTCAGCGTTATCGCCATTCATTTGTAGATCCTCCGATGATATTGTTTGCTCTCCATTCTGCATTGTAAACGACAATGTTGCCTCATCAACGTGATGGACCACAACCGGCTCAAGCAGTTCAGAAAAGAGGCCCAGCTTTCCCCGCGGAAGATGCTAGCAAATGCTTCTTTGCACTTCTCCAGAGCTGCAGGTAGGAGACCAGAAAAGAAGTCTCTGTGATAGGTATTGTTGCCGTAGTAGATGTTTGTGCCGTCCGTCTCCGCCGTCTTGCTGTAATTTTTGCGTGCCGACATGTCTCGTGTAGCACGAATCAATCCAGAAAGCATTGCGGGCACCCTTGCACCTCACACTCTCTCAGCAATAAACCGCATTGTCTTGTCTCTCATTGTGTCTTGCTGCACGGCAAAAGAGCTTATCCGTGCTGCTCGCAACATGTGGAGGACACGAGAAACCATGGAGGCCACCTCTCCACAGTCTCGGAAGCGAAGTTTCTTCTTGGTCAGTACCATGGAGCCGAACAATGCAGTATAGTTCAACATCGGTTTGCGGTGGAAAAGCCCTATCTTCTTCAAGGTATGCCGCCAGCATTTCCAACACAAACAACTGTGGATCTTGGGCTTGGGACTCGGTTCGGATGAATTCGGGAGAAATGCGAGCGGATGATAAATGAGCCTGTTCGCCACATGAAGCATACGAAATGCTTTAACTCCCGTAGTAGATCAACAATGTTTTCATAGAGAACAAAGGTTGCACCGTAGGTCGTGGTCGCTCACATCTAGCCCAGGAAAAGTCATCAGGCTTGCACGTGTCTTTGGATCAATCATCTTGATAAGAAGCTCTGTGTGATTCTTTCTCATCCATTCTTCCAGCCATTTGTGAATGAGTTCAAGCTCGGGCTCCATAGTCTGATCAATCTCTTTTCGCGGCGCGGAACAATGAATTCTCGAAACTTAGTATCAAAATCCAAGCCCAAGCAATGGCAAAGATCCACAAGAGGCTGAAGATGGGTGACATACGGTGTGGTCTCCTCTCCTCCACAGCGATATTTCTCAATCATCTCGATCGTTCGTGCAAAGTCAAACGTCTTGCTGCGCCCGCGATTTGTGTGAGGGAACTCGCGGTAGAGCAGACAGCTTCCGGTTCTCGCCAACGTAAAGCTTCATTTTCCTCTGCTTGCGGCTGGGGCACTGTTTCTTGCGTCGAGATCTTCCTGCATGACCGGTCAAGATTGGACGCATCAATGTTCGCCTTTCCACAGTGAAGACAGATGAAAGCGTCCCTCATATCAAACGCCTGTGTCTTCCAGATCTTCATTTCGTCTGCCAGTTCCGTTGCAGTAGCTTGATCAAAGGAGAAGCCGGTGTGGTTTGCACGAACATGTTCAAAGATATTGGCAGCGGTAGTTTCATTCAAAAGAGCATCTTCCTTGACAAATGTTTTGCAAGCAAGGCACTTCAATTTACCTTCCGTGAAAGTAAAACATGTTGAATGGCTTGGGAGGCGAGTTGACAGTTTCGGGTGGAACTGATTGAGCCGTTGTTGTCCAAGTCCGTGGCAGTACGCTTATGAGATGCTGGAGGAAGTTCCAACTGAGTCGTCAGAGTCGTAGCCGTAACTGTAGCCATAGTTGGAAGTTCACTTGTCACCAGAGCTGGTCCACCAGAATGATCTCCACCACCCAGACTGGAGTTGCATCGATAAGAGCCACAGCATTGTTGGTTGCTGTCATCGTTGCAGATGCAGTTGCAGTTCTGATTGGAGGAGTTGGAATGAGCAAAGGAGTTTGATCAGTCGTAGGACCAACAAGAAGTTCTTCAAAGTCATCATTGCCATCCGTCATGAGCATCGTAGGAGGAGCTGGGAACAACGAAGAAGCTGGAGTTGTCACGGGTGCAGTTCCAGTAGCAGTTGGCGACCACAAGAAGGAAGGAGCAGGTGCTGGGGCACCTATCTCAGCTGTTGGATGATCTCCACTGCCCAAGTCCATAGCGGTAGTAGTTGCAGTCGCCGGGCCAGACCAGCCGTCCCATCTGTCCCAGCCATCCCGTCAGTAACATTCTCGCGGTCAGGAGTTGGGTAGTCACCGTTGAAAAGGTCTTCAAAGCTGTAGTCCATCTTGAGATGAAGGAAAGCAAGGCGTAAAAGGTAGAAGCAACAAGCAGAAAGCAAGGAGCAAGAAAGCACTATTGTCGGAACGATTACAACCTGTGGTCAAGCACAAATTGTGGGAAGGAGTGCCTCATCACTTTTCAAAAGAATATCTGATATTCCGGTCAAAATGCGTGCTCACAGATCATGAATAGCCCTTCACCGAGGACCAGCAAGATTCTAACACTTTATTTGTAGTAAATCACTAAGTGCTTTCTTGCTTATTACGACTAATATAATTCACACTTCAATCTTCTCAGCTAGTTCAAGTTGTCAAAGCGTTGAACTGTAGTAATTGTTGTACTTATTCCGAAAGATATCCACAGTTGTTGCAGTCAATCGGCCATTATCTGTGCAGAATTTGTTATTTCTGGTCTTGAGAATTTACTATAGCAATTAACGTACCTAGACCCGTAGGATTGTACTGATTTTTGCACTGTCAAAAATCGTTTAATGTCGCAGGGTGGTGTTTGATTACACGCGTCAGTCGTGTCCGTTTCGGAATCCTTTTTCTCAAAACGACAACAATCAACCATGACATCGGAGGCCGTCATTTACTTCATTCGACATTTACTTTTCAATTATATAAAGACACTGCTGTCAAATACTATTTATTCCTACGAGGCTCTACGAAGAAACGCGCGGATTTATTCAAAATGACTGTGCAGCGGGCTTTCAAAGTACATGCCGCATTTTCCGTCGAAAAGAAGGGATGTTTGAGGCCCTTGCGAAGCCGTATCGAAAAACAATTCATATTCTCGGCTCATATGTAACTACTGCTATTTAAGGTCGACTGCTGTCTTGTTATGATTGATCAAAATAGTGCGTTTGAAAGTCAAAGAAAGAGAATCAAAGGTACGTTCGTTGACCGACCGAAAATTTCGATTCTTCAAATGCAAGCATTAGAGACGCGATTTCGGCACAGAAATCGTACAATAACTTTAACATGAATTTTTAAAAAGCTTTGATTGGGTCTGTGCTTGTCAAATCGTAGCGCTTTCTTAGATTTCAATATTCGAACGTCGGTCGCCAAATTCGACAAAATTGATAAAGTCGAAAGCGTATCATTTTGCGCTCGCTTATCGTTCTCATTGTATCAATAATCAAACGATTGTTCCAATACATTTGCGAAATAGTCGATTCACGTGTCGTAGCTACCGCTTTAGCTATTTGTAATTCGTCTTGTCGAAAACTATTCATCGCAAAATATCGACAAAATTTCATCCCACTTCTTCTACTTTCACTCCTAAGGCAATTACAATAGCCGACACCCAACTTAACCTTTTGCCTTGTCAAAGGACCGCCCTACCGGGCCGTCCCCTTAGCAGCGGACGTGCGTAAGAAGAGGTGTTCCCCCATCCTTGACCCTACCCAGGGGGGGGTGCGAAACCTAACGATTGCACCTTAGCCGCGTAGAACTAAGCCTAGTACTAAGTTGGGGTTTGGGGAGAGATCCCGCTCGCTGCGCGGTTTCCTTTCCCCCTCTCCGCAAACACCCAAGTTACTGTGGTTAGTACTTGCTCAAGGGGGTGAAAAGATGGAACCCGATGAAACAACACGCCCGGGTGATTCTTTTACTAAGCCAACAATACAAACGATATAGATTAGCTAAAGTGAAAGGGGGGAGAGACGGGGAATCGCTGCGATGAGAGGGGGAGAGAGGGGGAATCGCTGCGATAAGAGGGGGGAGAGAGGGGGAATTCCGGCGATGAGAGGGGATTCCGGCGATGAGAGGGGATAAACTAAAGAATTTAGGGATAAAAGGGGATAGAGGGGGATGTGCGGCGAAGTGAGGCATACTTAGCGATGATGACGTTTCGAAGGTGGTTTCGCCTTAAAGGATTTCTTCGCAACGTAGATCAACTTGAGTGATAGATAATTGAATCATTACCGCTACGACGAAGTGAACATTTTTCTTTGACTAATGAAAACCCTTCGGGCCTTGATTATTGTCCTTTAACTTTACCGTAAGTCTCGTAGAGCGAAACGTGTTATACGAAAGGACTTGACGAGCCGTTGCGGCCACCGCGAAAGCGTAACCGCGAAAATTTTGCGGGTGTCCCGGTTAATCTACTACTACAGTACCAGGGTACTTTCATCATTCATAACGCACGATGATCGATGATTGATGATTGATGATGTAGAATATTATTCTTTATGATTAATGATTGATTTTGATTTGAATTATGAACCATGAGCCATGAGCAATCATAAGGTTCCTACGGTGTCTATTTTCATAAGTATTACTACGTATTTGATGGCCTGTAAACTGGGAAGCATCTTAGAGACTTCGAAAATAGCTTTGTAAGGTATTTTGGTACGTCTGGGCCTCGGCCTCGATTTCCTATTTTGCATTATTTTGTGGCCTTCTACTTGCTTTGCATGTTTCATCTTGCCAGTCCGCTGATTGCCGTCGCTCATCCGTTCAAAGTTATCAACGCTGCCGATCATCATTCGTCCGAAAACTTATCAATGTGTGACATTGCGAAGGGGAAAATCACAGTCGCACTAGACTGGACGCCCAATACGAACCATGTTGGCATGTATGTTGCTTTGCAAGAAGGTTTTTACACCGCAGCAGGGCTTAATGTAACGCTCGTTCCTCCTAACGAGAATGAAGGAGCTGTTACGCCGCCCCGTCGGGTAGCCGCTGGCACAGCAACATTCGCAGTTGGGGCTTCTGAAACTGTCGTTTCGTTTGCCACAACTTCCACGCAACAAATGTCGCGCCTTGTGGCGGTTGCGGCTCTCCTGCAAGGCTCGACGTCTGCTATTTGCACTCTTCAAAGTTCTGGAATCGACACTCCGGCGAAATTACAAGGTCGACGTTTCGCTTCACATTGGGGCCGTTTTCTCGGATGCCATGGTTCGTACCATGGTAAATAATGCAGGGGGCGACGGTAGCAAAGTAATTTTTCAGCCACTTCCAGGCCATGGCTACGCTGTGCCTGAAATCTTTGAAGCTGGAAGTGTTGTTGCTAGTTTTCTCGAACGCGGTCTTTCGGATTCAGCTTGGATCTTTTCTCATTGGGAGGGTCTCTTAGCGGCTCGTGCTGGACAGAAATTGAACGAGTTCAGCTGGGATGATTATAATGTTGCGTACGGATATGCGCCGATCTTGTTTTGCCGCCCTGATACTATCTCGGACCACATGGACAAGGTCAAGGCCTTCTTGGCTGCTACCGAGCGTGGATATAAAATTGCGGCGTCGGATCCGGTTCGGGGAGCAAAAGCGTTATGCGCCTGTGGACACCCATCGCTGAAAGACAAGGAATTTGTCATGGCGTCGGCGCAGGCTATTGCACCCGCTATTTTAAGCAAGACAGGAAGCTGGGGTACCATGACAATGGAGCGTTGGCGAGCTTTCGTAGACTTCTTGACGGACAATAAGATTATTGTTGATCACGATGGCGTGGAATACGATCGATCCAAGATTATTGTCAGTGAGCTTTTCACTAACGATGCTTTGCCATGCGATTTGCGCGGCTTAGTTATAAAGAAGAATATAGTTGATAAATAATACAGATTATAATTTCGTCCCATAAAGCGAATTGTTGCATAGTTTACTTTCCCTGTACGGCTGCGACCGGATTCTTAATTGAATTTATAACTTCTTGCTCTTCTGCAGTCAGCGAAAAATCATCGTCGACGGATATCATGCACTCCTCATCCGGTGATCCATCTTCGTTGAGACAAGGTCGGAACAGGTAGCTTGCCGCTTTACCAAAATTGTGCACTTCCAAAGGATCACGACCGCTACCATCGTCAAGAAGCTTTACGCATTTCGACTTGACATCGAAAATGATCGGAAGACCGTTCGGAATTTCTAGCTCAACAATCTTATCCTCCGGTATATCACAAAGATGCATCAACAAGCCCCGAATAGCATTCTCGCTACTGGAAATTAAAACACGCTTTCCCTGGTCAACTGCTTGCGGCACGATGCACTCCGTGAAAAAGGGTATTGTCCGGTCCATGCAATCTTTCAGCGATTCCGATTTGGGAAGTTTGCGAGCAAGTGTCGGTCTTCCCTTCTCAATACTTCGGATGAGGGACTCGCGCACAGAATATCGCAGATCAGACAAGTATTTCGAATAGCGAGGGTCGTTGCCAGGATAATGAGGAGAAAACGAAGAGACCTTTGGCGGTGGTGTTTTATAGCCTCGTCGCCATGCTTTGAACTGCGTTTCGCCATGACGCTGCTTTACCATTTGTTTCGAAAGTCCGGTGAGCTCTCCATACATTCGCTCATTCAGTCGCCAAGTTTTAATGATAGGGAGCCATAAACAATCCATTTCCGAAAGCACATGCCACGCCGTTTCGATCGCTCGTGAAAGCCACGAAGTATAAACCACATCGAATTCAAATCCGTACTTTTTTAGCAGCCGACCAGCGTCTTTGGCTTCTTCGATTCCGTCTTGGGCAAGTCTATGCGGCAAATTGTGAGTTCAGTCGGATCCACGAACAAACGCACAACCGCATACTTACGCGACATCGTCCCATCCCGTGAATAGTCCGAGCAAGTTGTGACCCGTCTTGCCATGTCGAATGATAACAATAACTGGATCGCGTCGAACGGGCGTCTTTCCCATTCCGGGCACCAACACTTGGCTGGGCACCGAAGTCACGCACGGCTTACTCGAGATAACGTATGGAGAAACAGGCGATTCGTCGTCGTCATCATCATCACCTTGCGAAAATTCCATACTACCATCATCTTTGAACGTGGGAAGGTCTGGGTCAAATTGGTCTCCGCGCTCCAATGCCTGCAATCCGTCTGACCAGATTTGATCTTCGATAAATTGCATAGGCTTTCCGTTGTTGCCGTCACTCCCATCGTCTTCGGGAGCTGCGTTTGGATCAATAAACTGCCCTGCCCACTCACCTAGCTCTCGCTCTGCACGCAACTTCAACAGACTTCGCTCGAGAGACGTCAAAGGTACCGACATTTGGCTTGAGCTCAGCGCCAGTGTATTGTTGTATCCAGGGACTTGATTCGCCCACTCCTCTTCACGTTTGAGAGCTTCTTTCAGCAATCCGGGTTTTTCCAGAAATAAACCCTTCATATGCACTTGACTCACGGTCGACTTTTCGGCGGAAGGAGGAATTGGCTTTAAATCACGATCGAATTTGTAAATGATGGGAATGCCGGTCGGAATCGAAACCATTTGAATATCTTCATCCGAAATCCCATCAATTGTCTTTACTAAACCACGCAAGGTGTTTGCGTGTCCCACTACCATGACATTTCGCCCATGGCGCAATTCGTACTTGATTTTATCTTCCCAGACAGGCGCCGTTCGCTCCATACAATCCAAAAGCGATTCGGTCATGGGAATTTGCTCCAGCGACAAATCCGCATATTTCCGATCACGACCGGGCCAATACTCGTCGTTGGGTGTCAACGGAGGAGGTCGTGTACGCAAGGATCCTCGCCATTCTTGTACTAGATCTGCACCCAACCGTTCCGCCGTCTCGAATTTGCACAATCCAGTCAATGCTCCGTACATGCGTTCATTCAATCGCCACGTTTTAAAAACCGGCTTGTAGATTTGTTCCATTTCTTGTAGCATGATCCACGACGACATGATTGCCCGTTTGAGTCGGGAAGTAAAGACAATATCGATTTCGTATCCACCTTCTAGTAATAAACGCGCCGCATGTTCGACTTCCCGACGACCTCGCTCTGACAGACCCGGATCAGCCCATCCAGTGAACGTAGCATTCGCATTCCACAGTGATTCTCCGTGACGAACGAGTATTAGTGTTCCCGGCTCGACTCTCGGTTTCGGAAAGATAACATTGTTGATGCTTTTTAGGACTGTAATCATTTTGGAAGATTCGCTGCGCATCGAGTTGTATCCGTCATCGTCGTCTAATTCCAAGGGCCGACGACCGAACAACTTTCTTAGTAGTTTCCCTTTCTCTTGCAGACTGTTTTGATAATTGCCTGACATCGACATGGAGTATCCGTTGGAAATAGGTCGAGAAAGATCGTCGCTTGCATTGCTTCGACTTTCTGTGTCTGTCGAAGCTTGACGCGCAACAGCGCGTGTTCGAGCGACCCCAAAGGGTCTTTGAAAGGCTACAGTGCCATATTTGCCCGTTGAGAGTACCAAGATACAGAAAATATCAATATAATGCCGCATTTTGAAATAAAACAGTTTCTTCTTGATGATAAAGAAAACAGTGTTGTTGCGAGAACGAGAAGCGACGAGATCGAACGACATGGTGAGAAAAAAACGTCGCGGACGTCGGCTTTCTCGAAACGCGACGAACACGTTCGTTGCTTACGTCTTACGTCACAAGTAGAAATCATCGCACAGAAGATCCAGAAACACTCAAACTACACTTTTCCTCACAGTCGCACCAGATGGTCGGTTCGTTGTAGGTTCATCAGTGCGACATTTCCGCTTGACACCTTTTGATTGCGTCAAGTCAAACAGTCACGAATCATCTCGAAAACCCATCACTTTTGCAAACAACACTTTCTCGCATCATCACTTTGTATCCCTATTATCCTTCAACCTCACTCTTTATCATACTTTACCCTTACAAAAGAAGAAAATATGAGAGGGTTTTGCTATGTGTGTTTTCTTTTCATGCTTTTCTGGCGTGTGCACGTCAACGGATGGACAATGCCGTCGACGACGTTCGTTTTCAGTGCTTCGCAGCGACAACATTCTTTATGCGTATCTTCGCAAAAGATTCTAGCACTGTCGCCAGCAACAACAATAGTACACAAGAGAGCACGGCTGTGGAAACTTTAAATGATTGGGAATCGGTTGCGTCGGGTTCTTTCGGTAATCTGTTATTGCAGATGCAAAGAAGAGGTGATTTTCAAGGGGATGTGGTGGATCTGGACCGTCCTGCTATAAAAGCGAACGACACAACAAAAAGGGTACGTTACCAGAATCTGATTATGTTGAAGAAATACCTGTACTGGACTGGGAGACTGCGAAAGAACTGGATGGATCAGTCAAATGGCTCGATGGCGCGGAGCAAATGCAGACACCGATCCAAGTGTTACCGATGAGTTCTCTTTATCGAAGTCATTACAAGACAGTCAAAGACATCCCGCTTTCCATTGCTGATACTCCTTCCGAAGGAGGACGTCTGAGTCGTGATATGCGTTTCTTGGCACTAAATATTTTAGCGAGTACCGAAACAGTCGAACAGTGGAAATTACTGGCTCGTGAAACAGACGGTCTGTTTCCTCTACTCGAAATCATTCGTCATGGAGCGATGGCCATTCAAAAGTATCGCCAGAACAAGCTGATTCTTCCACTGCTTACACATTGGAAAGTACGGAACAAGCGTATCGTGCAGCTTGCAGTGCGTGTCGTGTCATTCGAGACGTATCGGCGTTGTCGCCGGACTTGGCCGCCGTCATTACGGATACAACATTGCGTGCCAACGCCGCTTGGAAAGGAGGTCTTATGAGGGACTTCTCCGATATACTACAGCATGCCAATGAGTATACAGATAATAAGTTTCGAAGAAATCAACGCGAGATCCGACTGCGATCCAAGCTCTACGTTTGTCAACTTTTGCTGGCGATGGTGGTATCTAGTGACAACGCGATTGATGCGATACGATCTACGAATGGTCTTGCGGATGCTGTCCTGGGATGTTCATCATACGCTCGTAAAGAAAAGGCTAGACGCTGGGTTCGATATCCTGGTGAAATGGCAAAATGGTTGTGGCAACGAAAAGCACGCGGGCGTCGGACATTGCGAAGACCATTTCTAGAGGCAGCAACTCTTGGTAAAGATCTGAATGCAAACGTCAAACGAATAGCCAATCAAATATTAGCAGCTATTGGCTACAACCAGTGGACTCCAAAGACACCGGGTCAGCGCGGCCTTCGCATTCTCTCTTTGGATGGTGGTGGATCACGTGGGATGGTTGCCGTCACTGCGGTCCGAGATCTTATGGAAAAGATTGGAAACGGTGCAGAGGTCGCCGATTGCTTTGATATCGTGGCCGGCACGTCCACCGGTGGGATCATTGCGTTTCTCACCGCCATTCGACAAGAGACGTGTGCCGAGGCGGTGGAACGCTATAATCAACTCATCAAACAAATCTTCGTGAAATCGGCGCTGAGTACTCCACTCATGTTTTTTACTACAGCGAGTTACGATGAAGCTCATTTTATGAAAGTGCTAACGGATATTCTTCGAGATGAGATCATGTTGGATTCACGAGCAGATCCCACGGTCCCATTGGTGTTCTGCGTCACGTCCAAAATGTCCTCTACACCGACTCATGTGTCGTTGATGAGAAACTATAATTATGCGAATGGAGAATTAGCTGACTCTTTTGTTATCAATCCTGACAAAGCACGAGAAGAGTTGGGACTCGGACTTGAGTTGGAACACCCGATCATTCGAAATGCCGTTTATGCGCGTAAGCGCGTGTCTCTAAAGCGCCTGGAGCAGACACCACCACTGGCTCGCGATATCCAGGGTCGTTTCGTGTCCTACAACGTTTCGCGTTACGGGCATCCACTGCCGCACCGACAGTCTTCAAGCCGGTCATGATGGGAGGTGAGATATACGCGGACGGTGGAATCGTTTCAAGCAATCCTAGTGCAGTGGCAATCCATGAGGCCAGAACACTGTTCCCTGATATTCCGATTGAGCTTCTAGTGAGCGTCGGAACTGGCGCTTTCGTCGAACAGAAAAGTGCTCCTCGTATCGGCTGGGACGGGATAATAGGTCAAATAGTCAATAGCGCGTGTGATGGGGAGCAAACGCACCATATACTGGAAGATATCTTGGGCAATCCAGCAGCCGTAAGCCTAGGAAGTAAAACATCGTCCATGACTCGTTATTTTCGATTAAACCCGGTGCTGGGTTTACCCGATGAATTTCAATCGACGTTACCGACCCAATCAAACTTGAAAAACTCAAGCGCATAACGCTGGATTACATGAACCAAGAAGAAAAACAGGTAGAAGAAATTCGCCGTATACTAGGCGGAGAACGGAAGCGACGACGAGGGTTTCTACGGAGGCTACTGCGAAAACGACAGTAGCTCCCTACTTCAGAACTTCATAATAGTCCAAATGTCAATGCATAGAAACTTTTAATTGTCGCATAATTCCGGGAATTGCAAATGTTGTTGAACATCGGCTGCATAGCGACGACAAGCAGATACATCAGCAGTTATTGGAACCACCATTGTGAGTGATATAATCAGTGAATTGTTGGTTCTCCCGTCCTTCTCGACAACAGCCACAATGGAAACTTCGGGACGAGCCGACACTACGGCATCAACTGTAACGAGACTTGTATCATGGGACGCAACTACCAAGCATTGACCAAGTTTAGGGTAGTGCGCAGAAACATAGCCACGATCTCTGTCGTTCTCAGCGTCAGCGAGCTCGTCTGCAATACTTTGTACAGTGCGCTCTTGCACATTTTTCAAATTGATAACGCTTCCACCATTTTCAGAGACTGAAACAGTAATGGGTTCTGATGAAGTGTCTACCGCCGTATCAATCATCAGCCAGGGTACGTAGTGATGTCCCACGCATAGTTGCTTTTCTTTCGTTAGAGCCTTGGCAATTGCAGATATGAGGAGATGCACGTGCGTAATATCCTGATGAAAAAGCCGTCGCTCTTCATTGTCTTCTTTCGAATTAGTCAAGTAGCGACGAATGCCCTTAGCTGGTACCGATATTCGACCGCGTGACAGTAGATGTCAAAGGGGGTTCCAAGCCGAGACCACTAGCGAAAGGACGGGCCCTTGTACCAAGTGCAAACAAACGGTTTGGCGTATTGCAAGAAAGACCGCGATACAAAAGCACCAAAAGGCTAAAATTTCTCGATGGACAAGAGACAACGATAAGTAAATCAAAAGTGGCAAAACGAGGATCAATGCCTCGGCTTGAAATGTTGGAGATGGACTAAGAACTTCTTTTGACGCTGATTTCTCGCTCAAGTCACTTAAGGACGTGATATCCGGCGACTCCGGGACCGGGGGAATGAAATTGAGTTGTCGTCTGCGTGCCAGTATTCCCAATTCCCAAAATAGGACCGATGATCATTTCACGAATAGACTCGTTGGATAAAATTGTAGTAGCACTAGGCACTTTTGTTTGCTCAAAGTACTTCAGTAGTAGTTCTGGCATCGCGGATTGCTGCATAAGAACGACATTCGATAGGCTTTGGCTGATACCACCCATCAAGTCAAAAGATGCTATGCGCGTCCAACGACTCCCTGTATCGGTGGCCTCAATAATTCCAAAATTAATGATCAACTTTGCACGAACAGCTTTCGAGGTAGATTCAGGAGCAGCTTGCTCTGCCTCAGGACACGTAAAACTATACGCAATTATGGCTGGAGCGGACTTCCATTGCACAACTTGCCAATGCACCACCACGGCGAACTCCCGAGACGCTACCGGCCAAACACCGCGAAACTGGTAGACATCCAAAAAGTATGAGGATTATAAACATGCAATCGTTTTGCATCAGAGAGAGTGGGTTCCATGCGCTTTCGACGCGACGGATCAATAGACGTGGAAAATAGTTGTGCTGGCGTAATGTTGCGAAATTCCGCAACCGTAAAAAATCATACCATGGCCATCCGGATAGGTTCGAGATAGAGTTTCGTAAGAATGACCGCCTCTTAATCGTTTCTTTGGTTGTAGAATCGTCCAATTGTTAGTCTTGTCTTGTGCAGCTACCGAGAGATATTTCTCCATAGTTTGACGTAAACGATTCGTCAGTGCCTCTGGTACATTCAGCGAATACGGTCCTTCCTGTAAGACATCGTCCCAGTGAGCAATACGTCTACTTCCCGACCGTGGCGTTGCTCTATCCAAGCGAGATGGAGTACATACTTCGGGAGGAGGAGTCCGAGGTAAGGTCCTTGACAATGGTGATGATTGCCCACGACTCGCAGCTATGATCCGCTGCATCCAGTCGCTTCTTGCAGCGTCGCTCCGTGCGGCTAAATAATACTTTTCATTTCTAGATGACACGACCGTGAACATGAATAGATCATTCTTCACCGAAACCCCATTCTTGGAAACTGTACAATTCTCAAGCGACAAAGACCCCCGCGGTAAAACATCGTAGTCTAAGCTCTGCTCAGACGCCAAGCTATCAACTGATATTGTACGACTCCTAGCTGATACGTGTGAAGAAGGGGAGCGTTGTAAAGATGTGGGTGTTGCGTTTGCGGGGCGACTTTGAGAGGTCAAGAGATAATATGTCAAAAGCTTTTCCTCAGGCTGTATCACAAACCAGCGCGGTCGCCAACTTTGTTTGAATACATCGCGGCGCTTCCACAACTCTCCTTGATAATGTTGATTCATTTCCGAAATAACACTGTAAATTTCAGCTGATGATTCACTTTCTTCGTCTTCTTCAAAATATTCTTCTAACTCGAATACGTCTCTGTGTTTTCGCTCCTCCGTCGGACACTTTATCCAGCCAAAAGTAACCGCCACAAAGGCTGCTGCGGGAATTATCAAACACAGCTTTTAACTTTGAATGAATAAGAAATGATGTGAAAATGCGATATTATAAGTAGTCGATTGAAAGCATCTTCGCATCAAATGAATGCTTGTTGTTGCTGTTGATTTTGATGTCTTCGCTCTTCGTTCGTTCGTTCGTTCGTTCGTTCGCTGTTTTTCGTCACGTTGGCGAAGGGGTCGTCCAATGCGTGTCGTACTGGATTTGCAACGACTCATGACTTGATCCAGTCGGGAAAAAACTTCGAAATATCTTTCGTCGAATATTTGGAAGACATACGAAGCTTTTTTTCGAAGTAAACAAAATCATTTCATTAACATATACACCTTGTATACGCATCATCGATTGAAAACAATGTAACTACGTAGAAGATCCTAATTAACATCTAAGATTCTTGCTTTGAGCGTCTCTCCTAACCCCTAACCTCTGTATTTCATCACTGTTGTTTTTCGCCTATCACTTGACAGTACATCCTAATCTGATGTCTCCGCTCGGCGTCAACTAAAGATTCATCAATAGCGTACATGCCGTATCTGTTGCCACACCGTTCTCGGATATTCTTATTGGGCACAGAATTGCTTGCTTTCTTGTCCTCCATGTGGGACGCCAACCAACAAGAACATGCGTCGACTTGACAGTTGATACCGTTCTGTGTACAAGGACAATCGTGGGTACAGCATGGCTCTTCCGCTACAATCGAGTGTAAAAGTAGCTCCAACTCTTCTCGACTTTTATTTTCTGTGGGCAATTTGTGGCGTTTGCGCAATTCCTCAATGACCTTGTGCACCGACAGACGACGACTATGAGCTTTCTTACCGCCGCCACCCGGGGGCGGTATATAAACATGCAATTTGCGGCATGTACATCCGGTATGGCCCTCCATAGTGCGACTTGCCCGAATATTTTCCAATTCATTACGAACATGCAAGACATCAACTTGTGGAAAATCATCCGAGTACTCCTCTGTAACCGATTTCGAGCGTGCTCGGCGTTTGTGAACAGGCGCACTGGAGGAGTGGTGGACTTCATGCTCACCCGAGGCCAGAAGCACTTTCATTCGATTGTGCTCGGGGAGAGATCGAAACAAAAGATTGCTGACTCCACGTTTGTAGTCGAAAGGCCTTGTTTCCAGCGTCTCGGGTATTTTATCGCCACGATCTGGATAGCATTCCTTCCAGCGGCGCTGCAGTTTCTCAGCCTTGGCAGTTTCATAGTCTTCAATTTTCAGAGTTTGCGAGAAGCAAGCCTTCATCTCCATACCCAAAGGCCACCCACCGTCGCCAGGTACACCTTCGCCTAGACAGCGTTTGAATTCTCGTACGACAACTTGATTGAATGTTACACGTCTTTCCGAATATGCCGGTTTCTCTGTGACTGCTGGAGAAGCTGCGATATGTTTGTTCTTCTTCTTATTCTTCTTTTCCGCTTATTCTTCTGGTTTCGTCTAGACTTGCTTGATTGCTGTTCTTCAAGTTTCGTGGCGGATGCGCCTGTAGAAGAAACATAATCGGAGTTTTTCGTCTCCTTAGACGGATGGTAATGAATGACATGAGGAGACGAAGGAGACGAGTCGTCGGTAGAAGAAGAAGCGGTTGATGAATCGTCATCAAACTTCCAAAGATAAGATTTCGAAGGCGGAGGCGGAGCCATACGGCGTGGTCGCTGTAAATGTTGGTCGATGGGCTACCTTTGCAGGATGTTAATGATAAACAAAATGAAAAAGGATATCCTTTCGTATGACAGAAGTGGCATAAAAGAAGATGCCGAAAACACTCGTCCGCCCTTTTGCGATGAGTGGCAAAATAATTGTTTGACGTAGTCCCTTCGTACATTGTCTACTGATCTACTCTTGGCATCATAGTATTTCGAAAAGAACTTCGTCGGACGTCGGACTTCGAACCAACGACGGACGACGGACGATCAGTGAAACACAAAGCAAGGGGAACGATGAATAATGTAGTCTAGACCTTAGACTATGTCTAGACATGAATTTTCCCGAGCAGAAATGCTACATAGCCCTCAATCGTTTATTCGCAGTTCATACGCTGCATTAGCCTCACAACTAGTCAGTCCAAGCGGTCACCGAAAACATTGTCCCCAAGATATCGCTCAAATTCACTAGGCTAGACTAGACTAGACTAGACTAGACTAGACTAGACTAGTTCGATTGGATGAGCCATAGTATTGGAATCGCTATTGTGTTTCTTCATTTTCGCCCGTCTAATCAATCGATAACTTTCCTACGGCGGTTACGTAAAATACGCGTAGACAAAGGAAGCGTTGTATCTTTCTACTAATTCTTGTATCACAGATTAGTCTAGTTTTGATTACCGTCTAATTTCACGCATTAGCAATGTTGGGCAAAGTATGTTGATATTGGTGTCCGAGAAATGCGGATAACGGTGTGATCGAAATTACACAACATCCGGGTACCCCCTCTGTCGATAAATTTCCCCACGAGAGCTACGTGAAAATGAGTAGACATTCGAAGCGTTGGATTGTTCGTTCCGTCATCCTTTTGTCTTCAAATCGGTGGCGACTATTACTGACCGCTACGGTGCCCATACGTTGCGCAATATAAGGCTGACGTCTGTGCACCGTAAATCGAAAAAATTTGAATGATGGTGGAAAATGCAATCTCCGGGTACCCCTGCAGAGATAAATTTCCTACGGCGGTTACGTAAAATACGCGTAGACAAAGGAAGCGTTGTATCTTTCTACTAATTCTTGTATCACAGATTAGTCTAGTTTTGATTACTGTCTAATTTCACGCATTAGCAATGTTGGGCAAAGTATGGTTGATATTGGTGTCCGAGAAATGCGGATAACGGTGTGATCGAAATTACTCAACATCCGGGTACCCCCTCTGTCGATAAATTTCCCTACGAGAGCTATGTGAAATTGAGTAGACATTCGAAGCGTTGTATTTTATTTAATTTCAACGAAAATGAAAGCTTTGATTGCCAAAACGAGATATCTGTCGTCCGCATCGGATCATCATCACGACGGTTACACATTTTCGCCATACAGGCGTCAGTGACAATAAAGGTGTTAGTTTTCCCGTAAGTGGCGACTAAATTATATTTAGTCCCGCTTATTCTCCATTCGAAAAGGCGGGCAGCGCGCGTTCCAGTGGACGGCGTCGCTCGCATCTCAAACACAGCAACAATACAAGCGACTGCGAAATCTAGTCTACCTGGTATTCTTGTGATTCCTTGCTGCTTTTCGATTTCACTGTATGCTTGAATAAAACGATACTATTTGTAGAATGGAGTCGACGAATCACAATCCGAAAAAGCGCATGATTCAAGTCAAATTGGGAAATCAGGAGGCAAAGTCAATGCTTCCCAGTGAAGCGGCGGAGTACTTGCAGTCGGTGGCTAGTCTCGGAGCGAATGCAGGACGTGATTTACGTATTCAATTTGGTAACTTGATTCATGACAGCAGCAAGAGTTCGTTACCGAAAAAGCCGCCGGGTTTGCCTTGCACGGAGAAAGAAATGAAAGCACTAATGAGCATGTTTGTCGAGATCATGGGACTGCAAATGAACACGGAGCGACTCAATGAAACCAAGCCACCGCCGGTACTGAAAAACAAAAACCGAAGTCATTTGTTTCAGTTTCCGGCTGATATTCCTCCTCCTCCCGGCGGATGGCCAGATGATTTGACCTGGCCGAATACGGAAACGTTGCCTCCTTTGTCAAACACGGTCGATGAGGACAACTCTTTGGAAGGTCTACCGGCGCTGGAAGATATACCGGCGGAAGATAAACAGGCGCCTCCGACACAGTATGTATCATCTCTGGAGGGGAGACGATGAAAAGGTTACAGGATCGAAAGGAATCGCTCCTTTCGAATGGGATGCGCTCGAACGTGTCGCCGTAGAAGAGGCGCTCGAACACGAAGAACGAACACGCAAGAACTTTCGAAGGAACAAGAAAGAAAGAGCTGTCGCGATTCCAAATAACGAAGCCGCTAAAAAGGTCGAAGAATTGAATCAGGCCGCGCTTCAAAAGGCGGAGCAGCTATTTCTTGCCAGAAAGAAAGCAATCGTTTCGTGGCGCACAGCAGTTATCGCCACCTTTCAACAAGTTTGTCAAAATTCCTCTGCATCTGTGTCGCTTTTGGAAGATATTTTGGAACACTCGCCCTTATTACAGGATTATGAGAAGGCGAATCCTTTGGAACCGCATCTGGAAGAATTACTTCCTTTGTTTGTGAAACATCGGCAGAAGGGACAGGCTGCACGATTGTGTCTGGCTCGGTTCATTCTCAGACTACGTCCTCTCCTCTTATTGACACCTATTTCGACCATCGGAAGAAGCGTGCTTCATATTGCTTCATGGTGGGGTGAAAGTGAACTTGTCGATCGAATTTGCCATGTCAACAAGGAATTGACTGAATACGTGCAGAAGGCTGGAGCGAAGAAGTCTGGGCGAGCCGCAAGCGACACTTTGTGGCCTCCTGATATGAAATTAAAAGTGACACTGAATGATACTTGCCAAGAATCGGGATGGAACGCAGTTCACTATTCTGCTATATCGGGAAATCTGGTTGTGCTTGAAATCCTTTTACGTGCAGGCTGCAAAGTGGATACTCCGACCAAATCTTCGCACACATGGTCAAAATCGACCGGAAACGGAATTACAGCCCGTGAGTTGGTGCAAGATGCTCTCTCGAAAGCCAACGACGTGGAGACACTGGGTACGGCGTGGCTTGAGCTTTCCAAAGAAGCACAAAAGTAATCAAAAGCTTTACATGGCTTTGTTGAGTAAAGCAATGATAAGACTCGAAGATGTTGCAAGAGGACTACTTGACAAAACAACTGTTGCCAAAGTTGAACGTGAAGTCGAGACGATTAAAAGGGAATGCGAGAAGGATGAAAGCATGGCAAAGAAAGACGATGTCTCCACAAACAATAGTACTTCTAATGATACGAGCAGCAAGTCGAGCATTCCCGGCGCTAAAATAGACGAGACTAACGAAATGGGTGCGGCTCCGAGTAAGCGAATTCGGAAGAAGAAAAAGAAGCCCCAAGATGAGCCGCAAGTAGTGGAAGACAGTAAACCACCCGAGATTCGATCGACGACTTCCTCGGTGGTGCCTCGGGAGGAACCCGGTAGTGACTGCCTTGTTGGGCATGGGTTTTCAACAAGAAGATGTCAAGGCTGCTATTAACGCTTGCGGTGGTCATAGTCGTGCAACCGTTGACAATGCTGTCGCGTGGATTTTTGGTCAGCAAGAGAGCGCAGAAGAGATCCATCAGGTCTCGCGGCGTGAGACGGAGACTGAAGTGAAGGCGGAGGGGTCTTGGAGCTCCAAACAGCCTAAGAAGAAGGATACGAAACAGACAGCGAGCCTCAGCAGCAATGAAAAGCCGATTTTTCAAAAGACGAGCAGCTTTCTCGAAATCGTGAATGGCCCAATCGAATGGCGGGTCTCCCGAGAGCGCCCGAGTCTAAGCCACCTAAGTCAACGAGGCCCGCAGTGCCTGTTAGTTCAGAGAAAGAGAAGCATTTGGAATTGCGAAAGTCTGCTCCGCCTTTGCAACGGGTTCGCGAAGAAGAGGTGCCTGACATGCAAGCTGCAAACAGCGGGACTGCTCAAGGATCGTCAACGGCTACGTCTTCCATTGAGCATCGCACAATTGAGATTTTTAATGACGATGCTACGGTTTCAACGCTCGGTAGCATTGCCACTCGATCTACGATTGTGCCACACAGCAACGCCCCGCCAGGATTTCAGGTTCCACCCACTATGTACGAAGAGCCGGTTTCCTCGAACTGGAATCATAATAATGCGTTCGGAACTAGTTTTGGTGCGCCTCCTGGTCCGCCGGCCATTTCGGAATCGATGGCAATGCAAGGCCTCGGTACACCCAAGTCCCCTGCGACAATTGGGCATCCAACCGTACAAATGAACCCTATCGGGCATCAGTCTTCACTGGATCCCCATCAACATCATCAGCTGTTTGGAGGGTATAATCCCCATAACGTGGTAGGCTCTGGTAATATGAATCGACACGTTTCTCACTTCGGAGCTGGACATCGTGTCGATCCTATGCCGCATTTCCCCACTTTTCACGAGCCCCATCAGCATCATCAATACGGCGCGAGTCTTTCAGCTCAACATGCGTTCTTAGGAAGCAGCAACAACTTTAGGAGCGATAACGAAAGACTCGGTTCGTCGTTGTTTGCGTCCTCGAATGCCCCTGATCCCTTGCTTGCTTTAAGCGGTCTTGGAACTTCCGAACCGCATGATTTTCCGATCCCTATAGGACTTGGCTTAGAATCGCTGAATCGTGAAAACGAAGGCACGTCTCTATGGGACAACCAGCCGCTGCCTTTGACTGCAGATCATGGTGACAACGGCCTCGGTGTTCATTTATTTGGCTTTTCGGATGACGACAAGAAGCAGACACCCAAGTGGGGCAGTGACGGCCTCGGTGGGTCCATTTGGTGATGACTTATCATGAAGCTATGAGTAAGAGTGAAGCCATTGCTAATCTAAAGATCCAGCTTGAAATTGAGCGTAATTCTTAGTCAAATCGTGTGGTATTTATCGCTAGGTAGATTTGCAGGTGATAAACTAATGCTTACTGAGCCAAGAGCTTCTTCATTTCTCCGGAAGCAATCGCCTTTTGAGTGTCATCGTTTCCTCCAATGTGCTTTCCATTAACGAATACATTCGGAACTGTCTTTTGTCCGGTCATTTCAAACAATGTATCTTGAATATCGGCTCCATCGTCCATTTGATTGAGTTCAAAAATCTTGGCGTCAACACCGAGCTCCGCGAACGAAGCCTTTGTTTTGCTGCAAAAAGGACAGTAGGATTTCGAGAAGATGGTAACTTGATTTGAGTTGATTTCCGAAGTGATGAAATCTGTTTTCGAAGCCATGTGTCGGACCGTCAAGTAATTGCTGCTAGGTTGAGTGACGATGGCGTTCGCAGCGGCCAACGGACGACTCTTGATGCTAGGCGCAAAGGCTTTCGTCGAAGTTGCAGCAAATGCGAGAAAGCAAGAAAGGGAAGCGACTCTCATGTTTGTTGATTGTAGGTCTAGTAATAAAAAGCAAGTACGGAGTAAGTTGTAATGCGAAATGTTGTCGTTGTCGTGTTGTCGTATCGTGTGCTCTGTGCTCCTTTCTCGTTTCTCTTTCTATCGTGTTCCAGCGACTGACGTAGCCATTCTGATCGGCAGGTATCCCGTAAGGTTAAGGTTCAGAAGAAGTGTTTACTACGTACAATGACACCTACTGTACAAGGTACTCACTCTAGAAAAGTCCTTTTATCGTGACTTGACTTTAGTCGTGAGGAAGTCGTCACGATGAAAAAAGAAAAATACCTGGGACGAAGTTAACTATGTCTCCCATTGTACTTAAAATCCACAGTCACATTATTACTTCGGACAAGGGTCAAAGAAACGGGAATCAAAGATAGTACATTTTTGTAGCATTTGTCAATGTAATGACTTTTCGATATTTAAGCCTATACAATACTATATCGAAGCTAAATAAGTAAATATATTTTTTAGTACTAGCGGAGACATCGTCTCCGAACGAAGACTTCGTCTCCCAATGGGAGACTTCGTCTTCGCTACTGGAGACTTCGTCTTCGCTATGGGAGACTTCGTCTTCCAATGGGAGACTTCGTCTTCGTCTTCGTCTTCGTCTACACAAAATCGAAGACATTTCGTTCATACACGATGTCTTCTTTCGAAGACATATTGCTTTTCTTCGCGAAAAACGTTGTTTCTCTCATACAAAAGAGTAGCGAAAGGTATTGGTATTTTGCGCGCTTATTATTTCCGAAAAAATCATCAAGGACAAACGACGATGACGAATGACGACTCCTCCTCGACTTGAGGGCACATGCCGCATTATTCATACCTTCCTTCGGCTCCGCCCCTCTAAATGAACCAGATTGGAACAAGAGCTGTTTTTACCATTATTCGTGCGCTTTGGTTACGTCAAAACAGTATTCTCCATGAAATCGACGCGGCAGGCAGGAAAAGGCCGAGGTCGCAACGTTAGGCGACGAATTACGTACCCAATATCTCCTCGGCCCAAACGGCCTCTTACCGGAGGACCGCCCGTTGCTCGACGTTTCTCTCAAAGCAGCTCTCTCTCTCTCTCTCTCTACCGGATCAACGTGCTCTGTTGATTCAATTGAGGCATTTTCGTCTCCCAACTCCCAACTCTCCCAACGAAGACTTCGTCTCCCAATGGGAGACTTCGTCTCTAAATGGGAGACTTCGTCTCCTAAACGGGAGACTTCGTCTCCTAAACGGGAAACTTCGTCTCCTTTTTATGGGAGACATTTTTTCGATACAAGACAGTACATGCTGAGTCGTGGAAAACACATGGGGCATATATTTTAAAACGTTTAAGTAAGTAGAGTCACTGGACAACCGAAGTATAATGCCCGATAGTAAAAATACTACTTAAGTACACTATAAGTGCCTGTCAAGTACCGTCACGTTGAGTACTATGGAGATACATTTAACTTCGTCCCTGCGGTAAATGCCTCGCGCTCGCGTCTCGCGTGCCTCGTCGCGAAACCGGCGAACCGCGAGATGCAATCGTCGCCTTTTGTGTCAATGCTATTATCATCAAACTATAATTCAATGCAGATCAAGAATTTCACCGTATTGTGCTCCTTACCTCATGACCTTGCTAAAAAATGAGTAAGCAATGCGACGAGAACTTGGAATCAAACGGCGAAGCTAAAGGATCAAGGCGTCGAGGAACGACAGCTGGTTTCGCTCCTGACAGCGTTGAAGAACTATCATAAAACGATTTGACTAATATGACTCTTACCGGATGATATCTGGCGCTTTCAAGATTCACAATTGGATGACAGGAAGACAGGAAATACATGAGCGATCTATTCTGCTGGTAATCGAAAAGGGAAAGTCTACAATCTTGCAACGTCTCGAATAGAATTGCTTTTGGAGGTACGAACGATTTCATTTAATATAGCTTACTGGTAATAATTGTCAGTACGCAATGCTGATGTATTTTAATATGAATTGAGCTTTATTTCTTGTCTTGCGCTCACACTTCTCTCGTTTCTTAACTAATCTTTGTTGTCCTAAAGTTGAATGTAACATGCAACATGCAACATGTATTTCGATGGAGTGATCACCCAATGCATGATTGCCGAGCCTTTTACCAAGATCCGGGTCCACCAAGACGGCGGAATCGGGTGGGCTCATCCTCAACAATACACTGCTCCGGATTCGTCACGACGGGAAAGGTCACAGGATATCTGGTTCCGCCGTTCGTAGTTCCTTTTGCACCACACGTCCAGACTTGCGCTCCATTGACGTCAGTGCAGACACCAGTAGCCCATCCACTCAGGTCTCTTCCGTTGGGGCAACGCTTGACAAGTTCCACCGTTCCATCGTCAAGGCAGCTGGGGTAAGGCAGCTGCACGACCGAGTTCACTCCTCCGTTACCGATATTGCACTGGAACATACTCAAATTGGAAGGGCCACACAAATAGGCGGTGGTGGAACACTTGTAACCGTAACCACCAGTGTACTTATTGTCGCACGCACGGCAGGAGTCATCGCCTTCGATGCAGCGCTCGGCAACATCGCAGGCATCCGCGGGCTCGCGGCACACTTCTCCAGGACGGTTGAAGCAGAAACCCGTGGGAGATGCCGAAGGCGATAGAGTTGGAGATGCGGATGGGTTAGCGGACGGCATAGCAGTTGGCGTCGAACTGGGAGGCGCGGATGGTGTCGTCGTGGGACGTTCCGAAGGCTCGGACGACGGCGTCATCGTGGGACCTTCCGAAGGCTCTGACGATGGCGTCATACTGGGAGGCGCGGATCGCGGATGGTGTCGTCGTGGGACGTTCCGAGGGCTCAGACGATGGCTTCATACTGGGAGGCACGGATGGTGTCGTCGTGGGACGTTCCGAAGGCTCTGACGACTGGCGCAATGTAGGAGGTGGTGTTGGGGTTGGGACGGGGACCGGAGCCGGTACTGGGACCGGCACTGGGACGGGAACCGACTCTGGGCAAACGGAGAGATTGCTGAGTGGGACCGCAATTCCCTCCGTTATTCTGATTACCGTTGCCGCCACAAACTGCATTGTTCATGTTGGCTGTTCCTGAGGTTCTGCCATCATGTGTGTTTATAGTGACGGATGAGGCACCACTTGGTGCGATTTGTAAATAGATAACATTTCTACCATGTATCAAATAGCATTTACATCATTGGACTGTAATCAATTAACGCTGCATGTAGGCGATGAATGCATCGAGATTTGTAGTGAGCAGCAATTGTGAGAGTGCGGGAGGCTGGCACCCTGTGGTCTCGGCTAGAGCCGAACTCAATATAGCCATACGATAGCACTGGTCGCTTGTTTGCTGACATTGTTTCGCGAAGCAGTGGAAGCGATTGTACAACAATTGTGGCTCGATCTTTTCTTTTTGAATTCGATTCCAATATTCGCCCTTCCCTTGCAACTGAATATGAAAGCTCCGATTGTGAGTCAACGCATCGATACTGTGTTTTATGAGCTGATCAGCGTGTTCTTTGCGACACTCTAGTAGATCAAGGCGTTGCAGCGACGTATGAAGCGAAAGCGTTTGCAAGGCTTCTGACCAATCTTGAAGATGCTGAGCATTTCGTAGAATGATACGCTTTATTTGCTTGTTGCCTCGTAGAGACTGCACGACGAGAGGAAGATGATTGGTGACATTCCATGTGCTTGGAATATAAATGCCGAGTGTTCGCACATTCGCGCAAATATGAACGGAGCATGATAGCAAGTTCCTCCACCAGTTCTGCGCTTGTATGTTCGGCCCGTCTTCCAAAACAAAGGTGTGCGGACCTCCAGTTTGTGCAAGCGATTGACAAAAACTTTGTGCTTGATCCGTGAAATTACAACGTAACAGCGAAAGTTGGGAGGGAACTCTGCTAAGGAAAGCCGAATCTTCCGGGTCAATCGTAATATTCTCCAAGCTCATCTCATCGACGCGCAACAGCGGCAACAAACGTTTCAAACCATCGGCTCCCACGGTAATCGATTCATTGTTAGCGCGTGCAAGGTAGCTGCACCATTCAGCTCAATTTCTCGCAGAAAACCATGCCCACCGTCGGCGAAGGAACAGCAGTGTAGCGCAATTCTCACGCCGTGACGAGCAACTGCAACAGATTGCTCCGTCGAAAAAATAAAGTAGTGAAAGCCAACGGTTCGTTCCAATGAGCTCGTCAAAATCGTTTGCAGTTGCTCCGTCGAAAAGGCGCTGCACCACAAATTACCGTTGTCGTCTTCTGCAGTTTCCTCTTTGCTCCAATCGCGATAACGCCGTATATTTATTGGGTCGTTACTTGAATGGGGAAGTTGCAAGAGATATGTAACGCCTTCTACTGCTTGTTGGACTGTAAGAGCCGCAATCAGAACTCGTGTGTGAGCTGCTTTGACTTCAAACTGCACGGGAAGAACTGCGTCGTGGTGTTTGTTGAGAATAAAGAACATTCCTTCCATCGGAAGGTACCGTGTTCTCGCAGGCAACAAAGAAGAGTATCAAGATTGATAATCGATTCTTGCATTTTTTCTGTTCTAGCTGAATATACATTACATTGAAGAGGAAGAAGGCAATAATGATCAATGAGAGAAGGGATGAAAGGCTGAGGACGAGAACAAGATCATCGTCTAATCGTTATTCTGTGGTGATGTGGTGAAAAGAACAAAATTGTGAGAGGTTTCGCGTGGCTTTTTGTCTGACGCAGCAAGCGAAAACAGTACAAACCGAATTCTGTAGGTATCTCAAACAGCGTCTATTTGCAGAATGTCTTCAGTACCGGTCTATTCACTTCGCGGTTAATTTTGAAATAATGGATGAGGGCAATTTCCGAAAAATTGGGCCACGTCGTTACGCAAAGATGTCAATGATCTTCCAAACAGCATAACAAGAGATATTCGTTCAATTAGATGCATGCGATCGAAGATTCAATGACAAACTCAAGAAAGAGAAGTTGAAAAGATAATCAGGAGAGAACGGTTCGCTTAAAAGTGATTTTCGTTTTATTTATTATTCTGAAGGACAACCGGCTTCCTGCTCTAGCCATGTGATAAAGGCTCCCGTTCTTTCAAGAGAAATAGAAATGCGTGCTTTACTTTCCATCTCTGCACGATTAGCTGAAGGTTCGAATGTGACCATGGAAGTCGTTACACTGTTACGATATCAAGACGAGAATTTGCATTGAAATATGTGAGGCGAAGAGCGAATACGGACGAACATGAGATGTAAACGAAGAATCGCAAGAACAACGACACATACCGCTCTATCCTGGCAATTTGATTGCGCTCCAGTAACAAGGCTGCATCAATCGATACGAGAATAGCTGCCTCCATGGCCACGAAAAGAACACGTTGATTGTTTTGCAGATACTGTTTTGCCAGGCTGTGATAATGAGTTGGTCGTCGACTAGCGGATACATTTATAGTGGGTCGGTCGGAAGGTGCTGGCTGACTCGCCTCGTTCGTCTCTTCTTCTTCGAAAGCTTCGGAA
Organism: Fistulifera solaris; assembly: GCA_030295235.1. Lineage (NCBI taxonomy): Eukaryota > Bacillariophyta > Bacillariophyceae > Naviculales > Stauroneidaceae > Fistulifera > Fistulifera solaris. Next base: position 29,739 of record AP026173.1, read on the forward strand.
TGTAATGATTCCTCTTCCTCTTCTTGCAAAGACATGGATCTTCCGCTGCAAACAATTCAATCCTTGCGCCAAGTTGATGGAGTCACTATTCATTGTCATGACAAACATTCAAATTTAATTATATCATCGAAGTCCTTGGTAGATATGGAGTTGATCTTTGAGAATAGCTTGTTCGTTCTATAGTATTTCCAAAAGAAAGTAGGAGTCTCCCAATCCCACGGCCATAACACTCATTCGTCGGAATTAAGAAGTGCCGGTGTGATTGTTTTATAGTTTCGTATTATCAGGTCCATATTTTAGAGTTCGGTCAACTAAGTTCACTTCATAAATTGGTCTAAGAGAAGATTTTACCAAAAAAAAAGAAGAATTTTTGTATGCAAATTCTATAGGTACAACCTTACTGAGCTTGATAATGCTTATGCCGCCTCTATACACTCCGAACAACATGTTTCTAATTCACAAACCACCGCGCAGTCGACAACTAGTGTGTCCAGCAAAAGTGAAGGATCAGCTGCAACAGCGCATATTTGTTCTGGAACGTCTCCGGTTAACTGGTTGTTGCCAAGTTGTACTTCTACCACAGTAGTTATTTGGCCGAGCTGGGTAGGAATCGGTCCGGTGAGAGCGTTTTCATTTAGCAAGAGATTCTCGAGTACCGTCAGTTGACCCAGTTCCGTGGGTATTAGACCCGTTAAAGGAGCATTGCGTCCCAAGTTCAAGTACTTCAAATTTGTGAGTGATCCAAACTCTAATGGAATAGTTCCAGAAAACAAACAAGCTCGAGCGTTAAATCGCTCTAGATTCGTCAGCAATCCGAGCTCAGGCGGCAAAGGCCCAAATAGCAATGTTGAATCAAACGCGATGTCTTTAAGGGTAAACATGGTGAAAAAATCCAATGGAATCGCTCCGCTCAGTGCACTATTTCCAGATAAATGAAGTGTTTCTGATGTAGCGAGAGCAAGCGGTGTTAGTCATCGTGTTTAGACAGTGCATACGGCATCGATGCGTGTGGCGACTTACCTAACGACAAAGCTGTCGCTATCTCCGCTGGTATTGTCCCTGTGATATTGTTTCTGGATAACCGAAACTCGGTCAGATTGGGCGAAGTTTCCCAGCCTGTGGCTGGAAGGGAACCCGAGAACAGATTGTCATCCAAAATCAAGACCTCAATGCTTGGTAGACTGAGCAATTCGGCAGGGAAGGGTCCCGTCACACCCGTCCCATTGAGATTGAGCTTCTTGAGGGCAGTTAACGCAGTATAGTCAGTGCCTAATGTGCTGCCCAGAACGTTCCCCGCTAACGACAGAATTTCTAGCCCCGTCAAAGCCGCCAGATTCGGCAGCGGACCAACAAGTCCATTCGATTCCAAGTAGAGCTCACGCAGCGTCACTATTTCGCCGAGCTCTGCCGGTATCGGACCGGTGAGAAAGTTGAGATTTAAATTTAACACTTCAAGTGCCTGTAACTTTGTCAACACCGCTGACTGTACTGGGCCAGTTAATTGGTTCGTGTTCATGTCAAGAACCCTCAATCCTGTAAGCGACCCGAGATTTTCGGGAAGTTCACCTGAAATCGCATTATCGAACAAGACTAGTTCCTGGAGGCTCACCATATTCCCGACTTGTTCAGGGAGGGGGCCAAACAATGAGTTTGATGACAAGTCGAGAACTTCTAAGACACCGTCAGCCGCTCCGTCAAGTGCAATCCCTGTGAACGTATTTCGGGCCAGTTTCAGAGTTTTCAGGGTTGAGCTTGACAAAAGCTCCGACGGAATTTGACCAAATAACAGATTTTCGCTTAAATCAAGCTCAACCAAAGACGGAATCGAGAAAAGCACAGTCGGTGGGGAACCTTCAAAGAAATTCAAGTATGCACGAACTATCTCGAGACTGCCTAGTTCACCGATTTCTTCTGGTATCGCAGTGAAACCATTTTCGAAGATAATCATTTCTTTCAGACTGGTGAGCAGTCCAATCTCCGTCGGAAGCGCTCCGGTAAAGACATTGCTGGCAAGATTAAGTGTAGCTACGTTTGGAAAACAGTGAGATGTGTTTCGTGCATAATTAACAACTGATCCATTGAATGCTTCTTCGTACCTAATGCACCGAGGTTACCGAGACTGGTAGGGAGCTGCTGCGACAGCTCATTTCCCTCTATTTCCAAAGAGACTAAACTGGTTAGTCTGCCGATTTCGGAGGGCAATGTCCCAGTATGAAAGTTCAGATTCGCCCTGAAGCCGATCAAACTAGAAAGGCTGCCGATCTCGGTTGGCAATGTGCCATTGAAAAAGTTATTCGAGTAATCCAGTACTTGCAAGAGTGACAAGCTACTTATGCCAGATGGAATCGTCCCGTATAAGTCATTACCGGAAACGTCAAGAATTCCTATGTTTTGAAATGATGAGAACGTGAGATATTTGCAAATCAAAAAGTACAAAGAGATGATAGGACGAGGCCTCTCACACACCTAAGGAATTCAGACCACGAATTTCAGAAGGAAGCTCCCCAAAGAGATCGTTTTCACTCAAACTAATTTGAATAACTTTGCCATCATCGTCACACGTCACTCCATACCACGGTGTACAAACAGGATCCGGACCCGTCCAACCATCCCGAACGCGCCACGAACTCCCATTCGTGGCATAAAAGAGTGTATTCAAAGCGTAAATCGTTCGAATTTCTTCTTCGTCACCGGGAACAGCCAAGTCGGGAAATGACTCAGTCACTTTTTTTGTACGCAAGATTCTGGGCTGTGCCTTCAACATTTATTGATTCGTCATCGGTTAAAGCAAACACAAGGAAAGCATCGATTGAGTCGAACACCGGAAGGGAGGTTGGAGCACCTATCAGAGCGGCGGGTGCCGGACTGATTGTCGGTGCAGCTTCAATTAACGTCGAAGGTTGTGTACTTTCCGCACTTCCAGCCACCGGTGCAGGACTGACTGTAGGTCCAGTGGCGGCTTGCGTGGCAGGCTGCGAGCTCTCGCCTGTACCATCGTCAGGAGCCGGGCTCGACGATGACTCTCCTGACGCAGGCTGTGAGCTTCCTCCGGCAGCAGCTGAAGGCGCTGGGCTTACAGAAGGCGCGGCGGCAACAGGCTGAGAGCTTTCTGCAGTACCTGCTGGGCTCTCGGTTGTTCCGGACAAAACAGGAGAGCCTGAACCACCCGATCCAATTACAGAAGGTGTATTAGTTCCCGACGAAGCTGCTGTTGGCAATCCTGTTTGAAAAGATGGCAATGTAGGTGATCCCAAGACTGGTGCGTCTGACCCAGTAGATGGCGATGTCGGCAGTACAGTCTGAGAAGCTGGTGTCGGCACTATCGTTAGAGGCAAAGAAGGTGTGGGAACCAATGTTAACGGGGAAGCTGGCGTCGGCACAATAGTCAGCCGCGATGAAGGTGTCGGAACCAGTGTTAAAGGGGAAGCAGGCGTGGGTACTATCGTCAGCGGCGATGAAGGCGTCGGAACCAGTGTTAAAGGGGATGCTGGAGTCGGTACTATCGTCAGCGGTGATGAAGGAGTTGGAACCAGTGTTAATGGGGAAGATGGTGTAGGTACTATCGTCAGCGGTGATGAGGGTGTCGGCACTATCGTCAAAGGCGTTGAAGGCGTCGGCACCAGTGTCAAAGGTGATGCAGGTGTCGGCACTATCGTCAAAGGCGTTGAAGGTGTTGGAACCAGTGTTAACGGGGACGCTGGTGTTGGTACTATCGTCAAAGGAGATGATGGTGTTGGTACCAGAGTGAGAGGCGAAGCAGGCGTCGGAGCCGGAGTTTCCGACGACGACGATGCTGCAGTAGGCTCTCCGGTTTGAGAAGACGGCAATGTAGGCACTCCTGTTTGAGACGTTGAAGTCGGACTCGCTGTCTGAGACAATGTTGTTGGTACATCTGTTTCAATTACTGGTAATGTAGGAATATCGATAGGTCTATCTCCCGCTGGTGCAGGTGTATCATCCGTCGGTGTTCCTATCGGCGCCGGATTTCCCCCCTGCAGGCGATGGTGCTGGAGATATCGTCGCATCAATTTCCGGTGGCGGCTGCCCATGTCGTGCGAATATCAGTTGTTGAGTTTCTTCCACAGATAAGCCATTGAATAATCTTCTCCATGACTGCCATGAATTATCGGAAGACGAAAGCAACGCCGCCACAACGAATCCGGAAGCAAGCAAATAGGCTTTCCTCCGTATTTCCAGCATCTGTATTGTTGCGTCTTTCGCTTCAATAAACTGATTTTGCCAGATGAAAGGCGCCCGGTCGATTAGCTGTCTGATTGAGATGGCTTTGCCATGGAGGTAACTGCTTATTTGGCTTTCCGAAGTCGTTTTATCAAAAGACCGATGAAGTCGAAAAATTTGGACCCGAAAATTGTGGCCCGAGGTCACAAAATCGGCCATCGAGAAAAGGCTTTGAACGGGGTCTTTGAGTCATTTTCGAAGTATCCTGAGTACACATTTAAAATATATAGTCAGTTTTATCACTTAAAGACAACGGAAAAGTCAACGGACAGCGAGAAGTCCCAACGAGGACTGAACATGACGTTTCTCCAGGACTGCATTTAGCCATAAGCGAAATTTCTTTGAATCCGCAGTCTTCCTTCTTATCCGTTTGTTGGGTTGCCTTGATAAGCTATAAATGTCTCTTCACCAGCAAGAGCATCTCCAACCGCTTTGAAGTACGCTCATGACTCATGATTCTTTTCATCAATTTCCTTGCGGATCATTGTCATCCCAAATGACTATAGCCCAGAGTGTTGGTTTAAGTGGCACGAGACACGACTGGATTCCAGTCTCGAGACGAGCATCCCTTTTCGTACGTCAAGTCTGTGATTCTCCTTCTGTCCTTCTGAGCATTTTTAACCGAGTTTCGACGTCGTACGTTACTTAACGTGTGTCAGCTGAAATGAGTGCGCAGAATGAACAGGTGCCTAGACTATCTATTCGCAATCGCAAAAGCTGATTTTGCTGTCTGTCAGGCGTCCGCCACAGTTGACTGCATTATGGAATGAAGTGTAGGCGACCTTTCATCCGACTGGATTCACGGGGTGGAGTCACGGGTTCTGTCATGTGGCCGGACGCGCTGCTGAATGCGAGAGAGACGCGCCTTTTGACATGCATCGCAGATCGCAGCCTGCATCATCTTTCGCAGTCTCTTTCTATTATAGGCAAGCACAACTAACAGCTATTCCTTCTCATTCTTTCTTATTGATATCCAGCAAGGAAGAATGTCAGACTATAAGGAAATAGTCTCCTCGAGTAAAATGATAGCGTCGCTTATTACGGAACTCGATAAGCCGAACGGACTATACACGTGGTTGGTGCTTCACGGCGAGACTAACTCTTTGACGCGTTATGTTGCGTTGTCGAGAACGTTTTGTCAAGAAAAACGACCTTTACCCAATTTAATGCCGGATGTGTTAGAGAAACTGGTGACGACGCAAGAAAATTTAATTTCTCTGTATGATTTGTGGTGCTGTTTCTGGAATACCTACGAACGTATTCAAGATAATGAGCTGTGGTTGAATTCTGTCGAGCGCCACCCATTTGTCATTCTGTTTAATAGCTCAATGCGACCTGGCTTGAGGTTTACAAGTGTTGCTTGGAAGGTTGTCGTCAAGATCCGTAGCAAGCATCCGACTTTGGATCCTTGGATGTTGAGTTTGGCGGCGTTTTCGTTGCTCTTGAGAGCCATGAAGAGTCATTCTGCAAGCTATGAACAGTGGAATCGACTCTGCGAAACTCGATTTGAAAATTCGGTCGATGATTATCTAGTAAAGAAACTGTATGAAAGCGAATGTCGATGCTGGGAGGCTCCTCTCGATCCTCCGCAAGGATTCACCCCGGAAAGCATTACATCTTTCGTGGCGGAATTCATTACACATGTTTTTCCAGCGAAAAAGGGAAAAATGATAAAGGCGAACCGTCTCTCGCAAACAATATCACCCAGTGGCTTGACAAGTATGAGAATAACACGGAGAACCTGAATCCCATGATACTCATGGCGGAATACGTCAAATATATGAAAAATCGCAAAGGTTTAAATCCATTTGTTTTTCTTGCGAAACCCTCGGACGATCTCATACAAGAAGCAACGAGTTCTTTCGACGCAAATGCGTCTCAAGCGCCAGAGAAAGAAACGCCGGCATTACAAGGAACCGATGTCAGAGAAAGTTTGAAGGAGTTAGATACGTCCACATCGCCGCAACCACACGAAGAGGAAGGTTCAGACGATGACGCTAATGGCATTGGGTTTGATGAAGAATCTGGAGGTGATATTTCTATGCGGCACGAGGATGATGACGTGGATGAAATGTCGACGACCTCACAGCCCACGCCGCAGAATGATGATCAAGTAGAAGGAGCTAGTCGACTGATAGCGATGTTGATTACCGAAGTTGACAAACCGAACGGCTTGTACACGTGGCTATTGCAGTTCGGCGAGCAGTACAGTTTGACAGATTTTGTTGCGTTATCTACTACATTCTGTCAAGAAAAGAGTCCTTTACAAGATAGCACACCAGTCTTGTTGCAATCGCTAGTCGCAACTAAGGAAAACCTTGATTCCCTGCATCGTTTGTGGTGTTGTTTTTGGAACACCTACGATCGTATTCGAGATGACCCTTTGTGGAAAGAAGCCATCGAGCCTCACCCTTTGTTGACAGATCTCGATAAGACTTCATCACCTGGCATGAAGTTTTTAACGGTTGCTTGGAAGATTGCAGTTAAATTACGGGAGAGAAATTCGAAACTGGATCCTTGGATTTTGAGTTTGGCAGCAATGTCCCTTCTTTTAGAAGGGATGAACAGCCATCTTGCAAGCTATCAAGAATGGGTAGAATTTCGCTCGGCGCGGTTTAGCGACTCACACGATGCATATTTACTCAGCAAACTTTATCAAAGTAATCGCCGTTGCAAGGACTATCCTCTCGATCCTCCGCCTGGTTTTATACCTGACCTTGTCTCGTCCCTCGTGAAGACCGTTATCAATACCCAAGTCTTTGACGGACTTACATCGAAAACGACACTAGCGGAAGCTATTATAATTTGGTTTGAACGGCTGGGGAATAGATGGGAAAATCTAGACCCCACTACATTGATGACCGAATACGTGAAGTTCATTGAAAACGGAAAAGGGCTCAATCCGTTTGTTTTTCTTGCAAAATCTTCCGACATGTTTTTGTCACAAAGAAAAAAGACTGGCAGTCAGGTACTTCTCCCAGTAGTGGGAACTGGACCATTAGCATCACAAGGGTTAGCTTCGAAAGAACACCGCACCGAAGGTCGAGCATTCGATGCATCACCCTCTCGGAATGAAGAAGACATTTCTGATGAGGGTATGGGTAACGCGCTCAATGACGAAGCTGACGATGACGCTTCTGTACAGCAAAACGACGAAAATGACAACACGAATGGTAATAGTGACAAGCACCCCGCCAATGACGGCGAAGATAATGCAGATGGAGCAAAGAAGCGAAAGTTATACCAAGATGCTTCGCGAAGTCAACGTTTATCTACCGCTATGGCACTGGTTGTGCAAGAACTTTCCAAAATGAATCAGGGTTTGCCAGACTCGGCCGCCCAGGTCCACTCTATATCCGATTCCATGGAATTGAACGAATGGACTGTGTCCTTGCTGGTTGTGGATCATGTAGCGCCAAGTAGCAGGTTGGTTCGATACTTGGACGAAGCGTCGCCGAAACAATGGACGAAAGAACTTATTCCAACACTCAATCGTGCTTTGCTGCGGTTCTCACAAGAGAATTTAGTTGAAAAGGCCACTCGGACGGCACCTGTATCTGTGTCAAAGTCGGATGGAGTAGTGCAGATTCATGGGAGTGTGACGGATGATAAGATCATGAGCAAAGCTGTGATTCTGCTTTATTATCACGCGCTTGAAGCAATTCTGACATCGGAGTCGGAACGACTGAAAATAACATCACATCCACAGATCGTGATGTACTCTGTTTTCACAAGGCTCTGTTGGCATGCTGCATGTGGTGCGTGACGAAGGCTATCGGTGCTACGCAAAAACTGCGGTCTTCCCCTTGCCTACAAGCTTTGTCGATACAATCGACACTACGAGTTTGCGACAGCAACCCTTACGATTTCCTGAAGGTCTCTGAATCTTTTTTACGTGTTTTGTGCCTTGGAACATCAAATCTTAAGTTGGGATCACCGTTACCACAAAAATTACCGCGTTTGCTACACCGCGATCTCCAGTCGATGGAAGTGACCATTTTGGATTCCTTGTTGTGGTCCACTTCTATTTTGAATGGCACGGCTGGTTCTTTACCTGAGCAAATTGAAGATTTTGTGAGCAAGTCGAATGAGAATGTCACCCTCTGGCCTCCGGAAATACTGGCACCAACCTTGCGAGAGGAATCATCGGAGTCTGGTAATAATATTGCCTATCCTACACCGGAGCACGAGGACTTTGCCGAATACCGGTGTGTGAACTTTTGATCCGATCCGTGGTGAAGCTCTCCTTTTCGCGTTTCGAAGACATCTGCGGTTTGCTGAAAGTTCCTGCCCAGTATCCTCTGGTGACACATGCTTGGGTGGCTTTTCGTCATTTGCTGCGTCATCATGTAGAGATGTTGTTCGATCGACACGTAGATCAGTGGATTTTATGCTGTCTTTACGGTGTGGCTAAGGTTCTGTCGTATCCGCTGACCTTTGCGGAAATCATTGAAGCTTACATCAAGTCGCGTGGTCCGATAGTGGGAGATGTGACTTGCCAACACATCTTGCGCTACATTCGTATGGATAATACCAGTCACGATTTAACGACCGGTGATGTAATTGCGCTGTACAACCATGTTTGGGTCCCGAGTATGAAATCATACTTGATGGAGAGTGCTTCGCTCCGCGAGAGTGCCAAAAAAGTTAAAGAGTTGCTTCGTGCGAAAGAAGTCGCGATGGCGGACGAACCCGTAGATGAACAATAAGAACGAAAGTAAATAGTTAATCACTTTACAAAGAACACTCCTTATTAATGTGTTTAATTCCATATGTCTAAGGTTAGTGGTCTCGCCAACCTTTGCGATGCGTGATGCGTCTCGAGATCGAGATGGGGGAAAGAACGCAATCGACAAATTTCGGGACTGAAATAAGTTGAGTCGTCAGGTTACCGGTACCTAAAACCTACACTTTGCACCACAGTACAGCAGCCAAGAAAAAGGAAGCGAGGAAAACGAGAAAGAGGCTCGATCCTTTTTGTCGTCAGAAATAACAGAGAAAGAAGCGCAAGATTCAATTCATTCTATTACCTTTGATCAATTGCGACGTACAATAATAATGAATGATTTAGTTGTGTGAATCGAACATTCATTATTTGTTAATACTGATTCCGGTGTGAGGCGATTTGTACTTTGCATGAACTAGAACTAATTGAAGTGGAAACGTCTCTTGATACTCGACAAACACGCATCCTAATCTTATCGCACCTTTCGTCAATCTCGCGAGTGAGAAAGAACGACAATGAACAGTCGTGACGAACCTTTACACGATACGAGTCACGTACATGCTCCTCTACATAATTCCGACGACAGTGTCGGAAGCTATCCGGTCGACACAGAAATGAATATTGATGATTTATTGAGTTTAGGATCCTCATCGTTCGATATGCGATTAACCAATCCAGTACAAATGGAGTTACAAGAGAATGCACGGTTACCGACCTTTTATGGAACGGTCGATCGTTCCGGTAGCAGTTCGATTGGTATTTCGCGACGCGTCCCCGAAGCAGCTTTGCACAGTCCCACACGGCTACAGCAGCAACAACGACACCACAGTGATAGTACTGACGATATTCCGGCTATTAATTGGGGTGAATTGTTCTTGAATGATCGACAACGTGTCAGCTATCATGGAAATTACAAAGAAGCGGGTGTTTTGAAAGAAAATGTGGATACGTTTCCGATGATCGTACCCACCGGAGTTGATAGAACGGCGGCTCCGTCGGGAACAATAGACAACAATCAAAACACCAACAACGACCCGAATGACTTTATCATTGAAGTGGAACCGACGCCCTTGTCGGAGATCAAACGCCGCGTCGAAGAGCGGCATCATCGAGAACAAAATCGCAATATTGCAGTCAACGAAGGGCCGCGACATCATCCTTTCAGTCGAAGTACTCCTCTGCTGGCTTACGATCACGGCAACAACGATGCGGTCAGTATGGCACACGCGATTGCTACTGCAGCGGCTTTGGCGTCGACAACGATGCAACACAGGCCATCAACAAGTACAGGCATGTCGAAGTTACCTCCGGCGACAGCCGGTGTTCTAAAAGATATTTCTACCAAGAAAAAGAAACACGGCTTCGGTCCTAATCATATTGTGCCATCGGTTCCTGAAACCGATGCACGTCGTATGTCACGGAAGCGACCGCCTCCCGTCATTACGACCAATACAAATACAAACAGTCACCATAATTCGTTCCTTCCCATGGCACCACCATTTGCTTCTGCGGCGACTACAAATCATCACAATTCCGCGAGTTACCATGTAGACGACTCCGAAATGAATGACGCGGATCGAGGATCTCCGACAAATCCAGGCGATGCGTACGAGCGGAAAAAGCAACGAGCGAAGGATGCACGAGTCAAGCTAAATGAATCAATCGATCGAATGCACATTTCGATACGCCTGGCATTAACACAGTCACAGCAAAGACTGAAGCAAACTCAAGAGAGCGACACTTTAACCACCGCACAAAAGGAAAAGATTGGCCCTTTAATGCAGCAAACAATACGCATCGCCGAGACGGCGAAGAAGTGGGATCGGCCTAGTTTTGTGGGTTCTGCGGCTGATTTGATCCAAATGTTAAATGCGCAATGTGAAGCGTTGATGTTTTTGGCAATGAATTCATCTAATCATGAAGATGAAAAGCCAGGGAACTGGAATGCGAATGCTACCAATGCTTTTCCAGCTTCGTCAGCCATCTCTCCTTCCAATAATGGGCAGAATAAGCGTCACCTCTTGGACGAAACATCCAGCACGTTAAACAGCATTGTTGCAGGAGAAGGCATGGCAAATAGCAACAGCAACAATAAACGTGTACGAACTACTCCAACGAATGAGTCGTCTCAAATTAATTTGGACGTTAAAGATGATGGAACCTGGATGACAAACGGTCGGATATTGCAGTGTCTCGCATCCTTCTTGGATCCTTCTTCACTGCATCGCTGTCACTTTCGCATCTGCAAAGCTTGGATGACTTTGGGAATTTTCAATTCGGATGCTATATGGGAAAGGTTGGTGTTGCAGCGCTTTGGCTACTATTGTGTGCGACAATGGCGTGACAAACTTCAACTCGAAGATACCTCCGACTACCCTTCCTTTGCTACTTTGTACAAAAGTATGGACATGGCCAACGCAATGCCCCACATTGCTTCCAGTCCATCAAAATGAAGGATGGTTTTTACTGGGCGAAACTCGTTTGCCGGGATCAATCAGTGCGTGGGTGTATTTAATCGAACGTAGCAACGGCGAAACATTACGGAGCGTCCATAATGCCTCGACGAACAAGTTTCAAAGTCTACCCATTGTAGAATTACGGACTGTGTTGCAGAATACTGGTGGCAAAGAAATAGTTTGGAAGCTGGATCAAAGTCAAAGTGTCGATACGTCTACGCGACGTCGTGCGGAAGAAATGAAAGAATTGCAGGGTGACGATAGTCGATTTGCCAAGCGCGTGTTCCGTTTAGAGGATGGGGCACTCATTCCCGTATCAACCCATACGAATGGTTCCCTTTGCTTAGGATTGTTCGAAACGGTGATTGTGGTCTCGTACATTCATGCCACGCATTGCAGCACAATCTCTAAATTTGTGCAAAAAAGCAACTTTACTCGATGGCTCGTGCAAGTCAACGGAACGACGGTGCCTTTGGTAATTCCCTTTCCCAGGGATGCGTTGAGTTTGCAGCATTAGCAGAGTTTGTTATGATTTGTTAATTTTCAGGTTTCAAATTGGATTATTTTGCATAAAGAATGAATGTGCAAGGCTTTAGCAAAATTTATGCCTCGTGACTCTTGACTGATAGCCAGTCATGAATAAAAGTAATCTACATTGTATTCCACAGTCAGCCATTTTTAATAAAAGAAACGAGAATGAATGACTGGGAGCTTGGCGGAAACTGCTACCTCCGACTGGTTTCCAAAATGAAGGGCATTCATGTCGTATTGGTATAATTGATTGTAACAGTAAAAATAGCTATCGGCAATAAATGTTTACTCTGAGCGTTCGAAACGGTTAAATTACTTAGCCATCAATACGTGTTGCTATTTTATTAGCTACAGAGAAATTTCTCTCTATAGAGAGAAAATGCTCTCTTTAGAGAAAAATCTCTCTATAGTGAGAAAAATCTCTCTTTCAAAATTTTAACCGTGTCTTACTTGTGGTTTCAATTAAGGTTATGATTTTTCCAAAAGTGAAACATCACACATCACCGAAAATTCTCATCGCGACCGCAACATCGACGCAACACAGAAACAAGGCTTCGGAGTTACGCAAACACTTCTAATTACTTATTATCAATCTACCTCTTCAACAGGTTTGTTAGGGCTTAGCTCTGGAAAGAAGGATGGCGCGTTTGCAGGGCGAGTGCCATTCTTGGCTTCATGTGCTGGTTACGACGAGCCAATTTCACCACCACCATTGTTTTATTGTGACAAGCGCACTTTTGATCCGAGGCTCATCTTTGAACAAAGCGTGTTGTTTCCATGCTGACTGAAGTCTGGAAAATTTACGCGGTCCGGGGCTGCTTCGTTTACCAGCAGCAATACTTGATTCTTTCTCGAAAAAATGCAGCTTTAGAGCCAGAAGATTCTTTGACCGAAGGAGTGGGAGGAAGAACGTTACGCTGCTGCAAAGAAGAAAGGAAAGGACCAACAAGAGGTCTATCCTGTTGGCTTTGGATGTTGGGTCGATAGAACTCACGGTCGTATCCACGAGCCGTCGGTGGGAGAGCCAGTCAAAGAATTCAATCTTCGCATGATTTCATGAACCATCATTTGCCTACGAATTCCCAATCGATATTTTTCAAGATTTTCTTGTTTGGATAGTCTAAATGGGCCTTTTCCTAAATCTATTTATAATAGCGCGCTGTGTCCGTGTGTGTGTGTGTGTGTCACGTAACGTAACGCGCTCCCGGGTGTCTGAATCACGGGTTTGACGCTATCCCCGGGGATCGAGCCCCCCGCTTGCGGGAAGGGCGAGAACGAAAAAAGCCCTGCAGGGGCTAGACGCCGAAGGCGGCTAGTAATAGATAAAACGAGTCTCTCGTTGGTTCGATCGGTGAGCATGCTATTGCGAAATCCGAGAGATGGCGCGCCACAGCGCAATCCTCCGCACTGGGAAACCGGCGCAGGTTTGTCGCTTTACTACTAACTGTGGTACAGTGATTCAGAAATCGGAGTTTCTGAAAGAAAGAAAAAAATATTTGTGCCAAAAGAGAAAAACCAGTGGAAAATTCAGTCAAATGTCGAAAAAGCATCCGCATTTCAGGAAAATTAGGAATAAATATGATGGTTTCTTGTGAGAGTTGCGAGTGTTGTGAATTACTACGTAGTATGTGAACGCGATGAGAGTTTGAGTCGGATTCCGTTGAAACGCAGAGACCTTAATTGAAAAGCGTGTTCTTGCTGTTGAGTTTAGTTACCTACTCAATCGAGCTAGAGAGATATTTCTCTTTATAGAGAGCAATTTCTCTCTATAGGGAGAAAAATACGCTTTTGAGAGAGCAATTTCTCTCTATAGTGAGAAATTTCTCTCTACACTAACAAGGATAATTACATAGGATTGAACCAAATTTATATTTAGGAGATAAAACGTGATTGAAAACCGGATGTTTGTTGATACAGTCCTGTAGGAGTTCAACGTTATCGGTAAAAATCATGTCATATAAGCTTTAAGTGTAAATATTCTGTCACGGAGAGACTTTCGACAAGCACCCTGACACGAAAGAAGAATGACCGCTTGCTTCGCCTACGTTATGACCTATAGTCGCAATAAGAAATGACCCTTCACGACACCGAGGACAAGAAAACCCAAGATACTTGTACACGCTCACAATTATTCAATCGACTGATTAGCATCCTCTTCTTTGTTGTTGCTTTCCTCTGCTTCACATTTACCTCTTCTCTCATTAATAGACAGCATGACTGAGGCGAATAACGCAAACGCAACGACAGCCGTTAATCCGTTGAAAACAGATGCAGATCTCTTGTCGCTCTTGAAACGACTGGATGGCATTCACAAATACAAAACCTTTCAACGATGGAAAGCGCGATTCTTGGATCGTCTGGAATCTTTCTTGTACGAGGCGGGCATGGGACCAGCAGATGAATCCTGTCAAGCGTTTTCGACTTTGTTGCAGAAACAAATTCGGCGGGGGCAAGCCGTACAAGCGCATGTTGCCCACGGCGAATTGACTGCCGAGAAAAAGACCGTCAAAGCGGCGTTGGCGCTGAATGAAATGTGCACTTTGTTAACGAATGCTGTACAAGAAACGGAATTGTTGATTCCTGCGAATACAAAGGAAGAGAAGCAACGAGGTTACACAAAGTTCCATCTAGGAGCCGTATTGATTCGACAAGGATTTCATCAATATCAAGCGATGCAAGCCATTGAGGCGGATTTGCAGCAACTGTCGCGCGATTTAGAACAAGTGGCCGATAAGCAACAGCAAGAACTCTTTCATATGTATCACACACAGGTACAGCGATTTTGTGATGTCATGGCCGATTTGAATTTGTATGAAGTCATGAAGAAGTGTTTGCAATTTGCGCAAGCTCCCGAAGAAGAAGAAAGCAGTGATGAAGAACCCATTGTCATTCAAATTGTTATTCATACACACGACGGGAAGAAATTGACATTGACGCTGGATCAGACAGAGACGATTGGGAACATTAAGGAGAGTATCGTGGCAGCATGTGGTATTCCGGTCGAACGACAGGTGCTGACCTTTCAAGATACTCTTCTGAACGATCCCGACGCTACTTTGGTGGGTTGCGGTATTTCAGATCAGTCGGAATTGAAAGTCGAACCATTCCGTATACCCATTACAGTCAAGACAATGGATGGAGTAATTCATTCCATGCAAGTCGACCCGACGGATTATTTGACGAGTATTAAACAGCAACTGACGGAACGAACTGGCATTGCACCCAACAACCAAAACCTCACTTTGCAGAACACACCACTAGATGATTTGAAAACTGTATCCGAGAATGGTATTGCAGCAGAGAGTCAGTTAGAAATGGAACCCAAGATGTTGAACTTAAACGTCACGCTGCCCGGTGGGAAATTTGTGGTAGTATCAGTTCCCCCTTCGGATACGGTAGAGGATTTAAAAGAAAAAGTTGCCCATCAAACGGGGCTCGCGGCACCAAGACAAGTCATAAAGGTCGCGGAACAGGCACTGCCTGTTGATCAACCGCTGCGCGATTTGGGTTTGAATGATGGTTCAAATATCGTCGTCGACCTCTTTCAAATACCGATTCAAGTCAAAACTATGGACGGGAAGTCGATATCGTTGATGATCGAACCGACCAAGTATTTAAGTGACGTGAAACGGCAATTGGAAGCGGATTCGGGTTTGCACGCCGCCAACATGCAATTGAGTAGAGACGACGAGGATGGGAACTCTGAAGTGCTGGACAACGATATGAAGACAGCGCAAGATTATGATATCCGGGCGGATGCGGTTTTGGACTTGGCACCCAAGAAGATGCCGATCCGGGTTCAACTTCCGGATGGAAAAGAAATAGAAGTCGAAATTAGTCCTAGCGATACGGCAGATGTTATCAAACAAGCGGTTTATGACAAAAGTGGTTTGGCCCCTTCGCGACAAAAGTTAATGTATCAAGAAGAAGAAATGCCGCTGGATGAAACGGTTCGAAAGATGGGCCTACAACCTGGGGATTTACTTCAGGTGGATTTTAATAAGGTGCCTATTATAGTTAACACGATGGACGGACGACAAATTAAAGTCGATATCGATCTTGCGGACAGCCTTGGTGATATCAGAAAGCACTTGGAAGTAGAGACGGGCCTTCCTGCGAACAACATTCAATTGTTCTTGGACGGGAATGCACTAGATGACGACCAAAGGACTGCCGAAGACTATGGTGTTGAGGCTGGCAGTGAGCTCGACTTAGAGCCTAAATCAATTACCCTAACAATTGAGTTACCCGATGGAAAAACGATTGCGCTGGTTGTTTCACCGCAGGATACGACTCATGATATAAAGGCAAAAATTCAGGCCAAGTGCGGCTTGGCCCCGGAACGCCAAGTGGTTTGTCATAATGGAAAAGAATTGCCGCCAGATGGAACAAAAGTACGAGAGATGGGTATTCCAGCTGATGCAACGTTACAAGTGGGTTTACATAAAATCCCAATCGTCGCAAAGACTATGGATGGACGCAAGATCCAAGTGGACGTTGAACCTGCTACGACTCTTGCTGACCTAAAGAAGCAAGTCCAAGACGAGGCAGGGATTACAGCGGACAACATCGCGATGAGCATGGGCGGCCATCCTTTAGATGATGATGGTAAATCTCTCAACGATTATGGAATACGAGCGGGTAGTGAGTTGGATTTGGAGCCTAAATCTATTGCTGTGACAGTCGAGTTGCCTGACGGTACGAAACATCCTATCACGATTCGCCCCAGCGATACGATAGGCAATCTCAAGCAAGCAATCGAGGACGCAACTGGGATCCAAGCTCCTCGCCAAGTTGTTCATTATCAAGGTAACGAAATTAAGCCTGACCAGACAGTTCGGTCCATTGGTATTCCCGACGGTGCGACGCTGCAAGTTGGCTACTTTAAAATACCCATTGCTGTCAATTGCGTTGATGGTTCCCAATTGCATGTAAACATTGAATTGACTGCTACGTTAAGCGATATCAAGAAAGTCATTGAGCAAGAATCAGGAGTACCCGCAAACAATCAGAGCTTGAGTTTCGACGGCAGTCCGCTGGAGGACGATAGTAGCAAAACAGCTGTCGATTATGGCATTCAGGCAGGTAGTGAAATCGATATGGAACCCAACACGATGCGATTACAGGTTGAACTTCCGGACGGGTCAACTATACCATTGTTTGTCAGACCGGCGGATTCTACCGATGCAATCAAAGATTTGATTCATAAAGAAACGGGTATAGCTCCTCCACGGCAGTCCTTGCATCACACAAACGGTCAGCCTCTTTCTGTAAACAAGACGGTACGAGAACTGAATCTGAAAGACGGATCGACGATTCAGGTCGCGCTTTCTAAAGTACCTGTGACAGTAAAAAGTGCCGATGGAAGAGAAACTGAGCTCATGGCAGATCTGCACGATAATCTGATTGCCATTAAAGAGCAAGTTGAAAAAGAATTTGGTTTGCCGGTGAGCAATCAAAACCTACTGATTTTGGATCGTATCCTCAAAGACAATGACAGGCCTGCTAAAGATCAGGGTGTCGTTTCCGGATCGATTCTTTACATGGAACCGAAGCTTATGAATATTACAGCTATCTTACCGGACGGTACGCATCATGAATTGCAAGTCCAGCCTGGCGACTTGGTCGATTCGGTATCGGATCAAATTGCTCATGTCTCCGATTTGGCGAGTCATCGACAAGTGCTCAAACTAGATTCCCGCACTTTGAATAAGGTCGAGACACTACGTGATGCGCGAGTCCTACCCAATTCTACAATCCATGTGAGTATCTATACTATTCCCATCACTGTGCAAACAGCCGACAATAAAAGCTACGATTTGAACGTCGAGCCAACGTCGATGATTAGTGAACTGAGGAAAACACTTGAACAGGAAACGGGCATTGACGAAAAGAAGCAAATATTGATGTACAATGAAACAGAACTGAAAATGGGAACCATTAAAGCCGGCGGTCTACTACCCAAATCTGTTGTGCACTTGAGTGTTCGCAAAGACTCTATTATCTTCGTGGATGTGAAATGCGGTACCCTCTTTGCCGTCGATCGCGATGAAGTGATTGAACGGAAAATCTTGACAGCCAATCAAGGCAATCGTCTCGACTTTTTAGAAGCGACTCAAGACAGCAAAGTTAAAGAGAACATGAAGAAAGCCATGCTGAGTTCCCCATCTCTCGGTGTAGCGCCACAAGTCGTCGTCGTGTCAACCCAAGTGGATGACTACGAGTTGGAAGAAGCGGCCAAAGTCGCGAGTATGTGGGGCGTAAGTTTGAAGAAGCGTGAAAAGAACAAGAAAGGTGAAGAGTTCATTTTTGTGGATCCGAAAACGGGCGCGTGTGGCGAATTGTCTCGCAAAAGGTATCTCGACATGACCTTTATTACATTGGAAACATTATCAAACGGCGAAGAAACGGTGGCCGAACGAGAGACGGATACAATGACTTACGACAAGTACGTGATGGACATTCGTCGCGTTTTTGACATCAAATCGGCGACTTAACGTGAAGTTAATAAAGATAGTCACATAATGAAACATGAATTGTTTCCAGTATGTTACTACAACTTAAGTTATTCCTTGTTCGCCGTCGAGGCCGCCGAAGCCTGAGTCATTTCCACAATGAGTTTCTTGACATCACCACGATCTTGTGCCGGACGGGGAAACGGCACACGCACTTTGAATTGCTGCGGCAAAAGGCGACGGCTTCTTCTCGGGTAACTTTGACAAACATCCCCAACGAATCGACGGAAGTAATTTCGGCCGCGGTTATGGTGGGTCCCTCTTTCATGCCGGGTACCGCATTCTGTACAATCGCAATGGTCGCCGACTGATGATCGTCATTCATGTGTTCGGCAATGTGCGGACCAAAGGCCGAAATTGCATCGGGCTGCGCTTGCGCATACTCGTCAGCCGTGACCGTTCCGGCCCTGGCAAAGCCACCGACAAAGCGCACATGTTCGACGGACATTCGGAACCAATTGAAATCCCCAAAAGCCGTCCAGAAGGCTCCCGGATGCTTCTGATTGTAAAGTTGTTGCGCTTGTTCAATTTCTTCTTTCGATTTAATCAATGTCGCTGTTCCCATGAGATTGACACGTCCATCGGCGGCACCTTTGAACTGCTTGCTGGCAATCGTCAAACTACAGTGGGGGTTCGCGAGAATGTCTTGCGTATGCGAAGACATGCCCGAAAAAACAAAAGAGCGGCCGCCCTTGCTCATCGACGGAAAATCCGACTACGGAACCGCCGGGAAAATCGGGATGCGCTTTACTAAACGTACTCATCACCGCAAAGCCGTGACTGTTTTGCACTAACGTACGAACATCCGTCGCAAAAATCCAATTTGGGGGCATTTTGTTGATGTTGTTGATACTCCATTAACTGTTTTTGAAGTTCGGGCGATAATTGCGACATTGGATCGCCTCCGACGTCATGACGGGGAGCACTGTTGCGGAGAATCGAAGGAGAAGACACACATGAAGTCGACTGTGCGAAAAATTGTTGCGGATCATGGTGATTCGCAACAAATGCGTGCGCCGTATTCACAAGCAGCAGTGACAGAACAAGCAAAGAGATCATGTTACAGTTGATTGAGACGATATTAGAGGAAAATGAATGTGTTTGCGACCTAGAGAGTCAATACGAAGGGAATGAATGATGAGAATGAAAAGGCGCCTGCGTATCGATTTTGGCGTCATTGACGTGGAATGAGAGTTGTGCGGAGTCCTGCCAAAGAATCGGGTCCCGGAATTATGTCGCAGACTTGCGTCATTCGAGGGAACGCCAAAACGACGTGTAATTCCGGGGAGTAATTCAAGCCAGAGAAATCCAATTATGTTCACTGTAGATATGCAAAATGCACAAGCTCCCCGTGGAGTGCAAAATGAAACAATACTACACTACAGCGTATAGTAGCTCGCGGAGTATCTCTTTCTCGTTCCAATCTGGTTTTTGGCGTTATTTCCCTCACACCTTGCCTCACACTCACAGCTTGTATGCGAGAAACAGAACGTGATGGATACAAACAAAGCGCAAGCGGGCATCATTCATTGCGTTGCAATAAGACTGCAATAGACTTATTTGCCGAGTGATCTCGTTTACCTGCTTTCAGTTATATTCGATTCTCTTGTTTGCCTAGCGCAAAGTTAGAAGATTCAAACAGTTCCTCATCATTGCAAAGCAGTTTATCGTCGCGTTGTAATCAATCATTCATCCTATCATGAGTGCACCCAACAATCACGTTCATGCTTCCTCCGCGAACGAAGAAACGAAATCTTTCTTGCCTAGCTTTTTCTTCCTCTTCCACAGTAGCGGCAGTTCCTTCGGTACTGCCGACAACCGAGGAAGATTTCCGCAAAGCACTGCAGGAAGCATTTCTGCAAGGCACACAAGCTGCAACATTGCCCAAATCACCGGAAGAATTTGCGCAAGCTTTGCAAGAAGCATTTGCTCGAGGTGCACAAGCCGCTGTCGGAAGAAAACCGGCACCGGGGTTGTTGAGTTCAGTTGTATCGTGTCCCGATTTGTATCGTGCGGCGTCTCCGGTCCTTCCCTTTGCTGCGGCGGCGCCTCCTCCGGAGGCACTTGCGGCGGCTACCATTCCGCACAATGAACATCCACAACATCGCGTCGTTTTACCTGCACCCGTCGAAACACGCAGTTACTCCATGCCCGACATGACGGCTCTGCAGCAAGAAGACTTGAAACGACAGAATCGTCTCGCCCGCAATCGAGCTTCGGCACGTCAACGACGATTGCGCAAAAAGCATCTCGTCGAATCCTACGAGGCACAAGTCATTGCTTTAGAACAGCGACTACAGAAATTGCACAATTTGCAGTGGGGAGAGACGTCTACCGAGCTGTTGAATGCTTTGAGTTTGGATCGAGGACAGGATGAACTCAAGTCCACCGAACGGCAACAAGCTGCGGCGCAAGCGTTAGCGCAACAATTGCAAGCGGTGTTGCAGTTAGAGCAAGTCATGGAAGAACAGTTTGCCGTGTATCAAGTCGCAATGGGGAATACTCATTTTCTTGGCGAGGGCGACGAGGAGTTGGCGTTGGAATTGACGGACGAACAGAGGCTAGTGTTGCAGGAACAAGCCAAGACGTGGCAAGAGGAGTGGGATGCTCTGCAAACGACCAAAGAAATGCTACAGGCGTTGCAAGAACACGAATGGTTGTGGAAAAATGGTATACACGAAGCGGCAGAACCTTTCAAGAGTCTTTTGTCGAAGCAGCAGCGCACCAAATGGTATATCTGGGCCGATGCCAATGGGGAAGCTCTGGATGAACTTTACGTTGTGGAGCCCCAGTATGCGGATGGTCCGCTATTTCAGTTTGGGACCGAGGATCTCATGCCAGAGGACGCCGCAAAATTGAAGCAAGCGACCAACGGGGGTAGTGTTGGTGGAGAGGGACAATTTGACTGGACGTTTTGATGCTATCCATATCGATAAGAATGGTAGACCAATCATTTTGCTTATTCTACTTTTCGAAGAGATCCAAATTCTGTAGCGGAATGAATTAGCCCTTGAGGCCCAGCAGTTCCTGTGACATTTCATGGAAGTGAGTTTTGATTACAGTAGAAACAGTATACACGTGGTCCTTGAGTTGAAAAGTATTTCTGTATAGATTTGTGAAGTAAAGAATCGAGGCATGTGTTCCAAATGATACTGATGCTGCTTTATCGTGTTCAAGGCAAATAAAAGCTTTCCGCGATGAGAGAACACAAGGAGGGTAGGCATAGCAGTCTCTAGAGCTCAAAAATTGATTCATGACTGGAATGCAGTCGTGGTAAAAACGGACAACACAAACACATTGGGTCTATACCGGGAAAGTTTCCAAATCCCCCCTTTACTATATTTTTGGCCCACCCTCCGTTATGAATTCACTGCATGAGGGGGGGATTTGGCGCCCTGTTTTTACATGAAGGGGGGATTCGGAAACCAACCCGTCTATACCTGGTACCTGGTAGTGAATACGGAAATAGCGGTCAAGAGGAGCTTCGCCGTCATTAAAACGAAAATTGTAAATTACAAATGCCACTAACGGTAGTTGCATCATGATAGACATATTTATATTATTTATCAAGCTAGGGAATAAGGCTGAATTCTGTCTCGAGAACGTAAGGATTGAGTCCCGGGTAGAAAGCTCCGTGTATTCCACACGACGACCACACGCACAACGCGTGCGGTTCGCACTCTTCAACCTCGTGCCGATGGGGCGACTTGTTTCTCATCACTTTTTAAAACTTCAAGACCTATTATCATGACGAACAACACACAATATTCATATCATTCAACAAAAGAAAGCATTTTCCAAGTCTGTTAACTTTTAAAATGGAGGACTCGCTAATACACCACGCAACTATTCATCGTACCACAGAAAAGAAACTCAATCAATGGAAATCAATCAAAATATTCTCCAAAGGGGATGCACACTCCAGCACACCAACGTCAAAGTCATCCTCATCATCAAACAGTCTCGCCCTGCTTCCGGATCAACATCCCGCTTGCCTCATACCAACCATCGAACTTCCAGCTTCCGGGCAAGTTATCCATGTTTCATCGACACAAACCGCTACCTTCTATGCTGATCTCGCGCAAAAATTTCTCGCCAATCATCCGAAAGTCAACATGACGGGCTTGGAAAACGCCATTGTGATTGCACTTGACGCAGCAAATCTGCTGCAACGAAGAAAAAACTGCCCGCGTTGTCCTGTAAGCTAATTCTTGTTTTCTTACCCCTATCGTACCCGGCACACACTGCGTCTTCTCATGCAACATCTCGTCTCCTTCCTTTGACTTCTCAGCTTACACTCAACCTACGACAAAGTTGCTACTCAGAGCCGTCGGCCGTCCTATAAAGCGCGAATTATGCTGACTTTCGAGCGCAGCGACGAATACAGAACTTGGCTTTTACAAAACGATCGAGCGTGTTGTTTCGTTTTTGTTACAGACGATGCAGAAAGTGAGGACTGAACCCGATTTCATGAGCCATAACCGCCTATGCTCGCGTGTCGATGAAAAATGCTTTCGACGAATATACTCCGGTGGCCTTTCAAGATTGCACCGCTGCCGCTTCAGTTTCTCGTTTGTAGTACACGGTATACATCTTCTGATTTTCCAGACAGTCCCTCATTTCGTTAATCACAGTCAACAACACGTCAAAACTGGTGAAACACGATTTTCGAAATCCCAGCATGTTTTTCGATTCGTCCAAGAATAGCCATGTTTCTTCGTCGCGGTACGACCATCGCGCGTAGCCTTACTGTGAACTAAAGTGTAGATGGACAAATGCTTCTCGAAATTCGTAGAAAACTCCACGAATCTCATCGGCGTTCAGCATCGGAGTATCTCCAACACTAACGATTTCCCCTCAAGCTGACACCAATTCTCACTTTTTGAAAACTTCAAACTGCAACCATGCCGCGAAGAAACACTCCTTCCTTGCTCAAGCGGCGAACCGGGAAAAGTGACCGAGATAAAAGGTCTAGTTGCAGCGAAAAAGACAAGCAACAGCCGAATAAAAACGAAACTTCGTCGCTTCAGAAGGACTTGCATCAAGTATTGGAAGTTGCTACACAACAACTGTCCCTCGCTAATGAACAAAACCCAAGCGGCGATACAACTCTGTCATTGAATAGTACTTTCTTGCTTTCGAAGAGCCATCTCCCTCCTGAAGCAAGCTCGCGGCCAGCTGAAAATTTCAGCTCGTCAAACGATAGTGTCGAAGTGAACGAAACTAATCAGCAACCGGACAGCGGGACCTCTGAAACAAGCCAAGTTACAACTGATGATGCAAAAATAGAAACCGACCATGATCGGAATAGCCATGAACAAGTATCCACCGCAGTCGATAGGGTGTGCCTATTCATCAAGTCGAACAGAATACCTTCTGATTTCTTCAACCTGGCTCGAAAATTCTTAGCCAAGTCGGTGGAGATTGATCTCATTGCGATGGAAACGGCCATCATTGTCGCTGTGGATACAGCCAATTTGTTGGAGCGATCGAAGTATGCAACCATATGTCGGTAAGTAAAAAAAGAGCTTTATGTCGCTCGTTTCCCTTACGAAATACCAACATCTTCTTCCTCACGTGCAGGGTGATGACAGATAATGTGGATACTACGATGGAGTTTCGTATCGATACAGGCGCCCCGATCCGACGATCACGCATTTGTATAACAATACGAAGAACCGAGGATTACACCAACTGGTTGAAGGACAACATTTAAAGCAAGCTGGAGATCATCAACAGCCGGAAAAATAAATAGAAGAATTAACGCAACTTCAAGTTGTATTACTACATCATGAGAATGCTTGAAGTGTGTTTTGCCGAGAAGGAGAGATCGTCGGCTGCCGCGTTCAAGCTTGTCGAAGTGCTTCTCAGTAAATTTTCTACGTGCTGCTACGTACGTGATAGCCCGTACAGTATTGTAATCAGATGTATCCGGGTTATTTAGGCAGGTATAATCTGTACAAAATAATGATGTCGGTAATGAAACCGCAAGAAAAATAGACTAAAACGTGGTGAGATTGTAGACTAGAGGCTAATTCAGAAGGCTCCACGCTCTTGACAGAATTTGGAAAATAAGCAGATTTTCTGTAAGAAAAAAAATACCTATTCATTCCAGGATTTCAGAAAAAAAAACACACACAGTCCAGAAATACTGGAACATGCATGCACAAAAGCGTGTGTAAACAGGCATGAATCTAAACGGTAAACCCGTTTAGATTCACGGAACAAGAATCACCGATTCCAGAGTATCTGGACCCAAAACAGATTTTCTGTAAGTCCCAAACGAACAATTCCAGAAAATCTGGAACATGCAAAAAAGTGTTTGTCTGACGAAAACGCCCATTCCAGAATTTCTGGAACTCCCACAGATTGTCCGCGAGACAGAATGAGCGGTTGCAGATTTTCTGCAACGTGCACTATATCTTTGTGTGAACTTGAATCACCGATTCCAGAATATCTGGACCCAAAACAGATTTTCTGTAAGTCCCAAAAAACATTTCCAGAAAATCTGGAACATGCAAAAAAGTGTTTGTCTGACGAAAACGCCCATTCCAGAATTTCTGGAACTCCCACAGATTGTCCGCGAGACAGAATGAGCGATTCCAGATTTTCTGCAACGTGCACTATATCTTTGTGTGAACTAGAATCACCGATTCCAGAATATCTGGACCCAAAACAGATTTTCTGTAAGTCCCAAACGAACAATTCTAGAAAATCTGGAAAATACAAAAAGTGTTTGTCTGACGAAAACGCCCATTCCAGAATTTCTGGAACTCCCACAGATTGTCCGCGAGACAGAATGAGCGATTCCAGATTTTCTGCAACGTGCACTATATCTTTGTGTGAACTAGAATCACCGATTCCAGAATATCTGGACCCAAAACAGATTTTCTGTAAGTCCCAAACAAACATTTCCAGAAAATCTGGAAAATGCAAAAAAGTGTCTGTCTGACGAAAACGCCTATTCCAGAATTTCTGGAACTCCCACAGATTGTCCGCGAGACAGAATGAGCGATTCCAGATTTTCTGCATCAAGAATCACCGATTCCAGAATATCTGGACCCAAAACAGATTTTCTGTAAGACTTAAACAGACGATTCCAGATAATCTGGAAAATGCCAAAAATTGCATTTTTGACGAAAACACCCATTCCAGAATCTCTGGAACTCCCACAGATTGTTTGTAACACAGAAAAGCAATTCCAGATATCTGTAACGTGCACTTTATCTTTGTGTGAACAAGAATCACCGATTCCAGAATTTCTGGAACGGTGCAAAACATCTGTGTGACGCAAAACAACGATATCAGATTTGTCGACAGCCTTTCAGCAACCTACATCTATGGATGATGGATGTCCTTCTAGTTAGGAGTTAGGGCCCCTTTCCCTTTATCTCCATTCTACCGGGCAAGTCAAAGCGACGGCACTACAAACTAGCTTATAGTCAGCGTGTGCCTTTTTTGATTGGTTATCATACCTTGAAGTAGCAACGGTTTTTCTGGATCGCAGAAAGCGGAGGTCGGACAGTCGTCGTTTGTTTCTGTTGACGGATGAGGTTTCATAAAGTCAAGTGAACACGCATGTCACGCGTGGGACGTAACGTCAACAGTTGAACGAAAAACGACGCGTCATGAAGGGCGCTATGAAAGAAACAGTGCGATTGGCTCGTTTGAAATTTCGACTTTCTGATCACGTCGTGAGAATGCTTTCGTCAACGACTTATTTGGGTCGCAAGAAATCGAGTGATGACAAGTAGTAGTTTGAAAACGACGATTAAGTCTGACGAAGCGTCATTTTTTCTTTCGTTGAACGCATCATCGCCTTTCTTCGAAACAAATCATCGCAAGTATGTCATATCCTGCAACGAATGAGGACTATTTGAAGGCTCTCGAAGAAGCGTATCGACAAGGGGCGGCAGCGGCGGCGCAAATGGCTTTGCAAGAACAACAGTCGATCAACAGTAATCGAGGAGCGTCGTGTCCGGACTTTAGCGGGCAGCCGATGGCTCTAAACAGCAATCAGCATGCTGCTGTACTGCCATTCTCGGTCCCTGATCCGCTCTTTCATCATGTCGCAAGTCAACCGCAACAGCAGCAACAAACCGAGTTCATCATGCCCCTCCGCCGCCCCCCTTCTTCGATGCTACAACACGACATTGCACCCGCTTTTCCTACACAGCATCGTAGCTTTTCTATGCCGGATATGAGTGTTTACGCGTCACAGAAACAAGAAGATATTAAGCGTTACAAGCGTTTGGCGAGAAACCGTGCTTCGGCGCGCATTCGCCGTTTGCGAAAGAAACAGTTAGTCGATGAATACGAATCTGAAGTCAAGTCGTTAGGCAGTAATTTACAGCGTTTAAAAAGAGCACGAGTGGGGAAATAGTGACGATCCTCCAAGTCTTTTACAGTTGTTGAGCATGGAACGGGGACAAGATGATCTCGATCCCGCGCAACGACAAGAAGTAATCGCTTCGCTGCTTTCACAGCAACTTCAAGTCGTTCAACAATTACAAGAACTTATGCAAGAACAGTATGCGCTGTATGAGGTAGCAACCAGTGACAGCACAGAATTCGAAGAACTAGCCTCAATTTTGGAACTAACATCGAGTCAACGGAATGAAATTCGTGCGCAAGCGACAGGGTGGATGCAAGAGTGGCAGGCACTGCAAACAGTTGAAGACTCGTTAATTAACATGCAAGAGAACGAGTGGCTTTCAAAGAACGGTGTGCCCGAGATGGTGGAGGAGCTGTATGCGTTGTTTAATAAGAATCAGCTCACCAAGTTTTTGATATGGACCGACGTTAATCGAGAGGCTATCGATCTTGTGAATATAGTGAACGCAGTGTCGAACATGGGTATCGAGCATGACGGACCTGTGTTTCAGTTTGGTGTTGAGAACAACTGCGACGAGGGTTTTCATCAGAGCGATCTCAATTTTTAATGCCTATACGCTGCTGAAGTCTAGAAACATAATGTCCTTATTGACCTAACCTTCGATCGCTAGCTGTTTTTGTAATCTAGTTTAGATGACAAAAGGTAGAAATAAAATCTTCGAACTTCGAAAACAATAGACACAAGAAGGGCGGATCTCTTACGGTAACATGGTATGGGTAAGAGTTAAGACACGATGAAATTACACGATACGGGACTGCATCCTATAAGACACGGTTGAACTTGAAAAACACAATGTCGGACGTGGAAGTATTGGCTTGCAGTACATCACACGTATACTGTAAACAGAAAAGTACTTTCCGTCAGAAGTCGTGCGTTCCAATCCAAGTTGTAAATTGTCGATGTCATCTTGAACTGGACCACGAGCACGGACGAAACTCCTCCAAAGTGTGCGGGCCAAATCAGTGGAAAAGAATCGTATCCGATGGCCATCTGGCCATCGTCTTTGTCAACAACGACGACATCAATAAGCAACGAAAGCAACAACACAGCAGTTGAAGGAGGCCAGAGTCTTTCAACAACCACAAGTTTATTGTGGCAATCAATTCAAGGGGATCCACGCCGGTCGTAGTAGTATGGTGACAATTTTTCTGGTAAGCAAAGATGGAGGAGGGAAATAAGAGTCAACAAAAATTGAAAACATCATCAAATTTATCAACGGATGCAACAGTATCGGAAGACAAAAAGCCGGCAAGCGGAGAAAGAGCACTAGATGAGCAAAGTTCGGTTGCCTATAGTTTTCCGTACAGCTGGGAAGCCATGTCAGTCTCTTCTCTTTTCAGTCAACAACAACATCAGCAGCAACATCAACAGTTTCATCCATCGTTCCACTCATTCCACACCAGCGGCTATGAGACCCAGCCTCACCATTACTATGCGCAAGGTGAACCACAATTACAGTACTTTCAATCGCATCAAGGAAATATCCAATCTTCCTTCCAAGACGACCCGCAATCGCTAGATCACTCGCAGCAACTTTACTTTCAACATCCCCAGCAAGACCTTTTAGAAGCACAAAATAGTCCTCTTCGATCCAATTACTTTTCCACTCCTCGAAATGACTCTACCATTCACGTGGCAGCGGGTAAGAGTCCCACTGAAAATGTAAGTTGTTTGTTGCCAATATCAAGCATTCTTCTCGCCTATCCCATACACATAAAACCTCACAGGAATATTTGTGATCTTTGAATCGATCGATCATTAACAAAGATGAACTTGGCGAGAAAGTTCTTGGTGCATCATGAGATCGTCTATTTGAGTGCATTCGACGCTGCAATTGTGATTGCTATCGATGCCGCGCTGTTATTGCAGCGATCAAAATATGCTACCATCGTTCGGTACGTCATCTGTTGCGGGTGTTAATGATATCTCGCTGATTGCTTAGGTCACATTCCATACTTATCTTTGTTTCCGTTATATCACGCGTATCACGCAAAGAGTCGAGACCGATACCGAGGATCGCGTCGAAATGCAACAACGCAATCGTAATGATTCGTCTCCTTCGTTCGCACCTATTGTCAAGCGACCCCAGATTCGTATAACGCTACAACGCAATGAAGAATTTGTGCATTGGCTTACTGAAAACAAGAATGATGCTGGGGCGATTTAACGGAAGGATGCTCGATCCAATATCAGGACGCTCTATGTAATTGAAACGGACGTTGTGCTGTGTCTAATTTCGTGTGAGTTACAACTATGAACAACGTTACATAAAGAATGAAGTCAACATAGAAACGCCAAGCTCATCGTGTTTACTAGAGACCCCTCCGTCGCTTTCCTGTTGTGTCGTTTTATGTGTTGCTCGAGAAAGAATAATGATTCATGACTGAAGTGCAGTCGTGGCGAAAGCGGACAACATTTTGGTTCATAGTAAATGCAAACGACATCATTTGGAAGGCTTTTTGACGCAAAATAGAAAGTCGTACAAAAGAAAACAATGCAAAGGACTATTTCATGGCAACAAAGACAAATGGAGCTCAAAAAAAACCAACAAATAAATTGTAGGTAAAATTGCCACTCGAGAGCATATCGATTCATTCATGACTGAAAAGCAGGAAAAGCTGAACCAACACTGTGGCCTATAGTAAATAACCTTACTGTTTTTTGACTCAGACGGAGATTCTGAGGTGCTCTATTCTTTCTCATTTACCGACCCTCATCATTTCTTTACACTAGATCCTTTCTCAGCATCTCGCCTTTGCGGCTGGGGAGCTTTTTAAGACTCCCAGGCATTAGATTCATAGATTTTTTTATTGCCTCGGCGTCTCTCTGGTATTTTGTGCGATGTCGTGACTAGATTTAGTCACGCTGTAGCGCGCGATAAAATGCGCGCGAAAAATGCTGACTCACAAAACATGCAGTCTCAAAAAGTGACATCCATCCAAGCATCACAATCGTTCTTTCTCACACAATTCAAGTGTTTTCATAATCGCCTTGATGTTATCTTTCTACCAGCTCATCCCTATCAAATACTAACATCCGACTGTCGTCTCCCTTTACCGTTATTACATGTACTTTCGGTTGTTTGTATTGTCAACATTGCTTTGTTTTACATTAACTATCAGCATGTCGACCGTTGCCAAGAAAGCCTCTTGTCAAGCCGTCTATTACTGGTTTCGCAACGATCTACGCTTACATGATCATCCCGCACTGACCGCCGCCATCCAACGAGCGTCGCAATTGCAAGTTCCTCTCATTCCAGTCTACTGCTTTGATCCGCGTTACTTCGGCTCCGAAGCTTATTCGGAATACGGAAGTTGGAAGTGCAGTCCTCGCCGTGCGCAATTTGTGTTGGAATCTGTCAGTGATTTACAACAGCGTCTTATGAATGCGGGCTCGAATTTGGTTGTCGTCACGCGACAAACTCCGGAAGACTACTTTATGACATGCAAAACGACCCATCACCCAAAGGCGTTTCTCTTTTATCAGGAAGAAGTATGTCGGGAGGAAACGACGATTGCCAAGAAAGTGACTCAACACTTTGATCGACAAAATGTACAGGCTATTTGGGGTTCCACACTCTACGAATTATCGGAATTGCCGTATTACGATGCTCCCGAGTCCATGCCCGATACTTTTACTCCGTTCCGTAACAAGGTCGAAAAGAAATGTGTCATCCCCAAGCCATTACCCGCACCCACGAAATTACCACCGTTTCCAGCCGATTTGACAACACAGCCCGCATCGAAATTGACCTTGGCGGACATTGGATACGAGGGAATGTTGGAGAAGTTGTCACACGATCCACGTGGTGTCATGGAATTTGTGGGAGGTGAAACGGCCGGTTTGGCACGGGTCAAAGATTACATTTGGACCAAAGATTTATTGCGTCACTATTTTGATACCCGCAATGGTATGCTGGGTGCCGACTATTCGTCCAGAATTTGCACCGTGGCTGGCCCACGGATGCATTTCACCCCGCTTTGTCGCACAACAGTGTCAACGGTATGAACAAGAACGCGTCGAAAACAAATCGACTTACTGGTTGATCTTTGAATTATTGTGGAGGGACTTTTTCAAATTCTTTGCTTGGAAACATGGGGATACCTTGTTTCCAGCCCGGTGGTACGATTCAAAGCACGAAGCGTTGGAAAACGTTTGAGAAATCCTTGCAAGCGTGGAAGGAAGGAAAGACCGGGTATCCCTTGGTCGATGCGAATATGCGCGAACTAAACGCCACGGGGTTTATGAGCAATCGAGGCCGTCAGAATGTTTGCTCCTTCTTGTGCTTGGAATTAATGCAAGATTGGCGCTTGGGAGCTGATTACTTTGAGAGCACATTGTTGGACTACGACGTCTATTCCAACTGGGGTAACTGGTGCTCGGGAGCTGGTATGACTGGCGGACGTATCAATCGTTTTAATATTGTGAAACAATCCAAGGACTACGATCAGCACGGAGAATATGTCAAGCACTGGTTGCCCGAGTTAAAAAACGTTCCAGCGAATCTTGTGCATGAACCGTGGAAAATGACGCAGTTTCAACAAACGGAATACAATTGTCGACTAGGTGTCGACTATCCTCATCCCATTGTGAAACCGTTTGATGCAACGCCCAAGCAGGGACCCGACACTAAAGGAGGACGCGCGAACGGACAAAAGGGTAAGCTGGATACTAACAATCCGAACCGCAGTCGAGGACAACGAAGGGATATGAAAAGTCTCAACAAAGGATCCTATAGAGTCGAAGGCTAAGTAATTAATAACTCATGATTACGATGCACCTAGCTTCCAAGGACGCCCTAGTTTACGGAAAACTTAGATTGAATATGCCATGCAAGAGACTCTAGCTAGAGTATGACAGACAAGGCATTATGACTCAGGAGTCGGGAGCAGGCTATTGAACTGCTCCTATCTTTGGTAGGCCTCGTAGACTAGTCTAAGTCGTTAGCCTAACGGCAACAAAAGGGCTAGATCGACATGAAGCCTTGAGCCTAAAAAACAGCCTTAGGCTGTTTCAAACGTGTTTCTCACGCGCTTTTCGCTTTCGCCCATTATTTTCGAAAACAACGCCCTTGAACAAATTACTTCACATGCGTTGCATCGGATAACATTGACTAGCATTCGAGTAGACGCGATTTAAAGATGCAAGATTGCTGGTACCGACAAGTTCCGGACGATGAACTCACTGAAACGCAACGACAGATCGGCGACAGCAGTGAATCGGCAAACCATCTTTGTATGATCCGATCACCGACGTGTCTTCAAGATGTTTTGCAGATTATGGACAAGAAGACCATTCTATGGGGACTGGAAGGATCTATTACATTGGCAGACAGCGACTTCATTGACGAGTGTTGTAGCTCGTTACGAGTCGGGCGAGTCGGCGGAGTACGATTTGTGATATACGGATCATCCGATCACGTGGTGGCGCAAATCGCATCTTTCCTTTGGAGTCTACATGACCGCGATGACGAATCGGACTTTATTGTCATTAATTATGGCTTTCGCAATATGTTTGATTTTTCGGTCGTTACCCCGCAGCAATTGGCTTCTCTTTTGAGAACAACCCAAGCAGAAAAACGCATTTGCACAGATTGTCAGTGAATCCCAATCAGGCGTCGGTTCTTGCCTCGCAGCCCTTCCAGATATATCTGAGGCTAGCGGATTGTGTCTTTCTATCGGAAGATCAAACATTTCTGGAAGTCTTAGAACGTCGAACTTCGCCTTTCGGCAATTTAAGACTGCCTGGTGATAATCCGTTTGCACCGGGCACACAGAGTCGGCTGTTCGAACTGCCAACTCTCGACTTCCTCTCTATTTGTCCAGCTGCCCTCGAAAGCAAAAACATGTTGCTGTCGCCTTTTTCTTCCAAAGTAGACAAACTCAAATTTTGCTTGGACGAAACAGACGATCAATGGCGCCATGTGAAATCGGTCAACATCGTTCCCAAGAAGTGTGTCTTAAAAGTCCAGTGCAAGTGCTACGGCTTTCCATCGGTCTTTTTACAAGCCACGGGCCATCTGTCCGAACTAGGACTGATCTATTCTTGTGTTACTCCCTCAAAGCAAGAACTTGCCGATTTAGCAACGGCCGTCGACACGAATCAAAATCTGCAAGGTCTCGAGATTGGAACTGTGGATCGACACTGGGTATCCTCTTGGCAAAATCTCATGACTGTCCTCGCACGCCATAACAGCCTTCATACTTTGAAACTGAAAGTTTCCATTGATGCCACCAGGACTCACCGATTCGCCAAGCTTTGCCGCGGTCTTCTTTGGATGCTGACGGAAAATCACAAAATCGACGTCATTATCGTTTCGCCAAGCAAAGGTGTCAACATTATTTGGAATGAGGCATTGCATGAAAGATTGACACTCAATCGATTCTTGCGTGGCTGCAAGGCACTCACAAGGGAGGTAGAACTGAATCGCTTGGCACTCTTGGGTTCAGCATTGATGGAATATATGAAACACGATACTCGCCGCACCGCCGCCTTGCTCGCCGACAATATTGATGCGATTTGTGTATTGTTGCAATAAATATCATGGTGCGCAGAATGAAGTTTTAGAACTAAGAATTCATGCTTCATGCATGACAGAATACAATCTATGTAGATTTCACAAGTATCACCGTCATCCGCAATGGGTCTCTCTGCAATCGACTTATTTCGTTTATTGTCCATATTCAGCTTGAAGTAAAACGCATATTACATCCACATGCTCCGACAGAAGCAACGACAAGCTTTTATGATCATCATGCATTACTTTCGTGATAGCTCTACTAAGCAACAAAATTCGATGATGTTCGTTTTCACGTGTTATCGATCGACTCCCTTGGCGAAAGCGATTAAATTGAACCAATTTCTCTAGATCATCCATCCACTTCTCTCTTTGTTCGCTGACCACGTTAACATCAATTAAAATACAATTCATCTTTACCATGGACAAAAGTGCGTCGATCCGTCTCCAATCGTCAACAACTAGATTGCCACCATCAAATGAAGAACGAAAATAAAGTTTGAGCCTGGTGAGACTACCATGACATTGAATGGCATCCATAAGATCTTGCCACAACCACAGTGACCAATGCCAATCGACTGGCCCTGCTTCCAATGTTTCCAAAACGGGATTGCGCTGTACGGCTTCGATTAAATGAAGCTGTGTTTCTTCGGTCATTGCGTACGTTGTCACTATTCCCAATTCGATCAAGTTGATGCTTGCACGGAGAAAGCAGGAAGCAAAACCGAAACAATCCTTGGTCAGCTTCAAAACAAATCGACGTGGAACGATGGTAATTGAATCAACTTCTTTCCATTCGTCACCCAATACCACCATTTCATACTCTACTTTTTCAGCATGTGCCGTGAATGGTAGTAAGTTGCTTGTACAAGCGGTCCGCGCGTATGTCACAATACGCAATACTTCCAATTGCTTCAATTGATACAACGACTGCCAAAACGTCGTTTTCAGACTACTGCATCCATTCAGCGTCAATGTACCGAAGGGGATCGTTCGCAGTGTTTGCAGGAACGAATTCCCATCATCCGTAAACGCAGAGTCGTACAACATTAGATCCACGGACGATGATTGTGAAGCCAATTGTGCCGCTAGTTGTTCCGGTATTGACACATGCAGAAAAGCCACCCTCCGGTTCGAATGAAACAATGATGGTAACGTCGAAGCAATAGCATTCCAATCAAAGTCAAAGCTGTTGGACGGATAATAACTACTGTTGGGTCCGTGCAAAAGAGCGTTTCATTTCCTAGTTCACTGGGTAATGACCCGAGCAGCACAACTAATTGTGTCACATCTTGATCCGAGCGACCCGTGAGACAAAAGCGGTGATTCCGTATGGATACATACACTCGACTTCTCGTTGGGCGTGCAGCATCCAAACGAAACGATTCTTGGGAAATGCCAGACCAGTGCGTGCTATTTTCTGGTTGTTGCGACCATAAGATCGAATGTGTGTGCATATGAAAGAAGAAAATGAGTTCTTGCAACGTATTGGGAGGGCGGATCATCAAAAAATGATGATAATGGCGGGGTATAATGGATTGAACTGGTAATTCAAGCCTTGTGGATTGTTCAGAGGAAAGTAGATAGGCATCATCCTTGAAAAGAATTCTTTGAAACCAAAAGGCACTCATTGTGGCTTGTATTGATGAAAGAGAGGATACAAGCAAAGGGATCTTCGCTCTCGATTAACGAAGAGTCGTCAGTCTATAATTGCCGTCAAGAAGGAAACTGGAGCGAAATAATGGGAAAGATAACAAAAGAGGAAACATTGAAGTCTCTCTTCGATCGATCATTTAAAAGCAAAGCGAATCATCGAATCGGAATCGAACCGAAAGTTTTCCTTCGAAACGATAGCAACAGAAGCGCGCGGCCGTCGCCGAAGAAAATCCTCATCCGGAGTTCCCATCTTTGTGGAACGTTTCACCGTCACATGAAAGTAGATTATAGTTTCATGGCATGCATAAGCGCTGTTGGGCATAGTATTGTTGCCAAAGAGTCTAAAAAAACGTGAAAAATGGTGTGATCGACGAATCAACACAATGTTCAGGTTTCCCCCTCTCTCTAGACTATAATACAGTGTTTAGTCGACCGTGTTCCAGAAAATCTGGATAAGTTCCCAGTTAATCTGGAAGGTTCGGGAAAAGAGTACACTCACGTAGGCTCCCCGTAGAAAAATGTACCAAGGAGAGGTGGGTTCCCGTGTCTCCCTTTTACACGTGGTCCAGAAAATCTGGACCAATTGTATTTTCACGTTCCCAGGAAGATCCGGAATCGTGACTCAATCAGTCCTGTTTTGCTTAATTTGGCATTGATTTCGTCATCATAAAACGCCGACCGCGCTCCTTATCAGCGATTTGAAAAGTCTTCACGCAAAACAGGTTCAATGATGATAAGCACGGCTTGCGCAATTGGGGAAAGTGTCTCGCACTTTCCCCAATTGGGGAAAGCTGCATTGGGGAAAGTGCGAATTGGGAAAGTGTCACGCACTTCCCCCCAATTGGGGAAAGTGCAATTGGGGAAAGTGCGTAAAGTGCTTCAACGTTGCGCAAACAAAAAGTCGTCTTTGCGTGCCGGAGGAAAGGAATGAATAATAATAACAGCAACAACCTTTTACTTCAATAACATCCATGTAATAATATATTAACCTTGTGGTCTTTTTTATCAGCTGGCTTTTTCTTCACGTCCACGCCGCCATTCCTTGCCCTGGCTGGCTCCTCTTGATTGGTTAGGGTCGCGCTTCACACCGATTAACGGTGCGGCTTCGGTCGCCGTCGCATCCGTAATGTTGCCTACCTCATTTTCCGTGAAAGTCAATGTTGTTGTTGAAGGTATCTGCAATGATAACAATCGTCATGTCGTCTGCAAGGTGTGAACAGCCGCCCGGAGCATTGTTTTGGCGATTGCGCGAAAAGCGAGACACTTTCCCCAATGGGGGAAAGTGTTGCGCACTTTCCCCCAATTGGGGAAAGTTGCATTGGGGAAAGTGCAAATTGGGGAAAGTGTCTCGCACTTTCCCCAATTGGGGAAAGTGATGAGAAAGGTGTTTCACCACTGGGGAAAGTAGCCGGCCGAGCAATCCTTTTCTAGAGTTAAGGGTCGGCTTGCGTGTAGTTTTATCGTTGATGCTACTCGTGACTGCGACAACGTGATTTTCAATCACGATTCCGGATCTTCCAGGAAAAATTTGGGAGAGCGGTTTTACACGTGGTCCAGAAAATCTGGACCAGTTGTAGTTTCAAATACCCAGGAAATCTGTGAGAGTGGTGATTACCGGCAAACGTGGTCCAGAAAATCTGGATCAGTTGTATTTTCACTTACCCAGGAAATCTGTGAGAGTGGTGATTACCGGCAAACGTGGTCCAGAAAATCTGGACCAGTAGTATTTTCACGTTGTGTCGAATTCTCTTAGTTTGTTCTATTGCGCCTCACCATCGTTAATCGTCCGCAATGATGAGAAAGGCGCTGGTATATGACTATATCCCCATAGTGTTTGTTAATGGACATCCCCGTCTCAAAACAATTGCTACTTGAATCCAATGCATGGCTGCCTTTTGGGCGTGCATTGACGAAAAGAAGTTGAATAATGCTTGCCATCTTAGAGAAAACACCATAAGCATTTTATTTAGGCGGTCCATGTATCTTTTGGCATCGAAAAGCACTTCCGATCTATCCCTGTAGAAAACACTATAACCCCAAAGT
The DNA here is from genome assembly GCA_030295235.1 of Fistulifera solaris. NCBI lineage: Eukaryota > Bacillariophyta > Bacillariophyceae > Naviculales > Stauroneidaceae > Fistulifera > Fistulifera solaris. Next base: position 66,817 of record AP026173.1, read on the forward strand.
GTATGTTCCATTTTCCCTGATTGGATTAGTCACGAGTCATGGCCTCCTATTTTCACTATGTCGCTGATTTTGCTGCAACAATTGATGAAATAAAACTTGGTTAAACAATTGCTTTCTTCGAAGGAATAGATTTGTACCAACGTAACAAATTAAGTTGTGTGTGGGGCACCGTAAAACGTTTCGGATCTAACCGTGTCGATATCACTATACACCCAAAGTGTTGGTTGACGGACACCCTCAGTGCCAGTGAGACTAAGAGAAGGAAACGTGGTCCAGAATAAAAAAATTTTTTCAAAAGGTGGCGACAAATACGGAGCAGATCGCCGCTCGCATTCTATCCGTTTGACCTTTTGCCTCATCGTTCATCGTCAGCCATGAGAAAGGCGGTCGGTATAGAACTATAACCCCCATGTGTTGGTTCAACTTTCCCTGATTGGATTAGTCACGAGTCATGTCCTTCCATTTTCACTATGTCGCTGATTTTGCTGCAACAATTGACGAAATAAAACTTAATAAACAATTGCTTTCTTCGAAGGAATAGACTTGTACCAAGGTAACAAGTAACAAAACGCTTCGAATTTAACCGCTAGAAAAAATACGGTTTTCTAGCTAACCGTGTCGAAATCACTATACTCCCAAAGTGTTGGTTTACCGACATCCTCAGTGCCAGTAAGACTAAAACAAGTTACCTCGTAGGATTTGTCGTGGCTTCGTGCTTCAACGTCATCCCTGACGCGTTGATGACGTTTTCCAGCCAACGAAATAGACACGACCACTATACTGGGGTTTAAAAAGTCAGGGAATGTGCGAATTCTGACACCCTTGGTTCGATGGTGTTCTGTGGTGCTGACGTGAGCACAATGCTACTCTTAAAGCTATACAATGGTCCCCGCAAAGAACAAACCAAAAAAACAAGATCGTATCTTTTCCATCGATCCAAATGCCCGCGACGAGACGAAGAAAGAAATATCTGCATTGTTGTAATCTTTCAAAAAGCATTGCTATCGCAATCATCCTTGTCTTTCTTCCAACGTTGTAAGAGAGCCATTTGAACTTGTTTTTTTAAACGACGTCTTCAAAATGAACAAACAACGCCTCTCCTTCTTTGCCCTCTTCTTCTCTTCTTCGGCATTTGCCTTTCATCCTCAAGCACATCCGTCTCGACCGCATAATATTCCTCACAACATGGTGTACGGTACGTGCTGTTCGCTTTTGGCTAAATGCACTGTAAATATTATTTGATTTCGTCTCATCATCGTACTTTTATTGCACAGACCCGGAAGCCTTGTATCAAGTCGCGACTCACGCCGGTGATGCGGTCCGCTTGGTGTTTTTGGAGTGCAATGGCGTCGAATGTCATATCGTAGACGGTTGCAAGGAAGGTGATTACTGGAATTTTGAAGGTCGTCCCGCCACCTTTCCCGATACGGCCGGACAACATCATCGTTTGGAAGTTCTCATGGCGGAAATGGATACGACCGAGTAAACTAAAAGAGTGATTGAATTAAAGAAGGAATATCGATGAAGGATCTTTGCATGCATACAAACGAAAACAGACGACAAACTTACAATTACAACAATTTAAGGTTTTCATTTTTTTAGACGTTTAGACAACGTTTTCTAATTGCTTAAAGCAGAATTTGAATCAGACAAAAAAAATTGTGTGACATGTCTTGGCTTGAGCAGAAAGTCTTCAAGCCGATGATACTTGTACCAGGTATTTTTCATGCGTTTACGTATGGATGTCAAAAAAATGATTGTTGCCTACCAAAATATCAATGCCAGAGAAGACGTTCCTAGGAAATCTGGGCGAGCGCTGTTTACACGTGGTCCAGAATATCTGGACCAATTGTATTTTCACGCTCTCAGGAAATCTTGTAACGCGGTGTTTACACGTAATCCACAATGTCTGGACCAGTTGTATTAGTCCAGAATTTCTGGACCAGTGTATTTGCACAATCCCAGAAAATCTGGATGGTCGGTGTTTACACGCGGTCCAGAATTTCTGGAGCAGTATATTGCCGTACCCAGGAAATCTGGGAGAGAGGTGTTTACACGTGGTCCAGAAAATCTGGACCAGTTGTATTTTCACGTACCCAGGAAATCTGGCTTGTTGTGTTTAGACGTGGTCCAGAATTTCTGGACAAGTTGTATTTTACGTTCCCAGGAAATCTGGCTGGTGGTGTTTAGACGTGGTCCACAAAATCTGGACCAGTTGCATTTTTACGTTCCCAGGAATCTGGGCGAGCGGTGTTTACACGAGGTCCAGAATTTCTGGACTAGTTGTATTTTCACTTTCTCAGGAAATCTGGTTTTGCGGTGTTTACACGTGGTCCAGAAAATCTGGACCATTTGTGTTTTCACTCTCCCAGGAAATCTGGTATAGTGGTATTTGCACGTGGTCCAGAAAGTCTGGATAAGTTGTATTTTCACATTCCATTGCGATCGAAAACACCATACTCCCAGGTCTCTCTCACAATGAGCAAGATTTCCTCTTGCAATGAGTACAAATAATGTATCTACTATGGTCGAAAGTGTTTCATGAACTCATCCAAGACTGCGGTCAGTCATGAAAACTTACTCTTTTGAGCGTCACTGTTGCCTAGCATTCGTGCGTTCACACGTAACTTTTGAGCACCCGTTCATCTTGCTGCAATGAAATAGTTTTATTATAACAGCGTTTGCATAAGAAGTTGAAAATGGGTGTGATCGTCATTAAGCCATATCCGGGTGCCCCCTCTGTCGATAAATTTCCCTACGAGAGCTACGTGACAAGGACGTAGACTTTCGAAGCGTTGCATCTTTCGTTCTTTTTACGTATTCAAACCAATTTATCGTTTATTGGCAAGTAGTATTCATGTCGGGGAAAGCAATATTTGTCATACCTGATAGAGATAAAGCATTTGACTGCCACAACACCGTTAAATCTTTTCCGGCTGACCTGAGACGTTAGCTTTTATCTCCTCTGTTGTTACACCTTAGGGATGAAGTTCACGTAAAAATCGCCAACCACACCCGCGCCGATGATGCACTTCGTCCCAACGCAGAAGCAAATACTGTAAGAGAGAGGCAACGAAGCATTGTCAAGAGAAGGAGAAAGGGATTTTGTTCATTTTCTTAGTTCTCTTTCTCTCTCTTTGATAAGCAACGCCTACATGTTCTTGTGGCGAAGAACAGTCGTGTATTTCGTTGTATCGTCGTCTTTTCCTTCTATCGCGTCGTCGACTCGCTGTCTCGCCTTCTTTCATTCTCTACTCGGCCACGGGAGAATGCCTCCCTTGTCATCGTCTGCCGTTGTGCGCATCACGCGCTCGCAAACAGTCAAAGGTTTGGTGGAGAAGAACAAGCAAGTCATTTCATTAACCTCTCGAAAGCGGAATAGTAAAAGTCAAGACAACGAAGAAGAAGCATTGCATGCTATTTCCGTCACCCCTTCCGCGGAAACAACTATTAGAGAAACTGCCATTCTCACAACAGCGGTGGTGACACCTTCACCAAAGAAGAAGCCCAAGAACGCTACTCCATCACCGAAACAAACAAAAGCCAAGCAGATTTCGCCCCTGTCGCCACCCTCATTTGAGACGGAGGAGACACCTCCACGCACGCCACCGAAAGACTTTGAAGCCATTTACAGTCTTGTGACCGAGTTACGTCAAGATCGGACAGCGCCTTGTGATAGTATGGGTGCGGAAGCTCTGGCCATGGCCTACAACAACACGCCATGCTCATCAAAAGCCGAACAAGACCAGTTGTATCGACTGATTGTGTTGATTTCACTCATGTTGAGCAGTCAAACCAAAGATGCCGTCGTCGCGTCGGCGGTGCAACAATTGCATCAAGCCACTTTATTGTCGTGGACGAAATTGGCCGACGCACAATACACGGACCAAATTCATCATTGCATTCGATCGGTCGGGTTTCACAACAACAAGATCAAGTACATCCAACAATCGGCGCAAATATTGTTAACGCAATTTGATAGTGACATTCCCCCGACGGCAGCCGAGATGATCGAATTTTTACCGGGTGTGGGACCCAAAATGGCGTATTTGTGTGAAGCATTGGCGTGGCCCGAAAAGGAACCCTCGGGCATCGGCGTCGATACGCACATGCATCGCTTATTTCAACAGATCAATTGGATGCGGACGAAAACACCGGAGCAGACACGTTTGGAACTGCAATCGTGGCTGCCCCGGGAGTATTGGCGCGATATTAATCTTTTGTGGGTAGGATTTGGACAAGAAGTGCAACAACAGGCACCGAAAGTCTTGTACAAGGCGGTGTATCAATGCAGTCGTCCGAAAGAAGCATTGCGATTGTTGCAGCGGTGTGGGATGAACGCCAAACATGTTGCTAAGCAACTTCTACAAAAGGAAGACAATGATAAGAACCGTGACTTGATGGAACGTGTCGAACAACTTCTGTCGCGAAACAAATAAACATGAAGATTTGGCTGCTGGGTCAAAAATAAGTAAGTTATAAGATACTGACTGACGTTCTTTCTTCTTAGCTCTTAGCTCGCTTTAACCGCAATACATGCACCAGTCCCTGTTGTGCCCCCATGCCGCGTTTGGGCGGCGTCAATTGTTGTGATGGTAACTTCTCCACGTGAAAATTGTATTCCTGTTCCGCCATGGGCACAATATTCCAAACACTATCATGATCCGTGTTGCCGTGCAAAGCAAACGTCAACAATGCCACACCCTGATCGGGATCGAGTAATTTTTGGATGGAAGATAGTAACTGCTGATGCAACCAAGGCATGTAACAGCAATCCGCAGCGACAATGACTCGAAAATGATTTTGCTCATTATTTTGGTGTTGTTCAAGCAACGAATCCACGGGATCACCCCACCCGTACGGTAATACTTGTCCTTGTAACGTCTGATCGGAACAATGTTGTTGATTCTTCCGCCGTGTCCGTTCCATTCCTTCCGCCATACACCGAATCCGATCTGGAATGGCTTGGTCCGTACACAACACCCTCGCGCCGCATTGCAGCGCTACTAATGATGGAATGGCGGCCCCCGCTCCCAACTCTAAAATCGAAACGTTGTGCAGGGGATGTGACGCATCGGTCGGTGGCAACTGCAACAAATCTCGACACGTATCCGCATGTGCCAACAGATTCGCCAGCCAACGTGACGATGCCCAAACAATATCACCAAAACCACCACCTCGTTCCGAAACAACATACACGACGGATACTTCGTCATTCAAAGGTTGATTGCTTTCCGTACTTTCAATCAAATCCGTTTCGTTGCTTTCAAAGCCACCGAGTCCATCCGGATGGATCCGACTACTCGTCCATGTGTGTACACGCTGAAAGATCTCTTCTTCCTGAGTAAATAAATCAAAAGTTCCTTGCTCTTCCATTTCGGCTTCTAACGCCAAACGTTCTTCTTCGGCGGTTTGCAACCATTTCCATGTGCTATTGTCTTCCTCGTTGCCAGTAATCCATGATTGCAAATCCGACAGTGGTAAATAGTCATCGTCTTTAGCTTCTGATGCTGTTGACATTATAGATGGATGGTAAAGAGATAAAGAAATGAAGGAAAGAAGAGACAAGAACGACGACGAGATGTTTGCAAATGTTTTTTTTTCTTTCATTATACTCCGTATGCGGCTCCAAACAGTGGGCTGATGGACGTACAGACCAGTCCGCGAGATAAAATATCCGGGTTTCCCCTCTGTCGATACATTTCCCTACGAGAGCTACGTGAAATTACGTAGACATTCGAAGCGTGGCATCATTCGTTCCATCAACGTTTTGTTTTCAAATCGAAGGCGATTATTGATTTTCGATACGAAGAAAACACGTTGGACAAGGAAACGTTGACATCTGCGCACTGTAAATGTGACGATTGGATGATGGCGAAAAACACAATATCCGGGTACCTTTACAGAGACAACTTTCCTACGACGGCTACGTAAATTACGCGTAGACAGTGGAAGCGTTGTATCTTTCTAATGTTTCATGTTTCACTGTCAAATCTAAGTCGACGAATGCTTCCTCGCTTGCATAAGCGGTGTTGGGCAAAGTATTGTTGACATCGGTGTCCAAAAGACGCAGAAAAGGGGTGATCGAAATTAGCCAATATCCGGGTTTCCCTCTGTCGACAAATAATAATTTCCCTACGAGAGCAACGAAAATAAGCGCGATTTTTTGTCTTTTTCGCGTTTGATTATAGTCGCATTACAATTATATATCTAAAGCTAGGGTCTAGTTATGCTCTCACCTTGGAAATTCGCGCAATTGCGATTTCAGCCGCCCATGCTCTCGAATCCTTAGCTTCATGTTTTTACTATCATCCAAACAGTTGGTTGTACCAAATCCACCACTGGATTTCGGTCATGAGACAGCATCAAGCCTTTTGTACATGCAGCCTGCAGCGCGAATTTTTTCGTCTTCTTCGCGTTTGGTCATAGTTTCATTACAATAACAGCCTTAAAGCTAATTATGCTCTCACCTTGGAATTTCGCGCAAATGCGAATTCAGTCGGCAGTGCTCTCGAATCCCGACCTTCATGTTTTCACTATGATCCAAACAGTTGGTTGCACCAAAGCCACGACTGGATTTCGGTCATGAGACTGCATCAAGCCTTTTGTACATGCAGCCTGCAGCGCGAATTTTTTTCGTCTTTTTCGCGTTTGGTCATAGTCTCAATACAAGCTAATTAAGCTCTCACCTTGGAATTTCGCGCAAATGCGAATTCAGTCGGCAGTGCTCTCGAATCCCGACCTTTAAGTTTTTACTATGACTCAAACAGTTGGTTGTACCAAATCCACCACTGGATTTCGGTCATGAGACAGCATCAAGCCTTTTGTACATGCAGCCTGCAGCGCGAATTTTTTCGTCTTTTTCGCGTTTGATTATAGTCTCATTACAATAATAGATCTAAAGCTAATTATGCTCTCACCTTGGAATTTTCGCGCAATTGCGATTTCAGCCGGCAATGCTCTCGAAAACCTAGCGTTCCTGTTTTTACTATGATCGAAACAGTTTATTTTACCAATCCACGACTGGATTTCGGTCATGAGAAAAAATCCTTTTGTACATGCAGCCTGAAGCGCGATTTTTTAGTCTTTTCACGTTGAATATAGTCTCATTACAATAATTGATCTAGATTAATTATTCTCCCACCTTGGAATTTCGCGCAATTGCGAATTCAGCCGGCAATGCTCTCGAAATCCTTACCTTCCTGTTTTTACTATCATCCAAACAGTCGGTTGTGCCGAAAATACGCGGAAAATGGTATGATCGAAATCGTACAAGATCCGGGGTTCCCATTTGTAGGTAGAAGATTGCGATGTTAATTATGACAGCTTTTTTTATTTTTCCCTCGTCGTCGATGATTGACGATGAAGTAATGATGACTACTATGTAATCCTAGGCTTGATGATGCGTCCCACTTATCTTAGCCTCCTATCCTTGATTTTTTTGGAAGCAAGAAAGGTCGTTGACTGTTTTGTCGTCTCAAAAAGCCCTTGGGTGTCCTCATCGTCAACAACAAAAAGGTCGTTGCTGTCTCAACATGTTGCAAATCACATTCCTTCAATACATCCCGCGTCGCTTGTTTCGACGGCTGAGAACGACGACACCTATACGTCTTTCGAAGAACGTCTTTTACAGTATTTAGCGCGCAATGAAACAGAAACAGTCCTCATTGTCGAAGGATCCGTTGTAGCGAAACGTTCTTTAGGAAAGCAGCTCGTCTTTGTTGATTTGCAGTTGACGAATGTTTTCAACGACGACTCATTGTCATTATCCGAAGATGGACTGCTATGTCATGCTTTGCTGAAGCAAGAAAACTATTTGCTGTACAACAGTATCCAAGATACTACGGCTTCCTGTTACTCCTTTTACGAAGGCTACCGAATCTGTTTGTTGCCCGGAACACTGGTTCGGGTCACTGGAACAGCAGCACCGACCCGCAATCCCGGAAAAGCGGTCTTGCTGTTGCGATCGATTCAAATACTGCAATTGCCGCGACAACTCCAACACATTACGACTCTTTTGCAACAGTGTCATAAAGGGCATTTGCCCTTGGAAGACATCGCGGCGGCTTGTGGGAACTGGTCGGCTTCCGTATTACAAGAACGTTTTCAGGAAATTATTGCAACCATGACTCAAAGCCAGTATCCTTTGGACCGAGTGGAAATCGCGGCATTGTGGCAACCGCTTGCTCAAGAAGCCTATGATTTATTGATTACAGAGCCAATGCAGCCTCAACAGAATCATTATTCGAGTAGGAAAAAGTCGTTTGTTCTTCCCGTGGCACCCAGTGAATGGCGAAAGGCACAATACTTGCTGAAGAAGGAATTGTCACCGATGCTATCGTACACGGGATGGGTGAAGAATCGGCAACGATTTCAAGACAATATTACAGTCGTAACACTCTGTAGAGAAGATGATGGTACAACAGAAACCAACGAGGAACGATTGTCGTGTGTGTTACATCCGGATGTATTGCAGAACGATGCCAGTGTATACAGCAACTTGCTAGCAGTAGGTGCGCACGTGCAAGTTCAAGGCGTGTATATGAATCAAGATAATGAAAGAGCTGCAAATACGTTTGTGGTGCAGCACATTCGATTGTTGCAATCCTCTCATCGCCCCGAAACCATTCGCTATTTGTTAGAATTAATGGCCCATTTAAACAGCATTGATCTGGAAGAAGCCGCGCATGCCTTGCAAATGTCGTATTCCGAAGCCATTACCATGATGCAATCGTTGGATGCTACGGAACGGCAGTGGAAAGCCAACCAGTTGTCGATACAATTGCAACATCAATCAAACGTTTCACGAGCTCCTCGGCTTCATCTAGAGCATAAGTCGTTGCAAATTTTGGAAAGGTATCGTTCCATTGCACAGAAATATCCCGTTCAGCCAATGGAGAGAAACGACGACCCCATGTCTACCTTTTTACGAATGGGTGTCCCCGGAAGTCGCTGGATGAGTCAAAAGAAACCCCAACTGGAATGGATGTGTCAACAAATTCGATCGGTACTGGAATCCCATCCCGAATACGGTCAACGCAAATTACGTATACTGGATATTGGTGGCGGTCAAGGCTTTCTGGCCAATGCTTTGGGAGGTATTATTGATCCATACATTGAACAAATTCATGTTGTCGACATTTGTGCCCGCGCCGTACGAAATGGTGCCTCCCGAGCGCGTCGTCTCGGTGCCCCCGTCGTCTTTGAAGTGGCCGATGCGAGTCGTACCCTGGACACCATTTCCGCGGACGTCGTTGTGGCATTGCACGCCTGTGGTCATTTGTCCGACGTAGCGTTGGCACATGCGGTGCAGCGACAAGCAGGCTTTGTGATTGTGCCGTGTTGTTTCAATTCGAATCCGCACTTGACAATACCCTCTCAGGAGGAGGAGACGACGGTAGAAGAATGGCTGGGGATTCCAGCCGTGGATTGGTCGGCGTTGAAAAAGCTGGCCGAAGTGCAAAGCGACATTGCTTTGGCCCGTCAAGCCATGGAACTTATTTGTGCAATACGAGCAGAAGCTGTTCAGAATCATTGGATGAAGAGTCCGAACAAGAACAGTAAAGCTCGTATCGAAGTGGCGATACGGCAGTTTCCAATTGAATATTCGACACGTAATACGGTTTTAGTGGGGTCGTTTGTTCGATAAGTTGGTCGTTAGGGTCAATTTTTTATTGTGGGATCTGGGAGGATATTACCGGAACTCATGAAGCATGGAGTCGAACAGGCATCAAGCCTTTGCTTTCAAGACACTTCGAATTAGTTACTCCGTATTAAACGACGTTCAGTATTAAATACCTGGTACGGGAGGGGCTTGTCGACAAGATTGAATCATCAACACCTGCATTGAAAACAGTGCTGAGAGTGATACTTTATAATCATAACTTGTGGCTGGTTAGTAACCAGTGTCGAGGAAAGCAATAATTTTGGACGCGCGACAGTATTGACTCATGACTCAATGCAGTCGTAGCGAAATACGTTTACACTTTGGATCTATAGTAGATACGGACGCATCATTGCGACGAAAAATAGGGGAAAATATTCACTTTGACATCGCCGACAATGCAATAGCGCTTCAGAGCGTTGTTTCATATAATAATGGCAATTGTGGCTGATTGTTTGAAAAAATGATGCTGAAGTCTCCGCTGGGTGTTACCGCGGTCGAAGAAACGGAAGAACGAAGGATTCGTTTGCGCACAAACCCACCGCATCCCTGGACGTCATTTCTTCTCGAACATGTGTCGATGCGCGACGGTATTGTTGCGGTTCCTTCTATTTTAATGTATTTTTTAAATTGTGCCTCTCGTCGTATCGCGGTACAGTCGGAAGTTACAAAAGATGAATCTCTCATTATTTCGGAAGGCATGACATCAAGATGTCATCTAGTCGAAGAGAATTCTTTTATAGAGAATACAGAGAGTTTTTCGTCAGAATGGTACAAAGATTCAGTTCCAGTAATCTCCTTTCCTTTGGATGATTCGACGATTCTTAAGATACGTGTACAAGTTTTGATTCAGGAAAGAGACGATGACGCTGTAGAGACGGGGGACGAAGTAAAAGAGGATGTTGTAGAGGATGATGCAATCATGTTGCACGAAGCCTTTCGAGGGCGTTTTATAATGACTCAATCAATCTGCTTGCTGCAAGCTCCATCCTGTTCCATGATTGTGATGATTCTTGAGGTCAGTTTGGTCGGTGCATCATCCATCTGCCCATCCGATGCCGTTTATCATTTGAACAAAGAGGGGAAGAATTACCAAATTGAACGCATTCCTTCGCCTTGGGAGAGAACAGATCCTCGTATTTTATCACCTTTGACTCACGCAGCAATCAACACGATCTACGACGCTCCCGGATACGAAAGTACGTTGCAACACATGCGGGCTCTCCTCCACTCTCCTGCCGTGGCACGACCTACGGGCATTGTCGTGACCGGATGTGCTGGAGTCGGGAAAAGCAGAGTGATACAAGCGGCTTTAGCGAATTCCTTCATTTATCATTGGGTATCGATCACGGATCTGTTGCAACACGCGGCGTGGCAATCTGAAGAAGAAGTCTTTCGTTTTCTTCAACCACCACAACCAAGTGTGAATGTTATAGTATGGGATGATTTACAAGACATTTATACCAACAATGACGACGATCCGGAGTCGATGGAAATTCGGTTGGTGAAGAATTGTTTGCTTCAGTTTATGGATCGATCTCGTTCTGTACAACATCCATTCGTCATTATTGGACTATGTCGTGAACATCAAGTGCCTGTTGAATTTACAAAGACGGGTCGTTTGGAGGTTGTAGTACAGATACCTCCCCCTACGCAATCACAACGGGAAAAAATTTTAATGAATTGGTTGCAGTCTTTTGCGGAGGGCGATGATCAGATAATACAAGAGTGGGCGACACGTTTGGCTGAGGTGACACCGGGCTGTGTCGCTCAGGACTTGTTTCGAATGTGTTCGGATGCCCGGATGCGGGCGCGGGCCGATGGCAAGCCAGTGGACTGGAACTATTTACGGGATGTTGCCGAGGCGTGTATCCCGTCGCAACTTGCCATGTTGGATGTTACGAAGCCACGCTTATCGGAAATGCTAGTAGATCCCCTTGATCGTCATACGGAGAGCTGGAAGGCACTAGCAGGTTACAAGTCGGTAAAAAAACGTGTATTTCGTACGGTGGTACTTCCGTGGAAACGCTTCATGAAGTCTCCCGACTCTTGTTCGTCGTTTCCACCACCCCGTGGTGTCTTGTTTCATGGTCCCTCGGGTTGCGGGAAGACTTTGGCAGCCCAGTGCTTGGGCGAATCGTTAGGTCTCCCTATGATTCGCGTGCACGCAGCAGACATTTTGGACAAGTATGTTGGTGGCTCGAAGCCTCACTCCGTTCGTTGTTCGCTCGAGCCCGATCCGCTTCGCCGTGTATCTTGTTTATGGATGAAATTGATGCTATCGCTTCAAACCGGGCAAAAGATGGTGACGAAGTCAATGTCATGTCACGTTTGCTATCGACGTTATTGAACGAACTGGATGGCGTTTCGTCGCAGTCGGGACAAATGTTGATTGTTGCATGTACGAATCGCCTCGATTCATTAGATGCTGCACTGCTCCGTCCGGGGCGATTGGAAGAGCATATACTTCTGGATCACCCTAGTTCCTCCGACATTAATGCCATTTTGCAGACATCGTTGTTGCGCATTCCCTGCGACGACGAAGTGAACACGCAGCAACTCGCGGAACAGTTGCAAGGATGGACGAGTGCACGTGTTGCGGGTGTTGCTAGAGACGCCATTTTGAGTTGGATTCGGCAAACACAAGGCAAGGAGCGTCTGCTGAAATCTCACTTTCCAGCTGAAGTGCTCGATGTTTGGTGACCCTCTAAATTGAATGACATACTGGCGGTGGGCTTGACAAGCGATGGAATGTCCGTTTAGATGGAGTACTTGGCGGTGAAGGCTTTTAATTTGCGATGAAAGAACCCATTGAGCCTTTGCCTTTTCTAAAGCGTGACACTCCGTAATTTGAATGCATCTACACGGTTTTTGTCGTCCCTAGCTTGCAGGATATCAATTCTCAACACCGAATGCTCTGTCGATCAACATTATTTGTTGGTTACCTGTTGATCGACGGTTCTCGCTTTACGTAGACGAGAGCAGAAAAAGTATTGCGATTAACGCCTCTGACTATTTACACCACTATTATTTAATTTTTTCATAATCACTAGTCTTGGGAACTAGAAAAGGGTCTGAAAATGTGCAGCATTCCGGCGTTTCGTCGGGATATAATAGCGATGCGAATAGTGAACCAAGTCAAAGTTACGGGACTGCAAACTCGTGATCGGGGAAGCCGAGCCTTTACATTTACTCCGTATTATTTTGAGTGATACTCGGAGTAGTAAATAAGACTGGCGCAATAGAAACGCACACCCTCCCTGTACGTCTACCGTCAAAATCGACAAAACTTGCTTTGGAGAAACTCGACTTCAAAAATTTTCGTGCATCAACATCATGAAGCAAAAACCGACAACAATCAACCGAAAACAATGAATTGAATGCATTAATTAAAAACAATAACTTATTTTGGTTTAAACTTTTACTGTAGCATTCATCTGTTGTGCTTCGGCAATTGTAATGAGTCATTTCTGTTCATTTTCCCCCTTGTTTCGCCTTGCGTCGGACTGGTCGTTGAAGAGTCTTATCCCGACATCAGACACTACCGAATCACCGAATAGCACCACAAATCTCTTCTTGATGATTATATAGTCTTTGGGTGAGAAGATGCTGTGTTTGGGTAACTATTATCTCTGTTCTTGACAAGAAAGATGTCATTCGAGTGATTTTTCCGCGACATGATGAGCGCGTAGAGAACGTGTAAAAAAATGTACCAGGCAAGAGTTTTTTCGTGCGAAAAATTTAGCAAATTTTTTCAGCCGGCATTTCAAAAGCAATCTAAACCGAATTACTTTTCACAAAATATATCATTGAAATCCTCGTTAAATAAATTTTTCAACTATATATTAAACCATTTTTGCGATTTTAGATAATTTCTGACGACGTACAGACCCGGAGCGTGCGTTTCTATTGCGCCAGTCTTAAATTGAAAACACGACAAATTTTTGACGAAGAAAAACATCGAGGAGCGTGTTGCATTCCATTTGTGAATAATGAAGCTTTCAGAACTTTACAAACACAATGCTATCCCAGAAACCAATATGGATCAACAAAATACGTACTGAATAAACAAAGACTGATGTTAGTTTTCCACTCGAGGAAAAGGGAGTCAAGTTCGACGAGCGCTGTCCTTTTCCGCTTTCGATCGCATTTTTAATAACTCGGAGTCTCTCTCGACTCGACGATCATTCATTTGATCCGTCGATTTCGATCGACCATGTCGTCAGAAGAAAGTACAAAAGGAGTTGCACGTAGCGCTGTCGTTCGAAAAACGAATTATATTTCTATTTACTCCCACTAGCCTCTTTTAATTTGTCACGATAGATTACAAAAACGTTTAGTCGGAGAGGATCATGAGATGTAAAGGATTTGAAAGACTCATCCCCTTCTTAATCGCCTCACAATTTTAAATAATATTCGAACGCAATCGTAAAGGTACGTGTGCACTCGATGCATCTACGCAAGGCAATCAATATTAGAGACCGTGTTTCGTTTGATGGACCGTCTCTCACATACTTTTTCTACTTTCGTTGGTATCGTTGTAACACGAAAACAGAAGATTCCCCCGCTTTATTATCTCTCAAACTTACTAAGCTACATCCATCATGATGCTGACTACTGCCATTCGTACTTTGTGCATTGGAGCGACCCTCGTGGCGGCGCAACGAGGACGAGACCGCGATGATAAATGCTGGACCTGTGAACAATCGTCGGGATGTTTTGAGTGTCTCGGTATCAGCGACAACGGAGATGGAACCGCGATGATTGAAGTGGACTTCTCGGATTGTAAGGACGCCGATACGATTGGATGGGCTTGTTGCATTGGCTCGATGGGCCCCGATGATGAGTTCAATTCGGGTGCTTGTGAAGTGCCTCCGTCCGGATGTTTCGGTAAAAACAATCGCTCTCGTGATCCCGATGATGGAAGTGTCAAGTGCGAAGGTGTCAGTACCATGTTCCTTCTTGTGCCTTCGGATGCGACCTCGGTAGTCATCAATACGCATGATGGTCGTACCGGAAATGATGCTTCTCCGGCGGTGGGAGCGGATCCCATTTGTGCGGGTCGAGAATATCAGGGCGGTCGTTGCGCAGCACGAGACAATAGTATTACCACACATTGCTTGGAGACGATTGATTTGTCGACGTGTCCTACTGTGGACTCGTTGCCCATGACGGCGGTCCCTACGCCCAGTCCATCGATGCCTTCGGAATTCCCTTCGGACGTCCCTTCGAGTGTGATGTCGGAGAGTCGGATCTTCCGTCGCTGGTTCCCGTCCCGGATGAGGAGTCGGAAGAGGATTAGAGCGATAATGGAGGGGAGAGCTGTCGTGACGATTGAGGGGTCAATAATCCTTTCTTGCGGGATAGAGCATGATATGTCATTATGCCTTGTCAGACGGTTCACCAGGATTCGTTTAATACATTAAAAATAATCATTAGACCAAGATGATGGTTAAAAAAAACAATCACGGCATTGTTTCGTGATCATGGTGGCTCCTTAGATTTATCGTGTTGGTCGCTCGCTTGTGCACATTTTTTTTGCGTTGTTAACACAATATGATGCGATAATTCATCCTTCCCTTACCGTAATCTCAGACGGCAAACTATTAATGTCGATAAAAATAGATGACGAAGCACTAGCGTTTGCGATCAGCGCACGACTTGAATTAATGGTGAAAATGTGATGACGACATCAAACCAGCGTCATCACGCAATCCAAAACTTCACAGGACACTTCCGAATTTTTGTGAAATACTACGTAGCTATTGCCTCCTTTTTATATAAAAAATGTACACTCCAGAAGGAGTTTGTTGCTTATGAATGAAGCGCGGATACGTAGCAGTAGCAGGCAATAGCCGATAGGCGCGGCGCGGGACCAGACCATCCTCTCCGACTCCGACACAATTGTTTATTGTTTTGCACCACTGCACGCAACCTTTCACCCTCAAAATGTCTGGCTGGAATCTTTGCAATCGCGACCATCCGAAATCTTTGTCTGAACCATAATCGCAACGAACTGGAATAGAATGTCCGCAGACAAAAGTTCGAGCAATGCTTGTCACTGGTAAGAAAGCTAAATTGGAAGTGTACTGAAGAGGGCAGAGTGTAGTGGGGAATTGGCAGCAACTTGTCCAGTGAAAGAGTAGCGCATATTTCACATTGTCCTTCAGAAGAAAAAGGGCTTAATCCTTGAACCCACCTTCTGCACTGGTCTTATAGCTTTTAAAAGACAAACATAAGTAATTTAAATTGCTTGAAGCAAAAGGAATTCATAATGCACAGCGAAGGTTGATTGTCAAGTCACGGGTCGGAGTAAAACATTGCTCGGGATCAGAAAAATTGATGCCACAAAAAGACGATGCGCAAAATCACAGCGCCTCGCACCTCTCATAATCTGCAGTTTTGCTCATTTGTAAAGGTAAGAACGTTCAAACGCAATCTCTCATTCGACCTGTAAGATGCTAAATGTTGCGTCTTTCCTTTGACTTGTACCTCACATCAATGCAGCTTTGCGTTCCATCTTCGTTCTTTTGTCAACAGACTTTCTCCGTCGCTTCACGATCAATCGATCATGTTCGTTTCTTCGCTTTTCCGTGCGTTGTGGGTGGGAGCAATCCTCTGGACTGTCTCCGGTCAACGTCCTAGTCAAGGCAGTAGAGCCGTGTGCTGGACGTGTGACCAGTCTCCTGGCTGTTTCGAGTGCGCTTCGAAGGTCAACAACGGCAACGGGACGTCCACGGTCGAGCTCGACTTCTCGGGGTGCAAGGGTGACGACATCAGCTGGGCCTGTTGCACTGGCTCAACCGGTCCCGACGAAGAGTTCAACGCCGGTGAATGCGACGTGCCCGACTTGGGTTGCTTCGGCAAGGATGACGTCGCATCTGATCCCGACGGTCCGAAATGCGAAACGGTCAGCACGATGTTCGTTCTTGTTCCCTCCGACGCCGTCTCCGTGACGATCAACACGCATGATGGAGCCGCCCGTAACAATGCCGTCCCGCCTATTGGTGCTGATCCTGTCTGTGCCCGTGAACCGTATCAAGGAGGACAGTGCACTACTCGTGACAACCTTGTTACGGCACACTGCTTGGAAACGATCAATTTGGCCACCTGCCCTTCCGACCCTCCCTCGTTCTCTCCTTCGGGGGCGCCCTCAAAGACCCCAACAAAGTCACCCACTATCAAGCCTTCGGATGCACCGACGACACCTCCAAGTGCACAGCCGACGCCGGTTCCGACCAAGTCGCCCACTATCAAGCCTTCTAGTGCTCCAAGTGTGGAGCCGACGACGATCCCCACAAAATCTCCTACTGTCTCGCCCTCGAATATCCCAAGTGCAGAACCGACGTTGATCCCTACCAAGTCTCCCACCGTCTCGCCTTCGAATATCCCAAGTGCAGAGCCGACGACGATCCCCACAAAGTCGCCCACTGTCAAGCCTTCGAGTGTTCCAAGTGCAGAACCGACGTTGATCCCGACAAAATCTCCTACCGTCTTGCCTTCCAATATCCCAAGTGCAGAGCCGACACTGAACCCGACAAAGCCTCCCACCGTCTCGCCTTCGGCTGTTCCAAGTACGGATCCTACTGTCTCGCCTTCGCATATTCCGAGTACGGATCCTACTATCCCACCCTCGAACCTTCCAAGTGAGGAGCCGACACTGAACCCGACAGAGCCTCCCACCGTCTCGCCTTCGGCTGTTCCAAGTACGGAACCGACGCTAACGCCCACGCAAAACCCAACCCGGCTTCCATCGAGCGCGCCTACCGACACACCCACGACGTCCCCTACCGCTTCCCCAACGGGTATCTGCTTCAACAGCCCCGGTGACGTATGCCGCGAGCGCGTTGACGCCTGCGATATCGAGGAACGCTGCATTGAAGGAGATGATTCTTGTCCTGACTGTGATGACAAGTTCACGGGAGGCTTTGCGTTGAAATGTGGCAGCAACGCGTTCCTGTGTGGTATCCCTGATCTCGCATCTCTCGGATGTAACATTGGTGGATCGGGAGTCTCCACTGTGGTGAATTTGGCCTATCCAGACTGCCTAGAGGATGGAACGATCGAAATTGATTCCGATTGTGAGCGTTTCGACGATGGAACGGCATCAGGTGGATTGGGCCTCAGCGGCTATGCCGTGGCAATTTGCACGGACGTCGGCGGGTCGCAATTTTGGACCTGCACCGAGACGGATACGCCGGGTGACAATGCTTCGGTGACCTTGATTGTCGAAACGAATCCCGACGCATGCGATGATGAATCTGGATTCTAAACATGCATTGTTGTTTGCCGACGAATATGTACTGAGTGTCGGCAAACAACGTCGGAGAGTTTCTATCATGCGGTGATCTTCGTTGCGATGATGAATTATTCGGTATCGGTTTGCTTCCTTAGTATTCGTACGGTTTACTAGATACCTTTGCATGACCTATTTACTCAGTATGATTAAAAATGATAGCAATAGCAACGAATGTTCAATCAGATGGCGCTTTTGTAGAAAAACAAAAGACGCGCCGCGACAAGACAACAGATCATGACTGAAATCCAGTCGAAAAGAACTACACTCACACCGATACTGTACTACTGTATGCAAAATGCTTAGAAATGGGAGAATGCGATCGGCGATTTACATTTCCGTGCTGATGTTGTTGCTTCGCAATAATAATCCATTTGAAATACTCGCGATAAATCTGAAAAAATGGCAATACGGTCGCGACTCGTTTTATGGTCGAGTTTGCCGGTCCTTTTAGCCGTGTTTCCTGTCACACGGTGGTTTCTGCTGCAATGGTTCTGTCCTCTTACGTTGCGAATTCATTACCAGGCTTCCATTTGGGAGGAATGGTCTCCTTCTGCAAAAGATAAAACCTCGGAAGCGATGCGTCTCGATATTCCGACGGTAAATGTGCAAGAATTTTCTAGTTCACACGCATTGTTGGAGCATTTGAACGAGATGTACGGCCCTTCTTGGCGACATAAGCCTCTATTATTGAAACATATGTGGACAAAAGATCAGTTACAACAATCAAATCGCAATTTATCGTTACAAGGCTTATTGCAAATGAATGATTTCAAAATCCCTTACTTTAGCGATGCATCCCAAAAACTCTGGACCCCTGATGCGTACGGAACGGTCCAACAAATTGTGACGAACATGACGTTCGGTGAACCCCACAAAATCGGTTCGCAACTGTTGGTAGAGCAGCATCCGTCATGGATAGCACAAATAGCCCCCAATGAGCTCGTCACCACCTTGTTTGGAAACTATTTTACACCGGAAGCTGTCCAGAAACGATGGTGGAGACCGGCATTAACGACGGTCCCCGTCTTTGTCGCACACACGCAAACATCGTCGTTTACAGCCTTGCATTGTGAGCCCATCAGGAATGTTGCCGTTCAATTGCACGGACAAAAGCAGTGGACGCTCGTCGAACCTCGCTATTGGAAGCAGTTGCAACCCACCGTGGCCCCCGATGGTCGAGCCTATGTCGCTAGTATGGCCAACGCCATCGACGCACCCCATTACAACGTCGTGACGCAAGCGGGAGATGCGTTGTGGGTCCCCACGTGGACATGGCATCGTGTCGATTACACGACAACTGCTACAACGGATGATGAAAGTGAAGATGGTATTGCCATTGCCGGATCCTTGTTTCATTTTCGATTTTACGATTTTGTGACGCAGAACCCACTGTTTGCTGTTGTGCTCTTTCCGGCCATGCTACTCGAGTTGATTGGATACAATACGCAATAAGGGAAAGCTAATGGCGGAAAGAAAAAGTGTCTGATATGGCGTTACGTTTTATATTCATGCCGTACTAAAAGTGACAGAGAAACGTCAAGGCGTTGTTAAAGTATCTCAACGAGAAGTACGGACCTTCTTGGCGAAGAAGCCATTACTGCTGAAACAAATGTTTACCACCGATGAATTGCAGCAACCAATCGCATCTTTACGTTGCACGGCTTAATGCGATTGAAGGATTTTAAACTCCCGTATCTCGCAATGTCTCTTTGACACCGTGGAATTCCGATGCCTACGGAACGGTCGAAGAAATTGTGATGAACATGTCACTTGGTCAACCCCACAAAATCGGCTATCATATGTTCGGGGAACGCGATCCATCTTGGATTGAGGAAATTGTACTACAGAACTGGTAACAACATTATTCGGAGATTTATTCACCGCGGAAGCCGTCTAGAAGCGATATGGGGGCCAGCAATGACCACAGTCCCGATCTTTGTCGCGCACAGTCGTTTGGCTTCGCACATGCCTCTTCATTGTGAACCAATAAACAACGTGGCGGTTCAGTTGACCGCATACAAGCAGTGGACTCTGGTCGAACCAAAATATTGGAAACAGTTGCAGCCGACAGTGTCACCCAACGGTCGGGCCTATCTAGCGAGTATGTCGGAGGCTGTCAATGTACCGCACTATACTGTCGTGACACACGCGGGGGATGCCCTTTGGATACCGGCGTGGACTTGGCATCGTGTGGATTATGCGTCTCTCGCTTTTTCTGTCAGCGATGGTGTTGCGGATGAGATAACCATCTCGGGATCCTTGTTTCATTTTCGATTGCACGATTTTGCAACAACGAATCCATTGCTAGCTTTCATGCTTTTTCCAGCCATGGTACGCGAACTGTTTAGATATGTCAAACTGTATTAGATCGTGGAATAAAAAGAATGGAGAAGGCCAACGAACCCGTTGGTAATGTCTTCCTTTATCACGTCAGAATGCATTCAAGGACTGTCGACGCGCCCAATTGAAGGGTTTCCTTTGTTGCCAACAGAGTTAGAGCAGATGATAGAATAGGCGTCTCCGAACAACTCTAACGTTGCTTGTAACCTTAAATCCTCCGCTTAAGATTTTGTGATTCCTTTCCCCGTCCATTTTTTCTGTGAAACGACTATAACTGCTGATTGTCAAAACTAGTTTCAGACTCTGCGATAAGGAGGCGCTACTCCGCACTTGCTTCGACGGCATGGTACGTATCCATGATCTAATCCTCTAAACGGAGTATTACAATAATGATTTAGTTACGTTTGCAGAGACACTGATTGCAACTGTACGAAAAGCTTCTGCGAGTTTCGAATCTCAAACGTAGATTCATTTTATTGCTCGGAGAAAACAAGTCGAACCACAAAATGATGTATGTGTATTGGCTTTTCGATTTCGAAAGCCCATCAATGCCGGCTCTTTCTACAGGAATAGACGTATTTCAAGTCACTCCCACTTGTTGGTTGACGATTTGAAAGGATGATGATGTGCGTCATGGCTGACAAATGAATCTCGCCTTTAGGAATCAAATTGTGAAATGGACAAAACCTTGGTGTCATAAACTGGAAAATCCCAAAGCAAAGATACGTTCTATCTACCGGTGAGTGAACATGCCCGTAATGGTTGATTGTTAGCCCATTATTTGTGTCGACGATTACTCACAAACCCATTTGTTGCGGGACGTCGGTATTCCAATCGCCCTTTACCTTCTTTTCTCATCTCTCACTCCCAAGATATCAGTAACTCCTACCATGAAGCTTTCTTCTTTGATTCGCATTCTCTTTGTTGGAACCACTCTGTTGAGTGTTTCGGGACAAGGTCGAGGCCGGGACCGCCAAGTCGATGCCGGACAAGGAGGAGATGGTCGAAACCGTGATCGTGAAGAAAATGGAGGGGGACAGGGCCGTAACCGCGAAGAAGGTGAAGAACAGGGTCGAGGCCGCGACCGAGAAGAAGGCGAAGGACGAGGACAGGGTCGAGACCGAGACCGCGACCAAGATGAAGGGCGAGGACAGGGCCGTGATCGCGACCAAGAAGAAGGTGAAGAAAACGAAGGACAGGGCCAAGACGGCGAAGAAGACGACGAAGGACTCGAAGTCGACGACAAGTGCTGGCCCTGTGAACAGTCATCCGGATGTTTCGAATGTCTTTCGAAAAGCGACAATGCCGACGGAACCATGACGGTCGAAATCGATTTCTCTGGATGCAAAAACGAGGCGAACATTGGATGGGCCTGTTGTACCGGATCGAACGGACCCGATGGTGTCTTTCAGGAAGGCGATTGCGACGTATCGGTATGCTTTGGAACAAACAACCGCGACCGCAACCCGGACGGTCCCAAATGCGAAAATGTCAGCACCATGTTTGTTGTCGTCCCCTCCGATGCAGCTGCGGTGGTCATTAACACGCACGATGGTCTCACGGGAAATGATGCCGTTCCGGCGGTCGGAGCCGATCGTATGTGTGCCGGCCAAGAATTTCAAGGCGGCCGTTGTGCCAAACGAAACAGCGGCCTAACATCCCACTGTTTGGAAACCATCGACCTTTCTCGTTGTCCTGCTTCTTTGCCGCTTCCTTCCCCGGTTCCGACTCCCACTCCCTCGGTCGTCGTTTCTACGGCCGCTCCTACGGCGGTTGTGACCGAGACCAATGAATTGACGCCCATGCCGACTACTGTCATCCCTACGGGCACGCCCGTCGCTACGACTCTTTCTCCCACGACACGTTCTCCCACATCCACTCCAAGTTCTGCCACCGATTCTCCGACGGAAGCATCCGATATTCCGTCGCTTGTTCCCGGATCGGACGCTCCTTCGGATGTTCCTACCTCCTTTCCTACGGCGACCAACAATGAAACTCTTGGCGAAGATGAGGAAGATGAAGATGAGTAGAGTGAGGTGGTAATCAGGGACCCACGGACTCAATCTTTCCGAAAAAGGGTTGAGAAACAAACCCCAAGAATCTTTTCTGCATGTCTTTAGATAATACTCCGTAATAGATAGAAAGAGAACCACCAGAACACCGCGTCCGTACATTCGATTCATTCGTTATCGCGTCACTGTTGGAATGGATGCTTTCTCTACAAGGTTCGTTGAATATCATCGAACAGATCATCCTACTGGTTATTATTGTTGCTTCACGCTGCACTCGCGGATACATGATAAACTTAGCGAGATCGCATGATTGTTTTGCGTTCATAGCATGAACGTCTTCAATTGTATAACCGACTTTTTGTTTGTATTATAAATAACAGTGATAAGTTTCTGATTTGCCCGCGCATCGCGGCGTTTTATGTTTCCTGGTCGAGTGAAAATAATATTACTGGTACTAAACAGCCACATTTTCTGGTGAGGTGAAAAAAAACACATCACATTATTTTCCGGAGAAGCGACACTCCCGCATTTTCTGGGTACCTGGTACGTTAAAACATCACACTCCCACATTTTCTGGGTAAGTAAAAAAATCATCCGCCCACATTTTCTCAGTACGTGAAAACATCACCCGCCCACATTTTCTGGGTAATAAGTGAAAACATAACACTCCCACAATTTCTGGGTAAGTGAAAACAATAACACACACCCAGATTTTTTAGGCATGAAAAACAAAAGAACCGTGTTTTTCTTGCAACGCGATCGATTGACCCACAGCAACAATGACCGCTCCGTGCATTCTCGGAAAGAAGCTGCAGCGGGACGATGAAAATAAAACGGGTCCAGAAATTCTGGACCAATCGCACAGAATTGCTGTAAGAGTATTACTAGGACGATTCCAGAATTTCTGGAGTCGCCTTAAAATGTCTGTAAGATGAAATAAAACTGGTCAAGACACATTAAATTGCTGTTAAATTGCTGCATAAAGATGATTAAATCATCCCAGTAATTCTGGAACGTCCTTAGGATTCCCGAAAGATGATAATAAAATGGGTCCAGAAATTCTGGACCTATCACACAGAATTACTGTAACAGGATGACAACAACAATTTCAGAATTTCTGGGATCGCCTTAATATTTCTGTAAGATGAAATATAGCGGGTCCAGACTCCAGACACATTGAATCGCTGTGAGATTGCTCTGTGAAGATAATTGAATGTAAAACGGGTCCAACAATTCTGAACCAGTCACTGAGAATTAGAAATTCCAGAATTTCTGGAACCGCCTTAATATTTCTGTATGATGAAAGTTTACGGGTCCGGACACATTTCATTGCTGTAATATTGTAGTCTGAAGTTGATTAAATGATTCTAGTCTTTTTGGAATGTCTTTAGATTTTCTGTAAGATGAAAATAAAACAGGTCCAGAAATTCTGGACCAGACACACAGAATTGCTGTAAGGTGATGACTACATTAATTCCAGAATTCCTGGAAAGTCGTGCCAACACCACTGCCCAGCTTTTCTGGAAATGTCGAAATGCAACGTGCCTACATTTTCTGGACACAACAAAATACAAATCACTCATATTTTCTGGTAGTTCGAATATCCCACTCCCCCACATTTTCTAGATACGTGAAAACCACTCTCCCACATTTTCTGGGAAGGCGAAATAGCTACTCGCCCTTATTTTCTGGATACGTGATTTTTTTGGGATAAAGAGGTTCCGAGTTCCGATGCGAGGAGTTCCGAATGCAAAACGGTACGCGGGCACATTGTGGTGTAAACACAAAAGTAAAAGGTATCCATTTTCATTTCAACTGATCCTATTCAAATACTATTTCGTGAACGTTTCCCTTCCCGATATGCCCCGTTATCAATTACTCGTGCGCTGTGAAAATGTACCGGTCGTGACACGCTTCTGGCAATCGTCGTACGGCACTTATGTGACTCTCACGGACAAGACGACGCAAACGACGTTGGGTCAAACGGAAATTGTTAGCAATACACAACATCCCGAATATGTCACAACCTTCTTTCTCGAAACCGACTCCAGTGTGTATCATCCGCTACAATTGGTGGTGTATCAAGATGCCGGAATCGGACGCGATGCGACCGCGATCTGGCAGGCCCAAATCGAAGCAACCGAAGTCGTACAATCTCCCGGACACGAACAAATCCTCGAACTATCAAAAACTGGAAAAATCATTGTACGGATGATTGAAATGACGTCGGCTACAACGAATTGGCACTTCCATTTGCGAGCCCTCGATGTGCAAAATGTCGAACCGGGATGGTTCGGTTTGGGACGTTCGGATCCGTTCTTCGAAATGGCACAAAAATCCGTCGATCCAGCCGTCGGATGGGTGCGATGGCATTTGTTGTATCGTTCCGAAATCATTTACAATCATTTGAATCCGTACTGGGAACCCTTTCTGTTGCAGCATGTGACGGCCGATCCGATTCATACCATTGTGCGCATTCGTGTCTACGATGACAATGGCAAACACCATGCTCCCAAATTGATTGGAGAATGTGAAACCACTCTGGATCAGCTCAAACAACAACTCTCGCAACGGGGAAATGCGGATCGAGAAAAGGCCATGCCTTTGTATCGTGACGGGAAAACGGAAAAAGACACGGGGGTGGTTGGTGGTGTTGCAAGCGAATCAAGTCAAGTAGTTGCATAGTTATAGCTCAATGAAATAATTAGCCAGTGGCTGAGTAGATGTTAATTGAAACAAATAACTACTCTTATTTGTTTATTTTTCCGACGCCGACGGTGACGATGACGACGCCGCCTTGGTGCGTATCACTTTTAAATATTGTTGATGCAACAGGGTCAAGAAACGATCATCTTGCATCAACGACAACAGTGCCAGTTGCAGGGCTTTCTTATCCAAGGCTACTCCCGGGAGAGTGGGTGTTGTCGATACTGGGGGCGCTGCTGCTGGTGTCGATACCGTAGTGGTGGCAACGGTCGTAGTCGTTTGAGTCGTCACTGTCGTATTCATCGTTGTCGGATTCATTCTCAATTGCTGCACAACACGCTGCAAACCTTGAAATACAGCTTGTTGTTCTTCAGGAAGCGGAAAATAGATTCCCCAAACCCGATCTTCGTGTTTAAACATTAAGTAAGGTGCATCTTGTTGCACTTGAAATTGAGGTGTGAGCGGATGCACTTCAAAATTTTCCGTCGAATGACGATTCAATAAAATCAACGATGCTGTATTGCTGTCTTCTTCCTTTACGACAAAGAGTGTTCCTTCTTGCGTCGTCTTGTGCCAACTGGAACGATATTCGTACAAAACAACGTGTGTGGCCGATACAAGAATATCGGTGATGGTCGGACGACACGTGCGTTGCAAAAGCTTTAAATTGGCTTGTTTCCGATGTGCCTGCAGGGCGGCATTGTCGTTTGACGGTAGTTCGGAAGTCATATTGGAATACTTGAGGAGGCAGGAAAAGATTAAACAATAAATAATGGTGTTTCCTCTGCTTTGCGTTTTTGTTTTTTATTGCTGCAATAAAAACAAAATAAGGGCATCGTTTCTTCACTATGGGCCATTTTAGTTTATCGCATGTCGTAACGTGTCTTGGGTATTGGATTTCCAGTAAATCGATGATTCATCGCACTGGCTTTGGAAGGCAATAACACTAACACTCGACACTTCTTCATTCCAGTCTTGGCAAAGTTGAGGTTACACTTTGGTAAAATGGTGAGCCTAAACATGGATCGCTTCGAAACGCTTTTCAACGCCAAAGAAGGATTTGCGTTCCAAGTTTATCGAATCGACTGATACGCAGAAAAGAAACAACTATTATGAATGTATTACGTCAAAGACAGCATTGCATGCTGATTCGAATAGCGATAATCGTGACTGAAAAGTCCAGACCTAGATTGTCTAGTGATGGATTGCGTTACGGTTCTGTCATAGGGAAAGGATAAAAGTACGCTAAACTCTCAATATTTTATTTTATTATCTGGAGTCGATACTACACTTGATGCTAAAGAGACGCCTGAACTACTATCCTAAATAATTATTCCTGGTTTCCTTAAGTCCGAATGTAAATTTGACGTTCGACTTATTTTTTTTCATGGTTTTCCCTCTTTTGTCAAAAATATTCCGATTTCGATCTGGCACTTTGCCGAGCAAGAAGTTTGGAAACCGCGATCTCATAATACAGAAATTCTGTTTTATTCCAGAAAATTCTGGACCAGGTGTTTTCATCTCACAGAAATTATGTGGAGCTTCAATAACCGATTGACCTCGTTGTTATAGATCATACAGAACTGCCGTGCTGGTTCCTGCAAATCTGGAACGGTGTTTCTCACCAAACATCGTTTCCGAGTGTATTCCAGAAATTCTGGAATACCGGGATATCATAATACAGAAATTCTGTTTTATTCCAGAAATTCTGGACCAGGTGTTTTCATCTCACAGAAATTATGTGGAGCTTCAATATTATTCGTACCTTCCTTCGGCTCCGCCCCTCTAAATGAACCAGATTGGAACAAGAGCTGTTTTTACCATTATTCGTGCGCTTTGGTTACGTCAAAACAGTATTCTCCATGAAATCGACGCGGCAGGCAGGAAAAGGCCGAGGTCGCAACGTTAGGCGACGAATTACGTACCCAATATCTCCTCGGCCCAAACGGCCTCTTACCGGAGGACCGCCCGTTGCTCGACGTTTCTCTCAAAGCAGCTCTCTCTCTCTCTCTCTACCGGATCAACGTGCTCTGTTGATTCTCAATTGAGGCATTTTCGTCTCCCAACTCCCAACTCTCCCAACGAAGACTTCGTCTCCTAAACGGGAGACTTCGTCTCCTAAACGGGCAACTTCGTCTTCCTATGGGAGACTTCGTCTCCTTTTAATGGGAGACATTTTTTCGATACAAGACAGTACAGGCTGAGTCGTGGAAAACGCATGGGGCATATATTTTAAAACGTTTAAGTAAGTGGAGTCACTGGACAACCGAAGTATAATGCCCGATAGTAAAAATACTAGTTAAGTACACTATAAGTGCCTGTCAAGTACCGTCACGTTGAGTACTATGGAGATATATTTAACTTCGTCCCAGAAATTCTGGAATACCGCGATATCATAATACAGAAATTCTGATTTGGTCCCAAAATTTTGGACCAGGTGTTTATTTCACACAGAAGTTATGTGAACCTTTAATAACCGATTGACCTCGTTGTTATTGATCCTACAGAATTTCCGTGCTGGTTCCAACAAACTAGGAAGCGGTGTTTCTCAACAAACATCGTCTCCGATTGAATTCCAGAAATTCTGGAATACCGCGATATCATGATACAGAAATTCTGTTTCGGTCCAGAAATTCTGGACCATGTGTTTTCATGTCATATAGAAATTACCAGGTATGTGGACGCTGAACCCATTTTCATGACAATTAACATCCATTTTTCGAGCAATGATCAGCAAATTATAATAATGAATCGAGCTTACTTACAAGCATCGTTATCTAACGAGGCAAACGAGGCTGACGATGAGGAAGATCCCTTTGCCGTATTTGGTGATGAAGATGACGACAACGAAATCGAAAACGACAACGAAAACGAAATATCAACAACCACAGAGCCATTGATGGCGCCTCGATCTTTGATGACAAACCAACACCACCATGACGAGAAATCTTCCATCGAGTTTGTTCCACAACGGATTCTGTTACACGACGCCGAATTACTTTCCTCGATTCCTTCGTGGCCCGATCCGTTGTATCAAAGTGGTTGTTGGGAAATTGTTACGACGCCGCAATACGGACGAGCCGTGCGTGCCACACAAGCGATCCCAGCGGGGACGCTTTTGTTGATTGAAAAGCCATTGTGGGATCTTTCGACGACTTCGACGAAGGATGAAACTAGTAGGACGCCATCTCCGGCGGATGTATTGTATCAAGGCGTGCAGTGGCTGTTGGAGCAAAAGCACAACAATTCTAAAGTCGTACAATACGTCGAACACTTGCATCCGACGTTAGAGCAGGTCGAACGAGTCTTAAAAAGCGACACGGTAACACCAACGGAACGAGACCAAATTGTCGATCCTTTGGAACAATTGCAACACGATCCCAGATTGCAACAAATGATGGCTGGGGAAGACACCATTACCGTCCGACGCTACTATTTGTTGTTGCAATACAATTTGTTGCGGACGGGACTGTACTTATACGTCGCTCTGTGGAATCATCAACACCAAACACCCAATTGTATCAAGTTGGGGAATCAAATATGGACGTGTCGTTCCGTGGAACCTCACGAAATGCTGACCATCGATTATGTTCCCGAAATTTCGTCCCGACGGGCCGCCATTGTGTGGGAGCATCACAAATTTCGGGTACCTGCGACTACAGGACCCGCGTGGATTCCGCGGTATGAAGCGATTTTGCAAGAATTTCAAGAACAGTATCAATTGCTTCTCGCCGACGAAACATCGCATCCAACGACACAACATTTGGAATGGGCCATGGCACTGGAACAGGCCATGTTGGAATTGCTGACCGACCATACGAAATCCTCCGTGGATGATGATACAAATGCGTTCTTGTGGATACCGTGTCGTCTGTTGTACTTACAAGTGGGACAATATTTACTTTCATCGTCCACAACGACATCCACTGCATCGTCATCATTATTTCATCTCACCAACCAAGGCCGCATTGCTTTACTGGAACGATTGTTACAACAAACACAACTGTTATTGAAACAACAACAGCAGTATTATGGACCCGATCATTTGCATTTGGCCACGACGTACGATGAATTGGCGCAGTTGTGTCACTATTTGGTTCAACAAGATCCTTCCACGTATTATGCCCAAGTATCGGCCCTGGAAAGCCTGTACCGGAAACAACATGAACGAATCCGGCGGCTGTATCCCGAAATCAATGACGACAACCTTACGGAACGTGTCGCATCAACAAACGAGTAGCAATGTTTCCATAATATTATGCAACATGTATCTATAATCTTGCTCTTTGATTCTATTTTTCATCCGTGGGCATACTATCGACACCAAATTGAAAGACCGGTCCCGTTTGATTGGATGATGGCGCACACGTAAAATCCAATTCATCCAAAGCATCCCAATTGTGATCCGCCCACGACAAGAATTTGGAAACTTGATTCTTGTGCAAGATTTGCATAAATTGTTCGGCCATTTCCGCGACACCATTGTTCCACAACCAATGATTGTCTCGCATGGCCTGCAAGGATTCCAGTACCGTTTGCAAGGCTTGATATTCTTCATGCCATCCGGCCGCTTGGGCTTGGAGTGCTTCTTTTTGTTCATTCGACAATTGCAACAATTGTGACAATTCTTGCCATTCCTCATTGGTTTGAGTGGTCGCCACTTGATACAGAATATACTGTTCTTGCATCATTTCTTGTAACAATGATAAAAACTCCACTTGTTGTTGAACAATTTCGAGGGCCGCTTGGTGTCGTTGTGTTCCTGTGAGTTCGAGTTGTCCCCGTTCCATCGACAAGGCTTCCAAGAGCGCCACATCACTGTCGGGATGTCCCCACACGTGGGTTTGGAGTTTTTGTAAAATGCGTTCGAGTCCTTTGACTTCGGCTTCGTACGCATCCACTAAATTCTTTTGCGCAAACGCCGCAAGCGTGCCGAAGCGCGATTCCGAGCGAGTCGTTTTTGGCGTTTGATTTCTTCGTCGTGCGTGGGTGGCGCGTGTTCCGCCGCTGAAGGATAGAGTTCCGTCACGGACAAACTCCGTGGGGGAGGCATGCTAGTAGTCGACGTTGTGACCAGGGGCGTTGCGGTGGGATAAAGAGGAACGACGGAAGAGGATTGTGTCGCGAATTCTGGGCAGGAAGTCGCTGTGTTAATAGTCTGTTGCTGCTGTTGTTGCTGTGCTAATGCCGCCGCGGCTTCGGCGCCTCGCAAATAGGCTTCTTGTAAGGCTTTGACGTAATCTTCCGTCGAAGAAGGTAACATTTGTGTTGTTTGTTGTTGTGTCGTTGTTGTAGTTGGTTCGGTTGTTGTATTTATTTCGGTAGTACTCATCATGGTATTACTATTATTCGTAGGAAAGACTGGCAACGGCGGTGTTCGCCATTGCCCGGCGAATGCGGCACGTTTTGCGACACTATTTTCCTTTTCCGTATTTTGTTGGGGTTCCATTGCAAAGTATAATTGGGAGAGGAATCGAATAGCTAAAAATGATATGGTATTAGAGAGGATAGAATCTACGAAATGCGAAGAATGGAAACGACGCCGCATCGAAAGCGACGAAACGGAATTGTTTTTTGTCGACGGAGTGCCAAAACGGACCAAAAGTCACCCCACACCCCACCAGGCTACCAGACTACTTTAGGCTTCACTGTATAAGTACCGGTTGTTGGAGCGGTATAAGAATTGCTATTTAAAATATAAGCAATTGACTGTTGAATCGCGATGTTGGAATCTGCATAATAAATAATGTTACAACGGAAATGTCTCTCCGTTGACGTGCCCGCGACGCCGCTTCTTTGCGCAAAGCGTGCGCAAAACGGACAAAAAAAAAGATCGGCATCAAATTTTCATGCTCGACTTATCCACAGAAAGAAATCTACTTCTTCCCATCATCCTTTTATTATCATGGCTCGCATGAAAGTCACTCGTCGGAAAAGCACTCTTCGTAAGAAGTTGTCTCACAAACAAGTCGCACCGAAAGTCGCCACAAAAATCGTAGAGAAATCGCGCCCCGCCGCCGTTCCGCAACGCCGTCGTTACCGACCCGGATCGGTCGCGTTGCGAGAAATTCGTCGCTATCAGAAATCGACGAACCTTTTGTTGCCCAAAGTCCCCTTTCAACGTCTCGTCAAACACGTTGCCACGAACGTGTGTCAATTGGATGTGCGGTTTCAAGGTTCCGCCGTACTCGCGTTGCAAGAAGCGTCAGAAGCGTATTTGGTGGGTCTGTTGGAAGATACGCACTTGTGTGCGCTGCACGCGAAGCGTGTCACCATCATGCCGCAAGATATGCACTTGGCGCGGCGGATTCGTGGGGAGCGCAATTAAAAAGAAGCCGTGTAGATGGATGCAACACTTCGTTGACATGACAGCACCTTATTTAATTCACGTTCATCACTATTTATTCTTCTCTTCATTTGATATGTTATTAAATTATAGTACATTTACGATTATTATCATGTTCGTCAGCTAATCGTCATCTTCAAGAGGGTGGAGCGCAGGTATAACACTGAACTCCCGCCGTTCCGTCGACACCTTTCGGAAAGGACGCTCCGCGATAACCATCCCAATCGGCTTTGAAGAAACCGGGAGGACAAAAGCCGCCCGTATTGTCCAATGTATCCATATTATCAAAATGAAGACGACATTGATTCCACGATGTAATCGAATAACCCACCGCCAGGGCATGATTTTCCGCCGCCGCTTGACAACTGGCCTTGTTCAGGCTGGCGAAACAAAAATCGTATCCCTGCGGGGTCGCCGCGCCATCGACGCAATAGCCTTC
The DNA here is from genome assembly GCA_030295235.1 of Fistulifera solaris. Lineage (NCBI taxonomy): Eukaryota > Bacillariophyta > Bacillariophyceae > Naviculales > Stauroneidaceae > Fistulifera > Fistulifera solaris. The sequence continues at coordinate 98,623 of AP026173.1, forward strand.
CCGTGTCGTGACACGCGTACCGCAACTGCGCGGTTCCAAGGGTGGGATCAATCCGCTGCACGAATAACAAAACAGGTCGCCACCACTCGCTGGATCGATGCCTTTGGGTGGCCCCGTCGCGGTGCTGTCACTTTTGCCGGGAAAGAGACCCGGGGGACAAATCGAATTGACCGCCGTGCCACTGTCTTTGTTATCAAAGTAGATTTCGCAATAAGAACCGAGGGCACTGTATCCCCAACCGATCGGAATGGATGGAAGGCCCCGAACTTTGTAAGTGGTTTGTGCCGCCTTTAAACAATCCGCACGCTTCCAGTTGTTTCCGAAACAAAAGTCGTACTTTTGACCATCCGGACTGTCCAAACAAACTCCACTTTTTAACGAAAGTCGGAATCGACAGTCCCCCGCCGGAGGAGTGGTGCGGGGTGTGCCACACGTGTTGCAGACCACATCATTGTTCTCTTTGCCTTGCAAGGCACCCGGATACCCCGTCCCTTTGTTGGTGCCCGTACAACCGCAACTCGTGAAACCTTTCGGACAAAAACTAGCGAGTTTGGTTCCGACGACCGTGCTATCAAAGTAGATTTCACAATATCCCCATGGTGTGTACGAATAACCGACCGCCTTGTCGGTTTCTTCCGCTCCCAAACGACAATATTCTTCACTGGGGACGTCACCGCGACTGCAAAACGGATAATTGATGCCCTTGGCATCCAAACAAAATCCGGTCCAGTCGGGAAAAGTTGGTTTGTCACAATCCTGTACCGATGGCTGTCGACACGAATAACACGGAATCTCGTTGCTGCCATCCTGGAGGGCGGGGTATCCGGTCCCTGCATGGCCACTGCTACCGGCTTTCATGCCCGGAGGACAAATCGCGGCAACGTTTGTTTTCGAATTGGTGTTGTCAAAATACACTTCACAGTATCCCCACGGTGTCAACGAAAATCCCATGGCCAGCTTGGTGGATTCGGCAAAATTCCGACACACGTCCATGTTGGTATTTTCGTAAAAACAAAAGTCGTATTTGTTTTCACTGGCATCCAAGCAATATCCAAACGAATCTTCTGACAGTGGATCGTCCAAACAATTTTGTAAAACGGGCAAGGGAGGCGGATTGGTCGTAGGAGGATCCGTGGGCGGTGAAATGCCTCCACCTCCTCCATTGGCGGGTGGTGTGGCACCCGAAAGGCTCAAGACAACTTGCGTGTGACGAGCAAACAGACCTTCTTTACTAGTAGAGGAGTCTTCGGTGTTATGAATTCGGATATTGTTGTTGATTGTGTTGTCGCCTTGACTTTTCTGTAGGAGAAACCAACCTGAGAAATACAAAAGAATCTCGTTGTTGTGAGTGCTCATCTTTTCAAAACTACGAGCCATCGATGAACGAACGTACTGGATATTATGAATAGAATGAGGTGTCGTGGCATCGTCTTAGCAGTTTGATGAGCTTATAAACAAAGATAGAATCACGGAAAGATCAACAGATTAATGATTATTGATTGTTTATTTTGTTTTGTTTGTTGGGTTGCTGTGTGTTTTGCGTTTTGTCGAACGTCGTGTCCGTTGAGGTGGAGAGTGGAGAGAGCGTCGAAAAGTCACTTCGTCCGGTTTGTGAAAAGTGATATACAACAGATGAGTACGAAAATAGGCCCTATTGTTGCGCAAGCACATTCACTGTAAACCTTTTGTACATAAAGTGTTTTTCCGTCGTCATTCGTATTCGTGTTCGGTCATTCCTTAGTAATACTTACTCCATACATTCAGTATAAGGTCATTTCTTAAACTCCGTTTCGGATTTCCGGAGAATAAAAAAGCAATCCATTCTCCATTCCATCGCCACTCCTCACTTTTGCCGTCACCATGACCATGATGGCAGGATGTTTCATTCGTCGCCTTCTAAGGACAGTGGACGGAGCTTACCCACAGAGCTGGCGATGTTGGTCGAACGCAAAACAATTGGTTTTGAATTGAGTCAAGGTGATGAAAAATAATAAGGATGTTCTGCGTTCGACCAACGACGCAAGAAAGGAAGAATCATTACATAACAAAAACTTTTACATTAAGAAAAAACAATTTTTATACAAAGAACATTTTACTGCACAACATCAGACATGGTAACCGAAGACGGTGATCGGATTTGTGATATATACTGAGAGGGGTCGTCCTCTATGTTTCGCTTTACAAACATGCCCAGTAAATTGGCGTCGTTTTCTTTCATCTTTTTCTGGCGCATTTGCTTCTTTTCGATCAAAGATGGACCACATCTTAGTAAATCGGTAATGTTTTCGCTCAAAGAGTCGATGACGGCCCATTTCTGGAGAATCCTTTTGGCTTTTCTGTGTGTTTTCGGTTTAGGAATCAATGGAGGAGTCGTTCCGGCGAGTATTTCGTCACTCTGTTCAATAGGCACAAATTGACGTGTCGATTGCGTCGGTAAAGGCGTGTCTTCCACACTATTATCTGCCGGATAAGAGTCCAGGACTATTGTGTTTGCCTCGTTGTTGTCGCGGACCCCTTTCAAGGTCTGCTCCAAGTTGAGATGTGAATCCCAACAATTAAAGAGTTGAGCAAGTCCGTTGGGCGAATCAGATGGAGGCGATGAGACCACAACGTCAGCATCTTCCTCAAAGATCATTTCAATTTCTTGATCATTTGGGTCGTAAAATTCAACATTAGTATCGTCATCCGAAATGATTACTAGATCCGGATCGGGTGCGTCCTCCTCAATTAACATGGGCTTGGGCAGCAGCAAAGTGTTTCGGTACATCAGGTATTCCGACTCGCTCGTCGGCGAGTAGCATAACGTATCATCTTCTTCCACAAGTGTTGGAATAATTGTAACTGGCGCTGCAACAACTGAGTCTGACTTTGGTGTCGCGCTTTGAGAGCCCTTGGCACCGTCACGATCTACGGTATTCATGACGTCAATAATACCGAAAGGATCCCATGGAGACAACGGGCGAATTGTTGGAAAGGACTCTTTCATAGACGTCAATCCCTTGGTTGCTGCTGTATATTCCACTGCCTGGTCATTTGATATAACGGCCGTTTCATGATCGCCGCCATCTCGTTTCGTATCATCATTCCCGCGATGATATCCATCATGAAGAATCATTTGTGATTGCAGGGCCAATCTTCGCCACCATGATCGTTTCTGATAGAGATGTCTGTTTTTCTTGTCGCGTCGTTCTCGCCAACTTTTCAGAAATTGGATTCGACCGAACCGTACTTTGGCAGACTGACCATCCTTTTGTGTTTTTCGTATGGCGGCATGCGCATCAACAATTTCCTTTTGTGTCGGAGAAAGGTTCGTGGACAAGGAAAGTGGCCGAGACACTTCATTCAATGTAGGACGAGAGAACTCCTCGCAAGCGATTTCTACACGGAGCATGGCGCCTCCCTTCCTGTCGATCGAGAAGGTGGGCTGGTCGTGTCGAGATGTTCGAACGGGGCTCAACGCAAGATCCATTGTTTTCTTGGTGACAGACGGGCTCCATCGGCAGCTTCCCATCCATTCGGGTTGCCTGATCGGATCATAACCTTCTATCAGAAAGACATGCAGTTCGATGACACCACAAACATTGGCGTCTACGAAACAGCTATTATCCTGGGATTCCGGCCAAACGGCAACATGCCTACGCCGTGCTCGACCGTTTCTACCCCATCGTTTCTCAGAAGCAGCTAGTTTCAAAGGGTTTGATGGCGATGAGATCCACTGTAACTCAACATTCTGTTTGCAGCTGATACATAGGTAAACGCGGACGTCGTCTCCCTTGCTTTTCGTCGTATCCACTAGCAGTCCAGCAATCGCCTTTACTGTTAATTGAATACGTTTGTCGTTTGCTGGAAGATGCCGACGCCGAAACATCATGATCGAAAGTGTGTGGCTCGGTGAATTCTTTGTCGGACGAAGGAGTTTGAATTTTTTAGTTTCTTTTCAATAACGCCCACCGCCATCGACTCCGCTGACGATGACACACTCACAATAAGGCCCTAACGTGCCTCAAGCTACATAAACAACCATAGTCGGGATAACGATGCCGGATGAAGGACGGAACGAGCTCAAACTTCAAGCTCAATGCATGACGTGTCAAGGTGGAGACACTTTAAATCTGAAGGTAGCTTGCTAAATAACCATGTTCATACCATTAAGTACACTTGCCAGACGAGCATTTGTGTAGCAGCAACGAAACACAAAATTTCCGTTGTACGCAGGCCGACACTTTTGAAAATCAAATTTTGGCATAAAATCGTCCAGTGGCCGACTCGACGCGTTCAACGGAGAAGTAAATAGAGACATCACAATATTCATTGGCTCTGCTGGATCTCCCGCCACAAGGAAGCGTTGCTTGCCTTACACAAAAGAGAAGGATCCACCAAAGCGTGCATCTTTATGGGTCTTTGGTGTCACGACAAAGACACAAAGCTTTTCAACAAAGAACAATCCGTATGCCTTCGACCATGAGGCCACGACTTCTGACACTGAATGTGCAGGCCGTTGCGGGCATCTTGGTAGATACTTCCCGTGCCGATGAGGACACTGCTGCTCGAGTGTTTGTGCGAGTAATCCATCCGAGCGGTAACATTTGCGCCGCTTCGTCCCTATCGAATCCTTTGAAAATAAGCCCCACAGAAAAGGGATCTACCGTTTTTCAAAGACACGTAGCTATCTGGCCCAATTGCGAAGACCCGTGTGTTTTTGAAGCGAATGGTGGAGAAAGATTTCAGTTCCAAGTGTGCCTCAACATTCCGGACAGAGGAAACTTTCCAATCGGGTCAGGGAATTGGGAAGTATCTAGAAGAGGTGACTATGACGTTTCTGTGAGATGCTTCCTTGCGGCAGACAAGAGAAGGTCAATAGCCTATTGTATCGACTCGTCAGGGGGCGCAATGCTTCGTGTCATGGCTACCTGGGAAGGAGATGACATAGTTGAGGATAACATTCCGAGCGAAATATACACAAAGCCGAGGATTGCACCCAAGTCTTTTGCGTTAAACGCTCTTAAATTCCAACATCGATCCCATTATGCCTCTGTCGATGACGAAGGCGCTTTTGCGTCTGATTTTATCACAAATCCGAAAGAAATTCGCGGTGAGAGCAACTCTAGACCAAAATCACGTCTTCGCCGGTTATTTCAAAGATCCAATGCATCAGATAACAAAGCTAGAGTTGGTGATGGCGTGCAAATTGAAGCTGCCAGTGCCAGGGTCCCGTTCTGGTCATCTCCAAAGCCTGTCAAACGTACTGATCCTCCGCGGAGGTCATCGCCGCCCAAGGCATCTGCTCGACATAGCCCTCAGCCATCCCCGAATGACGTACGCTTCCAATTTGTTATGCGCGACAATGTTGGTGAGAGTCCGCTTGGTTCCAATGGGGTGCGTAGCGTCAACCATGAAAGTCCGACGCACGAAATCAAAGATGTCGCCAGGGACCTTTTCCATCGGAAAGTGGCTCGTTCGATTTACAAGGCCGGTCTTTTCATGAAGAAAATGACCTACAGCCAACATTGCTTCATCCGGGAAAAGGCACTATCATCCCACGACAATTCAGCGAAGATTCATCTTTCTCGGACGTATACGAAAGGCCTCTTGTTAAAATGCAACTACATCCACGTTCTAACTCGCCGCGAGTGACAACTATATCTCCCACGCAGGGGAGGTTTCACCATTCGGAAAAAGCTTTATCTTATCGCAGACAATCGCCAACCGCCGTCTGGGACTCTTTATCAAGTAGGACGCCTTCTCCAGTGGAGACATCTACCTCACAAGCAACAGAATTCAGCATCGTCAACCCGCTTCAATCGATTCCTCGTTCTTCAACACAATCCAGATATACGGAACTACAGCACCGGGTAATACCCATAAGCTCGCTGGGCAAAATGAAACACAGTTTGCATCGACATCGTCAGGAAGTGAACTCCATACAAAGCTTTGACTGCGGCAAAACAAGTATCGCTCAAAGTCGATTCGGTGATCACATTGAACAATCAGTTTCAAACCAAACATATTCGAGTGACACTCAACAATGGAGATTGGAGGAATTCAAGGACGGAAGGAGACTCCACCGTGAAATGAGCGTGCCGACGGCTCATTCAATTGCAGCGAATGGAATTTCGACTTTGGAAACAAGAAATAGGAGCACCCGGTCCCACTGTCGTGAGGACAGAGTTCCTTTCACGTTCTCGAAAGGTCACGAAAGTGTGAGCACGACGGACAACAGGACCCGAAGCACGTCGGACACTGATGTTTCTGGAGCAAACGAACATGCCGCATCCGAGCCACCGCCGGACTTTTTTACTCTGCCAAGGCGATGGCTCGTATTTTTGCAAGCTGGATGAAGATGCGGTACTACGACGACGGCGTCAATGGAGAGAGAAGATGGGTGCTGTCGCACAAAACGGCCCCCATGACATTGGCAAAAGGCCTGACCTGAATTTTCCGTCGTACGATGAGGCGAAACTCTTTGCCAGTGAGCCTCTCAAGAATTCAAGGTTGAGACACAATGACATTAATTGTCAATCGACTTTCCAGCATCTTCGTTCCATTAAAGAAGATGCTCCGATGCAACTTTGCTCTGTAGAAATAGACGAGCACGTAAGGAGTGGTTCTGCAAGGGATAACGAAAAGAAAATGGGGCTTCCGATATCGTCAACTTTGGAAGGCTGGTCACCAAAGAATCTACTCGGAGAAAACACCAAGACCCTTGGTCAGAGTATCGTGGCCTTGGTGGAGCCTTTTGCATCTTGTGCCACTGTGAGACCACCCGACCATCCTGTAGCCGTAGCTTCAAAAGTTCCCAGCACCATTAACGGAGAGGAAGCGAGTGTTGGCGAACTGACTGCCACTACTTACGAGCGTCATATTGATCGATTACGGCGCCAATCCACTATGAACCTGCAAGAAGCGTTACGCTCGGGGCAACAGAATGCTTTGAAGTTCTTTGGCTTTCATGACGATGTCCCAGATAATCGAGACAGTTTAGGCCGAACGTGTTCCGTGAGCACAAAAAAAGAGGACTACTTTTCTGAGTACAAGGGATTGAAATGACTATGCACTTATACTCCGAATGGGCAATGCTGTCACCTTCGCGAAGCCAGGAGTTTGAACTAGTCTTGCATCTTTCATAACATTCAACCGAAACTAGCAAGTATTTCTCCTGTCCGTGTTCACAATGTTGTTTTACAGATGTACGTCATCTATCAAAGTGTCTCGACTCCTTAAAAGCTCTATAAAAGTCCCATTGTACGATAGAATCTATATGTTGTAGTCACGATAGAAAGCCTTTGCTCAAGACACCTCGACCTAGTGATATGAAATAATCTCGACTTTGGTACTTTCTTGTGGGTGAAGAAGCATTTCGTCGACCTAAGACTCGAGTTCTTTTCAAAGTTAAAGGATAATGAAATTTAGTTTCAGAGCCAATTTTCATTTCATTTCGATCAGTAAGGGCTTACAAACCATCTTCGTTTCCCGTGGGAACATTACTTAGTGTTCGTAGCCTAACTTTTGCCCCGACTGAATTGCAGTCACGAGTGCATTTTGATTAACTGAATTATATTCACTGATTTCTGAGCTAGCGTTGACTACGAGATACTCCGTATAAGATAAGAGTATATATGCGATAATAATGGATGTTTGTAGAGTACTAGAGCTTTGTGCTTTACGCCGAAACGCTGCTCGAAAAATGGGTCAGGAGTCGACTATAGTCTCGTAGTGTAGGTGACTTTTGCCCCGACTGAACTTCAGTCACCAGTGCGTCACTTTTCCAAAACGGAAAAAAAAGACGAAAAACAGTTCATTGCCATGCATCCATCATGACAAAATAATGTTTCCATCTTTATCAATAGCGGTTCACTTACTCTTGAAAAGCCAACGACCAACAAGATGCCCACGATTATAGGAAAGTCGCATCGCGTCGTCGACGTGGAAGGTGTTCTTTCGATTGACGAATATGTGGGAAATGTCGCCAGTCAATCGGATGATATTTCCATTGCCGTCGTCCAAGTCCAACAACCATCCTCCGAGCCGTGGTTGACTTTGCAATACGATGAATGGATGGTAGTACTGAAAGAGCATTTGGAAATTCGTTATGAAGGGGTCGACAATGAAATCCAAATCCTGACCGTCCGGCAGGGCGAAACTGTCTTTATTCCAATAGGCGAGCGCTTTCGGCCCGTCTTTCCTCAAGCAGGAGCCACATACGTACCGGTCTGTATTCCGGCCTTTCGACCCGATCGTTGTTTTCGAGAAGAAGAGGGTGCATCCGATATTGCCACAAAGCTAGCGGAACTTCATGCGCAGACAGAATGCACAGTTTCGTCGACCAGCCCAACGACAGTGTATCACATGTGTCCAAAGGCTTTATGGGATAAAGCAGTATCTTCTGGAAAGGCCTACTTTCCACCAACCTTTGCAGAGGATGGGTATTTTACGCACGCAACGGCCCTTCCCGAACGACTTTTACCAACGGCGAATCATTTTTACACCGCGACGGAAGGAGAATGGATTTGTTTGGAATTATCTACGACAGCGCTCTTGGATGCCGGTATTGTGACAAAGATGGAAGAACCTAAACCGGTAGGAGCGCAGTCGGTGAGTGAGAATTGGGAGACAAATGAATGGGCCTGCCCTCACATTTATGGTGGCATCCCAACTAGAGCAACTGGTGTTGTTCTTCAGACCTACACAATGGAGCGAGACGAAAAAGGTACCTTTCTATCCATTTCGGGGCTCACAGATAGATAGAAGCAAATGAGACTTCATTCTAAAAGAGCAATAGCCAGCATAGTTTTCGCTCTGGTTTTCGTCTGCTCGTCGTCATGCGTGCATCTGTACTCTTTCACTATCAAAATCTGTTTCATTTCCGTTTACCTATTTCTTAGAACGGTCGCCAAAAACGTTGAAAAAGTACTTACTGCATTATACCCTAATTGGAAAATTCCGCGACTGCATGACTAAGGCGACTTTGCGCGCGAGGCGTCGCAACGCCAATGAGAAAAGCGCGCAATTTTTGAAAATAAGACACACCATCGAAAGTGCCGATCCGACCTCTCTCAAGGACGTCGACAACCTTGTTTCTCTTGTCAATCGAAAGAAAGGCAGATTATAACAATATTAATAGAATGAAATCCACGGATATTAATGTTTCTTTAAAAGGCCTGGCTGGAATAACAGTCGACTCGACCAAGGCCAATAACAGTCATTTGACGAAAGCGTTTGTTCGAATCGTTCGTGACGGCAAAGTTTGCGCTACTTCCTCGCTGTCACGGCCCCTCCAGACGAGTCCCACCGAAACAAACAAAGCCAAAATCAAGCGGCATGTGGCGCTTTGGGATGATAACGTGTTTTCCGTGCCGCGCGATGCGGAACTGCAAATATGGCTGCGATTGCCGAGCGGAAAAGATCAGCAAATTGGTGTCGGCAATCTAAAAATGCAGGATGGTGCCACGGATGTGAAACTTCGCGAAGTTCGACAAAAACATGGTTCGCCTTATCGTCTCGATGCGAGCGGAGATGCAAAATTGCGTATGCATGTTCTAGCGGCCTCATCGTCGAGCGTTGCGCTCCATCATTCGGGTTTTGAAATTAGCCCAAAGGAGACTTTACAAACGATATCGAATTGCGAGTTGAGTGTGGACACAATCAACGGGTCGAAAGTATCGCTAACGCGGCCTGATCCACCGAGTATTGAGGCGGATTCGTTCGAGCCGTCAGTCGAGCAAGTGTTCGTCCCCAAAACCCCGGACCATTCTAAAGATGTAAATGCCAATTCCGAACAAAAAAGCAAGAACGTGAAAAGAAGTCACCATTCGCCAAATTGATGGGTTGGGGGCGGTCGAAGAAAGCGTATGATAGTTTGCCTCCGGTTCAATCAGGCCAAAAGACCAAGGAAGCAACAAAGACTGCCTCTCCGGTTCCAGCGAAGCAGGTGAAAGATACGTCCCCGAAAAAGAATTTTTCGGCAGGGACCGTAACGACACCGAAAAAGACTGTACCGGAAGCCAAATCGCCGAAACAAGAGAAGTTAGCTACACCGAAACGAAATGTTTCGATGGTTAAAGTGGAAAATGATCGCTTAATTACAACACCCAACAAAATTCCATCAGAAACCCAACTTCAAAAGAATGAGGCAACGACACCACAACAAACAACTTCGCCGGTCCAGGTCCAAAAGAGGAATTCTATACACCGAGAAAAGTTGAAGCGGTGGCCCGAATTCAAAGAGACGAAGAGGCGACACCGAAAAGGACGGGCGGAGTCGCCCACGCGAAGAATGATTTTGAAACAACCTCTCCAGAGATGGATCCTATAGCGCAGACAAAGAAAGAGTTGTTCCCACCAAAGCCGACAGACACACCGGAAAAGACAGAAAAAGTTGGAACAAAGAATAATAGTCCGCGAATGGATCCGCCCGATTCTGCTCCGGAGTGGCCGTCATCAACCCTTGAACTAGCGAAGAAAGAGGTCGTTGCCGGTGCTGAGCGATCGAGTTCTCTCATGACGACGAAAATGACTAACTCCGCTCCACCTGCCCGGCCTTCAGAACCCATCTCATCGCCAGAGTCTCCCCAGCTCTTCATGTTCAGTACGCCCAAGGCAGATTTTCGATTGCGCTCCAAATCGAACGAAAACGATGGATTTGAGCAACTGGACTTTTCCTTTCCGACTCCTGATTTTTCGCGGCATACGACACCTCGCATGGGATCCAAGCAATTCCGCTCGCCACCCACTGTAGAGGACAGACCAGCAACTAACGATCCGAAGCCACTGATTTCACAGCGGGAAGACAAAGTAGTTTCCGTATCATCCGATCTTCCCCCCGAACTCCCGCGCAACGAACCGGAAAGCAGTCACGACAGAAATCAACAATCCCCACCCGTCACGAGAACGCCGACTCGGGACATGGACGATTATTCGTTGTTCAGTGAAGAAGACTCAACCTTTATGGCCAAGCCGAAACAAATATTTGGTTTGATCAAGTGCTGTATCATGGGCGATGAGGATAGTATCTATGGCTTTGACGAGACGTTGACTTTTGACGAAACGTTGGGAGAAGACACCGTGAACTCGTACGATGACACAATATCTACGGAGCTTCCGATGAACGATTGGTGGTGTCAAGGTGGTTTGGGGGTAGGTCGCAGACTCCCTCGGTTTTGCGCCGGCGGCAAATATGGAAGGAGCGAATGCAGCAAATCGCCGAACAGAACGGAGATGTAAAAGAACTGTTTGAAAACGAGTCAGAAGCTAATAGCACACGCGCTGGTGATGATGAAGACACTGCTACAAACAATGAACAGCAAGAGGAACCGGGATTAAAAGCAGTAAATGCTAAAGAAAAACCCGAGAACAGCGCAATGAACGCCGCCAACAGCGAAGTGTTGGGACCAATGGAACCTCCTTCAATGAGCGTCAAGATCACTCCTTGAAGGAACTTGCTACTTGGGCTATCAAAATGTCCTACGGTGTATCTTTAGTGATGACTAGCTGTGCTAGATTCATAAAACCTGGTTAAGATTAAACGTTTTCTAGCTAGGCTATAGTGCTATGTAGCTATATAGAGACGTGATGTCGTCTGGCAGGTGTGCGTTTTCATTTATTTTTTTGTTAAAAAATTTGAATTTTTGCGGAAGAAATACCGGGGTACTTTGTTGGCCATAGCCAAATTGTTCCCTACATTTTAGCTTATAGCAACTTTTGTGGGAGACATTTTCGAGGTTTTGTGGGGAAGCCTTCTGGCGTATCGCATCAATCAAGCAAAAGAGATGACATTCATAATAATAACAATGGCATCGTAATGAGTTTGACAACAACAGCAACTTCCAACACTATTCAATTAGTTATCAAAGGACTAGCCGGTGTTTTGGTTGACTCATCCGCCGCTGGTGACGACAAAGTACGCGTCTACGTGCGCGTTTTCGGTGGAGGAGTTTTGCAAGGCGTATCGCCGTGCTCTCATCGCCTCCGACCAACCGGCAATGTTGTATATTCTCTGCAGCGGTACGTCGCATCATGGTCACAACGTCATGCGAAATCGATCCGTCTGGATACGTCGAAAGGTCGAGTAGTGCAACTACAAATATGGTTACAATTTCCGGACGAAGAGACTTGCATGATCGGGAGAGGAGAATGGGTCTGCGCAAACCATAAGAATGAAGATGTATCAGATGTCGAGATAGCTTGCTGCTTATCCGATGATATGAAGGATTCATTTCCGTATCGGATTGATCCAAGAGGTGATGCGGTGCTGCGTGTAGCAATGATTTCGATGGATGCAAAGAATGAATTGCTGTCACCTGTGCAACGAGATCCGCCGGGGTTGGAAAGCACATTAGGGCCATTGGAGCTATCCACAGAACAAATACTACATTCACCTGCCAAGGCACTATCTGAAACGTCGGCAGTTCCTGCGACGATGGAAGCCGAAACTCCTTCTCCAAAAAAGAAAGTCTCATTCTCTCCGACCAAGCTTGAAACTCGAATCATCATCCCATCAGCCAACAAAAAGTCCATGCCATTCTTTTCGGCGCTCTTTGGCGGTAACAAAGATAGGAAGGGATTTTCGAACAAAAACATTCGTGGAAAAAATAGTGTCGCTTCAAAGTCGAGAATCCGAGCTAGAGCCACGACCATTTCGGTGGCTCCCGTCATTCCCCAACAGAAATTCTCTCCTATAGCTGGAAAAGAAATAGATGAAATGAGTTCTGTGACGAGCCATGCAGACGAAACTTCTTTTGTCTGGAACGGCTCACCATTGCGCAGAAATACGGTTTTTGAAGCGGTTGAGAAGCCACACACACCCATCCAACCATTGACTCAACGCACGGTGGTAGTCTCGCCGGATCCTCCCGAAAGGTCGGTCCATTTGTCAATGAACACCGACATCGAGGCTTTGTCAAATAGTGCGACGGAGGAGGAAGAAACCGAATTGGTCGATTTGTTATTGGACGCATCCGAAGCGAGTGCGACAATAGAGACGAATGCGGTTCGATCGACCAGCCCCGTCGAGCTAAAGAGGGAAAGTTCTTTGTCTGCTGTTGAAGCCCCCGTTCCTCTACATCAAGGAATGCAGGAATCCGACATTCGTGTCTCAGCTAAAACAATATCAGGAATGGGGCCGTATTCAGAAATAGGTCTCGACGACACACCAGACGAGTTCATCCACTCACAATTATCAGACCACAGTGATCACAACGAACTTACAATTCAAGAGAGCTCATTGTCAAATCCTACGCAATATCCAGAGACCTTGTCAACCAGTTCGACGGAGGCCAGTGAAAGGATCATGATTCTGAATGGAAATCGATCGCATGTTTCGAGCGAAACATTTGAAAGAAATGATGGTCGAACAGCTTCTCATCGAGAAGAAGTCACCTCTGAGGCGAAAAATACAGCTTTAAAAACATTGAGCACTACAACAGTTGTCCCCGATAGTCCAAAGCATGATCTCGCGCAGTCAAACTGGCGAACGATGACAATCGATCACACCACAGACTTAACTTTCCAACAAGAGAGTTGCCTGCAGACGAATAAAAAAGAAAACACAAATCTTGACCGCTTTTCTTCCCGGCACCTTCCGTCGCCGGAGCAAATGAGCCTGATATGGGATGGCAAGTTTCTAGGAAGCTCACCGGAAGCATACGACGTTTCTGAGGTAACGGTCGAGTCTCTCACGACAACCGACAACGAATCGAATTTCCTATTCTCTTTCGATCGAAAAGATAGTAGTGAAGAAAGCAATCACCAATCATGGCGTTCTGCTAGAGACGATGAATCATTTTATACAGCTGGATGTATCAGTGGATGTTGATAAGGAAATAGAGACATGAACAAAATGGCGTTTTTATTGATCCTCGAGTGCGGCTCGTAATGTATCCGTAATGATTGAGAAATGGACTAATAACTACAAGTTGGATTCTAGGCTCTAGTGTGTCACGTGTTGGGAGATCAAAATGGACACCACTTTTATCGCATTTATTTCGGAGTTTGTTTTGTCTTCATTTCGATTTTATTGGGACGAGCCAAAAAGTGAGCCGTTTGGGTGCATTTTTCGACAGCGAAGCTGAATACCGGATGAAATCACATGTTCTCTTTTGCCTTAGTTTGCCATAGTCGACTGTCTTTCCGGTAACTACGGTACTACTTTCAAGTAGGCGAGTCTTGTGAAACACTTTTCGACAGAACAAAAACAAAAAAAATCATCGGCTTTCCGTTCCCCATCACTCTTTCATTGTTATTCAACCCACCAACATGAACTCCAACAAGGAAAAGACGAAATACGAGTCTGTTCGCCTAGTGTTTCAAGGACTGGTGGGCCTTGTGATTGATCCTACGCAAATTGATCCAGCTCATTTGCGGATATTTGTGACGGTTACTCCCAGCGATCAAACGTGTCGAAAATCTCGCTGTTCGCATCCGATCAAACTATCACAGACAAATCAATCTTTTTCCTCTCATGAACGGCGATACGTAGCCATATGGCAGGGGAGACGACAACGGCATCTTGTTGAACGTGAAACCGAAAGAGATTCTACTCCTTCAAATTTGTGTCCAGTTTGCTTCGGGTAGTAATTTGGCGTTGGGTTACTGCAAATGGCGATCTGCACGAAAAGGAAATGTAGATCTCATTATTAAACACTACAAGCAAGAAGGCGCTGCCATTCAGATAGATGCAAAAGGAGACGCGATGTTGCGATTTACCTCGGCCGTTGAAGTGGACGCATCGTACTCGAGTTCATTATCGGTAGGCCAAAAACCAGTTCTTTTGCCATCTTTCAAAGATAAATCAAGTTCAATGCGAGATTCTAGAAGGAATGCAAATAGAACACCGCTCGATCATGACGACGAAGATGATAGTACTTCTACTTTGTGTGATACAACTGTTACAGGGAACCTTCAAACACGTCCCCGACTGCACAGCGACAGCAGCAGTATAACGATTCGACACAAGAATACATCGCGTTTTAGCGAAACAAATAGGAAAGAGGATTCATCGTCCTTTACTGGAGATCACTGTGAGTGGAATTCCTTTGATACACCCGAGTGCTTCCGAGATCCACAACATAGTCAATCGTGGTTCCGAATGACCCAGAAGAGCAAGTTCCGAGGTATTGACAACGACCAGGATGAAAAGATACATTTAGCGCCGAGGTCGCCGCGGAATAGTGGTAGTAAAGGATCCATAGTTGTGTTCGATTTTCCGAGTCACTCCGAGATAGATGTACTAGGAACGCCAAGATGCGAAGATCTTGACAGCACCAGCGTGTCGAGTGACAGCGATGAGGGCAAAGAGGCTGACCACTTGAAACGAGACGCCTGGAACAATAATGCACGCGGAGTTTACGGCAATCTGTTGATCGGTAAATGAAATTTTTGGACTATTTAAGGACATGATTGTGCAAAAAGCATAAGGTCACTATAATCAAATAATTCCAGACAACATAGATTTTTTACCTTAATGTAACCGAGATAGTTCTAGCACATTGAGTGTGCAGAACGAATGGAATTTAGGAACGTTGGCAAAAACGCGGCACGGTCGACAAATTGACTCGTGACCCAGATCCAGTCGTGATGTCCTTGAACCAACACTATACGTCTATAGTAATTTAGCGAAGACAACCATACGCGTGACTTTTCGTCAATTTCAAATGCTTCAACAACTTCCAAAGCTGTTGCTTAATATAATCATGAATTGAACAATTGATATTGCACAAACTTGCAGAAGGAACGGATTTTATGTGGAAGTTAGGCTCGGACGACAAATGACTCATGACTGAAATCCAGTCGTGGTGTCTTTCCGTTTATAGTAATCAGTAGAGTGTCGTACCGTAAGGACTCCTTACTCATTTATCTAAGCATAAAATTAGAATCAAGAAAGCACGGGTCGTTCCCTCCAAAATCCTTTCCGGTGCTCAACAGTTCAGTCCCGGTTTATTTCTGTGTCTCTAAGTAGTATTTCTCTGACAGTAAAGCATTAAGTAATAATTCCAGCTCCTAATACAGAATAGTCTTAGTCAGAAGGTGTTCGACTTTGTCCATACTCCTTGCTCGCCCGCGAATGTTGTATAGTCCATTATGTAGACTTGGCTTCCGTTGGATTTGGATTTTTGGAATTTCGCCGATACGTTTGTGTACTCGAAGACGGATGTTTGCGATCGAGCGTCCGCAGGTCCAGATTCTCCCTCCCTTTCTGTTGTTGTTTGATTGCATTCGTCGTCGTAGATGATGATACTATCTTGGAGGTATTCATGCGGTCTTTGTAACTCATTCTTTCGTTTTTAACGTACGCTTCGTCGATCATGAAAACGAAAGGCGCCAGCATTACGTTTCAATTTCAAGGACTGGCTGGATTGCTCGTCGATTCATCGCGGACGGAAGCCCGCAAAATCCGTGCGTTGATCCGCATTTTCGATAAGAATGATTTGTTGGCAGTCTCTTCTTGTTCGACTTTTTTACAAAAATCTCCGACCGAAGATGCTTCTAGCAATTTAGTGCGACACGTGGCTGTTTGGGAAGAGAATTCTGTCACTGTTAGCAGCACGCGTCACTTGTTGCGATTGCACATTCTGTTGAAATTTCCTTCCGGAAGTACTTTGTCGGTCGGACAATGTGACTGGACTCCTTCCTCGCAGGAAAATTTGCAAGTTCGCGCCTTTCGTTGGGAAGAAGCGGCCGTCAAAATGGATACAGAAGGAGATGCGGTGTTGCGGGTGCGTGTCACGCACAATTTAACGACAAAGAATACCACGCCCCTCCACGACAGTTTGGGTTCACTCGATTATTCCTTTTCGCAAAGTGAAACCATGCTGGATACTACCGATTTAGTAGGATTTGCCGTCGAAGGTGACAAGCCGAAAAGTCCCACAGTGCGGAAACCGAAGGATCGTCTAATAAAAACAAATACGGATCGCTTTGTCTCTACCAACATGTCACCGGCCATGGCCATGGATCCATTGGCGATACGGCGCTTATTTCGAGCGCGACCCGAACCGGTCGTGGTGAATGAGCCGAAGAATGAAGAGTCTTCCGTCCAGTCCACGGATAGCGGTTTGATTATTATTGTGGAACAGGAGAAAGAGTCGCCGCCTCCGCTCAAGTCGGCGTCAGTGACTGTGTCTCCCGAGCATTTGGACTATTTGGCGAAAAATAAAACCCAAGTCTTAGGACCTTCCTCTTCCCAGTCCAGTCACGATCATGAAGGTCCTCCCGTTCGAGCGGTCACACCGACCCCCGAATTGCCTCCGGTGGAGTCCATCGAGTTTATTGAGAAACAAGAAACGGCGAAAATAGTCCCTGCGGTAACTCCCGAAAAAGCGGTTCCAAGTCCAGCACCCACCAAAAAGAAGAAGTCGTCGAAGCGTCTGTTTCATTCCAAAAAGAAGAAAAAGAATGACAAACGACAAAAGTCGTTGCTGGCTCTGGAAGACCGAGATGAAATCAAACCGCAGGACGTTTCGCCCGTTCCGAAACGGTTTGCGAAAATCAAGTCGTTTTTCAAACGACCGTGGACGAGCGAGAAACTGTACTGTGAAGAGGGTCATGCTGCCCCAGTATCGAAGGGAAAAGAAGTCAAAGTAGATGCTACGGAAATGAATTATGCTCTACTCAGTGCCTCAAGTTGCAAGCCTCCTCCCGAAGACGAATCGACCGATCTGAGTCGCAGCGGGGAGGCACGGAGTGAGTCTCTCCTGCAAGTGAGAGACCAAAACGTTACACCGGTGGATGAGTTTTACAGCTCCGCTTTGATGGAAAATTATTTTTCGGGCAAGCCCTGTGTCGACGGTGCTGCCCACATCACTCCCGAGACGGTCACTACTGTGGCTACGACTCCCGAGCGGGCGGTGAAAGCGCTGTTGCACCAACCCTTTCTCGGAGAAGAGACACCCGATGCTCCGAATGTTCCAAACTCAGAGGACATTAATGTAGGAACACACTCTCTTGCCTGTACCGATTGCTCGCTAGTACAGATAGGAGACGATGGTGAGGGTGATAACCTTTCCGCGATTCCGGAAAAGAGTAGCCCGACGAGCTCGTCCAGCAACAACTGGTCGAATGGTACACCCGTTCATGTAGCCCCCGTTAGGAAGGATGAAGATCCTGCCATTACAGCTAATCGTCGCACGATAGGTGCATCCACATCGTTCGACGCCGAAATCCACGGTACACCTGTCTCCAACGATCTTGCGTCACAAGAAAATCAGCAAGACAACGGGACTTCACCGCTGTGCAAAGAAAACAACAATTGGGAAGCATTTAATGGAAGTTTCGCAGCTGAACAACCGTGGGTTGCTTCCGCCTTTAACAGTTCCGAATCAGCGTTCAGTGAAATTTCTCTGCATTGGCGGCAGAAACAAGACAACAGCGAGCCTCAAGAGCCAATGTGGGAAAGCCTCTTGATACCTCCAGTGGAAGATACTATGAATGGACACGTACACGGAAAGAGGATACAGATTCAACTGAAGTCATCCCCGCAAGACACGTCTCAATCTTATGATTCACAACTTACATCGACCCAGCCTGTTGGTCCGTGTTCAATAGAATCCATCATTAGCGACAAAATGAATTTGCAAACAGCGAGCGACGAAAGTAATGCGTTGTTTTTCTTACGTGCTGGCGATGAAGCAATCAAAAACAAGCAATCAGAAGACGGAGATCAATGGATTGTTTTTGACGACAAAGCGAGACTGGGAGGAGCATGTGCTTCTCATGTAGTGAATGAGGATGATGATGAAGAAGTCGTCCTTTTCATAAAGATACCGATGTTCATGGAATAGGCTCACTGGTCGACTGGAATGTTGGGGAAGTCTTCGATCCAACAGATGCGTTCGAAGATGCTGTTCAGGATCTGGACACGGTCTCGGACAAGGGAGATGACGTGATCGTCACAACTACGCAAATGAATCTGGATTATTCGATATTGAGTGAAGAGCTCATGATGGACTTGCTGCCATCTAGGAATGCGACGCCCGAGCGTACCGTCGACGCGTCACCTGGACGCATGGCCTTTTGCTTTCCAAATCGCCCAAGACGCCATTCCCTCTTGCGACTCGTCCGGCAGAATCTATCGACACTGATAAGGAAATGACAAAAGTGAAGTCATGGCAAAAACCAAAACACAGACTAAGACATTTGCTCGTCGACTAAAAGACGGCCTTTTCGGGATACTGGTTTGCGGATCACACGTCAAAGTGTTGTCGACAGACGACGATGATGATGAGCATGAAAGCGATGATGACAGTCACTCTTATGCAGACTCGTATCCTATTTGGTCACAGTCTCGTAATCGGAATAGTGCGAAAATAGTGGCAAGGAAGAAGGGAATGCACGCCTCGAAAAAACGACGAGTTGTGCAAAACAGACCTAGCAACAACAAGAAGGAATCGATACCACCTTCTCATCTAGGCAAGCAACGAGATTACCGAATGCACAAGACGTTCAGTGACGGTGGCTCTCCTCCAATCCATGACCGAGTTCTATCCCCCGCTTTGTCGGATGCAGAAGATCTCGCTTGGGCGAAAGCGAGCGCATCCCGACACTGGGTTTAACCATCGCACTCGTTCTAACCTCGACGACCCTATGCTGCTGTAGACCTAAAATTCCGCATCTATTAATGTAACACTTGTTCTTTACTCTTTCTCTAGACTAGGTGTTTGCCGAAACGTTTCCCACCTCGCTTTGGCTTTTTCATTTCCTCACCTTCTCTGGAGTGACGACCGCACGACAGACAGCCCATAGTTTTTTAACACGCCTTTTTTTTTTAACGCGGAAAATTTTGTTGTTGATCTTTCGCAAAAGAAGATAAATATAAATGCATAGCAATAGATTGCTAGAAACTACCACACATCGTTCTTTTCCTTGTTATTATAGCGATTTTCTTATGATGTCACACGATATTCTCTTATCGGAATGTCAAGATCCCAGCTGCCAGGCGGCTGCGATTTATCAATGTCCTCGATGTCAATTCCGTTCATGTTCGTTACGTTGCTGTCAAGCACACAAGCAAAGAATAAAGTGTAACGGCAAACGAGATCGTACGCAGTTTCTACCGATGAATCAAATGAGTGATGCGACGTTGACGAGCGACTATTTCTTTTTAGAAGATGTCATGCGACAAGTCAAAAAGCCGCGTCTGTCGCCCGCAATAATTCAAAATAATACAACCGAGACGCATCCTTTACTACAACCAGTCGATAAAATGGATCGGTTTCAACGACCGCCGCAACATTACCCTCCAAAAGTCCGGAAGTTAGTACAGGCGGCAGCATCACGAGGGACTCGTATTATGATTCAACCCTCCGGCCTTTCGAGGCATCAAGAGAATCGATCGTACGTGAACAAAGAAGGGATTATTTATTGGAATGTGGAGATTATAACCATTATGGAGGGGTCTGGTAAAGAGAGGGAACGGGTTTTAACAGGTCCTGTTGCAGAAACGTCTCCCGTCCGCGATGTTGTGCCGATTGCCATACCCACTGGCTTTGCATATTATCTTCGTCGCTTTCCTTCCGTCGCCCACCAGCCTGTAAATATCGATTGCACGTGGAAAGAAGTTCTTCAAGATATGACCATTATTGAGTTTCCGACCCTGTATATTGGTCCCAAATCGAAATTTTCTCAAGCAATTGCAGAAATGGAATCGTGAATGTGTTGAGGCGCTTTTCCTAGTCGTGTTCGAATGCTACAACCAAACTAAGAAAATGAAGATTTGAGATTAAATTTACAACTGTTGCCTTGTACCTCTAGCCTATTGTATCGGTATTGTGAAAATATCCGTATGCACTATTGAATCCAGAGAAGGAAAGAACTGTCTCCCTCTCTGCCCTAATTGTGCTTGCAGCACAGGGAAATTCACCCACGATGCTGGTGTGTGCCCTTGTATTTGAACTGGTTGGGCAGTCACAAAATCGATTTGGCCACCCGTGGTGTCGGCTTCTTGGCAACCGACCGTCGCAATCGATTGACCCATCGATCGAGCCATGGCTACCGCAGCCGCCACTACGGTGCAGCAGTTGTTGGTACTATAAACAGCATTAACTTCCTCTTCCACCAATATGTTGAAAAGCTCTTCGACGGGAGAATCTTCGGCACAAGATACTCCGATGATGGGCCGAATGGAATCTTCGCCCAGCTCGGAGTAGTAGGCAACGCAACGCTCTCCAATAAACTCCAAATCCGTGCGGCCATTGAAGCATAGAGGCTTGGCTTCCTTGCCATCCAGCGCGTCCTTTGTAAACTTGGCAGCCATAACTCCAAAGTCGGCGTCGTTGGTCACGCCCACGTAGGGAATCAGTAGTTCACCAGATACGAGTGCCTCCGCCACAATATTGTTGTAGCCAGCATTAAATACACCGATGGATGGCAAAGCTGGATCCTTCGTTATAAAGCGAATTTCGTTGATCAGCTGCTGCTCGCTGGTCGGATCGCTCACCATCATAGCGACAACATTTTGAAAACTACTCGCCAATACGGTGACGTCGGTAAGGATGTCCGACGGTGAACGGGCACTCGGTTCGTATCCTGTCATGACAAAGCACGCGTCACTTTGTTCGCTGGTTGTTGCAATCTGCTTGTAAATTGCATCCCAGAAAGGTTCTAAACCGCTGCTGGTATCATTGCTTGGAAGAGCATGAGTCACATAGATTCCAAGAGGCCCCTCATAATTGCAACACGAAGGTGGATTCACAGTGATAACTTCAGGGACAATGTCGAGTATCGCGGTTGCTACGGCACTTCGACAGCCAGGCTCAGGAATGACTTCATCATCGTTTACGATATCATCATCCTCCAAAATATCGTCATCGTCCCGGTTGCCTCCGCCTCCTCCGCCACCGTCATTTCCCTTGCCTTTTCCTTTGCCCTTTCCGTCACTCGAACTGCTGCTTTTGCTTCTCTTAGAAAGTTTCTCCATCTGCTTCTTGCTTTGCTTTGTTCGATGTTTCTTTCTCGCAGAATGATTGTTTTTGGAGGATGACTTTTTCTTATCTTTGGAACCATCTCCGCTATTTTCTCGCTTTGCTGAGTTGTTACTTTGGGGTCGCTTGCTCCCTTTTGGTTCGACAGGGGTGCTTGGACTACCAGAATCTTTGTTGGATTTGTTAGCAGGAGTACCCGGGCTACCTGAGTCATTGTTAGGCTTACTAGCAGGAGCACTTCCAGACTTATCAGCAGGAGAGCTCGGCCGCCCGTTACTTTTGCTCTGTTCCTTTACCGAGATTTTTTTGCTAGTGTCTGATCCTTTTGACGTTTGCTATCTATCTCCCTCTCTCTCTTCTTGTCTCTTTCACCTCTGTCAGTATCTCTGTCTACTTTCTCGCTGTCTCTCTTCCCCGAGAATCCACGAAATCTCCACCTAAGTTCTCTTTGATGATCTAATTCCCTATATCCCCGCTGCGCGTCTACGCTATTCTCGACTGCCACCACGGCCACTAAGAGGACAATAAACAGCTTCCTCATGTCTTTCATGACCTTTCTCTCTGAGGTGCAAATTGCTGTGTTGTTTTGGTTTGTTTGACGGCAACTGAGAGGCACGATGGTCTTCGCGACTTGGCAATTCATCAAATGAAATTGTGGCGAGGTGCGCCGGAAAAATTTGCGTTTGTCGGGAAAGTTCAAAAACTCGTGCATTTAGTACAATAGTGATGTCGCAGACACAAAGTCACTATGGGCCCAATGTCCGTTGAAGAATTCAGAGCGCAAAAATTCTAGTACTAAACGAAATTGTGGAACAGATGGGCGATGGACGGAATACGGAATACCGAATACCTCTACGATGTTGAAAATACAACTAGGTAAGCCATCGGCACTCAGCAGCATGATGGGGCAAAAGCTAACATCAAAACCACCTATAGAGTAATGATACATTGGAACAAGTAATTGCTTTTACAGCAAGGTAACAAGCACGTCTGTACGCACCACTGACTTTGGCGATGGAAAGAATGCTTCGATCATGTCGTAATCCTCACGAACGAGAGCTTGTAGCGGAAGATTTATTTGACTCATAACGTGAAATGCCTGTAATGCCAAAGAGGGTCCGATCATGAATGCAGCATCACCAATCCTCTCATCCATGCATCCGACTGTTACAGGCCATTCGGTCATTTGTCTTGCAGCTTTCACCGCCAGGGAACAGCACTCGCCGTGCGCGTACACTGCTGTGATCCGGTTGACTTCGTACAGCTCCGCTAGCCTCAACGAACTGGACTTGCTAGAGCATTCCAATCCAGTCGGCGGCCACAATGGAGCTTTTTTGCCGAACCCATCGTAATACATCTTACAACGCTCTCCAACAAATGGTAGATCCGTTCGTGCATTCAAACATAGTGCAACTACATCATTTTCCTCCATTCCTTGTTTGACAAGTTGCAGCGTCGTTTCGGCTGCCCGCGCGCCGTAAACATCCTCAGTGGTGCTGCCAATGTATGGCAAGGGGGACTGACCTGACACAAGTGCCTCCGCCAAAACCGTCTCGTAGCCTCGATTGAAAATAGCCACCAACGGACCAAATGTGAGATTATCAATCTTTCTTAAGGTTTCAATCAACGTCAGATCGTTTTTTCTGTCATTCGGATTTGTCGTAAAAAGAATAGGAACCTGATCATTGGTCGCAGCAACCGTATTTACATCGACTAGAATCGTTGTAACTGATCGTGAGGTCTGGTCCACATCAATCCCCGTCATGATAAAGCACACATTCTTGGCGGCTGCCTTATGCAGCTGTCGATAAAATTCTTCCCAGTACGATTCCATCTTGCCATCCTCGTATAAGCCATGTGTCACAATGACTGCTGTGGGTCCGAAATAGGAGCAGCAACGACGTGGAGTATATGTCACGACATCTGGCACACGTCGCTTAATTTGATCGGCAATCAGACTGCTGCAACTGTTGGCTGGGTTGTCGTCTTCATTTTCTTCTTCGTCATCTCTATCTCTATCATTGTTGTTATTTTCTTGTCTGCCTTTGCCACTCTTTCTACTGCCATCGTACGATTCACTGTGCGATCTGTCATACGAATACGCCTTGTATTTCTTTAAACTCCGATGCACCGTTGTATTCGATGGCACTTGACCATGTGATAGTGTTGCTGCAACAAGAAACAGAAGCAACAAGAGCTGTTGTGACGGCATTTTTCTCATGGTGAACTTTAAAATGGGGCCGAGAGCGAGGGACTTTATTTCGATTGCCATCATCTTTTTCGATTTTGTGAGAGGAAGGCCTCCGTCATGTTTTCGGTGAGAAGACTCAAAATTGTCGTCTCAAGCGGTATCCGTTGCTGATTGCTGGTGTACACTTTTAACTTTTGACGTTATATTTTATATTTTGTCGTTTTTCGTCGTTGTCGAAGTCAAACGGTTTCTCAACCCTGATGATTAACAACAGTGCGACGCTTTCTAAATTTATGTTTATGCGCTTCACAGTGACGGATAATTCACGACTAAAGATAAAGACTTAACATCCATCTGTCATCGTTCGTCGTGCTATGCCATACGTCTAAATAGAAAACACCAAGTTCAAAATTCAACATTTACTTATCGATTAGCGTTCGCAGTTGACGTTTCGAAAGATGAAATGACGAAACAGAACAAATTCCTTGACTTTTCGATGCTTCATCAATTATTCTGTCACTACATTTTGTATCACTGATTTCTGTTTTGTTTACTCAGATTTTCCGATATACAGTCAGTAGTCAGTAGGAGTTGGCGATTATAGCGAGTCAGTGTTTCTATCGTGTATACAAAAAGTGCTTGTTTCTTCCCACGACCCATCGTTGGCGATTTTGATTTTGGGAACTTATCGAGAAATAAGACCTGCACTATCTCGGGCATTTTCCATTTTCTTTCCTTTCTTTTATTTTTTAAAAATGAGCGTCAAGAAAGGGCTGGTACGTCTTGTCTTTTTTGTCATGGGGCGTTTCGTTTTGTCTCTCCGAAAGTGCGCTGTCTTCCGATCAAGCTCCACCGAGGATCTTGCGAAACCACAACCGAGGAGACGAATCGACCGAAGATCCTTCGCATCGCGCCCACCGTTCGAAACCAAGAAATCATGAAGCGAAACCCAACACGCGATCGGGTCGCAACACGTCCCGTGGTCATTCCGCCACGAGACCTTCGACGCCAAGAACGAATTCACGTCGATCCGACCGACCAGCCGAGAATCGTCCCGTTAATGATGACGATGATGATTCCAAGCCATCCAAAGCAGGTGGACATCATTCTGGATCTCGAAAGACCTCCAGACCAACGCCAAGTCCGGAAACAAATCCGCCGACCGCGTCCCCCGTTGAGGAAGGTGATTTGAACGTTCGATTCAACAAAATCACTTACCCCGACGGCGAACCGGCCGCATTGCAACTCCCTTTGACCATGGAAGACTATCCCATCACTGCCGAAACGGGTGCCATACTGCGGACCCAATCGCTGGCGGACGCGGTTGTGCTTGAAGATGACTTTGACATGCGGGGCAAGGATCCCTCCCGCTACGTCAATGCGCTGGGTGGGCCGCCGACCTTTCCCAACGAAGATCCCAATCATCCCTTTTGGGATGATTTGGAAGAAGTGGTTGATTATCAAATCATTCGACGAGAAAACGGTACCACTCCGTTCACACTTCCCATGATCTGGGATGGCTACGATATTAACGATGTTGCCGATGCCGTTCACAACAAATATCCAGGAGGTCACCAAGCGACACTTTTGGGATGGCTGTACAAGGATGGTTTGGAAGTAGACTATGATGTGATGCCGTTCCGTTCCAACCGCGACATTGTCAGCTTGCAATTCCGTTTTGCCTACTTGAACACGTGGGCCATCGAATGCGTGGGAGCGGTCAATTTCTGCATCAAATGGGCTTACGGACGACCCCGTCCCGAAGAAGTGGCGTACCAGATTGCCACGGGACAAATTACGCAAGGTGTCTCGGAGGAATTGCAAGGCAAGATTGCGTCGATGAATTTGGAAAACGCCACGAGTTTCACCGCGTACCCCGAAGGTTCGCCGTCGCATCCCGCCTGGCCGGCCATGCACTCGGCCGCCAGTGCGGCTTCTTTTGGATTTCGGTCGTTGCCAATTTAACGCCCGAACAGTACTGTGAAGCACTGCGGGTGGATTACGCGGTGGCGTATGCCCGAACGGTCGCCGGTGTCCATTACCCGACCGACAACATTATGGGCTTGAATTTAGGTCAAATGATCTTGGCCGATCGTATGCCCGATCACTTTGCCGAAAGTTTCGGTACGGATAGAGCCAAAATACAAGCGAAGATTGATCGCATGCGATTTGATTGGAATGATTTCAATGTCGATGATTGTTCGATTGCCGGAGTTCCCATTGTGGCGTAGAACGATGGATGGAACCGTACCATCTTTTGAGACGTCGTAAGACGTTTTGAACAGGATATAATTCTTAAAAGGAGATTATATTATATAACTACTATTCAAGCGCTGCTTCTTGTCGCTTTTATTCCCTGGTAATCGAACTCTTTTGGTAGTCATCATTAAATTCATTGCGTTTTTTCATATGCTCGACCGTCAATTGACTGAATGCTTTGAATTGAGGATGATCGGCTGTTTGCATCAACATGAAGGCCGCCGATTGTGCCGTCGTGAGAAAGGCCCCGGCCTGTTGCATTCTTTGCAAAGCAATTTCTCGATCGTACGGTTGTTGCGACGAAATGCCATCGGCCACCAAATGGACCTCTTTTGGAGGGCCAATAAGTCCAAACAAGTTTGTTGCACACAAACGTGGGCTTCGATTCCTACCAACACAAAGGTATCACGCTCCGGATACTGTTGCAATTGCTGTAACAAAGGCGGTGTCAACATACTGAATTGTTTCTTTTCAAAGACGTGCGCTGTCGAAGGAATTGTGTTCTCTGCAAAGCATTCGGCAATGGTAGGACCAAAAGCTTTCTTGTATTGTTCCGTCACGACGACGGGAATGTCCAAGAGCGCCGCTAGACGTGTCATGTATTGTGTCGTTCGCACGACCGTCTCGCAACGCCAAATCAAGGAACGAAAGCGTTCTTGGACATCGCACACCAACAATACGGTCTTGCCGGGATGCAGTTTGTTTCCAAGAATGCGCGGGGCGGACATTTGTTGTTGTTGTGTAAGCAATGATGGAATAGAAGGAGAAGGAAGAATTAAAAAGGAATGAACGATCACGTTGAAAGGAAAACGCGGGTTTTGTTTTCACGTGTCCAGAAAAAAATGGGAGAGAGCTGTTTTCACTTGTCCAGAAAATGTGGGAGTGTGCTGTTTTTACGTGTCCAGAAAATGTGGGAGAGTGATGCTTTCACGTACCCAGAAAATGTGGGAGTGTGACGTTTACACGTACCCAGAAAATGTGGGGGAGTGTGTGTGTCAACCTGGCTCCAACGGGCGATGCCAGACCAGAGATATCAACCCTCACGGGGACGTGTTCGTTCACTCGACCTGGTTTTTAGGTCGTTCATTCTTGGTACAGTAGACTAGGGCAACAGGAAGTTCATAGGCACGATCCGCGACAGGGACAAGGCGTTTGCGAGCGTGACGAAGCGTCCGGGACTCCATTTAGATTGAGTCAGAGAAAAAGTAATCTACATTGCAGGCGATAGTCAGAGGAGCAGTCACATGAATACAGTAGCAGTCCGTCAGTCGCTCCGCTTACCTTTCAGCACGCGCACCGCTCGTAATTTTTGTTGTTGTTGACAATGATGTTGTTGATGTTGTTCATCATTCCCTTACTGATCGATCATTCATTCATTAATCAACAATCATCGATAATCAGCAAGCTTTCTTTTGACTAATTGTTCCTTCTTTATCTCGTTTTTTCTGTCGATTTCGATCAAGATTTGTCTTTTATCAACTCTTCTTCTTCTTCTGTCCTCATCATTCTGCTTTGCCATTTCACACAAGAACGCCATGACAACTCCTCTTCCTACCGTCCACAGCCTTTCCTGTCACGATTTACAAAAACCAGCTGGTCCTTTACAAACGGGGATTGGATTTCTCGATCATATGCTCGATCAAATCAACAGTCATGCGCAAGTGGGAATTGCTCTCGTATTAGAAGGCGATATTGAAGACAAGAACCGTCACGCTTCTCTGGATCCGGTCACCTTTTTGTCTTTTTGTGGGCAAGACCGTCGGGACGGCGTTGTTGCCTTTATTAAACGATAAACAACAACAATTACCAGTTACCTTTTCGTGTCCCCTCGATGAAGCCTTGGTGGAATGTAAACTATCTTTTTCTCCCGAACACGCGGGTTGTGAGTATTTGCACTTTACACCGCTCGGAAAATATGCCCGCACCCATTTGGGACAGTTGAATGTTTCTCAATTGCCAGTATTTTGGGAAGCACTGGCGCAAGCGGCGCAATTGCAACTGATTTTCACCAAAGTACGAGGAGACAATGCACATCATATTATTGAAAGTTCCTTCAAGGCTTTTTCGCGGGCGTTGCGCAATTTCATCGATGCCAAAGATTTGTATACGGCCGAAGGTGCAAATGCGCAAGCGTCTACAGCCTTGCAACGACAGGCATCCTTGCAACGAAGTACGAAAGAAACGAGCATTGCCGTGGCACTCCAATTGGATGGAGGTTCGGCCGGCACGAAGATTGCGACCGGTTTGCCGACGTTGGATCGATTTTGGACGCGCGTCGCCGAGGCAGCACAACTTTCTTTAAAGATTGAAGCTGCGGGTGATTTGTGGATTGATGAACATCATACGGCCGAAGATGTGGCCATTGCCGTCGGACAATGCTTCGATCAAGCGTTGGGGAGTAAAGCCGGCTTGAATCGAATGTGGAGTTGTTCCACTGATGGCCTTCAAGTGATCATGGATTTATCGAACCGACCGTGTTTGGTACAAAATCTGCACTGGGACACGGAATTTGTGGATCCTGCTGCCGGCGACTTGTCGTGTGAAATGATGGAACATGTTTTGGAAAGTTGGGTCGTCAATGCCCGATGGACGGTGCACATTGTGCAGTCAGGTCCGGTAAGAGCGGATGATTTGGCCGTGGCGTTGGGTACTGCCGTACGGTATTGTTGCAGTGTCGATGTCCGACGCGCGGGAGCGACCGCATCGAGTAAGGGAACGCTGTCGGTGTAATAGGAATAAGGTAGCAACCGAGGCTAACGAAGAAAGGCTAAAATTATAACCAAAGCTAGTTAGAAGGAAATTCAGGGGACTTATTTGTTGACGGGAAAAGGACGACAAGGATCATTGTCTTGTAAGATCAAGAAAAGACAATCTCTCTTTCGTTCATGACTGAAATGCAGTCGTTTCGAGAATAATCTACATTATTATTTTTAGGTATAGTTGATGAGTCCCGGTACGACTGCGATTTTGTGAAAGTGCAGGTGTCACAAAATCCGGTGTCAAAACTTCGGCTCGCCGTTTCATAGCAATGAGAAAACTTTCCCAAAAGGGCTTTGAAGGAGAGTCAACAAACGACAACTCTATTATATTAGACGCGATTGAATCCTAACATGACAATGCGGGTGTTACTGCGAGTCATTTTCGTTCTTTTTATGGCAACAATGGCTCAAGGCAACCCGATTCCTCCGATTCCTCATCGCAGATTCTCGCACTCGTTATTTCGGCAATGGCGACAACGTCGGATTGCCACACGACGGCGTTTGTCTACCAAACAGCCATCTCTCAGTCCCATGCTGTCGTGGCGCCGTCCGACGACACAATCCTTATTGCAACAATGGAGTCATAAGATTCCTTTGTCATCCAAATTCAATCATCCGAATGTCGGTATGACGCATCCGTTCTTTCAATCCTCCGATCTCCAAGCCACCAATGTCGCGGCTTCATCATCTTCGAATGACGACAACGACGACGAATGGTGGCCGGCCCTCCTGGCATCCCCGCGGCAATGGAGAATATTGCGCTATCGACAAACGGTCGGACACGGATGGGAGTGTTATATTCGAGTCCGGGATGCCGCCTTGCAATGGGATTTTACGACCCCCAATCATGGCATTTGTACGTTGCCGCAACGACAACGCGCCGAAATCTTTGATCGGTTGCCCGCAACGTCGGTGCATCCAATCAGTCACGGTCCCGGACGGCGGCTCGTCACGTACGCGCGGGCTCCTTTCTTGCGATTTCTGTTTGCGATGAATCCGGTGCAAGTCATTTACGATATTGTCGATCAACGAGAATATCCGGCGATTTATTCGGCGACCGCATACGCGACGGGGGATCGTCACTTGTTGCAAGGCGAAGAACGCGTGACGGTTGCTTTTCGGGAACGAACGGGGGCGGTGCAAGTGGAAGTCGTATCGTGTTCCCGACCGCATGGTTGGAAGGGAAAATGTGTGTGGCCGTTCTTGACGAAAACGCAAGATCAATTCTTTCGACAACAAATGGAAGCCTTGCGGAAGATTGCGACTGGTAAATAGTAGTAAATCAATCATCATGACAAACGAATCAGTAAGAAGGGACGAATCGGCAACCACAGAACCGACTCGGCGCTACGGTCGACACCCCCACATTACAGTACCACGAAACGTTTCGCAGCCAATTTTTTAGGAAATCACACGGGAAAAGACTTTCTGCACACAACAATTCCCAGCGACAAAGCGCTGTCAAAACGGTCCGCGACCTAGCCGAACGTGCATTGCTTTAATTAAAATTAACATGATACAATAGAACTACAGTTGAGCGTCAAAAGTATTCCCTTCGTCGGCAGGGCAGAGCCTGTTAGCTGGTGGCTCTTTGTATGATAAAGTAGCATGGAGCGTCGACAAGTAAATCATTACCGTTTCCATCCGTCTCAGGAATCACTGGTGGTGTCCGAGGTGGCATTTTCGACAAGAATAGCGTTATTGACTGTTGTTGTACTGTTCTGGTGCAGCTCTGGATGAGACGTCGAATTATCTCGTTCAATAGTTGTAGTGCCATTCGTCAGAGAATTCTGCGAGAAACTTACTAGGACCTGGTCGTTGTTGAGGTTGTCGCGTTTCCATGTTTTATTTGCATCTATTTCAACCAATTCGTTGATAGTCACAGACTCGTCTTGCTTTGTCACATTTTTGTTCTCATTTTCTATGAGATCTCCTTTTTCAATTCATCCATCCTATCCGCGTCATCGAAATCATTCTCCTCCTTTGCCTGTTTTGTCGAGTCGTCTAATATTATTGTGTCGATGACAGAATTGTTGTTTTTTACTGTAATGACGTTACTCTTCGAGTTGGTCACATCATCTGACACCTTGTACAGTTCATGTCGGTTGGATTGTTCCAAAATCACTGCATCGCTTTCCGTGGTTGTTGCTTCCGTGATGGACTGGTTTCCATGCAGAGTGATATTTGCTGTGTTGACTTTGATGATCGTGCGATTGAACTCTTCGACTGCGAGGCCTTGCGCTTCGTCTACGTCGACTCCTTCCGTCTCCTTAATGTTGTTATTCTCCTTGTTTTCGGATACATCTTCTCCTATCGCAATGGATGGACTGAATTCCTGCTTCGTGTCACTCGTTTCGTTCTTCTCGACAAATGACGTTTCCACAATCGTATTGTCTGGACTCTCCGCTGGCGTGTCCTTGTTGGTTATTTCGTTTCGAGCCGCCGTAGTGGTCGAATGAATTGCGATAGTACTGTTCGAGTCGTCACGTAGTTCCCCCATCTCCATTGCCTCCTTTCTCACGGTCGTGTCGTCCATTATCGAGTTGTTGGTAAGATACTGCAATGCACTATGATCCTTTTCGCTCTCTGGTGATTCGGTGTGGACATCTCCTCCTCTTCTTTCTTTGTTGGGTGGTATGGTCGGAGGCAAATGTCGATCCCCGGTCGTTTCTTCCTTGGCGAAAGGAGGAAGGGTGGGTTCAGATGTCAAAGTGAATTGCTTTGTGGTTGCCAATGTTAGCGTTAATTGCTTCGTGGGTGCCGGTGTTAGCATTAATTGCTTTGTGGGTGCCGGTGTAGGAGGTAACTTTAGAGTAGGCGCCGGTGTGGGTTGTTTTAGTTGTCTCAAGAACGAATAGTGTCGCTCATTATTTTCGGAAATCGAATCATTATCTCGTCTTTGCGTAGGAAGTACCGAATCGGACAATTCTTCGATCAGGCGATCGTCTTGTGCGGTCTGCCAGATTCCGACGCCGAGCAACCAATAACTGATACAGAAGCACAATCCTCCGAACGCTACTTTGACAAGTCGACTGCCTCCTCCTCTTTTATGGGAAGAATAACGCGTATCGCGATAGGTCAAAGAGGCCGTCGTGTGCCGCGAGCGGGCAATGAAAGGATTAAACGGACGTCGATGTTGTTGTTGTGAAGGAGCCATTGGTTGTTAAATTGGGGAATTGAATTCGAAAGAAAGACGTTATTGAGCAAAAAATGACGATAATACAGCCATCGCCGTTGGCGTCATTGCGATAGTTCAACGTCGTTGGGAGCTTATTTTGCGACACTTTCACGTATCCAGAAAATCTGGTGTCTGGGGTAGATTTCAACAGTTTTCACACTCACAGAAAATTTGGGTGGAAGGACGTTAAAATTCTGCCTCTCAGTACAAGTTTCTACGTAGAGCCTACGGCGAGGCAGAATTTTAACGTCGTTTGTGCGTTGTTTTCAGTTTTCCCGAAAATCTGTTAGTGCGTTGACTTGTCCAAAAAATCTGGGAGTGCGGAGTTTACACGTTCCCAGAAAATCTGGGTGAGTCGTCATTATTGTTCACGGCAAGACCGCAGAAACAGAAACGAAAAGCATTCCCCGCGCTGCGAGGACGAGCGCGAGGAGACGACGCGATGAAAAATGAAAAATAATGAGAGTTCAAAATGGAAGGATAAGCCACGAGATCCTTTTGTTTAAAACATATTGACATCCTTTTCTAAAGTTGCTTTGATTATTGATAATGTCAAATAGCGCAACTCGCAAACGCAAAGCCACGCGCAGTGGATTGAAGCGATTGATGGAATTGGATCATGTGACGGTGCAAGAAACCTTTCAATTTGCTTCCGCTAACAACAATGACGAAGCCATCGGTCACGGGGCGTACATTACCGCCGTCGTGCACAACAAACGCTATTATGGGGCCATCATGGATCAAGCGACCTTACAAGTCGTAGCGCAACAACAAATGCAAGAGGAACACGACAGTTTGGCCTTGAATGAACGCATGAAACAGGCGCAAACGGCTCCCACCGCCGACTATGACGATGCCATGCCCCCGAAACCAATTCAAAAATTTCGTTACAAAGATGGATTGCGGTATCTGCTGGCAACGTATACAAACGCGGCCGCTTTGGATGTCAATCGTGACGAGATTGTCGCGGTTTGTGACGAAGGGGGTGGAATGGTGGGGCCGTTCTATTATCATTATGAAGTACGTGTGTGCTCATCGTTTGTGTGCGTTGGCTTGGTTGGCATTTTCGTACTTTCCTCGAACTTTATACTTACACCCCGCTTTCATCTCCTCGTACACAGACTCCTCCACCATCCTTGAAAGCCTCCAATGGGACTCCCGAGACACTCTATCATCCTTCCGTGGCCTTTCATTCGTTCTTGCAATCCATTTTATTGCCACCGTGGTTTCCGTTAGCTTCACAGAAAGCAACATTACCTACTTTAACAGCTCCTACGATTGTCACGAAAATGACGGCCGCTCCTTCCGTCCCACCCGATCTTTCCTTGCGTCCCATGCAACCACGTTCGCACTACAAAATTGCCATTGTGGGAGGAGGATTAGCGGGATTGTCGTGTGCGAAACGATTGCTGATTCAAGCCAAAGAGCGGGGGATTGCGGTGCACGTTACCGTTTTGGAAGCAAGGGATCGGTGGGGTGGACGGGTGCACACGATGCGCAGTGCGACAGTTCACAATGACGAACCTTTGATTCCACTGGATTTGGGCGCGGCGTGGATTCATGGTGTTGATCACAATCCATTGACGCATTTGGCTTCCACATTAAATTTGGAAGTGTGTCGACCCGTGTCGGAAACGGTACAAATGTTGAATGCCAAGGGCCAACCGGTCGATAAAGCACTCGATGAACACGTCAATCGACTATTTGATCAATTGTTGGATGTAGCTGCCGATGATTGTTGGGGAAACCCGGAAGATGCAGCGTTTTCACCCAAACCGTGGCATCCAACGGCCGTCCGTTGGTATGCACAAACCTTGCGGCAATGTACCGATAAGTTGGATATTCCTTTGGTTCCCGTTCCACCGCATCGAGAGTCGAGTGATATTTCCTTGGATTGGAGCATTGGACGAGCTTTGGTGCAAAAGAAATTGCGTGCATTTGAAAAATTGTCCGCTGAGGGTCGTTCATTGCTGTTGTGGCATGTCAAAAACTTGGAGTACGCACTAGGAGCTAACGTCAGTGATTTGTCTATGCAGTACTGGGATATTGATGATCGGAACGCGTTTGAGGGAGATCATGTCCTCTTGCAACGTGGATTTGGATCATTGGTGGATGCATTAGTGCACGATTTACAGACGTTGGCTCCCAATCAATTCGAAGGACGTTTGTCGTGTCCGGTTCAAAAGATCGAATACGGACGGAAAACTACGACCGCACCCATTACCGCGGTCGCAACGTCCCTGCAACAACACGAACAACCACCGTTGGTGCCTTTGTCGGATACATGTAGTGTTACGTTGGCTAATGGCGAGACGATAAATTGCGACTACGTAATTTCGGCCATACCATTGGGTGTTTTGAAACAAGCAGTGAAAGCACAGACGGCGAAAAAACCCATGATAGATAGTAGCGAGGAGAATACGATCGCTTTCGATCCGCCGTTGCCGTTTTCCAAAGAAGACGCTATTTCGAACATGGGATTTGGCTTGCTGAATAAGTTATACTTGCATTTTGATCGAGCATTTTGGCGTACATCTTCCTCCAAAGATGTTGCCATGTTTGGGAATACCTCTTCGGTTCATCCGCAGCATTACATGTTCACTGATGTCGGGCACATCTTGTCTCCGACGAGCAACAAGGAGGATGCCCCCGCTGTTTTAGTGTCGCTCATATCCGGACGGGATGCTGCGTTGTCGGAGATACTTCCTGAAGCTGAAGTGGTAGAACAAGCCATGGAAGTATTGCGCACTATTTTTGCTACAGATGAGGTCCCTAATCCCGCTCACTTTAAGCTAACTCATTGGGGGAAAGATCCTTATTCAAGAGGTAGCTACACATTCCTGCCACCGGGCACCACGGATCAAGACTTCACAGTGTTGCAGTCTCCGTTGAATCAGAATGGTGATTCTGTCACGCTTTCCAGCGTAGGAGAAACGATGCGCTTATTTTTCTGCGGAGAGCATACTACAGCACTACACCCCAGTCTGGCACACGGTGCCTGGTTGTCAGGCGTGCGAGCTGCCGAGCAAGTTGTGCAAACTATGACGATGGAGTTCGGAAACACGAGCAATGCAACGAATATAGACCGTTGGATCCCTCTGTCTTTGTATCGACACGACAATCCACAGACGGACTTAAGTTGTCATCTCTGCCACCGTAGTGGCACGACGGTTCGGGAAGGAACCCTGTTAGCCTTCGCGCGCGGGACGCGACAAGTGGTAGTCCATAACGCTTGTGCGGAATGGAGTCCGGAAGTAGAAGTAATGGAAGAACAGTGGAAGAACGTTGTGTCCTGTGTTAATCGTGCACAGCGCTTTTTGTGTTCTTTGTGCGAACGTACAGGGGCGAGTATAGGATGCTCGAATGGGAATTGTCATGCTCAGTATCATTTTCGATGTGCAGAAGATACCGGTTGGCGATTCGAAACGCAGGGAAAAGAATTTCTTTGCGGTAGACACCGAAGTGGTAATGACTGTGTTCGAGTGTCTCTTTCCTATTACAAGCAACAGAATCCCTGGGTATCCCATGAGCTTGTTTGCTGTTTGTGCAAGAAAATCCGGGGTGAGATGCTAGCGTTCCAACTCAGCACACCCTCATGGTCTGCACCGCAATACGCTGTTGCTCATATCACGTGCGTACAGCACAGCAATCTGGTGGATTTGGAACTGGATCGCAGCAGTCGATTGGAGTTCGACTATCGTAAGATTGGTACCTTGCTCGAATCGGCGAGGCCTTGCAGCTTGTGTAAAAATGCAGGGGCTACGATTCGATGTCGACATTGCCATCAATGTTATCATTACGAGTGCGCTGTTTCAACCAAATGGAAATTTCACAAAAAGCGCTCGTTCTGTTGTCCGGATCATCGCTCGAATCGAATTAATGGCACCAACCCGGCGACCCGCGCCACTTTAACTTCAGATACAGAAACACCGGCCTCGTTCTTTCAACACGCTCTCTTCTCGATGAATGACAGTTCACATCCCCAAGAAGATATCCCTGGAAATCTTGACATTACCAATACACGATTGGAAGACATTTATGACGACAAGGAAGACGAGGATACGGAAAGTTCTTGGACGAGTGATGACGAAAGCGAATCCGATAAGAGCGAAAGACAGGAAGAAGCCGGAGAGGAGTTGCAAACGACTGCTGAAGACTCAAACGGCGGCGGTAATCCTGCGCAAAACTTGGAATGCAGTGATATTTTAACCGTGCCAGAAGAGGAGGGTCAAAGCCACTTATGTCGTCTACACCGCCAGTCGATTGGCGCTCTGTGGAACGTCGATTTTATCGTCACACGCCGCACGGGCGGTGCATCGCTACTGCAGATTGCTGCTGCGCGCACGGATCCGTTCGACAATTTGCGCGACGGTGACACGGTCTTGGCCATTAATGGTTTACGCATTGGCGAGGCAGGATTCGATACGCTCGACCAAATTCTAGCGCGTCTTGGACAGGAAGTGGATACACTGATGGAGGTGCAGCGAAAGTCGTGGTAGCCAGTCATCAGGTTAATGGAGTAAGATGATGATTGAACAAGATGTTGTTTAGGTTACCGTCAAAGGACTCCGGACTTTTCTAGCTAGAGAGAGAGAGGGTCTCCCTAGTTTTGTGTTTGTGATATGCTACTCCGCGTTCATTACCGCTCGGTACCCGTTCCTACAAATTTCGGTCACAATGACTGTTCTTTTTCGAGGAGAAGCACTGGAAGCTGGAAGGTTCGGGAAAAAGTGTACACTCACGTAGGCTCCCCTAGAAAAATGTACAAAGCAGAGGTGCGTTCCCGTGTCTCCCTGAACTGTCAACCCAAATGTAGTGTATGTACCGGAGAGCCTTCTACGCACTTCGTCAAGTTCCGTTTGTCTGCCTCGAACATTGGAGATTCACTCATGCGCATTCCTGCGCCGAATGCGAAAACCGACCTAGTTTGTATCGAGTGGGAAGTAGAAAGATTGACGAAAGAGAACGCACGAGAAGAAAGGGAAGGTTTTGAATCCGAACCCATCGAATAGGCCAAAACGATCCACATCCGATCAGCATTCTCACTGATCACAAAAATCAATCAACGATTTCAAGAAGAAGAAAAAAGAGAAGAAAAAAGAACGCAATTCAAAGAGCTACCATGTTCAAGCCCAAGACTGTCTTGTCGCACAAAGTCCGACTATCCTACTCGGACTCCAATCGTCTCGATCAGAAAAGTGCACCTTGGCGAAAGAATTTTGGATCCTTTCCGTCGCTGCGATCGGATGAAGACCTGGAACAAATGGGGGATGAATGGATCATCGGCGACGCCTCCAAACTGCCAAGACTGGACGCTCCGGAAGCCTTTCCGGGCGATTGCAACGTGAAGGAGTACGTTCTGGAGCATGTGACGCCCTACGACGGCGATGCTTCCTTCCTTGCGCCCGCGACGGACCGAACCAAGAAAACCTGGGCCCGCTGCGAAGAGCTCATGGAATTGGAACGCCAACGAGGCATTTTGGACGTAGACACCAGGATACCTTCGACGATTACAAGCCACGGACCTGGTTATGTACTGAGCAAGGACGAAGATGTTATTTACGGGTTACAAACGGAGGAGCCTTTGAAACGGGCCTGCAAGCCGTTGGGTGGCTTTAAAGTGGTGCAAGGAGCTTTGGAAAGTTACGGATACAAGGCGGATCCGGAGATGGCCAAGATTTACACGACGCAAGTTTCGACGCACAACGATACGGTCTTTAGTATGTACACCAAGGAAATGCGCGCGGCTCGTCACAGTCATTTGTTGACCGGATTACCCGATGCCTACGGACGAGGACGTATCATTGGCGACTATCGTCGACTCGCTCTTTATGGAACCGATGATTTGATTCGACGCAAGAAGCTGGACTACGATGCACTCAAAGGTACCGCCACGGAAACAATGCAACTCCGATCGGAAATCACACAACAAGTGAAAGGGTTGAAAGAGCTTACCGTCATGTCCGATGCGTACGGTGTGGATGTTCGAAAGCCCGCGAAAACGTTTAAGGAAGCGGTTCAGTTTATGTGGTTAGGTCATACTGCGGCATTGAAGCAGCAAGACGGAGCTGCCATGTCCATTGGACGTTGGGATGCCTTTTGGATATTTATGCGGAGAAGGATCTAGCAGAGGGAATCGTGACGGAGCAGGAGATACAAGAGATTATTGACGATGTGGTGATCAAGATGCGACTGGTCCGCCACTTGCGTCCTCCTGCATACAATGAGCTGTTTTCCGGCGATCCGACTTGGCTGACGATTGCTTTGGGTGGCTGCAAAGAAGATGGCACGAGTCTAGTCACCAAGACTTCCTATCGCTTCTTGCATACCCTTACGAATTTAGGTCCTGCTCCTGAGCCCAACTTGACAGTGCTTTGGTCTCAAAACTTGCCTAACAACTTCAAGGAATACTGCGCTCAGCAATCCATTGACACGTCGTCCATTCAGTACGAGAACGACGATATGATGCGACAAGTATTTGGCTGTGACTACGGCATCGCGTGTTGCGTGTCAGGTATGCGTATTGGAGTTGACATGCAATTTTTCGGTGCAAGAACCAACATGGTGAAGCTTTTGCTCATGTGCTTGAACGGCGGTAGAGATGAAATGCACGGTGATAAATTGTGCCACGATCTTGAAGCCGAATGCGCGAAACTGGGAATTGGAAAAGGCGACGAAGACAGACCCATCAGCTATGAGCAAATTGAACGGCTGTACTTTGACATCGCTATGCCGTGGATGGCCAAGCTGTACGCTGAGACGATGAATACAATCCACTATTCACATGATCGTGCTTGCTACGAAAACTTGCAAATGGCATTACACAACTCCAATGTGAACCGCTTGATGGCTTTTGGATGCGCTGGACTCTCGGTTGTCGCGGACTCCCTGGCCGCAATCAAGTATGATGACGTCTTCCCCGTTCGTAACGAGGCGGGTCTTACGGTCGGCTTTCGCCGTGCACACCCCAATCGAGAGATTCCTCAGTTCGGCAACGATGACGACCGTGTGGACTCTCTGGCGGTCCGTGTTTGCTCTCGATTTTACGATGAACTGAACAAGCAACCTTTGTACCGCAATGCAAAAGCCACGCTTTCTATTTTGACCATTACGTCCAACTTGGTCTACGGCAAGGCAACGGGGGCGAGTCCAGATGGACGTGTCGCTGGAGAGTCCTTCGCGCCTGGTTGCAATCCAATGCACGGTCGTGATAAGAACGGAGCTTTGGCATCTCTAAGTTCGGTCACAAAGATTCCGTACGCCAAGTGTATGGATGGAGTTTCCAATACATTCTGTCTGTTGCCGAACGCGTTGGGACAACCAAAGAATCGGAAATCCAATTTGGCTACCCTCTTGGACGGCTACTTCGCGCACAACGGTCATCACATCAATATTAACGTCTTGAGCCGAGATATATTGAGGGATGCACATCTTCACCCCGAGAAGTATCCCAATTTGACCATTCGGGTGAGTGGTTACGCCGTTCGCTTCTGCCGTCTTACTCCCGAGCAGCGTGAGGGAAGTGATGGCGCGCACCATGCACTCCTCCAGTGTCGTCACCATGGCCCACACCGACAAAAATCACGAGTTGTACGGCTTCGATGATATG
This sequence comes from Fistulifera solaris, assembly GCA_030295235.1. Taxonomy (NCBI): domain Eukaryota; phylum Bacillariophyta; class Bacillariophyceae; order Naviculales; family Stauroneidaceae; genus Fistulifera; species Fistulifera solaris. The sequence goes on from AP026173.1 coordinate 138,530, forward strand.
GAAGAAAAGAAACAAGAAGAACTTCACATCGAAGAGATGGAAGGTGTGATTGAAGGCAATGCAGTATTGGGTAGTGTTTACTCGTTCGAAACGTTTTCGACAACGGATGGACCTGGAATTCGAACGAACGTCTTCTTGCAAGGTTGCCCCAAGAAATGTACCTTTTGTTGCAACCCAGAGACACAAGCTCTGGCCAACCCCAAGGATCATCCGGAATTTGCCATGTCTTCGGCAGAAGTGGCTTCGTTGGTCAGCAAATACTCGGAATGGCTCAAGCCGCGCGGTGGCGGAATCACCGTTTCGGGAGGAGAAGCTTTGGTGCAGCCTGATTTCGTCAGCGACTTGTTCCAAAAGATTCACGAGGAAGGCTTGACCACTTGTTTAGACACAGCCTGCTTTGGCAACAAGGCCCGTTGGGACAAGGTGCTACCTCACACCGACAACGTCTTGTTGTGTATGAAAGGCATGGACAACGATGTGGCTGCCAGTGTTGCTCGGGTATCCCCTGCGGAGATGCAGAAATCGAAAGACTTCGCCCGATACATCCGAGACTCCTATCCCAACATTCGCATTACGTTACGTTGGGTGCTGTTGAAGGGTATCACCGACACGGATAGTGAATTGGACGCGCTCGCAGCGTTCGCGAAGGAACTCGGGCCCGTGTTCCATACCATCGAGTTGATTCCTTACCATGAGTTGGGCCGCGAAAAGTACGACGCGTTGGAGTGGGAGTATCCTTTGCAAGATATGACGTCCTACAAGAAAGAAGACGCACAGCGTGTTCAAGAACGATTGCTGAATGCACAGGTGGCGACTATTTTGAGCAACGTTGCTTAACAAGGCGACGACCAATTTGAAGTGTAGTTATTGTGGAAGTAATGCATATAAATATTGAAAACAGACTTTCATTTAGTTGATAACCTCTGTTTCCATCCCATGCATGTTTTTCTTTATCATTACATCCTTTTCGTATTCTGATCTCAGTTCGACTACGCATTCAAAAACGCCGCATCTTCGTTGAGTTCGCCTTCCATAAGCACCGCATCTTCCATATCCTTGTGCATGGAAGCATCCCGGAACAGAGCGTGCATGAACACTAAGAAGCCCGATGAAAACAATGTCCACCAGAACACATTCTGGAACACCCACATTAAGTAAAAGACGGAAACAATACCCAAACCGACGGCCGCCGTTTTCTGAGGAATTTGAACGGCTGCAGCAAGGTGTGAGTGAAAGAAAGTTCAAACACCTTTGACACAAGCAAATCGCCTTGGAAACTCGATTGCCCGGTTACGGCAAAAAAAACAACCTCACGAAAGTTACGTACATCCCAATGCCAGCGTTCCATTCGAAGATGCTCGAATGAACCACATGCATCCCGCGGCCCAAATTCCTACCAAAATCAGTGTCGTTGGGCTGGTAATGACCGTCAAACAAAAGAGCAGGATCGTCATGAGGAAATAATTCAAATAAAAGAACGTAATATTGTGACGCAACCGTTCCACCAACAACGAAATATTCTTTTCGACATAGAATCCTCGTTCTTCTCCAATCCCGAAAAAGATGGCCGGAGTGCGCAATTGATCGCGTCGGAAGATCGTCCCTACGTATTGTTTGGTGCTATCCGGAATCGAAGCCGATACGCGTCCCATGGCTTCGTTGGCTCCACTCGAGTCCCATTTTTCTTTCTGAATTCATGAGGAGAAGTATTAAGAGTAAAGAGAGAGAGAAAGTGGTAAGAAAAAAGTCATTTCTTTTTCGTGAAACAACATGGACCCCACAGCGGGCCTTTATAACTCGATGTGCACGTACGCGGAAGTCATCAAGCCCATAAAAGAACCGACGGAGCTCGCTCCTCCCGCAGCATCACCCGTATTCAAGTGTGACATTGTGAATTGTTTGATTGGTGCTTGAGAAAGATGGTAATTATAGTTCGATGTTGGTGAATTACAGAAGACAAGAATGACAGCGCTGCAATGGGCGTCTTTTATTCTTGGCGAAGAGGGGCGAGACGACCGTTGCAACTTGCAACACGAGTCATTCTCGCAAAGACTGTGTGTTTGCGTTCTGTCATTCGAGAGTCTCTCCAGTTCACGAATATGACATCACTTTTGGGGGAGCGACTGGCTGGAACCTACAGTACTTAATACGCGATACTCTGAAGAGTTGCACTTGCATCGGCTAATTCGAAAACCTCCGGCACGCCAGTCTCGCTTTCAAATACGCCATCGGTCGCGGAGTAGCGCACCAGTGATGGCCCAACCGTTAAAGTTTCATCCTCCTTCTCGCGGGAAACTCAGTGGATGACGATGACCTTGTTGCTTGTTGAGTGTTGAACCTTTGGATGCAAGTGAACATGATGACGATATCATTAAAGATGTAAGGAACAAAGCTTCTGAAGATTATTAAAAGAATGTTTAATTTTGTGGTTGTGGGTTCTATATCTCTATTTCAAATTTTCTTATGATAGTAAAAAGGTCACCAAACGCCGAGGAGACAGTTCCCTTTTGCTGGGTTGCTTGACAAAAAACGATTATCTTGAATACTTTTGGATGACAGGTTCATCCCAAAAATTTCTCAATATCACTCTCAGTACCCATTGCTCGATGCGTCTACAAAAAATCCCCACTCCGAGTCGGTCGAGGATGGTGATGGGTCATAGCATATGGAATCACCAAGTACCATGATTGGTGGATCGGAAGAATGGAGCAGTAACTTTGGTATGGCATCCACACTGGAAGAAGTCGTTGTCGTGGTGGTAGAAGAGGCATTGGACAAGGACGAGCTAAACCGCCGGCTCAAGACCCTGCCTTTTTGTCGTTGTTTGCTGTGATTTAACAGTATACTCCGGTTGTAAATAGAAGGCATGGTGTTGTTGACGTTTGACGTAAAGAAATGGATTCTGTGTTTGTGTGAAATAGGAGAATGAACGCAATGAAAGTCAAGTATTGCAATCAAGAGCGTGCTTTGAATCTTCGTCGTCGTGTGAGCGAAAATAAATACGGAGTAATGGAAAATCATCGAGAGAGCGAAACAGCGAGAAAGTTTCGTTGATGGGAGAGGGCCGTACCCCGTAGAATTTCCACGGAGCGCAGTCTGTGATCGTCGGCTTCAAGGTGCATTTTCTTCGATCGAGCGAGTAAGTCGTGGAATAGGATAAGTACACGAATTGCGACAGTCACGCTGTGACTGCGATACAAGAAAAGTAGTCCGAGGATTTCATTTTCTACTGAAGCGACAGCCGCGTCATGTCGCATCCGTATACGTGGCCAATATTTGCTGCAACTCTCTAATTGCGGATACGGCGTCATGTCCTTGCCACGTACAACAACGATGTCCTTTCTGAGGGACATCGTACTTCCTATTACAGTCTGGACAACTTGTATGGTTCTAATGAGTAGTCTTGTGTGTCGATTGTGTCCGACGTCATCATATAATTTCTAAATTCATTCGTGATCTTGAAATGCTACTATTTTTCGTACAGTTAATTGATCGTTTGGCTCGGACGCGAGGAGAAAGCGGAAAGGCATACGTCATGTATTCTTGGTCTTGCTCAGTCAGTTTGAGTCGACCTTCCCATCTTCAACGTTCACCATTTACTCTACCTTTTAGTGTAGGAGACGTTTGACCCGAGGAGGACCTTTTCGCTCGTCCGCAGCGTCGCCGCCACGAAACACGAAACAGCAAGAAAGGCGCGGACGACGACGTTTCTTCGTTTCGTTTCGTCAATGCACACCAAGTCCGTTCATATTATTTTTTTATCGACGAAACACGAAACAAAACAGATTTCTGCAACCTAAAACAAAGTTGTTTATTTCACACTACAAAATCAACATCACCACAGATGGCTCTTCCACTCCCAGTGTTACGGCTTATTGCCGAGGCAAAGAGCGTTTGTATAGTCACAGACAATGCCGTTGCGCCGGCCGCACCCGTATCGACTGCGTCGGTCAAAGTTCTTCGCCGGCATCATAGTTCACCTCCTGTTGTTGCACCAAGTTGTCGCTGGAGTAGCTCTTCTCCGTCGCCGTGCCGTTGGACGAGCTCCGATGGAAAAGAAAACACGAATGCTTCACACAGAGCCATGCCTGTGAAAGGACGGATATCGTGTTCATCGTCGCTTCCACGAAAGCCCGAGCGAACCCCGGCAAGTCCTGACGAAAAACTTTCACCCATATCACCCATGTCCATTCAAAGTTTGTGCAAATCAAACCACCTGATGATCCAGCACCTCCCGTCGCCCATAGCTTCGCCGCAACGGCGGAGGAATAGTTTGAGGAATTCTACCATTATCTTATCCGAAGCTTTGGCTACAGCTCTGACTTTTTAATTTCATTTCTACGACCTCCCTCGCTACTCACATGCTTGCGTGTCCCCTATTTCAGCATTCATAATGGCATCGCCTCCTTTTCGCGCTTCACAACGATATTTCATACGGATTATAATACTACTAATTAACTCATCCCTTTTCATAAGTAGACCCCCTTTAAGTAATTTGGAACACAATCTTTGTTTTTTGCCTTGGTAAGCGCGTCGCAATCATCCCTTATCTAAAACGTAACGAGATACCCCGACTTGATTATTTGCGACGCGAGTGACGATATGTCAAATTCGATGATTCGCTCGCTTGTGTTGACATAGAAATCGATTCTTTAAAACGCACTACCATTGCTTGATGCGCCAAAGGTCAGCAGATCCATAGTGGCCACAAACTTGCTTTTTGTGACCAAAAGCACTTTGAATCTGTTGGGTTTCAATTTTACTATAGACTACAAGTGTATATTACTTTTTGCCCGACTGGAATGCAGTCACGAGTCGCAATTGCTGTGTATGATGTTCAAAAGAAGTCTCCCACCAGCGCGGAACGCATCGTCTTTCGATACTCAAGCAAATACCATTCTATACCTACGATTCGCATTTGCTATCCATCTCCTGATTTCTGAGTCCAATCGCTCGCCGATCCTGTTCTTCCCTATTTACTATAGTTGTAGAGTGTAGTCCGTTTTCGCCACGACTGATTTTCAAGTTGAGTGAGTCATGAACGATCTGTCACACTGCGACACACGCTGCTTTCAATATTGACGTTGTTTATCGACTTCATTCATTGCAGCCTTTGTAACCCTCATAGAAAGACTCTTGCTGCTTCATTGTTGCACATTAATTTTATCAACAGAGAAGAATGGAGAAAGAGAATCCTTCATCCCGATCGGCGAATGTGAGCAATCCGTATGCTTCACAGAAGAAGGAAGCACCGTCATTGCCGCCGAATTTACCCACGACACCTCGTGATCTTTTTTCTTGCCCATTTGCCGTCTTCTGTGACTCAATTAGACAAAGAAACAACTTCCGAAAAGTCTACGAGTGAGTCTGCGGCCAAAAGCAATAACGCCGACAATGACGTGCCTTGGGCGCAGCGCTTGTTAAGCAGCCAAGTGCCCATGTTTGCGGAAATACAAACTGTAACAGAATATTACAATTTACAACCCAAACACGGACAGTTCTATCGAATCACTGGAAAATTGGTTCACAAAACAGTACACAGTCCTACTTGCGTTTCGCTGGTGCTCGAAGATCCGCTTACGTCGCCACCCACCCGCAAACGCCGCGTCAGTTTTCCCCTGGGACCCCGTTCGAGCCGAACACCGGGAAACAACGCGGATCCTTCGACGCCCAAATATTTGGGCGGCAAAGCGCCGGCTTCGGTGATTCGACGAAAATCATCTTTGCTGCGAAAAACACCGGTTGCGGCGCCGCCATCGGCACTCGACAGTCTCGTGACAGCTTTGAAAGGACGTGTGTGGGTGATTGTTCGCCATATTCCAATCAACAACATCACTGTGGGTGATCTAGTCATGATTATGGGAAGTACACAAATCTTGACAGAAACTACATTTTTAAATGAGGAGGACGGAGAATTCGTACGTGACGTGCAGCAACGCTGCACCGAACGGACTCACTTTCTTCAGGCTCGCATTGTACGGAGTGCGGCCGGTACGGATATGAAACTCTATGAACAAGCATTAAAGGCGCGTCGTACGTACATGACGCAGAGAGAAAAGTCGGCAACTACAAACTTAGATCGTGAAGAGCATCGTGCCAATTAGGAGTCGTTCTAGTTTTCCACGAACGTGACTGATATTAGCGTCACTGTTTTTGATCCCATTTCATTCTAAAAACAACAAGTTCTGCCTTTAGCTGAGATTGGTTCTTAATGACACTGCACTCCACATCTTGGGATCTTCGAGCGAAGTTATTTCTTTCGACACAAGATACCTTTCACAAGACGCTCAGAAGTCCCAATAAATGCTCTGTTCACAGTTGACGTTTTGCTGCGTTCGTACTTCTCTTTGTCTCCCTAGATCTCTGAGTTTCGGGACTTTATCTGGTAACAGGTCCGAGTTTGAACCAAGAAGCAAGACCTCGACGTACTCGAAATTCCGGAGCTTGATTATTGAGATTCAAATGAGATTCTAGTTGCATGTACACCACTTTTTCTTTTCGGCTCTTTTCGATCTTGAATGTTATAATTTCTAACTGAATGACAGAAAGACGGGACTTAGAACTCTTTGTTTCCAGCTCGTTGTTGCTCTCACTGGAAATTGCAGCGTTCGGATGAATCGCGCTTCGCCCTAGCCGAAGCAGTAGAATCATGATTGTCCATGTTAATTCATTGGGCACAGAGCCGAACTCCGTCAATAAACGATAAGAAGAATTCACACATGCTAAAGTTCTTCAACCCTTAATTCTGAAAACAAATCAACGGGCATGTGTAACTTTATAAGGAAACCGTGGTACATTCTATGCGATACTCATTTCACTGGATCCGTAAAAACGCAAAGATGAAAAGTGCGCATTTCGCATTCATCTCGTGCGGCTTGTTTCTTGTTTCCGATGTCTCCTCAAACCGGATGCAAAGCATGAGACGGCGAAAGATGGTGGATGTATGTTTTGCTTCCACAGATTTATTGAGCCTCTTTTGAAAATCATCGCATCTTATAATTTTTATTCTTTTCTCTTCTTCTTCTTCTTCATCATGGCTCTACCGCTCGCCCTTTGGAAACATCTCGCTGCCGATAACATCACGATTGTCGTGGACAACGCCCGCGCCCCCAAACATCCTCAGTCGTCGCGAAACAAAAGTCCTCCGCTCATCAGGGCGTGGCCCCGTTCCATGTCTCCGCCTCCGTGCGTTGCCAAATTGAGCAAGGAAGAGAGTGTCGATCAACCAGCGCTTTCGACCATCAAGTTGATTGATGTTTACACAACGCACAGTTACCGACCCACACGCGCCGTGAGCCGACCGTGTCGATCTTCTTCGTCGGCGAGCGCAGCTCGAATACTATCGGAAGTGTTAGAAAAAACGATGAGTTAATCGAAAGGAGTAGCTTTGGCGCAGCTCTTGTAAAAACTATTTATATAAAATGGTAAATGTATATACGTAATATCAATTTTATTTTAACTCATTCCGATCTTTAACACGTGAACACGCAATCGCCAGTACTCTAGTCTTACGAACGAATTCCCAATTGAGCTTCGAGCTGCGCAATCTTGGCTTCAAGTTCCGCCACGGCCGGGGTCTTGGGGGCGGCCGCCACAATCGATGCCACGGACTGCGTGCCAATTTCATCCGTCACGCATCCCTCACTGGCGGTAGCGACCGTTTGAATATAGCGGAACAACGTTCCTTGTGTTGCACGGAGGGGTGGAGGGACCCATTCCCGACGTCGCTTCTCCCATTCTTCGTCAGAAATCAACAAATCAATCGTTCGTTGGGAAGGACGAGCATCAATGCGGATCGGGTCTCCCGTCTTGACAAGAGCCAAGGGACCGCCCACTTGTGCTTCGGGAGTGATGTGTCTTTAATAATATACAGTTATTAGATTATTCACTTTCGTTGACACAATCACAAAAAGGGAAACACACACTTACCCGATACAAAAACCGTGACTTCCGCCACTGAAACGACCATCCGTCAACAAGGCAACTTTGTCACCCAGTCCTGCTCCCATAATCGCACTGGTCGGTGTCAACATTTCGGGCAATCCAGGTCCTCCCTTGGGTCCTTCGTAGCGAATAATCACGACATCGCCCGGCACAATTTCTTTGTTTTCCAAGCCGCGCATCATGCTAGGTTCGTTGTCGTACACACGTGCCGTACCCGTAAAAGTCTCTCCTTCCTTACCGGTGATTTTAGCGACACCGCCACCCGGACACAAGTTTCCGTACATCATCAACAAGTGGCCCGTGGCCTTGATGGGATCCGAGAGTGGACGGATGATGTCTTGTCCAGGTTTCAAACCGGGATGGTAAGCAAGGTTCTCGGCATGGGAATACCCCGTAACAGTCATTTGACTACCGTCCAAAAAGCCTTCATCCAGCATGAATCGGAGCAAGCCAGGCGTTCCACCTATGTTCTGTACATCTTCCATGACGTACTTTCCGGAGGGTTTCAAATCGGCCAAAAAGGGAGTCTGATCACTGATGCGTTGAAAGTCTTCCAAAGTAATGTACGCACTGGGATTTTGTGTCGATCGACTCATGGCCACCAAGTGCAATACGGCATTTGTGGATCCACCCGTAATCATAATCATGCGAATCGCATTTTCAAACGCTTCTTTGGTCATAATGTCGCGCGGTTTCAAATCCATCTCCAACAGTTTGCGCATGGCCGCACCCGCTTGGAAGCATTCATCGGCTTTTTTCTTTCGAATCGGCGGGCGAAGAAGACGAATACGGTAAGGACATTCCGAGAGCCTCAATCGCCGTAGCCATGGTGTTGGCCGTGTACATGCCTTTGAAATGGTAAACGAAGGAGTGAGTGACTGAATGATGTAAACAAACCTTGAAACCCCCAACGAACCAACCAACGCACCTCCACAAGCCCCCGGCCCCGGACACGAATGTTGAATGATTTCTTGTCGTTCCTCTTCGGAGATTTTGTCATACACATACTGTCCGTACGACTGAAAAGCACTGACAATATCCAAGGGCTGACCCGTCGAAGGCTGTTTTCCCGCACGGATGGTTCCACCGTACACCATAATCCCCGGACGATTCAATCGTCCCATGGCCATGATACATCCGGGCATATTCTTGTCACAACCGGGCAACGCAATCAATCCATCGTACCACTGACCACTCATGGTGGTTTCCATCGAGTCAGCAATCAAATCACGCGACTGCAAGGAAAATCGCATCCCCGACGTTCCCATACTAATGCCATCCGAGACACCCACCGTGTTGAAACGGAATCCGACACAGTCAGCTTGTTCGACGCCCCGTTTGACTTTTTCACTCAAATCCAGAAGGTGCATATTGCAGGGATTTCCTTCGTACCAGACACTGGCAATGCCCACTTGTGGTTTGTTCATGTCTTCTTGTTTCAAGCCGGTAGCGTACAACATGGCTTGGGAGGCGCCTTGTACTTTGGTCTGTGTCAATGTTCTGCAAAAGAGTAAAGGAAGGCAACAAAGAATCGAATGAAGCGGTAAGAGGTTTGTTGTTCAATAGCAAGCTACCCTAACGTTTTCGTCAGACACGCACCGACTCCATTTGTTCAAAATGGGTCCTTCTTCCGACATGGAGAGAGCCGTAGAAGAACGCGTTCTTGACTGGGTAAGAGCAAAGCCATGAGCGGCTCCTGTAAGAGAAAGAAACAAGACGAACTTCATCTTTGTGTGGGAAAAGAATGACACGTGATTTCGTTTTATGACAAAGAGAGCCAATCACTCAAAGGTAAATCTTTTTCGTCGTCGGCTCGTCGGAAAAATATCAAAAGAGGCTTGTTGTTGTGTGATGGGAGAGTGTCGTGCGCCGAGGATGGACGGACGAACGATGGCAAAGGCCGACGTCTGACTGTCTGTCGAAGACAATGTGTCAAACCAAGGTCAAACACACAATATTTTTATTAGAAGTAAACAATCTCTATTGTAATTCAAAATATGCTACATTGTGATTGTCGCTTAATGATTGAAGAATCGAATATTTTGTTATGGTGTCAATTTAATACGCGAAAGGCAGCTCATGAAGAAGAGCGTCGTTCATTGCGTAAATCGTCAATACAGAATTTCCGTCTGATTAAAAATAACGATTGTATTTACTATGGTAAAAAGTGTCATGTCACTTATCCACGACTGCACTTCAGTCATGAATTAAATATCTTTCGGAGGACATTGCCGCCTACAATTCGTTCGTCAAGCAAAAATCTTATGCTCCATTTGTCATCGGCGCAATGAAACAGGCTTGAGCAGAGTTTGCATTACACATCATAGTATTTGTACGTCGAAAACCCTGTGAAACGCTGTCTGCCGAATATACTATGAACCAAAGTGTTGTCCTATTTCGCCTTCAGTCACGAACTAGTATACTTCCGAGCAACAATGCTGCCTACAATTCGTTTATTTATCAAAAGATGTTCAGCTCCATGTATCGATGTTGCAATAAAGTAGTAGTGAGCAACCTTTCATTACACATTGTTGTAATATATGGCGATGAACCGTGCGACACATTGTCTGCGAAATTTACTATACCCAAAATGATGGTTTAGAGACACCACGATTGGATTTCAGTCATGAGTCAAGAATCGCTATTTTTGTCCGAGCCAGAATGTCACTTCAACGCCATTTTCTTTCGCTACTGCCAAAAAGACGTTCTATATTCAAAATATCAGGTCAATCACTTTCTCGCCTCATAAGGCTCTCTAGCCAACAATCGCATATCCAGCCAGATTATTGCTTCACTTTTAGTATCATCTCAAAGTGTAGATGACTTTTTCTGCAGTAAGTCATGAACGGTGTCGGTTGCGCGCCCAAATGGCGAAGAAATTTTGCGTTCAAAATGTACTGATTCCTACGTAGGAAAAGTTCGGGCCAGCATTTTTGCTGCCGACCTGGCCGCTTCTTTCTTGCGTTGCTGCTGAACTCATTGCATTGCTTGTGCTTTCTCTTTCTTTTATTGACGCTTCTTTGTTTCCTTCCTTTCGTGCTTTCTACAAAACTGGACTATTATCATGACTGCTGTTGCTCAGAACTACGAAACCGCCATGACCGAGACCGAACAAGGTGACATGATGGAGGTATGTGAAGAACGCTAGTTGTTGCTTGTTGCTCAGCAATGCGTTTTTATTTATTTCTCATCTCACTCCACATTCTTGTGCATGACAGATTGCCGTTGCCTATCAGACACTCGAAGCCTTGCAAGAACACGGCATTGCGGCCGGTGATATCGCCAAATTGCAAGCGGCCGGGTATCACACCGTCGAAAGTATTGCGCACGCGACCGTCCGCAAACTTACCGAAGTCAAGGGAATTTCCGAGGCCAAAGTCATGAAACTCAAGGAATTGACGAAATCAATGGTGCCCATGGACTTTAAGACGGCCGCGGATGCTTTGGAAGATCGAAAGTACGTTTGAAGCCTGTATTATTTTAGGGATATACGAAGAGCGGGATTGATAGCGGGTTTACTCATTCGGTCTTGTTTTTATCCTACTTTCTACTTTTTACAACAGGTCTTTAGTGACACTCACCACGGGATCGGTCGAACTCGATAAGCTTTTGGAAGGAGGTATCGAAACAGGTTCTATCACGGAAGTCTTTGGAGAGTTCCGTACGGGAAAAGACGCAATTGTGTCACACGCTTTGTATTACTTGTCAAATGGCGATTACCGATGGCGGAGCCGAAGGCAAGGCAATCTACATTGATACCGAGGGAACCTTTCGTCCAGCGCGTTTGCAAGCCATTGCCGAACGATTCGGTTTGGATCCGGCAGTCGCTTTGGAGAATGTCGCCTACGCTCGTGCGCACAACTCGGAACATCAGATGGAACTGTTGAAGATGGCTGCGGCTATCATGGCGCAGGATCGCTACGCTCTGTTGGTCGTCGACAGTGCTACGGCTCTCTATCGTACGGATTATACCGGCCGCGGGGAGCTGAGCGAACGTCAAATGCAAATGGCGCAGTTTCTTCGTCAGCTCACGCGCTTGGCAGAAGAATTTGGTGTCGCGGTCTTTATCACCAACCAAGTCGTCGCCTCTCCCGATGCCATGTCGTTTGCGAAAGACTCGACCAAGCCGATTGGTGGGAACATTATGGCGCACGCGAGTACGACGCGTTTGCGTTTGCGCAAAGGTCGGGGTGACAACCGCATTTGCACTGTGTTTGATAGCCCCACCTTGCCCGAAGCGGACTGTCAGTTCGCTGTGGGAGCACAGGGTGTCTGCGATGCGACGGATTAAAGCCCGTGCATTCTAGGAAATATTGATGTTGCCTTTTTTAGCATTCGCTGTGGGGCACTACATGCCTGCGATGCGACAGATTCCAGCTCGATTATTATCTTGGGAGATTGTATCTCGTCTTGTCTGATTTAGTAGCTTTTCATAACAATATCAATGATTGTTGATTGTTCATCATTATTTGCAAATTGCACGTGTCGTTGACATAGTATTTAGTCGTGAGTATTCAGTCGTTTGTAATTGTCGGAAAGGGAAAGAATTCTACAGTTTACAGTATAAACCTATTTAGTAGATTACTTTTTCCTGGAACGTCAACAAGAGAAATAATACGCCCCGGCTTTTTTTTTATATGACGGTCGCGACGACGACATTTTGCTGGAATGCATGGCTGCTCTGTTGCATGAATACTCTAACGACGATTATTCTGACATTTGTATCAAAACGTGAGAAGAAAAGCTAAACAGACTAGTTTTAAGAGCCTTACTAGTAGTAGTTCTTCGTTTATGGAAGCAATCAACGACATGAAATGAAGATTCTTTCGATCCTTGCCGTTGTATTCTTCGCCGTGTCATCTTTCGCGCTGTCATCGGATGACAGCAATTTGTCGACGTACCAATACAGTACTTCCGATGATATGCTGGGGAGGAAACTTCAAACGGAACCGGACGATACATTTGCCGGCGAAGACATGGTAGTAATGGTATCCTTCGGAGACATTTGTAAGTTCTACGTTACGTTGTTACTTTGTGTTATTTTCCTATTTTCTGCTGTAATCGCGTCTCACAATATATTCAACAACAGACAAAGTCATTTTATTCATGGCGGTAGCCTGGCTCTTGGGCTCATTGTCAGCGTTTGCGGGTCTTCCGAGTTTGGTAGGAGAAATTGTGGCGGGTTTCTTGCTTGGGCCTCCTCTCGCAGATTTTGTGCCGTATCCGGGTGCTCTTGTGTTACTGGGAAATATTGGATTGATCGGTTTGATTTTGGAAAGCGGAATATCGCTCGACTTGCCGCAATTGAAAGAAAACGGTCACCGCGCGCTCCTCATGGCGACGGCGGGTGCTGTACTTCCTTTGGCGGTTGGTTTCAGTGTGGGTCGCTGGATTGGTCAAGACGTGCCTTCCGCGATTGCGGCGGGAGCGTGCTTCGCTTCAACGTCGTTGGGCGTTGCGTCGAATGCGCTAAATACAGGAGATGTCATTAATACTCCTCTGGGGCAATTGATTGTGACGAGTAGTGTCCTCGATGATGTCTATGGTTTGATCATGCTCAGTCTCTTGCAAGTCATTGGCGATCCCGATTCCCAGGCCTTTGACTTTGTGCTCCCTTTCTTATCATCGTTTGGGTACCTTTTCGTGTTGGGTGGTTTGGGTCTCACCATTTTTCCACGCATCATCGAGGAAAAGATTCTTCCCGTGGCTCCCGAGACGATTCGTGATCAAGTTGCCATGGTTCTCCTGCTTCTATTCGTGACGGCGTACATGCTTCTTTTGAACGAATCCAAGGCGAGTTATTTGACGGGAGTATTCTTGGCCGGTTTAACGTTCTGTAAGATTCGCAGCGTGCATGCGTTCTTTGTCAACTATGCTCGGCCCATTCACGTATGGCTTTTGCGAGTGTTCTTTTCTGCGACGATTGGCTTTCAAGTCCCGATCACTCGCTTTCAAGATCCTTACGTGCTCAAGTGGGGAACGGCCTTTCGTAAGTGGCTTGTTTTTCTTGTGAACGACATTTCCTGTTGCTCTCTATCAACTTCTTCCTTACTCACGGTAATGACTTTTCATGCTACTAGTGTTTGCTACTTTTGCAAAAGTCCCCATTGGGCTCATGGTTCCTCGCAACAAGAAGCGCGAAATCCCGACCGACTTTCCGTACAATCCATATTTCAGAGATGTAATTGTAACATCGCTTTCCATGGCTTGCAGAGGGGAATTCAACGTGATTGTTGCCGCTTATGCTCTGAGTCAAGGGCTCTTTGTTCCAGATGTGTACTCAGCGGTGATGTTTGCCATCATGTTCGGATGTATCATCGCACCGCTTGTGCTCACTAGGGTGCTTAAGTACTACAACAAACTCTCGGCGGGATATTTGAAAGGCAAGCATCGCATCGAACGAATTGGCAACACGGATGATGGCTACCGTCCTCTCTTTCTGGCGATTCAATCGCGTACACCTGTTCACTGGAATTTACACGAAAGCTTTCAGAATGTGTTGGAAGAAATGGGTTTAGTTATTATCGATCATCGGTCGTGGCACACATTGGACCGCACCGAGCAAAGCGCAGTTGACATTACAGAACTGTTCGTACAAGACACAAAAATGAAGGTTCGAATAAAGCATTGTTTCGGAAAGTCAGCCGACAGTGACCAACTTGAGAATGGGATGTCAGTGCGGAGCGTCCAGTCAGATGGCGTTGTGGACGAGCTTAAAACGGAAACTTCTTCTATCGAAGGTCTTGGCGAAGAAAGAGACATTGAGGAGCGCTGTGTGCAAATCAAAGAAGGTAAGCATGATGTTGCCAAAATATTTGCTGTCTCATATTTCTGTCTCGTAACTCATCCTGGCTGTATTTGTCGTGAGCAGCTCTGTCCCAAATTTTCAAAGAATACAGTCCCGACGACTACGCAATTCAAGTCTCTCAATGGATGGCGTTTGTTGTCGACAGTACAGGTGTCAACTCAGAGAGAAACGTATCAAATCGCGATAGATTTTACTCCTTTCAAGTCAATCACGATTTCGACGGAAAGTCAGAGAAGGAGGACGCAGGTGATCTTACAATTGATGCGAAAAATATTCAACTAGATTCCTTGGAAACCTCAAAACGTCCATCGACTCTTCGTAGAAGCTCAACCGTTGGTAGCACTGGAGCTCAACACGCATTGGAAAACAGACCTGCTCTTACTGCGAACGATTTGTGGGAATTCGATGATGGATGTTTCAACGCTGCGATGGAAGGCGACTTTCTTGTCCCTGTTTGCGATGGAACAGGTGATCGTAAACTTGTCGAAGGTCTGCGACAATCTATAGGAGGTGATACCCCGAGACGACATCGGCGATCTGTTACTTTTGATGCGAGTCAGCTTGTTTCGGAAGAAATCGATAGAGAAAAAGAAGTCTTCAATGAACGGCTCCACGGTTATGTCCGACAGACTTCACTGCAATCACCTCCACCCGGCGTGTAATATAGACTACTCCTGTAGCAAATCTAAAGCTTTGTTAGCATAGTAATGTCAATTTGTTTCCGAGGTTGCTATGTCGAATAGTTCGTTTGTGATTCACAGTATAGTCTAGGTGCTGCCCGACGATAAGTTTCGAAGGAATCTTAATCTCGTTGCTTCCGCGTAAGCCTTTCTTTCTTGACTCTACTCGTTGAATTATGATGACCGATTCTATATTGTTGTTAAGAGTTGCTTTGCACCTGCAATCATACGGTTTTTAGCTATCTCATAACGCAGCGTAGCTGTCGCGTCCGACTCGAGTGATTTTCAGTCCCGAGCGGTTGCTGATGTAATGCTAGCGTTGTCACGTCTCGCCCTTCCTGGTAAATATTAGCCTTTATAGTCGGAGACGTGTAATTAGTTGAACCTGGTAGATGGATCAACAGTTGCTTCATTAAAACACTCGTTATGAAGCATTTCAAGAGTGTATATAGTCAATGTTCAATGTACAAGAGCTGTATTAAGGTCAAAATTAACATCCGTCATCGTGGTCCGCTGGCTATCGCCTACTCTTTACTATAAAGGTTAGTGCCGTGTGATCTCATCCGTTATCTTTGCGGTTATACAGAAAAACTCCGCCGATCGAGCGCGAAGTTTTCGAAATTCGAAGTCATCGCACATTTTTTACGAGCTCCCCATCATCGCAAAACTTGTCCCTTGTTAGAATCTTGACATGGCAAGAGAAATCATTATATCTTAAACGCCACGCTTATGAAATTTCTAACTGTATTTTCTCTACTGTTAGTGGCGTCTGGCTCGTCACGGAGCGAGCCGCCGCCGAACGAGAGAACGGAAAATGAGGAACATCACAGAATTCTTTCGTTCCGTAACTTCTGGACTTCTCGGGAAAAGCTGACGTTTCAGGAAACAATAATCGCCCAATGGGACGGAGAAAGCGGGTCTGCACAGAAGAGAGACTTGCAAACGGAGCCCGAAACGGAGCGCGATGAAAGCTTCGCCGGCGAAGATATGATTGTGATGGTTTCTTTTGACGAAATTAGTGAGTTAAACTATACACTTCGGGAGACTCGTTTTGCGTCTACCACTCAATCTTTGTTCACCTGTTACAGACAAAGTCATCATATTTATGGCGGTAGCCTGGCTCTTGGGCTCACTATCGGCGTTTGCGGGTCTCCCGAGTTTAGTGGGTGAAATTGTGGCGGGTTTCTTGCTTGGGCCTCCTCTCGCAGATTTCGTGCCTTATCCGGGTGCACTCGTGTTACTGGGAAACATCGGATTGATCGGCTTACTTCTCGAAAGCGGAATATCGTTAGATTTGCCGCAATTGAAGATTAATGGCCATCGAGCCCTGCTTATGGCGACGGCGGGTGCCGTGATACCGTTGGCCGTTGGTTTCAGTGTGGGTCGCTGGATTGGTCAAAACGTGCCCTCGGCGATTGCGGCGGGTGCATGTTTTGCTTCTACATCCTTGGGAGTGGCGTCGAACGCGTTGAATACGGGAGATGTCATTAACACGCCCCTCGGGCAATTGATTGTGGCGAGCAGTGTGCTAGATGATGTGTATGGGCTGATTATGTTGAGTCTCCTGCAGGTAATCGGAGACCCAGACTCGCAGGCTTTTGACTATGTGTTGCCGTTCTTGTCTTCCTTTGTGTGTCTTATTGGCCTGGGGGCGTTGGGTCTTACGGTGTTCCCCCGCATCATTGAAGAGAAGATTTTACCTTTGGCCCCCGAAGGTGTTCGTGACCAGGTTGCAATGGTATTGGTACTGATGTTCGTGACGGCTTACATGCTCCTCTTGAACGAGTCCAAGGCAAGTTACCTGACGGGTGTGTTCTTGGCCGGTTTGACGTTCTGTAAGATTCGCAGCGTACATGCCTTTTTTGTCAAGTACGCCCGGCCTATTCACGTATGGCTTTTACGAGTATTCTTCTCTGCGACGATTGGCTTTCAAGTTCCCATTACTCAGTTTCATAAACCCTACGTGCTCAAGTGGGGGTTCGCGTTTCGTAAGTGACATCTTCGCCACTCGGCCAGTCGCCTGTCTGCGGTATTTTCGGTTGCAGCGTACCTCACCGGTGTCATTCGTTTATTCAACTATCTCAGTGTTCGCCACCTTCGCCAAGGTTCCTATCGGGCTCATGGCACCCCGACATAAAAGCCGAGAGATTCCAAAAGATTTTCCGTACAATCCTTATTACAGAGATGTGATCGTAACGTCGCTTTCGATGGCTTGCAGAGGGGAATTTAACGTCATTGTTGCAGCTTATGCGTTGAGTCAAGGCCTGTTTGTTCCGGAGATATATTCGGCGGTGATGTTCGCTATCATGTTTGGATGCATCATAGCACCTCTTGTACTCACAAGGGTGCTGAAGTATTACAACAAACTATCGGCGGGATATTTGAAAGGCAAGCACCGCATTGAACGAATTGGCAACACTACCGACGGATACCGACCTCTCTTTTTGGCGATTCAATCTCGTACTCCTGTTCATTGGAACTTACACGAGAGTTTCCAGGAAACCTTGGAAAATATGGGGCTCGTCATCATAGATCACCGATCGTGGCACACACTGGATCGCACCGAACAAAGCGCCGTTGACGTCACAGAGATGTTCGTGCAAGATACAAAGATGAAGGTTCGGATAAAGCACGTCTTTGGAAAGGGGACCGACAGTGAGCGCCTAGAGAGTGGGACCTCAGTGCGCAGTGTTCAATCAAGCGGCGCTAACCAGACTTCCGTGCGAAGTATCTACTCAAATGCTGTTACGCAGACTTCATCTAGCACGGAACTACCCTCTGTTGAAGACCTTTGTGAAGAAAAAGGATATCGAGGCACGTTGTCTTGAGATCAAACGAGGTAAGGAAGTGATGTCATGATACGGGGTTTCTTGCATTTCCGTTTCTCAAAGCACTCTTGTGTTTTTTTCTGCAGCGCTGTCGCTTATTTTCAAAGATTACAATCCCAACGAGTATGCAATCCAAGTTTCGCAATGGATGGCGTTTGTTGTTGACAATACTGCTCCGAACTCAGAGAGAAGTGGTTACGAGGAAGGGATGAGAAACACTTCTTTCCGTGATCGATTCTATACTTTTCAATTCCATCCTTTTGAGGAAGGTCCAAAATCGGGTGTTGCGGAGGGAGACATTGCGACGGCTGGTTTCTCGGATATTCCACGTGCTACACAGTCTATGGATAGTGCAGTAGTTCCTTCACACTCCAGCGAGAATAGACCTGCTCTTGCGTCGAGCGATTTGTGGGAAATCGATGATGGTTGCTTCAACGCCGCAATGGAAGGTGACTATCTCGTCCCTGTTTGCGATGGAACTGGTGATCGTAAACTGGTCGAAGGCCGTAAGCATCCGGTGGATAATAACGCTGGTAGAACGGATGCGGGACGACATCGACGTGCATCGAGTGTTGAAGCCAATCAACTGGCCGCCGAGGAATTGGAGAGAGAAAAGGAGGTTTTCAATGAACGCCTGCATGGTTACGTCAGGCAGTCTTCGATCCAGTCGCCTCCGCCGAATTAGGTTTTAGGTTTTTGCTCGTAGCTTTTGTAATTCATTTCATCTTGTATAGATTAAGGTGTTATTGCGACGTTATTGTTCATGCTCTTTTTCGTATCTGGAACGTCGTTTGTGGACAAGCCGACGAATGACGAATTATGGAGAGGACCACTTATTATTCGTGACCCATGAAAGAATTACTCCAGGAGTGGGACCTTCAGCAATGGCTCAACACCTTTAGCTAGGTAGCACCGCTCACAACTTACTTCCGTCTTTGTAATGAAAGCAAATCAGCAAACTAAAGAGTCACGGAATAACACTTCCATGATTTGAAAAAATTGTTTGCTTCATAATTCATATTCTTGACGATAACGATAGAAAAACATCAAGCATCGAACCATGGTAACTCACGATTCAAGATCCCTAATAATACAATTGAAAATTGAATGCTCTAAAATCAGCGAGCTCCTTAGCAGTTGTATATTACACCATCACAACGGAACATTATTTATAGCTGGTATAGAAATGCAAAGTCGGAGAAGGGAACAAGACGTCGCCGACTTTTGCTGGAACATTGGTCGTCGCCGTCAGCCAAAGAATAATCACCCACTCCTAGCATTTTCCTAGTGCACAGATGATTCATTTTCCTATGAAGCAAAGCTTGAATCATCATGAATGAAGGAACGCTTTTTTGGAACGATTGCGTTCAATTGCATTCTTGTCATACATCGACGTGGCAGTGTCTCATGAAAAGTGAATGACGTGGAGATTATTCGTTTCAGAAATCTCGCATTAAGATCCGTCTTGCTTTTTGTCTTGGTCGAACGTTGTCCAGACTCCGCACGACTCAAATCTCAAATTTTCTCACTTCTCCGCAATACCTTACGCATAATTATTGATAAGTCCGCCGTTCAAAGTTGAAAGTTGGCAGTTGGCAGTTGCCCATTGCCCATTGCCCATTGCCCATGCCAGATGCCAGTTGTCATTCGGTTTAGACTTTAGACTATTAGACTACTGTACCGCATATCGCATACGAATTACGAATCGTCATCGTCAACCGTAAACTGTCAACTGTCGACACTACAGTACATGTCCGTAACTGTCGTTGTCCATGGTCATGGTCCATGGTCCAAGGTCCAAGAATCATGCATCATGCGTCATGCGATGCATTGATGTCTACGGAACATGACACATGACACAGAATAAATGACAAGGATGAAGGATGTAAAACTTATCAGGCCCAACTGGGTAGCAGTAAGCTGATAATATCTAGTGACTAGTGACTTTACATGATATGACGTAGATTCATTCGACATATTTGACATAAAACGGAAGTCTACAGTCTACATCTTGCGGATGTGCGAAATTCGAGAAATGAAAGTTCGAAGGGGATGACGGAATAGGAAATCCCGTTAACAGCAGGGTCAAGTGCTACTTTTTATTTTTTATTTCATAAAAATTCTATTGAAAGATTTAAAGGCGGCTGGAGTCTGGAGTCTGGAGTGACAAAATTTGGACCCCAATCCCCAATTCACGAATTCATGCAGAAAAGCAGAAAGTCCAGAAGGAGGTCCTCGTTCCTCGTCCTCGGTCTTCGGTCCTCGCTCATCATACTGAAATGTACTATGCAGTACACAGAACAAAAACATAAAGTTGTGACTGTGCTCTACTAAAATCTATTGGAATTCATTTTTACGATCAAACCCACACCAGACGAAAGCAACATAGGCCCCCGCCCCTTTTTTTTGCTCTTGTGTGTGATTATGGTGTGACTCCATGCATTTGATTGATAAAAACAAAACGGCAATCAACAAGAACATCATCAACAACAAGAAAGCAACAACTCACATCAACTTCATTAGAATATAACTCATAAAATGCAACCATGGGCTTCGTAACAGTCAAACAAGCTCCTGACCCGAGTCAGTTCGAGAAGAATGAACCGACTTCGAACTCGCAAACGTCCATGAGCGCCACCATCGAGCTCAGCAAATTGGACTATAAACTCGATGGAAAGACCGCCAAACAACTAGTACGCCACATGGAAAAGACCTTGGGAATCCGTCGTAACCAAGATCTTTCGGAAGCATCATCGGCTCGCACACTGAAACGACCCAGCCGTTCGCTGTTCTTGACGCGTCAAGAACTCCAAGTCGGAAAGCCCATTGCACGGGGAGGCTTTGGTGTGGTCCATCACGTGGAGTCGTCCCAACTTCATCCGGCCCAACAATATGTCATCAAAACCGTCTATCCCTGCAAATCGTCGCGCAGCGTTCTCCAAGCCATATCGCAATTGTATAAGGAAGAATATTTTCTGTCCCAGCTCAAACACAAACACATCATCCGTTTGGAAGGATGTTCGCACGATGGCTTTCACAGTATCTATCATGAGAAACAAATGGATGCCTTCTTCTTGGTGTTGCCGTATCTACCGGAAACACTGACGGAACGGATTGCGAAATGGAAGAAACAAAAACAAGATTCACCGAAACGAAGTCCGCTCCGTTTGACATTGAAACGGAGAAGTGAGTTCGAACTGTACCGAGAAATGTATGCGGAACAATTGCAAGTGGCCATTGATATTGCTTCGGCGATGGAGTATTTGCACGAGAATCGAATCGTCTTTCGTGACCTCAAACGTAAGTTTCAAATGTCGACGTCTCTTTATTTGTTCTTGCCATCATTCTCATTCTTTCTGCCGATTGCAGCGGACAACATTGGTTTCGACCAAACGGGTTGTGTCAAACTGTATGACTTTGGATTGGCGGTGCAGTTGGCACCCGACAGTGACTTGGACGATGTTTGCGATCATTTGGTCGGCCGGGTCGGAACACACCGCTACATGGCGGCCGAAGTTTTGTGTGGACAAAAATACAATGTGAAAGCCGATGTGTTTTCGTTTACCTTGTTGTTGTGGCAAATTTTGACGTTGGAGAAACCCTTTGGTACCATGTGCGAAGGTACGGTGTACGGCGATCGTCCCAAAGTTCCCAAAGAGTGGCCCACGGATTTGAAGCGCATTCTCGAGCGCGGCTGGTCGACGGATTTGTCGGAGCGGCCGCACATGAAAGAAATGGTGTACGCATTGGAGGATTTGAAACGACGGATCTATGAGTAAATGTGACGTGGGGTTGAATCATTGTATAGTCTACAGTCGTTTGTAACGCGTTTAGAATTTGTAAAAATGGTTGTTCATCGTTTTAGTTTCGATTTCGACGATAGGGCAGTTCCACTTTGTACAGTTCGGGCCACCATTTTCCGGTAACCCAATATTGATCTTCGGTACCCGGAACGAGCGCAATGCCGTTCAAGGCGCCCACATTGGAATACTGTTCCGTTAATTTCGTATAAAGGGGACGAAGATTGTATTGTGCCAAGACACGTCCCGTCTCGGGATCGATGCGGACAATCCGTTTCGTTCCCAACACATTCGCCAGCAGCGTGTCGGAAAGGGGATCGTATTCCAATTCGTTCAACAAAAGGCACCTGTAGGGGAAACGGAAACAATTGTCCGACACGGACGCGTTTGATTTCTTGCAAAGTAGACTTGTCCCATATATGCAACACACGAGAACCGTCACTGACAATGAATGTATTCTTTCGTACCGTGATTCCCCATCCTTGATTTCGTTTGGTGGAAAACGAGAAGGATGACACTTGTGTCAAGGTATCTCGATCATAAATAAATCCGGTTTTTTCTTTCCACGTCAATTGAATGATGCGTGAATTGTTGTTTTCGTCCGAATACAGCGCAATCCCTTCTCCAAAGTATTGTTCCGGCAACGTCGTGGATTGTTGGACAATTTGTCCCGTCGTGACATCAATTTTCCGCAGGTTGGATTCCCCGTACAAGCCGGTCCCTTCGTATAACGTCAAACCATCGGCAGCCGCCACCAAGCCTTGCGTCCAGGCATTCGGGTCATGTGGTATTGTTTGCAATACAGTAACTTGATGTCCGAAGCGGAGCAGTGATCGATCTTGTGGCGTTGTTCGAGAAGTCGTTGAGTCATTTTTGGGTGGAATAATGAATCCGCCGACGATGATGTAGAATACCAAGATGACGACAGTTGTGGTCAACCAGATGATCTGGATAACGTTACGCGGCGGTTGTTCCTCTTGTTTCATAATGCTGGTCCTTCGGAGTTCACTGACGTTCCTAGAAATGAAATAATGACAGCCTTCTTCGGCAATCTGTTTGAACGAACATGCCGAATGTGATATTTTGTGTGAAACGATGATGTTCGCGGAAAACTCGACCGTTCGAAGTTTTAGCGATTAAACGATTCATGTCGTTGTGGCACTGTTTGGCGCTCGCGCTTGGATCCATAATCTATATCTCTTTTGCGTGTCGCAAAGTGATTGAAATCCGCCGGCAGTTTCTATGTTCGTGCGACACTTTGAATACCGTTTCCTATTCTCCAGGGTACATTTTGCATTGGAGTTCGTTCGAAACTTCCGGAATTTCTTAGGGCCGGCGATGACGTGGCTTCTTGTACTACTGCGCGCAGTGGACCCCGTTCCTACAGTATAGTTCACAGTATGGTCTTTTTTCGTCCTCGCTTTTCTCCTTCCAAAACCTTCGGCGTTTACCAGGTACCTTTGTGATGCTTTCTCATTATCTCTCACAAACACACCGACATCCACAATTGTTCTAAAAGCGAGAATAAACTGACTTATTCTCTCTCTTCTATCTATCTATCTTGTCTTTTTGTCGCTTTTTTCAACAAGAATGATTTTCCGAAGACTTGCTTTATTTCCCATCACGGTGACGGCGTTCTCAGCGACTGTGATGACGAAAAAACCGACGGGCACGTCGTTTCTGCCGGAAGAGACCATCGCACGGGCCAAAACCGGTTCTCCCATTGAAAAGATTAAATTAGAAAAAGATGGGAGTGCGGCATGGGTGGATGTATATGAATATGCTCGTAAGATACGAGAAGGAGAAATGACTTGGGAAGAAGTCGAAAAGGCCGATTTGGATACGGTAAGGTTTCTTTGATTTCGTCGTCGTCGACATGACACACCCGCTTGTTTTTTCTTTTTTGTTTCTGTCTCTCACACACACAATTCGTTTCATACTTACAACAGCGCCTCAAATACGTCGGCATGTTACATCGCAACAAACGAACACCGGGACAATTCATGATGCGTCTCAAAGTACCCAACGGTATTGTCAATAGCGATCAAATGCGCTTTTATGCGTCGTGTGTAGAGAAATACGAAAATGGCTGTGTCGATATCACGACGCGTCAAAATATACAGTTGCGGGGCGTCCGATTGGAGCATGCCGATGCCATTATTGAAGGACTGCACGCCCGGAATCAAACGTCCTTTCAAAGTGCCCTCGACAGTGTCCGCAATGTCGTTGGCAGTCCCTTGGCGGGCATTGACGACCAGGAACTGGTCGATACGCGCGCCTTGTGCAACGCCATTAACGACTTGATCAGTTTGGATCCGGTCACACAAACCCGCGGCAACCCCGCGTACGCCAATTTGCCCCGCAAATTCAATATTGCCATTTCCGGTTCCCGGGATGATTATGCGCATACACACATCAATGACATTGGCTTGGTTCCGGTACCGCACGCACAAAGCGGTGTCATGGGATTCAATGTCGTGTTGGGTGGGTACATGTCCATTAAACGGGTCGCGGAAAGTGTGGATGCGAATATGTGGATTCCGGCGGATCGGAACAGTGTCGTGACACTCTGTGAAGCCGTTTTACGTCTCTTTCGGGATGAATCCGATCGAAAAGATCGTCAAAAAGCGCGCCTCTTGTGGTTAGTGGAAAAGTACGGTGTCGCAGAATTCAAAGAAGCTGTCGCCAAGGAAGTCCAAAGCTACCAACGCGGAGTGACCATTGAAGACGCGCAACCATTGCCGACGACACCCTTTCAACGCCGAGAATTGTTGGGGGTTCATCCGCAACCACAAGAAGGAAAAAATGCGCGTCGGGATCCTCGTCCCCGTAGGGCGTTTGAGTGCCACGGAATGTCGACAATTGGCCGATCTTGCCGATCAATACTCGGGTGGTGAAATCCGATTGACCGTGGAACAAAATGTCATTTTGCCCAATGTCGATGCCACCCAAATCGATGCCTTGTTACAAGAACCGGCATTGCAGGACGACTCGCGCTTTCGAGTGAATCCGGGTTTGATTGAAGGCAATGTGGTGAGCTGTACCGGTGCGGAATTCTGTGGCCTCGCATTGATTGAAACCAAAGCCAATGCGGTCGCCATGGGTCAAGAACTCGAAAAGTTGGTGAAAGTGGATCGTCCGATTCGCATTCATTGGACCGGCTGTCCCAATTCGTGTGCCCAAGTTCAAGTCGCCGACATTGGCATCATGGGAGCCCCGGCCCGAAAAGAAATTGACGGTAAGAAAGTGGCCGTCCCGGGATGCAAGATTTTTGTCGGTGGACGCATCGGGGAAGATGCCCATTTGGCCATTGATCCGGTCCAAGAGGCGGTACCACTGGAAGACCTGATTCCGGAATTGGTGAAAATCTTGAAGAGTGAATTCGGTGCCGTGGATGTTTAGGAGATTACTAAGTTGAGTGATGACATGTATAAGCTTATAATGCGACGGTTCGTGATGAACTAAGTGTTCTAGTTCGTAATGTGGCTGAGGAGACAGTCAAACCCGCACTGCCTATCTAGAGATACTTCAACCGTAGCTTCGACATCACTACATACACAAAGCGCTCAATGAGTCTTACTATGTTAGTGAAAAGATGATTCCGGAACACTAGAATCACTAGAGCATTGCCGTGTACCTCATAGTAGTGCTCATCGTTTCGTTACGCCGCATACTTTCGCGCTTCTTCTTGCACGCGTCGCTTGTACTTTGGTCGATCTTTGACGTAGAGATTATAGGCTTCCGACTGTGCCGGACTATCGGGATTGGGTTCATCAAGCAAGTCTTGAATCCCCGTCAAAATTTGTCGAATGTTAATGCCTGGACGCCAACCTTCTTCTTCGTTCAGAATCGACAAACACACGGTCCCGGAGGGATACACGTTGGGATGAAAGAGCGGGGGCGTAAATTTACCTATTGAAAGTAGGGCAAAGAAAAGAAGCATGATAAGAAGAAGGATGGGTTTTAGAACGCACCGAGTCGCCTCAACTCTTCATTGTAGACCTTACATTTCGGAGGACGCGCCGGATAATCTTCCGGAAATTCCATAATCACTTTATAGACACCGCCTTCCCAATCCGTATTCTTCTTTCCCGGAATTCCCGCCGTCCATCGGAACATATTCATCGATCCATCCGCCAACGTGTCGGGTTTCGCCCAAAAGCCCACGGGATGATTGCGTCGCCAGTCTTTGCGTTCTTCGCGCAAGCGTCCCATGGCAATGCCTGACATTGTAAATGAGTAGTAGTGAAGAGAATACACGAATTAAAGAAAGGAAAGAGAGAAAGAGGTAGTCTTTCAAGAAGGAATGATGATAAATAATTTTGAATGACAATAAGCAGCGCAATGCGACGATGCTTTCATCCGCTTCCGCCTCTTGCTTATTCATCCGCCGTTTGCCGCCGTTTTTGCCATTGCGCGCTCGCGTGTCCGCCGCCGATCGATTTTCGTACTGCTTCAATCATCGTACCGGTACCCGAAAATATGTACAAAACAGAGAACTGGTTTTCAAAAGGGAGGTGCGTCGCGACGGTCCGTGTTCTTGTCCTTGTGCGGATGATCGGCTGGAATACTCTGGCTCACATTGCTTTTTTGTCTCCTGTAAAAAATTCAACCTAAACAAAGCCGAACTGAAGAATACGGAGTATACTGGTATTACAGTCTGTTTTGGCAAAATCATAATTCATGACTGAGATGCAGTCGCAAGAAAAGGTCGTCTTCACTTTGGGGCCATAGTGAAAAAGCAGACAACGGTCCGCCAGGCTTTCGAGTTAAATGATCGACGCGTGCATTGCAGCGTATGCTTATCTTCATTTCATCGCTGATTTACAGCTCAGCAAACGAGCACCATAATTTAGGTTTCACTCTGTGTCAAAGAAACTTGATTCGTGACTGAAACGCAGTCGTGGTATTGTTGAGTCGACACGTTCGGTCTAAATAGGAAAGTAAAACGATGATTCACAATATTTTTCGACGTAAAAGGTCGAGGCATGAATTGCTAGCGTTGCTGAAGATTAAAGGATTGTGTTCAAGATCAATGTAGATTACTAGACTTGAAAGGTGACCGGAGGTAGCAATCATGTTGGGCAAAATCATAGATGCGTGACCGAAGGGCAGTCGTGGCACTAAATAATGGAAAACTCTTGTTGCGGTCGAAGACGATGCAAGCAAGCTTCTTACGCCAACAGATGAGCCAGACAATCGCATTGTATTTTGTAGTTAAAGAGGATTAAGAAAGGATCCTGGAGAGTAAAAAATATGGGAAGTAACACCTCTCTTTATTGGTGGATAAACTTTCTATTATTCTTCAAAAAATACTGTAACAAACAAGGTTTATATTTAAATAGCTAAAATGCAATCTATGATCAAGCGACTACCGGATCACGAGGAGGATCAACGACTAGCGCATCCTCTTCTTTCGTCTCTTGAGTAGTGGGATCGTGGTTGCGGAGAATAACAATATCATTCATGTCATCCGAAAGTAGATTGCTACTACGCCATCCATACGGAGCGTGGCCTTGTTTCTGCTGTTTCTGAGCCTCGGCTCGCGTCATGACCATGACCGTGTCACCTTCTTGTAATGAACCTTCCAGCAGTAAATAACTCAGTGGATTTAACAATTCCTTGTTTAAGGTGCGCTTCAGTGGACGGGCTCCGTAGCGAATGTCGTATCCCATTTCGGCTAAGGCGTTCTTGGCATTCTCACTGATGTGTAGCTGCATGTTCTGGTTATTTTCGAGTCGTTCTGTGATTTGTGTCAAATTCATGTCCAAAATGGCGTTCATATTGTCACGTTGCAAACGATTGTAGATCACCACTTCATCCATACGATTGAGTAGCTCCGGACTAAGTGTACCACGAACCACTTGCATAATAGCTTCTTGCACGGAAGGATCTGTGCTTTGCACTGAATCGGGCAAGCCAGCGAGTGTCTGTGCTCCCATGTTACTCGTCATGATGCAAATCACATTGCGAAAATCCACCCGCCTCCCGTGAGCGTCCGTCAATCGGCCTTCATCGAAGAGCTGAAGCAGCAAATTCCACACGTCCGGATGTGCTTTTTCAAATTCATCCAATAGTAGCACTTGATAAGGTCGTCGGCGTACGGACTCCGTAAGGAAACCCGCCTCATCGTAGCCAATGTACCCGGGAGGTGCTCCAATGAGACGACTCACGGTATGCTTCTCTCCGTATTCGCTCATGTCAATACGAGTCATGGCGTTTTCGTCGTCGAATAAGAATTGCGCCAACGCTTTGGCTGTTTCTGTCTTACCGACGCCAGTAGGTCCCAAAAACAAAAAGTTGCCAAGCGTTCTATCGTGAGCTTGCAATCGGGTACGCGCCAAGCGAACGCAGTTGGCCACGGCTGTCAATGCGTGGTCTTGTCCCACGACACGTTGACGTAATTCATCTTCCAAATGAAGTAGTTTTTGAGATTCTTCTGCACCAGTTATTTTCGAAACGGGGATTCCGGTGTGTCGTGACACAATCGCCGCAATTGCCTCGGCTGTCACGGCATCAGCGAGCATCTTGGGATGGGACGAGATGGTTTGTTCGACACGTTCTAATTCATGTTGCAAATTTGGAATGGTGGAATGCATCAATTCACCCGCTTTGGTAAAATTTCCTTGTCGACGAGCTTGTTCCAAGGCCACTTGAGCATCCTGCAAATCCGTTTGTAGCGTTTTGACACGTTCCAATTCCGCTTTTTCTGCTTCCCATTCTTGCGTCAATCGCGCTTGTTCGGCTTGAAGTTCTTTTACCTGCGCGGTTACTTCTTTGAGACGAAGAACCGATTTCGCGTCCTGCTCTTGTTCCAAAGCGCTCTTTTCAATTTGCTTCGTCAACAAGTTGCGTTCCACATTCCACAGCACTTCGGGTTTGCTTTCTTGTTCCAATCGAAGCCGGCTCGACGCTTCATCAATGAGATCAATGGATTTGTCAGGTTGTTGTCGATCCGTCAAATAACGATCCGACAAATGCACCGCCGCCACCAAAGCTTCGTCTTGAATCCGCAACCCGTGATGCAGTTCATACGATGTCTTTATGCCACGCAAAATGCTCAATGTATCTTCAATATTGGGCTCGTTGACGTACACCGACTGAAACCGGCGCGCCAAAGCCGCATCTTTCTCTAAAATCCGATATTCATCCAAAGTGGTAGCTCCGACTAATTGCAAATCCCCACGCGCTAATGCCGGCTTCAACAGATTCCCCATATCCATACTCCCCTCACCTTTACCAGCACCCACCATGGTATGCAATTCATCCAAAAACAAAATCACATTCCCTTGGGCTTGCTCCACATCCCGCAAAACTCCTTTCAAACGTTCTTCAAATTGTCCCCGAACTCCCGCTCCCGCCATGAGTGCCGCTAAATCCAACGACAAGACTTTTTTGTGTTTCATACTTTCCGGTACATTCCCCGATTGGATGCGCGCCGCAATCGCTTCGGCAATCGCCGTTTTGCCCGTCCCGGCATTCCCAATCAAGACCGGATTATTTTTCGTCCGACGGGCCAAAATTTGCAAACAACGTCGGATTTCTTCCTCACGACCAATTACGGGATCGAGTTTGTTTTGTGCCGCGAGTGCCGTTAAATCGACGGTGTACTGTGAATAAAAAAAGAAATGAATGAGTGCGTGCGAAAACACTTTTCATAATTCTACAAAGTAGATTGACACAGAAGTAGTAACGTACCTGCTCCAAATAATGACCCGCTTTGTTACTTTCTGGATGCATCCACGGAGGAAGCATGCCATTGTTGGAGGACAGGCATCGTGATGCGACTACGTGCGAAGACGGAAGCAATAAGCCATCGCTGTGAAGGATCCTCGGAGCGATCATTTGACAGGAAACCATCCGCACTGTGCGGGGGTTGCGAACCAGTCGCGACAATAGCATTCTTTTCGTTGGATGTGATGAATAGGATCCTCAAAGACTGAAAGAATGAGCAAAACAATGAAGGAATGTATTCATGATCTTCAGGAGAAGTCGTGGAAATAATAATGCGAAGCCTTGTCGCTTGTCGTCGCAATCATGCGTGCGGGTGTCAAAAGGTGCGAACTGCCACGTGGAAGGTGGCAGTATAAGTAGTGTAGTAGTCATTAGCTTCCATGCGACGTGAGCACGGATCGTCCATTTCGCCTGAAAACCTTCAAAACTCATCATGCCGGAGGGCGTCTTCGTTCTCGGAACACAACTCACACGTCTTTCGACATTCTTCTCCCATGAACACTGGATTCTTTCGACATTCTCCACGACTTTTCCTATTAGAACAAGAGAAAATAGAGTGAGTATGAGATGTTCAACCTTACTCTGAACAATATAGAACGCACCAAAAACCACAATGCCCCGACAAATCATAGCACGTCTTTCGTTCAATGATCATGACTTGTGGACTAGTGTCGTTGGTAATCTTCCAACTCGCCAAACACGTATGGTCGGTCAACTTGTAGCGTCCGGGGGAGTCGCGTCGCGTATCGACCCGCGCATCGCGAATCCACCATTCGTGGGACAACATAGATCGATGATTCGCTTGTTCTCCCGCTGGCAACGTCATTTTGATGTGAGCTCGATTGCCGTGGATCCAATACACTTCCACCGGATGATCGTGTTGATTGATGAATTGAATGTCTACTTCGAGTTGTTCCCATACCCATTTGTCGAAAATTTGTCGATTCCGCGTCGTGAGTGTTTGGAAGGAACTGAGTTGAAGCGGCACGCCGCGTCGGGCCAAAAAGAAGACCGGTTCGGTGAGTGGTGCCGTGAGGCCAAAAAACTGTGCTAGGGGATGTTTGGGTGTATGATACCGAATTTGTACCGTCTGTAACAAATCTTCCCACCAGATTCCTTGACTCGACATACCGGCAAAGGGATACGGAAACACCATTTCATCATTGACGTGTGTTTCAATCATTCCGGGTTGTACGAACGAAATCAACAAACTACGTTCGAGAACATCCGCATCATTCAAGATGATAGTTTGCAATTGTTCCAAACTAACGACGTGCAAAACCCGTGATTGGGCCTGTTGGACATCGAAGCGATCTTTTAATCGTTGTGGACGAGCATAACTCCAAGTAAAGGTCCATTGATGTTGTTGTTGTTGTTGGCGTTCGGACGTTCGTCCCGTTCGGTCGTAACGTTGTCGAGAGGATGCGTCACTCAAAATTTCAAACGCCCGAGCGACTTGACGAAAATTTTCCGCCGCTTCTTCCGCCGGCAAGTGCGTATTCTTGTCGGGATGGGTATCCAAGGCTTTCCGGCGATAGGCTTGCTTGATTTCTTTCGTGGTGGCATGGCGTGTGACTCCGAGGATTTCGTACAAGTTGGTGTCTGGTTGTGCGAGGATGGGAAGTATTAATAAAGCGGTTGCGATGAAGCCCTGGTAGCAAAAATACAATAACGACTTCATCTCGATACTATGGTTGGAGAAAACAAAAAGATAATTTCATGATGGGGTTGTTCTGTGCTCTATTTTTCAGTTTGTGCCGATCTCATCGCGTTTTTTTTGGTCCTTTCATCGGCGCGGGTCTTTTGGCATTCCGTCGTCCGTATTCTGGCTTTAAGAAAACCCGGAGGCGGTAAATTTTAGGATGGTCAATTGCATTGTTGCTTCACGAGCATTTCATTCCATATCAAGCACTTTTTTAAAAACAGTAGAAACTTAACTTGTTTAACCAAAAGGAAAGGCAATGGCGTTCACGAGAATGACGATTTGACGTCGACTATGAATTCATGATTCATGACTGAAATCCAGTCACTCTAAAGTTGATATACACTCTGGCTTTATAGTGGAGTAAGGACAACGATCCGCAGGATGTTCGCCCCATAACGAAGCCGTGCGTGCAATGCAAATGGTGCTACATGAAGTTTTCGTTCTTAGTTCAACTTTTCATGTTTATCAATGTAGAAGAATGGGCGGAACTGAGTGAGAAAGGTCTACTCTATCTTCAGATGAGTTTACAGGTGATCCGGAGCGCATCATTAATCTCTAGTGCACATGGCTTATTGTTCGATGAACGCTCCCTAAAGAGTGACCATCGTTCCGTCTGTAGAAAACGAGATGAATAGAGAAAGAGTTGAATTTGAGATCACGAGCGTTTCCAAAAGAACGAAACATTAATCTGCAACCACGCGCATCCGACGACAACACGAATGACAACATCAGGGTATATTAAAGTTGAATTTTGTTAAAAGTCTTCAAAAATCTTCAGATGCCAGTAGTCAATGGTCACAATAAGATTTTCGTCATTTGTTGTCATTCATTGATTCATTCGTCGCGCGTACAGAGAGAGATAATTCCATCAGACAGTACGAATAACAACAGGGTTCTTCTCATAACACTGATAGTGTTCTGAAGGTGTCCTAAGATTTCTATCTTCCTTTGGAATCATCTCTCTTGTTTTGCGAGGATCACTCACTGTAAACGAAAAAAGCAATTGTCCACATACGCTGGATTCAGGCTCATTATATCAGTGTGTTTTGTTTCGATCCTTGTGATCCTTTTCGCCGTTTCTCTGTGTCAAAGACACAGCAATGAATGACTTACAGTTAACAAGACCGTATCGATCGAAATAGCAACCAAACCGATTCGATCAAGTCAAGTAGCGCATCGATAGCATTTCGTTGTTTGTTGTCGATCGATCTCGGAGGTCGGAGGGAAAGATTTTTGAATGGCGGCTTCCATCTGTGCCGTACAGCGGCCAGACGCCAAAGATCCTTCCGTTTCCCTGGCCGTCTTCCGTGTTTTCGTCAGCAGCTCCGTTCATTTTTTGCGACAGCTGCTTTTTTCTGCCGCGACATCGACACTTTTCGGTTTCATAGTTCGTTCGATCAATCCATAAGGGCAGTCCTATTAACAACTGTTTCCAACAATATACACAATAACATGTTCTTCAGTAGTAGTCTCGCCGTATTCCGTCGTACGATCCCTCAATTCCGTTCATTTGCGACAAAAGAATCCGGAACGGTCAAATGGTTTGATGTCAAGAAAGGATTCGGTTTCATTACACCACAAGATGGTGGAAAAGATGTCTTTGTGCATCAAACTGTAATTCATGCGAATGGATTTCGATCTTTGGCGGTGCGTATTCTCGTTACTGTGAATGTCAAGGAAAAATATGTCTCTCAACCTTTCAATACTGTCGTCTATATTTTCTCTTCTTTTCCGCCGTGTGCTTTTTTAAAATTGAACTCGCCACCTTTGCTACATTTCCGATTTTGTACACTACAATCATCACACTATCCATGCTGGAATTTCTCAGGAAGGCGAAACGGTCGAGTATACGGTGAATCACGACGAAAGCGGTCGTCTCAAGGCGACTTTGGTGACGGGTCCGATGGGTGCCTTTGTACAAGGAATGCCCAAACCCAGTTTCCGCGACAATAGAAACAATTATGGTAATACATCGAGGACTGGCGGTTTCGATGATGAGTGGTTGAATGATGAAAGTCCGGCGGATTACGAGGAAACAAAAGTCAGACAATTTGCACAAGAATTAAATTATGAGCTGTTTGAAGCTTCTGAGTAGAAAATGATACGCCGATTCACCTTTATTTTTTTCTTTGTTGCCATTCATTTGTATCGTAGCTAGGCGAGAAGTGATTGCGTCGAAAGTCTGGTTGATGGCAACCAGATCGATTAAAAATATCTAAAAAGCATCATTTAGTGGGTGAATTGACCTCATTAAAAATGATGACCATTCACAGTTGGATCGGCGGCTCTAGCGCGGGTCATTCTTTCCGAGGAGGGGGGAGCTTTGAGGATATTTAGCTTTTAAGCCAAGGAAAAATAAGTCTTGCATTTAGCTGGGCGTCCATCCTTCGTCGGCTCGTAGCTCGTAGCGGTACTGCGCTTCTAGTAGAACACGAAACGCGAATAAAGAAGACGCACTTTTTTGACTATGACGTCGGACTACTCTTTGATTGAGTGTTCAACGGTGCGCCATTGCGCGACGCGCCACGTCGTGAAAACGACTGGTTCTCGTGGTCGAACGACACTCCAACGTCATTTTGAACGCGCGAAAAGTGCGCGCGGTAACACTGTCGCGGAAAAAGTGCAATGCCAACGACACGCCCACCATTCAACTCTCTTTTTCGCCCAGCCATTCTTCCATTATTTTCTCGCATCACGTGAACGAGGTATGTCTTTGGAAAGAGCTTGCTATGGCTGCTGTATTTGTGTTTATGAGTCGGCGTTGAGACTGGGAAGGATAGAATATGACATTGATTGGCGCTTTTGTCGGAAGCGTTTGCGGCCGGAGATGCTTTTTCGGAGGAACGACGAATCTTCTGTCATTTTGCGCGTTCTGTACCCGATGGTTCTAACGTCACTTGTCTATTTTTTATTCTTCAATTGCTTTCGATTTTTAGAAAAGTTCAGATTTTGAATATTACTTGTGAATCATCATGTCTTTGGAAGATAAGTTTAGTGCTTTAAGTTTGTCCGATGTGCCCTCGGTCATCGAGACCGCCAAGAAGGACTTGAAGGGCGTGGCCGCTGGAATCGAAGCCTTGAAGGCCCGGTGTGAATCCAAGGAGGACAGCGAAGCCATTGCTGCCTTGAGTTTGGTGCAGAAAATGATGGAAGAAGTTCCGGAGGCTCAGGCGTTTGTCAAGGAATGCCTCGGGGCATGTACGTAACGTTGTGTTCTTCGCTTTGTCATCGGCGGCGACATGAAATGCTCACTTTTATCCTTTTCTATCGAATTCAGGCTTAATGCAAACCCTTCATAAGAGTGCCGAGGTGCGAAGCCAGGCCGAAGCGACCGCGTTCGCCATTTGCGAGAAAATCAACCCGTTCGGTATGAAATCGCTCTTGCCCCAGATTTTCGCGGCCATGCCCGTGGAACAAAAGTGGCAAGTGCGAGAATTGGCGCTCAAATGCTTAGCCAAGTTCAACAAGACTGCGCCGAAGCAGCTCGGAGATGCCCTTCCCGAGGTCATCCCCGAAGTCACCGCTTGCATGTGGGACACCAAGAAGCAAGTCAAGACGGCGGCCAATGAAGCTATGCAATCTGCGTTGGAGGTCATTGGAAACAGAGATATTGAACACATGACGGACCAGATCCTGAAAGCCATCACCACCCCCAAGGAAGTGCCCGAGATTATGCACAAAATGGCTGGTGTCACGTTCGTCCAATCCGTCGAATCGCCGGCTTTGGCCATGGTTGTGCCTTTGTTGCTTCGTGGACTTCGAGAAAAGAACACCGCTACTAAGCGTCAGTCGGCTGTCATTATCAATAACATGAGCAAGCTTGTCGACAATCCTCTGGATGCCGCTCCTTTCTTGCCCCTATTGTTGCCTGCTTTGGAGCAGAACGCCGCGTCCATTGCCGACCCCGAGGCTCGTGAGACCACCGAATTGGCTGTCAAGCAATTGCAACGTCTCAAGGGACTTGCTGATAAGCAAATGTCTGTCCGTGGTGACATTAGCAAGCTTGAAAACGAGTTCAAGTCGGCTTTCGGTATCCAAGATGGTGATGCTAGCACCGATCTTATTGTCAAGTTCGCCTCTACCATTGCCACTACCATGATGGACTTGCATTACATGGAAGACATGCAATGGAAGAAGCACGTTGCCGCTCAATTTACGGCTTTCTTTGATAGTGCCAAGTGCGAAGCTGCTACAGAAAAGGTTCGCGAGGAGGCCGAAAAGATGCTTGTCGTTCCCGAGGAAGACGATGAGGATGACGATGCCGAAGAATTGTGCAACTGCACGTTTACTTTGGCTTACGGTACCAAGATCTTGCTCCACAACACCAAGATGAAGTTGCTCCGTGGTCGTCGTTACGGTTTGTTGGGAACCAACGACTGTGGTAAGACTACGCTAATGAGAGCTATTGCTAACAACCAGGTCGAAGGTTTCCCCGACACCGAGACTGTCCGAACCGTGTTCGTTGAAGCCGATATTCAGGGTGAACAATCGCATCTTTCGTGCGTCGAGTACGTCTTTATTGATCCCAAGATTCAGGCCATGGGCATTTCCAGAGAGGAGGTCCGAACCGTTTTGGCTTCCGTTGGTTTCACTGAAGACGGAAAGGCCAAGCCCGACCACGCTGTGTCGACACTCTCTGGTGGATGGCGCATGAAGCTTGCCCTTGCCCGTGCCATGTTGCAAAAGGCCGATATTCTTCTCATGGACGAGCCGACGAACCACTTGGATGTCATTAACGTTGCTTGGGTAAAGAAGTACTTGAACTCGTTGACCGACGTCACATGTATCATCGTCAGTCACGACAGTGGCTTGTTGAACGACTGCTGCACGAACATTTTGTCTTTTGATAACCTCAAATTGAACACATTCAAGGGTAACTTGGATGAGTACGTCAAGGTCCACCCGCATGCGCGCGCGTACTTCACTCTCCAGACGTCTTCCAAGATGAAATTCAAATTCCCTCAGCCCGGCCCTATTGAAGGTGTCAAGAGTAGAGGAAAGGCTCTCATGAAAATGACCAACTGCACGTTCACGTACCCCAAGAACGAGAAGCCCACTCTCTTTGACATTACTGTGCAAGTGTCACTCAGTTCCCGTGTTGCTTGCATTGGTGAAAATGGTGCTGGAAAGAGTACCATGATCAAGTTGTTGGTCGGAGAGATTGTTCCCCAAGTCGGTGAGGTTTGGAAGCACCCCAACGCCCGTATCGCTTATGTTGCCCAACACGCCTTCCACCACATTGAAAGCCATTTGGACAAGACCCCGAACGAGTACATCCGCTGGCGTTTCGCGAACAACGGTGAAGATAAGGAAAGTTTGGTCAAGGTTTCTATGCAGTACACCGATGAGGAGATTGAGTTGCAGAAGAAGCCATTCGAGCTGCAAATTGTCGATGAGGCCAGTGGAAAGATCACCAAGGTTAAGAAGGTTGTTGCCGAATTGGTCGGTGGCCGTAAGCAGAACAAGTCGAAGGAGTATGAGTACGAAGTTCGTTACGCCGGATCCACCGTCGAGAACGGTGAATACTTGCCCGCCAAGACTTTGAAGAAGATGGGTTGGGAGAAGGCCATGAAGGCGGTCGATTTGAAGCTCGCTCAGCGTGCCGGTATGTTCGTCAAGCCCCTTTCGACCAAGAACGTCGAAGAGCACTTGGAGGGCTGCGGTTTGGCCCGTGAGTTCGGTACGCATTACCGAATGAGCGCCTTGTCGGGTGGTCAGAAGGTCAAGGTCGTTTTGGCCGCGGCCATGTGGATGCAACCGCACATT
Source organism: Fistulifera solaris (assembly GCA_030295235.1). Classification (NCBI taxonomy): domain Eukaryota; phylum Bacillariophyta; class Bacillariophyceae; order Naviculales; family Stauroneidaceae; genus Fistulifera; species Fistulifera solaris. Next base: position 175,795 of record AP026173.1, read on the forward strand.
GTGATTTTGGACGAGCCGACCAACTACTTGGATCGCGAGTCTCTCGGTGCTTTGGCTGGTGCGATTGAAGAGTTCGAGGGAGGTATTATCATCATTTCCCACAACAACGAGTTTGTGGGCAAGTTGTGTCCCGAGACGTGGTTGATGGATGCCGGACACTTGGAGACCAAAGGTGACGCCGACTGGATGTTGAAGCAGGACACCAAGATCCAGGACCAAGTCCAAATTACCGAAATGACGGATGCTGCCGGTAACAAGATTGAAATTCAGCAAGACAAGAAGAAGCTTTCGAAGAAGGAAGAGAAGGCCCTTATTAAGAAGATTAAGCAGAAGGTCAAAGACGGCGAGAAGTTGGACACGGACGAAGAAGAGTTTGCCTTTGAAAAGGATCTGTTGTAAACAGAAACACTATTAACTACTATTATAAGGTCTCATTACATGTTATTTCTTTCTTTTCGTTATCATGTGCTCGGCGAGTAGTACACCGTCGTAACAAATTTGGTTTTGTATCGTTGCGTGATCCCCAACACCATCATATTGTCTCGAATGGCCGTACAATACAAATGATTCAATGCCACATGCTGCGGCACCGGCAAGGCGGCCGTATCTTGCAATTGCGGCGGTTTATTGAGAATAATGTGTCGCAAATGAGGCGGCAGCGGTGGCGGTTCTTTTGTATAATCATCGACATCGGGCATGAGATTCGAAAAGACTTCTCCATCTTGATCGGGTTGCTTCTTGAGAGAGCCCGTGGTCGCATTATCATCACTGAGATCGCCGTCGGAATCAGCCGACGGCACGGACACAATCGTTTTGCCGTACATGGCGGCCGTCCGTTCTGTTTCAAAGGTTTTATCGCCGGTATAGGCCTTGAAGCCGGTGACATCAATGAAATTATTAATGCGCCCTTCAATATCGGCGACCGTCGGTTGATCCGGTGCGAATCGCCATTCATCATCCACAATGAATTTGAAGGCGTGTTTGCCTCTTTTCAAATTGTGAATGTACGTAAAGTCATTGCCGGACCGGTGCATGGGAATTTGTCGACTCCAATTGTTAAAGGTACCCGTTATATACACTTGTCGACCCCCGTGTTCCCAACGAAAGACGGTCGGGACGGCATCATCGTCCAACCAATTGTCGGGCTCGGTCGTATCCATCATGACGGTATCGCGGTATTCTTCGACCGGCGGCGCCGGGGTGTCGCCGTAACCCACGTAACTGCTGCCGGGAATTTGTCGTGTTTCGTGTGGTTGTCCTCCCGCGTTGGCTTGCAGTGGTGCATTTCCCATTATTTAATTAGTGTGTATTGTAAATTATAACGAAGGAAAGACACAGAAGGGGAAGGATGATTGATTGATGAAAGGATAAAGACTCTTGTTGTAACGCATTAATCGTTACATAAAAGAGAGAACGAGACGGCGTATTTTTTTGACACCGCTGTTCGTCCGTCATGACGGTCCACAGTATGCGACGAGTTGCCTGACCGGCACTAGTCTGACAGTCCATCCGGATAGGCCCCCACGACGACGACGACGACCTCGATGATCGTCCCGTCATTTTTTTTTGGAAAGTTCAACGCGTGTGTGTTGACTTTCCTTGATATTCTAGTCTATTGTTTGATTTCATTCTATTTTTCGTTGCTGCATCAATCCTACTAATAACTTCTATTATACTATATCAAAAGACACACAGGCATGGATCGTATATTCGCGATTCAACAAGAACGTCTGTATCAATGGGATACCGTGTACCGCTTACTGCAAGCCTTACCTGTATTAGGCCATCCGGCGGAAGCCGTCGAGCGTCTGCAACAGCATTTGCAAGAACTGGATGCCCACCAGGATTTATTCGACAAGCTACAGACACTACCGCAGACGACTCCCCAAGATCACTGGATCTGGCAGCAAACGATGGTAGCACTGTTGCAAAAAACGTTGCAACAAGAACATGAAGCCTACCTTACAATCAACGATCGACCCGTCAAGAGAGCGCGGTATGCCGTGATCGACCGATAAAACTGTACTCTCGCTACTGTCAGTGATCCTTCTATGTGTTTTCTTTGTTGTGGTGAATTGTTCAAGTGCTTCTCAGTCATCACTACCTTGCCAGAGATACTCATCTCTTCGCTACATTGAGAATGATTCGACTCTGAATAATATAATAGTTGTATGAATATCGCTGTCTACTTTTCTTCTTTTCATCAGCTAAGCGGAAACACTAAATCTTGAATATATTTGAGAAAATCAAAAAAAAGAAAAAAGCGGCATCATTTCTCATAGAGCAATGCATCAAAAATAAATAGTTAAGAGTAGTAGTAGTCTAGTACTATGGATTTCACAAAGTTTCGGCCCGCACATAACATCTTCTGATCCCCAATAACCTAATATCCACACAAAACACTTTTACGAGCTCCAGTCCCAGGGCTCTTTCCGGGAACCATTGTCATTGGGTGACAAGGGCGATCGCCAGGACGAATACGAGCCGGGGGCACCGAGATCCGAACGATACGTGTCGGGACGCCAGAATCCGTCGTAGCCACCGTAATAATAGCGATCGTCGTATCGTGGGGGAGGATAGTTGTAATTGTTGTTGTACTGCGGTCGCCCCGGAGGATACATTCCATTGTTGTTGTAAGGTGGTTCCCGGTAGTAATAGTTGTCTCGTGGTGGTCCATAACCCTGTCCGTTTCTTTGACTCTGCTGACCGTAATCATATCCGCCATTGTTGCTGTACCGCTGTGTATCGTAATTTTGACCGTATGGCTGATTTCGAGAACCGCCATATTGCTGAAAATCGTTGTCTCGATTGTATCCCGACTGTTCCCTCCGAGAACCTTTGGATTGTTGCGAGTCACCGTCACGCGAATTTCCCGTCTGATCCGTTCTCGATGGAGAAGAATTACTTTTGCGGCAGGCCAAGAGGCATATTTATCATCCACCATTCGGCCATTATACCTGCCGGATCTGATATCATACTCGGGCGGTCTCTGATTGTACCCTCGCGGATCCATTCGGGGATCCATTCGAGGGTCCATGTAGGGATCTCTAGCGTAAGGACCCGGTCCATAGGGGGCATCAAAACCCCGGTCGTACGGATTGTTCGGGATTCTCGCCCCTCGTAAAGCATCACCTCGATTGAAATTGGCCGCGTTATCCGACCACGAATTTGTTTCTTTGATCCTCACCCCCTTGAGCGTATCCGCTGGATTGAAGACGGCGCCTTCTTCCACATTGAGTGAAGATCGCTGACTTGGTGACCGATTCTCGTAATATCCATTGCTCTCTGGTGGTGCATTTGCATTGTTGTAATTGTCAGATGACCTTCGTGGATCAGGTCGAGGTCCATTTTCCCGGGGTCCATTCTCCCGTCGTTCCGACGAAAAGATATCTTCGGTCACACCGCGGGCAAAGTCAAATCGTTTTCGTTGCGACGGTGCTTCACCGGGAACACCGATCCGCGTAAAGCCGCGATCCGAAGGCGGCCCCATGTTGGGGCCCGGAGGTTCACTGTCGTCCACCATTCGCGATCGCGGATCCCAGGTCGCCCCGGAGGCGGTGGACCCGGCGGTGGACGACGGGGTCCGCGACTTCCGGGTCGTGGCATAGGAGGACTCACATTGCGTGGCGTTGGTTGTTCTTTGGATCCTTTCGGAGTTGGTTCTTTCCCTAAATTCGCGGCGAACGGGAGAGGATCGCCTTCGGGAGACGACCGTCGTCGCGGCGAATTGTCACTGCTTGATGCCTTTGACGAATTGTCCTTTTTCTTTGACGGCCCTCCCTTGGAAGCATTGTTCTTCGAACTCGAATTATCGTTATTGTTGTCGTCGTTTTCCGCATTTCTCGCTAAACTCGTCCGTTTTGACAGCCGCCCTACTCCTGTTGTAGTGAAGGACGATCCGCCGTCGAGCGCTAATAATATTAGCAGAAGACGATACACCTTCATGTTTATTACAAACGAGTCTGTTAAGAGAGAATGATAGGCAATCAACGAGACGACTTATTGGTTTCTCAACAAAAACGGAATGAAGCAAACGAGATGTCATCCTCGTTTTGAAAAAAAGAGGCGCGGGCTCGCTTTCCATCGCCAAAGGGAAGCCCGGGCCGCGACTCTGGTTCTTATTTGGTTCGCTAATAAACTCCACTATAGCACTAAATAATAAAAGAGCGGGACTTATCCTCGAACGCAAAAATGCATCGATTACGTCATACGCGGATGAAAGTGACGTACGGAAGAAATCCAGAAACGATACTACTCTTCGCATTACAGTAGAATGCGGTACTGGGCCAAAGGCTATCCTTATCCCTTATCCGATTGCTGATGAGAGTTTCCAAAGTGACGTCGCCTTAGCATTCAACCTTTAATCTCTAGAGGTTGCAATTGATATTTTGGAGCACTAAATAGATTTAAACGGTTAAGATAAACAACTGGTAAGGTAATGGATGCCCATGACTATCATTCCGTCGACTTCTATTCCCTGTATTGCTCCCAAACGGTCATGCAGAAGAGACAATTCGACGCTTCCTGCATCCTTTTTGTGGACCAGAGGCCCTTCATTCTCGCTCGTCAACTAAGGCGGTGATATGGTCATGGTGAACCCCGCCGTATTGGGAGTGAAGGCTGATCAGAGACAGGTGCCACGAAAGCCCAGTCCACCTTGATAGTTTGCCGCAAAATTGTGTTCCGTGCATTCGATTGATCGCATCTTGAGCATCGGATTGCTCCTGGAACTCGATGAGAGCGTATTCTTTGGCTGTTCCGTTCAAATTACGATGCAATTTCACGCTTTGTACGTATCCAAAGTCGGAAAACGCGTCGAGTAGATCCGACTCTCGTGTCTCGCGAGGCAAACCCCGAACAAAGAGGACCCAGCCATTGCGCGATCGTATAGGACCTGGCCTCAATCGTTCCGGTTGTTCATGGCGAGACATGCTCGGGAATTGCAAGCAATCGAACGGCACCGCTAAAAGTATTTGCTTCGAATGGTGCCGAGGAAATCGTCTTCGGTCGAGATGATGACGGTGTGTTTTGCGTTGACGTAGTAAACCGAAAAACAAGTCAGTCGCAGCAGATGGCCAACCCCTTGTCTTCAATACCCATTTCCGGCTGCCACGTACAAAACTGCAAGCAGTTCTCGATGAATACTACAGAGTGTAGATGAACTTCAATGTTCCGTACTGACAAAATTTATGTTTCTGGTTTCCAGTTCCAACTTTTACATGGCACTCTAGCGTAAAATGTACCAGTCGGAGTATCATCGGAATACTTGAGGACCGAGGACCGCGACCGAGAAACTAAGGTGCTGAAGCCAATCCGGATTTTTGTGCGTCCCCTGACCCTGCAGCTCTCTTTGCGCTTCAACAATGTTCAGCTGAATGCCTTTGTTTTCTCTTTTTGGAATGTTACGGGTACTTGTTTCAAGTACAATCCTGTTACGGTTTATTGTTTCGCCTTGTTTGGATGTTAATCGCATTCCCACTCTTTGAGATGAGATAAAAGATTTCGACAAAACAAGAAGTTGGTACTTTGCCTTATTTAGTAACTTTTCTGAATTTTATGTTAGTGCTAGAAGTTGCATTTGAGATTCTTAGTGCATGTCTCGAAAAAATGAACGAGACGGATTTCTTAACGCCACCGCCCGGCATCTGAGCGGCCCTCTTGACGACTTCCACTACTTCGTGCATCGTATCTACCGCCGCCAGGGTATCCGCCGGCATCGCCTCCGCCAAATCGACGTTGTTCACCTGTTCCTCCACTGCTGCCGCCAGTATCACCAGACCGGCCGCGCAGCGGGCGGCACGTACTTGCCCACTTTCTTCTTACGATCCTCGTCCATTCGTTTGAGCTCCGCCTGGCGCCCTTTTTCTTCGGCGGCTTCTTTTTCGCGTTTCGCTTCCTCACGCTTTTGTTTTTCTTCTGCTGCTTTGCGTTGCTCTTCTTCAGCTTTTTGCCGAGCCTCTTCTTCGGCTTTGCGCTTTGCCTCGTCTTCTTTGCGCTTACGGGCTCGTCGGAATTTAGCACGTTCGGCCTCCGCTTCAGCATTTCTTTCCGCTTCTGCGCACAAAACGCTGTGCTCTGCTTCGCGCCAGGTCATGACCATGTCCTCGAATTTCTGACAGTAAGAAAAGACTGAATGCGCCTCCAGTGCCTTCTTGGCTTCAACATCCTCTTCCCACCGCTTCTTTGCAATCTTGACTTTCTCTTCGTTTTCCTTTTCATAGAGATCCCGGTCGTGGTTGACTTTCTCTTCGTATTTCTTTCTAATGAGTGGCAGTTCTTCAATTCGGATAGCCCGTACCAAATAATCCAGCTTCTTCGCTACTTCTTTTGTTTTGCGCTCGGCTTCTTCCTTCTTCTTGTTGAGCTTTTCTTGATGCTCTCGCTGAAGCGCTTCGGTGTCAATCTGTGAAATCTGTTCATCTGTCATAGCTTCAGTGTCCTTGCCCATTGCGGTCAAAAAGCGTTTCTTTTCTTGATTGTCCAATTCCTGCTGAATCTTGCGCTGCTTTTCCAACTCACGCAATCGCTGTTCACGGGCAATACGCTTTTCTTCTTCCGCTTTGCGCGCCGCGTCTTCCTCGGCCTTGCGCTGTGCAGCTAGTCGCAACTTCTCCTGTACGTCACGTTCCGCCTGTTCCTTGCGCTTTTCAATGAGCTCTTTACGTTTCAACAATCCGGTATGATCATCGTCAAGAGATTCACGAATGCGCTGATATTCACTCAAACGGTCTGTCGGTGCGGGAGGGTGAATGCTTTTAGCAACTTGTTCCAGCGACTTGCCCAAAACCGTCAATTGTGATGAATTCCAATCGGTAGTGGCGCCAAAGCGTAAGCAACCCGCACGGTGGTCAATGCGGACGGTGATGGCCTTAGTCTGGGTAAATTGCACCAAACTCTTTTCAATCTGATGAAACGTCATACCGGTGGTCAATCGTTGCAAGTAGTCCAAGCTTACAGTATGGTAAGCTTGATTGAGATTGACAATTAACCGAAGAAGCAAGACGTTTTCCAATGGCTTGACGTAACGTCCCAAAGTATTGTCTGCAATACCAGTATCCTGATCGTACGTGGAACCGACTTCTTTCTGCAGACGCTGTAGCAACGGTTGTGTCTGCTCGACCATGATGACAGGATCCTGAGTTTGTTCCAAGAGGTTGTAAAGATCGCGCAGATAGTCAGGAACCTGGTCCAACAAGTTCTTGCTCTTAATTTCTTGAAGGAGAACCTCGCGAGTGGGATGGCGCGTGTGGAATCCAAGCAAAACGGCCATTCGTGACATCTTTTGCTTCATAACGTCATCCTGAAAGACCCCGCCACCATTCGAGTTGTAATTCGGAGGAATACACAAGGCAGCCAACAAGACAGCGCTCGCTTGACGCTGTTTTATTTCTTCGCTCATACCTCGGTGAAACTCTCGGCACAAACTGTAGTACTTGTACCAAGCAAAGGCGTGGAACAAGTAGTTTTCGGAAACCCAAAACAAGGTAGTAAGCTTCTCGTAGTAGGCAGCCATCAACTTGGCCTTTGGAGGTGTCTTGCCACGACCAATCTGTAGAATGTTGTAAATATCCTCAACTGTACGAAAGCCTTCAGTGTAGCGATGTAACACACTAGCCGTTTCAAGCTGTGCGAAGCGCGTCTGCAGATGCAATTCGACACTGTCTTGCGACCATCCTTCCCAACCTCGTATCTGAAGTAAGAGGAAAACGTAAGGAAGTGAGAACACTACTCATATTAAATTATAAGATCATGTCAAGTCGCCTACGCACCTTATTGGATTTGATGTCATCGTCCCCTCCGTACTGACGCAAGTTTCCTAGATGAAGACGAAGCATGTCACACAAATGACGGAACTCCATGCGACGTTTGTACGTCTGACAAAACTGCAAAGCGTTTTGAGCAGCAGCATGATAAACGAACTCCAACTTGGAGTTGGATCGCAAAATATCAAGGATCGCTCGATAAGTTTCCCAGAGGAACTTGAGCGAAGGCAGCAACACCGTAGAATCACGTTGCGATTTCGCCGGGTCCGTGCTCATAGTACTCAATAGAATGGCTTGTGGGCTAGCCGCGAACCCCTCCTCTTCGTCATCTTCTTCGGCGGTTCGACTTTCTAGCTCCATCGCAAACTTTTGTGCTTCATCGCATTTGCGCTCCGCTTGCTCCATCAAATAACGAATCACCTTTTCCAAGGAGCCCGGTGCCTGCGACTGACTCAAGTTACGGTATTGGTGCAATCCATCCTTTGCTTCGCGCGATTTGTGCAGATCTAAACACAAATCGAGATAAGTGATCATGATTTGCTCGTAAGCGGGGCTCCAGGTGCGGTTGCGACGATTGCTCAAAACCTCATGCAACAAAGCGAGTGCAGCGTCTTCCTGCCGAATTTCCCGTAACTCCTGGGCCCTTCGGAGGGCTAGCTCCGGCTTGTAATGAAAGCTGGACATTGTTGCGCTTGTCAAAAGATCCAACAAACAAATAATGCAACTGCGTAAAATGAAACCGCTTTGAATTTCATTATTTAGTTTCATGGCGGCAAAAGCAAGCAGCGCGGGTTTCCTCGTCCGCTCGTCCTCTTTTAGGCTCATAGCCTGTCTAGTTCTCTTACTCTATGTCTGACAGTGAAACATTGGGTCACGGAAAAGCTGCAGTCACGCCTCGGATTTTGTTTGGATGTTGCATGTTGCTGGAATGCTAGGTTTTTTTCTTTATAGTCAACTGCTTAAGATGATCGAAAAATATAATGCTTTCCGCTCTCCAATTCCAGCTGAAAACGCGGAAATGAAACGCTGTTTTGTAGGCGAATATTTGTTGTGATCAGAGCACGAATGCCCTTTTCACTTTATATATGTACATGGTACTTCGTTCTCATAGGAACGCGAGAAAGCCGACACGGCATGGAGATTTTCGCAATCTTTAATCTGCTTTCAGGTTTGTTGGAAGCATATTGCTAAACGGTCAGATGAGGTCTTTAGGAATGTAGCTGGTAAAACAAATTGTTAGTTCGTGTCGCCGGGAGAGGCAGAAAAATTCACGATCAATGTACTTATGCAACTCCATTCAACCAAACCTCTGAACTTTGCCATGACATGAAAACGAGGGCCACGGAAACGTGTTTGAGGGCAAAACATCTGAAAATCTGTTTAATGGGCAAAACATAAGATTAACACAATCCGAATTCACCAGCCGAAGTCAGGCGGAGTAGTTACGAAGTACCAGTAACACTTGTCACGATCTCTTTGTTTCCTTCTCTCTGTAGAATAAGGCAAAAAGGTAGTTTGTTTGAGTTAAGGACGTTTAAAATTTGGTAAATTTTATACGCCCTTAGTCTAGTCTGAGTCTCTGTCGTCTGACGAAAGCACAAAACCGGTATCGAAAATCGAGACTGAGTCTTGGACGTGGGATATTTCGAGCAACTATAGATTTCGAGGCGTCCGCAATTTATCCTCGTCCAGCGTCGTAAGACCTTAAAGGGGCCCCAAAGCTCAGCTGCTCATTAGTATGGAATTAAAAGAATTGAATAGCAAGGTTTATAATCCGCGATCTGTAAAAAGTGTATGTGTAATGTGTAATTGTGTAATGTGTACATCCTACGGCGAAGGTCTCTCAAGACTCAAGAAAGGCTAAGAGCTAAGAGTCTATAGAGGGGCGTAAACAATAACGACCACAATGTCCGTAAGTTACATATGCAATTTGCAATGCTAAATGCCACGTACGTGGTACGTCTAAGGTGCAAGCTTGGGTATAAGATGAAAGAAAGTGGTTACTTGTATAGAAAAGAAAATGGTGTTCTTGATACCAAAAACCAAAAGTCCTTCTCTTATTCCATCCGCAACAAATGCCCCATGACCCGTGACTCAAATCTCAATTATCGTCCAAATGTCGAATGTTATTGACAATAGGCGTAGTCTAGAGAGGTCTATTTAGCGCAGCAACGATCTACGATCTAGAGAGAGCCTCTTGTAGCCTCTAGCCTCTCTAGCACTCTAAACTCTAAACCTTATCGCACCAATTATCATTCCCGCTGTATTTCTTGATGTCCATTGTAGCTTGTAGGTAGTCGGATATCGGATATTCGCTGTAAAGTCAAATCGCATTATTTCTTAGAACACACAGCAGTATAGATTACGCCTTCAAGACTAACGATTAGCGAGACATTCGGCCATTTCCGCTGCGTGGTTCTAAGCTAACGATTGGGCAATTTAGCTTGTCTTCTCCTGTATCTTGTGCCCTTTCCTTTCTCTTGAATTCCCAAATATCAAGCGGAGTATTAGGTTCTACATACAAAAGTATATCTCTAAAGAATACATCCCTGCAAGAACAAAGGCGTCAGTAATGATTTGCGTCTGTTAAGTCCAATGTCCAATGTCATGAAACTTCGCCGTTTTCCGCTGGCTGGAACGCTTGGGACTTGGGATCAATCCAAATACGCGTTTACCTTTTTGTGCTATATGGCAAAAAAAGTACGGAAGGCGAGACCCCCGAACCGACTTAAAGCTTAATTAAAGCCGCGATCAAGTTAATAGCTAAAATTCTAATACTGTGTACGTTCTGAACCATAGTAACAATTAGAGGACATCACAGGCTTTATACCACCTGCATGGCGGGATTACGACTCTTGCCAAACGCCAAACGTTCTTTCGTGCACTTTGTACGACCATTCGTTCCGTACAATTACACACACAGACAGTGTTTTTTCGGCAGAAAAAGCGGAGGCCCAACAAAAAAATCGTTTGGCAGGTCAAATCAATCAATCGACGCAATCATCCTCTTTGTATTTATTACATCGCTACCCGTTCGAGATCTTGCACGACTATGGCACCACTATCATCAACTCGAAACGACAAACGCATCGTATTAAGCCACGAGAAGAGCTCTCATGCAACAGTCAACAAAAGGACGCCTTCCCAGTTTCTGTCGAGGATATCCAGCAAACGATTCGATTGCGGTCTTACAAGTGAAGTTACTGACTCTCAGTGCACGTCTCTTGACATGGATGCTAAAGATCTCAGTCAACATCGGTTCTTTGTCGATCGTCTAATTTCACCGTCTCGGGATGGAAGCCGAAGACAAAGTGTTTCCTCTCCTCCCAGCAAGCCGGTTCGCAGAAATAGTAACGAAAGCGGTGAAAGCCTCGGTGCGCATCAAGACGGTGATGATCGTTTAGACAGCCTCAGCTACGACAATGAAGAAAATTCGTTATTGTTTCTTTTCAAGGATGAAGAGGAAAGCGTTCCGAGCATGCCAGATCTCATTCGACGCTCAACCTATCCAGAAGTACCAACCCGGAAGCCTTGCAGTCCATCTGCGTACGAGACGCTTTCGTTTTCTCCCAAACAAAAGAAGAAGACTTTTCAAATTCAGAATGCTCCACCAAGAATCATTTATATTACACTACAAGATCAAGCTCCGCCCAGTGACGACGATACCTTGTCATCCGGAAACACAGGTACCGAAGAAGGCGTTTCGAATTCGATGCCTATTGTTATAAAAACCAAGTCTTATTCCATGATGAGTGAAAAGAGTTCAGCGCAGTCGCCTTCCAAACCAGTCCGAAGATGCTTTGAAGATGATCCAACTCCAAGAAATGCGTCCTTTGGATGCTTCCAAGGCTTTACTTCCCCTAAAATGCTTCCTGGAATTGCAACCACCGCTATCAAGCCTACTGTTTCGAATGCTGAGAATGATATCGCATGTATGCACCATGTAACAGAGAAGATTAGCCTACTATCATCTTCCTCGAATTCACCAATCGTTAAAAAAGACGCAACGCCGTCGCCGAAAGCTGATCTTCGAGAACCCACTGCCAAACTCAACGGTTCAAATCGAGAAAACCCTTCAACACCTTCCGATGACGAACTGGGAAGTCCCCTCCTCGAAAAGCCTCGCTTGTCACGCAAGAACATGTTCTTTCAAAATTTAAAATGGGACGATAGCAAGGCCAAGCAATCTAGCAAGGCCCGGCGAAAGCGAAATACGAAGAATCCAAGACTACCGAAAGAAGGAAAACCCGAGTGCTCGGCATTGCACATTCCAATGCGATCTGTCGATCCCGGTCGCGCAGATGTGCCATGTAATAAACAACGACACGACAGAAAGAAACAGATTCCAAGGGATGAATTAGTACCCGCTGTTTCACTTGATCCGCCACCACAATCTCCGGCTCTTTCTGAGGTGACTGGCAACTCGCCCCTGGAACACTGCTGCCGTTGGCATTCATCTCCCAGTGTCGGGCAAAAAATGTTGTCAAAAGAGCGTATTCTTCTGAACGCATGCCGGGTAAACCGAAAAGAAGCTCCAGTAGTCGACAGAATCTAACGCGCAGGATTCGTCTCGACAGGACAGTTGGGTCAATAACATGCCGACAAATTCAGCCAGTTCGCAGTTTTGATGCAGATCTGATGCGTGACTGCGTGAAGGATATCTATTCAAGGAATCCACTACTCTTGGCACGTTCTTATCCAAAGGAATCAGCTCATCATCTCAACCTTTCTATTTCATCGTTACTGGTCTCTAATGATGGATATCACAAAAGCCCGGCTGTGACATGATATTCCCTTCCCGGAAGCAATGCTTGGTTCGTTGAAAGACGTTCGACGATGTCATCTGGCAGCTAATAAGCAACAAGGATGCTCTCCGCAGTGCACCTGCATGACAATCACGGAATGTAAGTTAAGGGGTATGACGACGAGGTCCTCGGCGGATAGACTCTCGGTCTTCAGCATTTTCTCGACTGTAGATGTTGAGCTTTGTGAACAAGGGTAGCGAAATACTTGAATGCTGGATTTGACCTACGCGTCGACACGCAGCAAAATTCAATTCACGCTTCTAAACGGTAATCTTCAAAGTTCAACTAGCTAAATATTGCTTAAGCGAAGAGAAAAGCACTTCCGCCTTCATTGATTGCATAGGAAAACTTCGTTCGCATTTCGTCTTCACTCTCGTAAACAGGTAGATCCAAGGAATTGAAACAAGTGTGCGCCGACATCAGAGCCCCTTTCGTCCCGCTCGCTTTGTGAATGCTGAACTTTTGAATTCCGCGCATACCTTGAAGCTCCGCAAAACCAGCCAGGGGGGACCTTAGAAGATCCTGTAACGAATTGCAAGAATGCAGCTTTTTCGTTACGCGAGAGCGAAAACATAATTTTCCAAAACCATTCGATTTGCTCGTCGGTAGCTTTCCAGCCTACATAGTCAGTGTTTGCTTTTAGATCATCGACGTCGATATCAGGCATGCCCGAAATCAGAAGCTCAAGCTCGCGAGGGGTAAATATAGAAATCAGTTCCGGGCTGACGAGCTCGTAAAAACCGTCTAGGTAGGCTTTGATTTGATTTTTGATTGCAGTTGTCATGCGGTGCTGGCATACAAGTTTGACGTACTTTTCCTTGTTCTCGTCCACTACAGGAGTTTTCCGTCCATTCGGAACAAGATCAATGACTTGGCTTCTGCCGAACGAATGATCCTCGATGCTGAAAGTAAGATCCAATCCAATGTCTTCGAGAGGATATTCCAAAATAGTCTTCAAATTGCGGTAGTAGTCCGGGTCGATTGCTTCCATATCCTCGTGAGTCGGTTCTACGCCAAGCATATGCTTGTAGAGGCTACGTGTAAAATGAGCGTCGAGAAGAAAGCCGTCTACAACTGCTTTGCCCACAATGCGCCCGACAAAGCGGAAGTAGCTAAGATGGTCAGGATTAATGCTGCTGTTTGGATTGGGCTGAAATGTGCATCCATCCTCTGTAGCAGTGAATAAGGCATAATTAGGGTTGAAGATCTCTTTCGCAAGAATAGCAAAAAATTCACGCGATAACCCTCCTGCATCAATGCCTTCTTCGTCCCTGAACGTAATGTGAAGGCGACCACGCATCTCCTCGGCATTTCGGAGTCGGAGCTGATGATAGGCGTCTTCAAATACGTACTTCCGTCTGATTCCAAGTCGTAGACTTTGGTGACCATGTCTTCTGCTCACTTGTTGCCGAAGCCGTCGCACTTGAGATCTAAACCATTGACGCTTTACGTCAAAATCAAGAAACACTCGACAGCGAGGAACTTGAACCAAGCATCTTAGCGCCTTATCAAGAAGCCCGGGATTGTTTCGAACGAGTGCGTTGAGAAGCACTTTGTGCCTGGAAACAAACAACAAGACACTTTCCCCTTCAACCAGGTCTTTCAATTGAATTTCTTGTCTGGAATGTAGCCCTTCCGTGCCCTCGATGTCAACAGGGCGGGTCACGCTTGCATTGGCAACAAAGAATGCTTCAACGCTTGGAAGAAAGCGGGTGAGCAAGCCTGCTGCACTATTTCGTAGTTGCTTGGCTTTATTTCCGTTCTCGTCGTTGTGTTCGTTGTCTTCGCCTGCTTTATCAGCTAAATCTTCAAAAGATTTTACTCCTTCAAGCACTTGAATATCCGTGAGACAGCCAGAGAGTTCCTCCCATAGTCCACCAAACTCCATTTGGCGCAACAGATGGACCAGCTCATCCGTAACAAACATCACGTTTTCTGTCTTTCGACTAATTTCATCCGCTCCGTCACTGCAAAGCGCTTGTAACGTCTGTAGGACCCGAAGCAGTTTCAGCTCATTGGTACTTGTCGACAAAGTAATGGAATTGAACACTCCTGTATCTTGATTAGTTTCTTCCCTTTGAAAATCTGCAGAGGTACTTTCTTGTGGCTTCTTCTGTGTCAATGACGCTTCCATTCGTATCTTCAGACTTCGTAAATCACGTAGTGCGTCAATCCCTAAACCGTGTGCAATAGAAGCAAGCTCGGATAGAACGTATCCTCTGTTACTTTCGACTCTGCACAGCCTCCTCACTATAGTGTTGACTTTACCGAATGCAGAATCTCTGCAACTTTCCATTCTTAAAATAGAACAAAGAAGCTGTAGGTAAGAAGGGGGTATTTCTACCCTTGGAATATCAACATAAACTTTTCCTGAGGTTTCGGCTGCATCAAGATCGCGTTGCGGGATGTTAGTCTCTTCATCCGGTAGCCGTGCGATGTGGGAAAAAGGCGAGACAGCACATTCCAAAATAGAAAGAAGAAGTTCGATATTAGTTGAGCTTTTGAGAATCGCTTGATTTCGTAGCAATCCGATGAACTGCTCAAGCGGAGTCTTCTCGACAAGTTCGTCCCATGGCAAAAGGGTTTGTAGACAGTATCTTGGCGAGTTCTTACAGAGCTGGGTGACCGTTTCCAGCAATCTTGTTACCACGATTGGTGGCAAGGTGGTATCATTGAATTGTAAAACTGATGGAAGATTTGCAGCCACCGAGGTTGAGTTGTTAAAGCCGTGTCGATGCCTAAGCAGCGACGCGGCCATGCTACGTTGAAAGATTCACCTTCGAATGCATCCGGAGTCGCTCCTAATAGAGTTTCTGGTGGAATTTTCGACGAGTCACGAAACAAATCATCCATTGCCCTTCGCCATTGGTCCGAAGGCAAATATGTCGAACTGAACTGTTCCACTGCGGCGGATAATCTTGCCGGATTTGCGTTCAGTAAAGCCAGAAAAGCGGTAAGGAAAAACTCGCGTAAACTGGGGATGCTGCAAAAGTTTTGTATAACTTTCTGCATTAGTCGTTGCGGACGTATTGGGGAAACCAGAAAAAATAGCTTGATGAAAAGCTTTACGTCGCTCTTACAAACAGGTGAAAAAAGCGAACTGGGTAAATAGACAGTATCGTCTAAATCCTTTTCGACCTTGAATTTTCCCGTTCGCTGTCGTTTCTTCTGACTGGGCAATTCACTAACAGTTCCTCGTCCTGTTACAGCGAGTCTTGAGGAATCCGTTCCGTCACCGCCGACTGCATTCCCTTGCTGCGCACCGTCAACGTTCTCAGCGAATAGCCTACCATCCCTAAGGCCAGATGCTCTTTCACGCAAAACTTGTGCTTCTGCAACTACATCCGGCGGTAGGCTACTAAGAACACTACTATCCGCAGTAAGGAGAACTTCTTCTCTAAGTCCTGGGGCAAGTGACGCAATGAAGCTTGCAGTGTCCATTTCTTCCGCGTGAGATGGGTCCGCAACCCCATCTCCTTCGATTTGCTGTCTTGCGCGCTCTCTCTCGATTCTATCTTGTTCAATGATATCTCTTCTAATGTCCTCCGGCAGCTCTGCAAGTACAGACGGGTCAAGCGTCGACTCGCGGAGTTGCATTTCAAGCTCTTGGGTAGCATTGTATTGGGAAACACAATCATGCTGCATTTCCACAGGGAGGCTATTGAATACTTCAGGATCAAAACCCGGAGGACAGACTAATCCATTGCTATTTTCTGCGTGGATTGGTATTGTTCGGTCAGTCTCTACATTGTCGGTGTCTGTTGTAGCAACGGTAACACGCAGCGAGCTTTCTTCAACGGCGGGAGCGTTGATCGTATCTCCTTCTGGTTCATGCTCCATCGACTCTGCAAGCGCATGATCATCACTCTGTCTTTCAGCGGATTCGGGATCAGAAGATGGCCTTTCGACTGAAAGCGCGATTTGTTCGTCACTAGGCGACAGTCGCAGACCAGCTTCCAGAGACGACGCCACATGATCCCCTTCACTGTTCACACTCTCATGTTCATTGGCACCATTACTATGTAATTCAGCTTCAAGGTGTGTATTTGCAGGAAGGGGGTCGGGCCCTAGAACTGGTTCGGTAGAATTTGTATCCATGTCGACTTCAGATGAGTTCATTGTAGCTGCCTGCTGTTGCAATGGCCTCGACTCGTCGCTCGCCTCTCTCAAAGCTCGCTCGAAGACAGAACTGAAATCCTGAGCACTTGCATCAAGTGGAAGACCATCGTCAGTCCATCCTATTGGGCGTGATGTATTTCCTTCGCCCATTCCAGCAAATGGATTGCCCAAATTCGTTCTACTTGACCTGACAATGTTTCCATTTGAAGTTGACACTAGGTAGCCACCTGATGGGAATGATGCATTAGACCAGTCACCAGCACGGCGAGTAGCCATTTGACCTCTTCGCGTTGCGCGAACACCATGAGGCAACAAATCTGACACAAGAGAATTCATTGGCGGAAGGTCTACTCCGCACAGAAGCGGGTGGAGAGAAAGCTGTGTGCGCGCATTAGTTGCCGACGCAGGCCCACCAGGAAAGAGCTGCAAATCAAGCTGAGTGAGATTAATCAGTGCATTCGCGTTGGCCTCATCATATGGCTCTTGACTTGGGACTAAATCGTAGTTTCTGCTCCCTGACGTAACAGAAGGGCCGCCATAAATGTACTCCATCGAACTGGCTTCTCCCCAGTGTCCACCTCTGCCGAAGGCTGAGTATCCCACCTCCGGCCGACTTCGCTGGTGAACGTGAGGCAGCGTACCTGTGAGGTCGTTGCGACGTTCCAGGCTAATCGATTGGGCTTCGTCTACAACACGGATCCGAGCTCCATTCGCAATTGCCGTCCTCAAGCTACGATTGCCTGTCATTATGCGGATTCCCAAAGATCCCTCTATCTCGGCAAGCGCTTCAGCACTTATATCTGTATCTCTCAAAAGGGTTCCAATCATAGCTTCAGTGGCATCGATTGCACCGCCCTGGCGAGTATCTGAAGAGCGGCGGGCGACTCTGGATCCCATAAGCATGCCTCCAAAGCCCGTCGACTCGATACGAGTCCAACCGTCCTCTAACTCATGCTCGATACCTTCCG
Organism: Fistulifera solaris; assembly: GCA_030295235.1. NCBI lineage: Eukaryota > Bacillariophyta > Bacillariophyceae > Naviculales > Stauroneidaceae > Fistulifera > Fistulifera solaris. Next base: position 193,450 of record AP026173.1, read on the forward strand.
CGCCTCCTCCATCTACTTCATCGTAGGCCATACCGTCGCCGTCATTTTCGTTTCCTCCGTTGTAATTTTCGCCGTAATCCACAGCCCATTGCTCTTCATAGTCTAACGCGTTACTTTCATCCCTGCTTGACTCATCCATTTCAGAAAGTTCATCGTCCTCCTCTTCATCATCATCCTCGTCGTCTTCTTCTTCCTCCTCCTCATCTTCGTCTTCTTCCATGCCAGAATCGTCCGATTCGTCAGAAGCACTAGAATTGCTCGACTCGATGCTACTCTCTTCCTCGACATCGTCGTCAACTGAAGGTTCTACATCTTCATCCATGTGGTCGGCCGTGTCATTCTCAATCAATTCGGAGGCATCGACCATCACGTCAAAGTGCCCGTCACCCCTTTCATTGATTTCGGGTATGTATTCACGTGTGCGGAGAACGTTGGCTTGCTGTTCGTCATTCAAATTTTCAGCGGTTGTGATTTTTACTTCTTCAGCCATTATCGACTCTTTTTTTACTAGCTCATACAAAGCGCTGGTTACAGTCGGGCGTGTCAAAATCTCAAAAGGATGCAACAACATGCTACAAGTGCTGGAAGCCATCGGATGCGACAGGTTTACCCGTTTCAGCGCATAGAGAAGAGCGTGGGCCATGCCATAATCAAGCATCACTTTGATAGTCTCCATGCTAAGAGAAACCGAGCCCTCTAGATTTCTTCCATTGCTTCGAGGAGCAGCAAAGCCAAGACACAACTCTCCCCATGCTTGCAAAGCGGACAGTTCGCTAGTAGCAAGCGTTGTCCTTCCTAATGATTGGGTCGGCGACATCGGACCGTGCCCTAGTTGCCCCCACTGAGGCAAAAGACTAGATCAGCTACTACACGTTTGCGACCTTCGCCAGGACGCGCCACAAGAGCGGCCAACACGCGCGAAGCCGTCTGGGAAACTTTTAGCACCCGGAACGCTCGAGCTTTTTTCTCTTTGATTAAAAGTGGCTCAACTTTGTCGTCTTTCTTGCGATTCCATAAGTCGTGATCATTCCGAATAGCCCAACGGTCTTGAGGCAGCAAGTTATGAAAAATGAAAGAGATGAAGGATTTTGATGGGGCGGGACAACCATGGAGCGCGTGAGTGAGCTGGACCGCGACTTTCTTCGCACGGTTTAATCTGTAATTGTAAACAACTGAAGCGCATGTAGGAATGGCCAAAATCAAGTCAGCTAGTATTTGCAGAAGATCCGCCGCCCAGAGAAAAGTAGTATTTTCATTCTTTGATGATAGCGTCGCCTCGTTGGCTGCCATTTCGATTACCGAGTCGACAACAAGGCAGACAATGAATGAAGTAGGTGTGTCTTTTGAAACATGAACTTGCTTGTGATCCGATTTTTCTCTTTGAGGAGTCTTTTTTGAGATGGAGTTACGCTTCGATGACTTGGCGGGAAGCATTCTAATTTTCGAGGGGGGTGATTCTTTGTTTGATTGAATATCATTTCCAACGACAATTTCTTCCTTGTCGGCCTTCTCCACGGCAGCAAAAAACTCCACTCTGCTTCGTCTGGTCTTTCCCTCTATCATTCTTATTCGCACCTGTCCGCTTTCTCCTTGATCATGATCGACCTCTACACAGAGAGCAAGAGCTTTCAAAAATGAATCGGGGTCTCTGTACAGGAGCGGAGTAACGCTGTCGAGCAACGATCTCAATGGAAACGATTTTTGGTCTGTATTGCTTTTTTTACTCAGTTTCGCAATAGCAGCCCTTATTTCATTTTCCATTGCCATTTGCAGAGAAGTCTCGTCTTCCATCAACCGCCGAAGAACCAACGTGACTAGTCCAGAATTTCCGGTAAAGCGGGCTTCTTGCGGCAGTTTCAGAATGGCTTCAACGATTCCACACCGAAGAAATTGAGCGGATATATCGGAGAAATGACAGAGCCGGAGCAATAAAAGTAAGGATGCTTGTGCTAATCCTGGAGATAGGGCGTTGTCCTGTGGAAAATCAACTAGAAGCCGTCTGCAAATAGCGACGCAAGATTGTAGCAGCGAGCTTGGAAGAAGTGGGAAAAACGCAGGAAGGGATGCTAAAGAAGCATTCCTCGTCGCACTACGTCTCTTATCGGCGTTCTCAAGATCGGTATCGCTTTTCTCATGATTGTTGCTGCTCGTTGACTTTTGTGCGTCTAGAGAGCCATCGTGTCCATTAATCAAAGAAAAAACAGAATCCGCCGTATGTGAAAGTTCAGCGAGTCTGTCTTTATGATCCTTGTGGACACGATGAAAGTCGATTTCTACTTCTGCATTGCCAACTTCATGTTGGTCTCCTGACAATGCAGCGCTTGGCTGAGCCATAATATCAAGGAGCAGCAGAGATGGGGTCATCCACGCAGGAGTCGAACGTTCCCCCGGGTCCCTCGATTCGAGGTAAACCGATACGCAAGCAACAAGGTCGGACACAATGTTCAATTTCAGAACTGACAGCCGTGTCCTAGGAAGTGCGCGGATGAAAAGTACTGTGGCGTGGCACAAGGACGCTACGCAACTTTCGTCATCTTTGTCGATTCTGTGTGGACTCATATCAGCTCCTTCTTTTGGGCGAATCTTTCCGCATAAGTCCCCAAGAATAGAATTCAAAACAAGGTCACGTTTTTCAGGATACTTGTGGCAGAAGTCCAGCAAGAAAGAAGTGACTACAACAGTAATAGCTTCTCCCTCACCGTCTCCTGTAGTTTTCCCACGAATGTTGACTGAGTTCCTGCTGCTGTGGAGAAGTTTACACGCTACCTGAGGAATATCATCAGCCCACGACATCAACGCATCGTTTAATCGTTCCCATTCCACGTCCTTGAAAGGTGGCTTCGATAACTTTGATTCTAGCTCTGATTTTTCTATAGACTCAGGGTTCTCAACTTCGCTTGTCCTGTCTCCCCCCTCAGCTTCTACTCTATCAGTTCGGTGAGAATCCGGAAGTGCTTGAGCACGTTCTAGTCTCTCAGCACGACGTCGTTCGACTGTTCGTGGGCTAGGAGGAAAATTTGACAGCGCATATTCCATGGCTAAGTCGACTCTGTTCGACCTGATGCTCTCAATTGCATCGAGTGCATGATCACGTGTAAAACCCATTTCCATTAAACGATTTATTGCCTCTTCACTCGCCTCAAAAGTTTCCGCGTCTTCTGTTGCTGTTTCTTCGTCATTTTGCATGGGATCGATGTCAGAGCTAATACTTCTACGGCTGCTATGAGCTTGGCCTTGCTGATCAACAGGTGCCTTTTTCTTGACCGCATCTTCAAGGCAGATAAGAATATCTCCAACCAGTCCCGTTATGGGATGTGTAATGAATGATGGAGTCTGACATAATCGGTTGTCAAGCCAGCAGCCCTTAACGATATTCGATATGGACAACTGCAAAGATCTGGCAACGGATTCAGGGCGAAAGAAAGGACTTGAACCGCCACCTTCTGGTTGAAATCGATTGAGATCGCCGACATGAATAAGTGTCGCTGCATCTTTCCAATTCATACGACTCATGATAGAAGCAGCAGGAGAAGAAGACACAGGCGTGGATATCAATTTGCGGAGCAAAGTCACGACAGGAGGGAAACTAGCCGCCACGCTGCGGCTTACCAGCCGTTGCTCTCCAGATGAATTTTCTTCGATTACCTTGCGCTTGCTCGCAAAATCACTGAAACCATGATCCAAAACGAGCCTAATTGCATCGAACATATTGAGTTGAGTATCGTCGCTGGTGGCCGAGCTGTCGCAAGAAGCAATCAGGTTTACAAGCAGTGGAAAATTTATTGCCCTCCGCTCTCTTCTGTCTTCAAAGAGGCAAGCGTAGATGTGGTTGACGATGCAGCTTAGGTACATCGCTATCCCACCAGAACCGATTTCCAGTGTACCTTCCTTACCCCGTATACATTTCACAACTGGTGGTAAAGACAGCGCCGTTTTTACGTTTTCAGCAAGGATCCCAGTGGTCCACGCTATGTGGGCTCCAACTGTACCCTCATCAAAAGATACAGCTCTAACTTGCAAGGTGCGTATCCCTTGGGTCACCAAGCGTGATAGAGAACTAAAAAGCTCAGCATACCCTGCTTGGCCCCTGGCAAGCACACCAACAGCTACTGTTTTGAGGTCCGGTACTCCAGCTTCAACGCGCTTTCGAGGCTCTGTCAAATCTTTTACATCGTCGTCGCATTCACCATGGGCGGAAGATTCGTCCCATATGCTCAATACCTCTGCTATTGGCTCACGCCCATGGCCACGGGTCATCTCTGACACCCAACCCCGATTTGTGCGGTACCTCATGATCCCAGATGAATTTATACACCGATCATCAGCAACTACAACTTCTCCCATTTCCATATTACCGACATTTGCACAAGAATCTATCTCCATGCCATCCCGTAGAACAGCGCCCTCTGGACAAACTATTCGCAGCTTATACCGCCGTGCATTAACGCGTAGCGTCAAACGATTCACTTCGTTTGCCTCAAACCATTCTTCGGTCCTGACTCGACAAACATCGAAAAGTGTCAAACGGTGAAACTCGGCGATCCGTGAGAGAATGTTCTCAAAGTAAGAGGATGATATTTCCTTTTTCCACTCCCTTTCCGACCGACTCCATCCGGTCATATCTTGGCTCCTTTGCGATGCAGCCTTTATTGCCATTGCAACGATATTTGTAATCCACTGAATCTGTGCAACGTGGCGTAGATATTTCGAAAGATGTCTTGCTTGATCCAGTGGAAGAGGCTCTTTGCCAACTAAATATGGTTCTTCGGGAAATGATTCTATTACAGAACACCCAACATCTGACAAAGGGTTTGTCGACATCGGTCGAAATCATCGAGATAAGACTTCGCTACCGCGCCAATCTTTCGAACGAGTTTCAATGTATCGTAGCGGACGTACAAGCTTTTCAAGGTAACTGACAATGCTTCTTCGAGTTTAGAGTGATGCAAAGTTCCTAAAGACGGCGAACTCATACCAGATACGTGGGATAAAAATTGCAAGCCAGATGGCATCGACGCAGGAAATATCTTGAGTAAAGCGTCTAATCCACCGGCTTCGACAAAAGCTTCACAATGATCTTCGTTGTGTAGTATTTGCTCCAGCAATTGCGAAAAGTTCATGACATATTGAATAAGACAAGTTCGCATTTCTTCTACATCCTTCTCCTCATGACGATATCCATCTTCTAGAACTGTCAGCTCGTCTGCGAACAAAACAACTCGATTCATTGCTTCAGATATGGCCTGCAATATTTGAGGGCGAAGACGATCTACATGCCGCATAACTTCGTCGAGACCAGTTCCAATCACAGCAGTCATTTCATTAAGAAGACACCGACTTCTAGGCATAGCATACGCAGGATGATATAAAACGCGAAGCAGCGCTGGAAAAGGGTTTTTGCTCTTCACCGCCTTAGCACCATCTTCTGTTAGCGAAAACGCCGCAAGAACATTTGGTATCGCCATGATCAGCTCAGACACAGCTGGTATTGAGGGGTCACCGCTCTCCGTCGTCCTCATGATCATGTTGATAAAAGCATCAGCGAGCCCCGATTTATGAACGTGATTGACACAGTGAGGGTCACTGTTTAGTATTTCAGTGAGCATTGCTGAAACCAAAGCGACGAGGTTGCCGCCGAAAACTTCCACATTATCCAGAATAGCAATAAGCGCCTTCTTCAAAACAGGTTTCCTTATTTCAGCACCGCCAGGGAGCGTAGTGCCCGACATGGCAGCAGACGTTGATTCTGGCTGAAACACAACGTTAAGGCAAGTCAATAAAGTGAACAACAAGACTTGCTGCGAAGAGCGGATCCGAACTGAATTTTCGACTAAAACCATCTCAGAATTTCCATCCGGGTCGACATATGATATGATTGGTACACCTGTGAACTCAATCTCTCGAGAAAGAACTTTCATCACAACGTCTAGACCACTCAGCTCATGAAACGTCAACAGAGCATTACCATGCGTGACGAATGCTCCTTCCAGAAGCTGCACAGCCTGGGAAATGACGTAACGCAGCATACACGAAATGCGGACGTCATTTTCCACGCCAAGTTCCTTCAAAGTATGAACTGGATCCACCGATACTGTCGTAAGCAAGGTCGGAATAATACCACAGTCCACCAGCGCCGAAGTGCCAGCAGGGGTGGCAACTACTGCGGATGTCAAGGTAAGGATGCTGTCAATGAAGGCTAAGGCCTGCTCTACTTGGAATTTTCGTGGAACCCTGCTTGAAGTGAGAGCTGTTGCTTCCAGAAACGCCATGCCGATTTCCAATGACTCGTTTTCGGGCGGGCTTGTCGGTGGCACCTCCGTTGTATGTAGACAGGAGAGCGAATACCGAATCAACGTCGGTAATACACCAAGGTACTGTCCCTTCCCAACACCCAATTCAATCAAAACAGATGACAATCGAGTTGTCCCCGTCAACGCACCATTCGTTAAACCGTCTCTTCGTAAAACGAGAGCGGCCAGCGCTTCGACCGCCAACAGTCGAACCTCATAGGGAATCACGTTCTGCAGCAAGTTCTCCACCGTTGGATGGGGAGCAACATGTGCTCCACTCACCGTAGGGCGTATCAGATCGACCACTTCCGCACATAATTCGGGTTGGGCAGAAAAGTAATTGGTAATGGCGTCTTGTGACGGATGCGAGTGCAGCATGATGATCAAAGCTCGGAGACGGCGTTCAACAGCCTTGATTCGACTATCTCGACAATGAAATGACTTCGCCAAACGAATATCTGAAAGCAAGGCAAATTGACGCTCCTTCGGAACTTGCGGACACGAAAAGAATAGTTCCGCGGTTGATTTGACGCTGGTGACTTTCCGCCGTTTGTTACTATCGTCAAACTGTCGATCCACCAGTATATCCTTCCCCGTCAAAACAATCTCCTGCAGATCGGGATTATAATATTTGAAGTGCACTTCCCCAGCTTCCGCTGGCAAACTTTCCTGTTCGTCCGTGAGAACTGTCGTCTCCAAACCGAGTCCCAGCGCTCGTGTGCCCCAACCGCGCGCACACGCCACCACCCGATGGAGGGGGAAGTTGATGCAACGACGTGGCGTGCACCGAAGGTTCCGGTGCTTGCTGTTTGTGCAAGGCCGGGGGCAATGCGAGCGCTTGCAAGGCCGCCAATGCCACATCGACAATGTCTTCCGAAGAGGCCGCCAACAACTCCAACAAAATCGAAGTCGACTGATAGATCGATTTGCCCGTCGCATTGCGGAGTATCGTTTCCGTGAAGGAGAGAAGCACCAGGAGGTACGACATCACTTCCTGGGGTACATCTAAAGTATCTTCCAAGTTTTTGACGTATTCACGCTTCGGATCCTCTGACGGAACTAGGAGAATCGATCGACTGTGTTTAACCAGAATTGATTCCAAAGCAGCATCGATGACATTCAATTGATGAATCCAGCAATGCAAATCAATCTATGACGTAATAAATGAGTACCGAATTCGTTCCCAAAAGTATGACTTTGAAAAACGTACCTGCTGTTCGAGCGATCGCTGATGCACAGGTTGCAACAAATTCACCAATTTTTCCAAGGAACCCTCAACAAGAGGTAACTTGACAGCCTGCAACTCATCAAAGACATTTTGAAAGACATCATCGTCTAGATTTTTGAGGCTGGATAGCCAGTTCCACTGGCTAAGATAGTAGGCATTTTGCAGGATAATCCGCAGCAGAAATGAGTAAAAAGAAAAAATACCCTTGAGGTTTGTCAAACGTTTCCGCTCGAATTGTAAACAAGAAAGCGATGGGTACGTTAAGCAATCAAAAATATAGGCAAACAATCAAAGGGTTTTCACACTTTCATCGAATGACATGGATGATAATGAAACACAAAATCTCCATCGTCTCCTTTACGAACACTCCCTCCAAGGCGTCCTTCGTAGAATGTACGTCAAGTTTAGTACCGGCGGAGACATCGAAAGAGCGAACGACGACCAGGCATCGTATCCGTTGTTGTCATTGTGCACTGTAAGACAGGAAGTAGACAACGATTTTCTACGAGTATCTGTTTCAGTACCGGTACGAGCAAGAAGTATATTCAAGATCCAACATCGTCCGCTCAATGATCTCGATCCTTGATGCAGATGCAAAACGGATCGCGGAAAGATCCGCAAACGCAAAGACAGATGGCCCTGATGAAATTCACTTCAACAATGCCTCAATGACATTTCACATCCCTTTCAGACCGCGTAATATCTATTATCACTTCATAGCAATTCATAAGTTCACAATACTATGCCACGACGCGAAAAGAAGGAGAAAAGCAACGCCGAGAGTTTGCAACAACTCGAGAACTCTCTGTCGCAAGCGCAAGCCACCGTCGAACGGAGTCAAGAAAGCATTGCCCGATTGCATTACGAATGGCGATCTCATTTACAACGACTCGGTATCATGATAATATTTATTTCATTCTATCAAATGTACACTCCCGCGAAAACGTGCTACGAGGAATTGAACGAATGGGGTGGATTGTCAAACACGCCCGTCGCTTTGGTGATTTTGGCCGATTCGGTCGTATTTCTGTTGGGTACCGTTGTAGCGATCCTGCTGGTTCGATTCACACGGTCGCATCAGCACAGCTTGAAGGATCCCAATTATATGCTCGCTAGCGCGATCGTACCCGTCTTACTCGGACTTTGGTTCCTGCAGAAACAACAGCCTACGTATGAAGGAGTCCCCGATTGCCTCGCTACCAGTCTAATGTATCAGCCCAACGGGACCGCGAAAGGGACCGTCACACGCCATCTTCCGGTCGTATTAGTCTTTCATGTCATCGTGTCGGCGTCTTACTTCTTCATGTCCCATCAGCGTGCCAAACAATCACGGAATTTGGAAGCGATTGTGCAGCTTCGGCAAGAACTAGAATTGAGTAAAAAAGAAGCGATGAGTGCGACTATGAAAGAGATGCTTGTTAAACTGAAACTCACGATCATAGAATATTATGCTTTAATAGAGACGACTTTAAACAAATTGTTACTTGCTGTATATCTAAATTGAAATCAACTATAAAACGACTACGGAGTATAGGCTAATGTGTGAGCGTAATGTCGCCACGACTGCGTTTAGTCATGAACAGCCTTTCTAATAAAAGGGAAGTCTAGCGTCTAGCTAGACGCACTAGGAAACTAGGAATGCATCATTCACTCTATTGGCGTGCTTTCTTTTCATATGGTAGCGTATTAGCAACACAAGGAGCCTGTGAAGGGTTCACTACTAATTATTCATTTTAAAAGGGCACACCCGCATGCTTCTCAATCACATAAGCACAGTTCTGCGAAACCTTGTCCCAGTTGACCAGATTCCAAAAGTTGGAAACGTATTCCGGTCGACGGTTTTGATATTTGAGGTAATAAGCGTGTTCCCACACATCCAAACCGAGAATGGGAAACATGATTTCATCCGCGGCACCCTTCATGAGAGGGTTGTCTTGGTTGGGCGTTCCTACCAACTTTAACGCATCACCGGCTTGATTGACACAGATCCACACCCAGCCACTGCCAAACAAGGCACCGGGCGCCGCGCGTGCTTCGAATTGCGCCTTCATCTCGTCCAAACTACCGAACGACTTGTTGATCAAAGAGAGCAATTGCTCACTGGGCTTGGTTTTCGCGGCCTGATCGGCCGGAGCCAGTTCTTCCCAGAAGAAGGCGTGATTGTAATGACCGCCACCGTTGTTGCGTACGGCGGGTCCGGCCGCAATGGCATCTTCCATAAGATCCAAAATGGGTTTGGCCTCTTTTCCTTCCGTGGCCTTGTTGAGGTTCGCAACGTAAGTAGCGTGGTGCTTGTCGTGATGAATTTTCATGGTAGGAGCATCAATGTACGGCTCCAGGGCTTCAAAGGCGTAAGGCAAATCCGGCAAATCGTACGCACGGGCGGATTGTGCGTTGGCGGCCGTGGCCAATCCAAAGACGGCGGCCGCTCCTTTTTGAAAAATTTCACGACGAGAAGTCGCCGCTGACGAGGGGATATCTGCTTATGGAAAGAAATGAATGGAGAAAAGGAGATTGTGAGTCTCAATAAAGAAGGATGACAGCGATTGCAGTTGCAGTGACTCCTCTTTGTGACCAAATCATCGGAAAAGTCCTCTCTCTTTCGTTCTCACGTACCCGATTTCATGCTCATGGACGACCATGCTGCCGCGGATCCGATAAGACCCGCCGAAACTGCGAAAGAAAGCTTCATTTTGATTTAACGCCGACGAATTGAAACTCAAATGCCTATTATTTTTATGATTCAGTGTAGAAACGACTGAAAATAGCCATCAAGAAAGATCGCAACCGATCGAAGGAGATCTCCATCCTTTCTCAAACGGAAAGGGTTCTGTACGGCCTCCGTCGTCACACTACTTTCTGACTGATAGTCGAAAGGCTTTTTTCACACACGTCACTCATTGGCTCTGACCGACGTCCGGTCGGCACCCTTCATCACCACTGCGACATTTGAAAGCGCACCTTCTCAGAAGTTCCTCGTTTGGATGCGGCTCGAGCAGCTTTTTTTCTTTTTTTCTTTTTTTCTGCCGATCATCGAGAAGTTCGCTCTTTTTTTGTTATTTCACAACAACTCAAGTCTTCTTCAATCTCCAAAAAAGACTCGACATTCCCAGAGCAGGATGATTCAATGGCAAGGCTTTCCTACTTGGGATCTCGAACACGGAATAGTTCGAGCTTGGTGGTTCGATCCGTTCACGGCGACGCTGTCGTTTGCCGTTTTTATCAACTGGTATTGGTTTCATGAGCGGCAGTTGGGCTTATCGACGACGCGTCAGTTCTCGGATACACTTCGGCTCGAATTGGGACCATTGTGGAGTTCGGGCTTGGCATATTGGATCGGAATTTTGATATGGAAATGTTTGGTTCCCCCCGCGGCCGTGACGGACGGTATACCGAGCGATGCTCGAGAATTGCTGTATTTACTTTGCGAAATTGGATCCGGTATTCTTCTGTACGATGCCATTTTCTTCGGATTGCATTGGGGTATGCACGCCATTCCGTGTTTCCGGAAATTTCATCATCGTCATCACGCCGGGACACCAATCGAAGCACGCGATGTACTGCGGCATTCGCTGCTGGATGGAGGCTTACAGGTTCTGGTCAATATTCTGGTGCAGAGGCACACGCCTTGGGGCATCGCGAAATCTCGATTGGCACGGTTGGGTCACAACGTGATAGTCATTTGGATGTTGACCGAGTCACATACCTCTTCGCCGTATCCGTATCTATGGCGTCGATGGTTCGTGGGGGTACGCGAACACATTCATCACCACGCAGCGAAAGGAGATGATGCAAAGACAATGAAAGGACGGTTTCATCGTTATCAGCAGTTCTTCGGGTATTTGGATGATCTGCGAATATGGCTAGGTCGGCGAGAGTGCAGGTCGTCGATCAAGTAGAGAAACATGTCATATTATGCTAGAAAATTAACGATTATTCGTTATAATTTGAAATATATATAACTGGGATTTACGAGTTGCCAGTCGGTAATTTTAAGGCCTGGGGTGTTTAAGTATATTGGACGAACTTTTGTCGCCGCTCTTCCGATCAAACACATTCGGGGCACCGCGCACATATTGAAAGCCCCAACACGACATTGCTCAAACGCTTATCCGGAGGATCATTCTGGCCCAAACCGATGGCTGAATACTTTCCTTCACTGCATTGTCCGCATGACCAGCCACGATTGAGACGAAGTTGCGCAAAGAATGACGAAGTGCAAGTCGTCCGACAGGATCCAATTTTGGTTTTTTTGTGCAAGAAAAAGCGTTTAATCGTACCATTTCGCGTCGACAAGCAAACTTAATCGCACAGACCCCGTTATCGTCAATGTCAGGAAACTTTTCAGGAGCTTTGGTTGGTGGTGGCGATGGCTGGTCGGCTGGTTGCTCTGAGGGAGGCTGAGTGTCACCAACACCATCATCATCATCACCGTCGGAAGAGCTCGGTGCATACAAAAATCTGTACAGTTTGACTCTGGTAAACCATTGGCCGGGCCTTCATCGCATTCTTCACCAACGTCAACAATCGAATTTCCACACTCAGAAGCAACGCCATTAGTGTTGCCTTTTACCTCAGCGCCAACCTTTTCGTGAGACGCCAAAATGACCAGCAAAGACTTTGATCGTATAACTCGTACCAGCAGCCAATTGTCCGATCGTGCATGAGTTGATTTGGACGTACTTTTGGCAATCTTGTAGTAGAGGTCTGTGGCGCCGGAAGGCTTGATGATGACATATGCAGCTCCTGTGCCTGTGCCCTCGCCCCCTTCCAACATACGAGATCTGTATGCATTCGTTGCCTGGAGCGTCGTTCCACGCCACCGAAAGCGAATTATTCGTACTGGCGGTGATTCGAAGATTTGTCACAGGCAGCTGCATCACGCATCGTAAGTAGGTAAGTTGGCGCAACACCAAAATCAAAAAGGTGAACGTAGTTCTGCTTTTCAATCACACCACCCAGCAAATATTCCGTCCACGCTGTTTGCCACGCATTTGACTGCGGGATGAGAATGTAATCCACGTCTGTCCGCGTCACTGACAGAAGCAAATAATCTGTTCCCACCATCGGATCATCAAAACGTATATAGACCCAATCTTGGAGCAAATCTTGCTCTTCAATTGTGAGATTGTGGTGGACAAGTACGGTAACACGACCCGAATCTTCGGGCGTACTGTGGCTTGTCCGACCAAGCTCTACCAATCACGGATGATACCGGGTAGGTCCTTTCCCTTGTATCAGACATGAACACAGTATCCGGGTTATAAAAAGCATCTGCATTCTTGTTCACTAAGAAGTCATCAAGGCCATCGTCAGTGTAGCCCAAGCCACCTGGTATTGCCGGGTGGTTTCCAACTACACGAACAAGATGCGCGTCAACTCGTAGACGCTGACGTTCTCGATCAAGGATAGTCGGGCGTCGTCAATCGGCCCTTGGTACTGAAATGACGCCGAGAAATTAAAGAAATTACCCCTTAATGACGAGACAAGATCCCAGACTCCAACAACATTACTTTGGGCAGGAATCGTGCCGAAATCTATCTTCAGAGAATTTGACATGGGCTTGTTACCCAACCTGCTCCCAATAATTGTGAAGTCAACAAACAAACCTAAAAATAACGAGATCAGCGAGGGAAGCAATTGGCTCAAAGAAACAAAAGCGCAAACACTGACCTTTCTTATCCTCGATGATTTCCGGCTGGGGCGGAAACAATTTCAACTTCGCGTGCATCTCCATATCCGCGGTTTTCTATCAGAAGACCAAGTTGATATGGGATAACAGGTTCGACAGCAGTTGTGAAAGGATCGTCCGCATAAACAGGTCTGGAATGAAAGTATGTCAGGTGCAATTGTGGGTCAGGTCGCACCGTGATTGTGTCTGGAGCCAAGTTCTGGATGTATTCAACTCCGTCAATAGAATACAAAAGAATACCACTTATGTCGTACTTGGTATCAAAAAATCGGCGCGGCCTCGGTTAGTGGGAGCATTAGCCATGTTGCCTTGGCATTACTGTTGGGCTCAATTTTCCCGTGCCGTCGACAGCAGTAACACCGTCGAGTTCTGGCTGCCCTCACGACAAAAAGATCTGTCGACTCTGCAGTTGCATTTCCAAAGAGAGTCACTTTCAATGTCACCGATACGTTGACAAGCGGGAATGCTCCCCCATTCGCCATTTCAAGCCGCTTCAAACCCAGTTCTAGTTAAAGTCAATTCTTTCTCGATTCGAACGCGAACCGTTGCACAAACTCCAGCCCGCTGTTTCGCTTCCTCAAACTGTTGGGCCTCAACGGCAGTCAGCCAAGCATCACTGAATCCACTGAAGCTTTCTTGTTGGACCTTGGAACGCGCTTGGTTAAACTTTTGCATCAGATTTGACGCCCGAGGTCAAGTCAAAGAAACCTGAAGTATAGTTCTGGGAGAGATCTTCTTTGCTGAAAATTTTGTTGTCCCAAAGCACAGAACTTCGGTTCCAGGTATCGGCGAACAGCGTTAAATCCAAATTGTTTGGAACGGCAATTCCAATAGACTGAAGCAACTCAAGCTCTCTCGGCGAAATGGCCTTGCCTCCCTCGCTGTCATCCGCAATCGCATTCACAAGAATGGTCGAAAAGTCCTTTATCTGCGTCACATTAGCCGAAGTGCCATTGACCAGGGCAATGGGATCGTCTGAAAGCGTCCCGCCCGAATGGTAGCAACGCAAGATCGACAAAAGCTGCCAATCGGTCAGCTTGGATCAATAGGTTCTGCAAACCAGGGCTCCTCGCCAGATCATCACTAGTATAACAAGGTTCCTGGTCGAGCTGACATGCAACTACATCAGACGCCAAAAGCATGAATCGAAGTGACTCCAAGCCACGCCCGGAGAGCCGCATGGGAAAAAACTCTTGATTCCGCCCAGACCCCAACGCGCTGTCAACGCACGTCTGTAGTGCAGACTTCGGTTGCAAGTAAAGTCGTCTCGGCATTGTCGAGTGCCTGGAACATGACCTTCAAGTCACTGTCCGAGCATCTTGGGCAACCAGCCAATAAAGCGCGATGGGAAGGAACCATGAAGGGAGGCAAGTCAGTACTGGATGATCTAAGGCGGCGGCGACTTCCGGGACTGGGACCGCATCCACTCGCAATACTCCGACCATCAATGTCGCCATAACCACAACGGCTACAGCGTCGAGATCCTCCACCACGGACGGCCCCACAGAACTCGTTGGCCCCACAGAACTCGTCGGACTAGAACCCCCAGTGCCAGTGTCAAGAGCAAGTAGGCAGTCGCCCTAAATTTGGAACTGGAAATGACGTGCAGAGCTTGATTGTTTCAATTCCACACTGGTATTCTGTACAGCTCCCTAGGTCTGAAGACCGGAAAATCTTGTTAGGTTGAGAAGGAGAACAAGTCTGGATCGTTAAAAGGCACTTACCTATGTCTGGCTTGCAAATTAGGTTGCAGGGTCTGTATACCGCACACATCCTTCACGGACTTGCACGAAGCATATCCTGCCTTCAAAATTTTCGCAATTAAGGTACTCCATATTTTTGCATGTTTTTCCGATAACATTGTACGGAATTTTCCCCAACACCTGCCTGCAAATCTCACATGCAGTCGCTTGAGTACAGTCGAGAGCAGCGTTCAAATTTCTGGACTCTTTGATTCGTTCCAACGGCAAAAGCTCCTCTCCATAAAGCCGGCGCCCCGGTAGACTAGCGTTCGCCGTTTCCATGACATCCAAAACGTCTGTACTGTTCGGTCCTGCATATAAATATGTGTACAGAATGGAAGTGCTGAACTGGAACACACTCTCAATTCGACCAAAATCATCCAGCGAGACTAGGCTCTGCCCCATCACGGGGTCAGATTCTTCCGCGAACGATCATTTGCTGCCTTCCTTCATCTTCTGGAACAAAAGAACGTTATTTCCGTGCCGGAGCTCCCCGAATCCCACCGGTATATCGAATCGAACAATCTGTTCGATACGGACAGGGAAAACGACACTAGAATTAGCTGGCACTGACCCAATATTTCGAACCCGTGTTGGATCTTCCTCTTCGTTTGGAAGAATGAATCGGGCATTCTGAAAATATCGGTGGCCAGCGATAAGTCAGGTCATGTGCCGCAATCAGACCATAGTTAGTTGCAGTCACCTGGATCTCATCGACCAATCCTGAACGGATTCCCTCCCAGTCCAATAAGACTGGGTCCCATACTATGACAGGCCGGGGGGACGAATGTTTCGAATGTAACCTCAACCTGGGTAACATACTTGTCCAAAACGTCAACCTCAACAACGCTAAAAGTGTAGGACACGGGATCGGCTTGAAGAAAACGCCTCAACAAGTTGACCCGGTGCTTCTAGGAAGATCTCTTTCCGAAAGGAGCTGTGACCGAGCTTCTGCGCATAAATTTCATAGAAATCTTCAACAAGATCCGGGAATGTAAGCGTACCATTGGGCCCTGAGTTTTCCGTGTAGGAAGTACCGACTGTGAGACTCCGTATGCGAACTGACACGTTTATGAAGATTTGGAGTATTTGCCGCAAAGTAGGTGGCTTCATCTTGAGTGACAATTGTAAGCGCAGCCAGACTCTCAGAGACCACTGTAACGCGATAGGACAATTCAGCAAAAGTTAAATTTTCTTGAAAGCCAATGACACCTGAGAAGGTTGTTCCAACATCCATGTCTTCTGATGCCACAAAGGCCAATGATACAGTAGTGTTCTCGTCTCACGGCAAGACTTGGAATTGTCTCGTCTGAGACCAACCGCAGAATGGTCTGATTAGGCATGACCATGCTAATCGGACTACTTGCATTGCTTCCAATGTTCTTGAGCGTGACATCTCTGTACACCACATTGCCTCCTTTCGCGGCGTGAATATCAATCCAACTTGGCGAAACTTGAAGTCTAGGTCTCCGGTCTCTTATGTCGAGATAGATGAATGCCGATTCGGTGATGCCTTCACTCGTTTGCACAGTAAAGTATAGCCGTCCTTGAAGCGCTTTGTCTGCAGTTGCTTCAAAAGAGAGGTCGACTGACGACGACAAATTGTTTGTGCTATTAACACCCAAAGAACTTGTCAAAGACAAACGTTCGACCTTGTCGAATGCAACAGATATTCCAGAGAATGAACCGCCATAGAAAGAAATACGAACGCATTTTCAGCCAGCACAGTCTCCCCCCGTGAAAGCGGAAACAAGGTATGATGAAGGCGAGATGTCGACTCCCATTATAAACAATTCTCCTTGCACAGTCGAAGTTTTCGTAGCCAGAGTGCTCACCACCATAAACAAACATTCCAACTTCAAAGCTGTACGGTTGGTAAAGAATTGAAAGTGTGCCGTACGGGCTGGTTTTCAGACTAATTTTCCGACGAGACCCATTGGGAGCTTCTCTGATCCACAGCGTGGCAAGCTTACCACCGACCAAGGCATTCGAAGCAATCGCTCGTGTTTCAACATCGAAACTCAATCGAGGGAGCAGGGGCGCATCATACTCACAGCATCGGTCGGAGACCTTGACGTAGTAGGAAGGACTCACTTCGAAGTAGACATAGATGTAGTCGCTCGTTAGCTCATTGCGGGCTTGGACACGGACAGACTGAGTCCGCAGTTTAGCTTCCGGGCTCTGCCACGACAGCTTTCCAGTGGAGCTATCGATCACCATGCCTAGGGGTGGAACTCCAATAATTGTCCACTCAACAGGCTCAGAACCCTTATCCAAAGAGAGAATCACATTAAAGGGCTCGCCTTCAACCAACGTGAACGGGCATTAATATCTCTGATAACTGGAGCCACAAGTTGTTCATCGCATGCTTCGCCCTCGAAAGCCATAGTAACACTGACACCGACCGAAACTACAAAAACCATTTTGACACTGTTCCTCAGGGCAGTTGCTGTAGAAAGTGAAGGGAATGGTATTGTAAGAGTACTCATCATCCACAATCAGTCGCAAAGAAGAACGAAGCAACCCAGAAGATGAGACCTGCACGCCGGACTGATGCACCTGAGCGGCGCCGTCCAAAATGGCGTCTACTGTCCCAGCGCCATAGAAGTAACATTTCTTTGTGCTGTTGGTGTCACCAAAGTTAAAACCCTCTATTTGGATTGTAATTCCACCTTCGTCAATAGCGTCGTTTGGTGCAACCAATTCGATGTAGGGCAACGAGAGACATGCCGGTCCGAAGTACCCCGGTGAGCACTGGCGACACATGTCCCCTGCAAAGTTGTGAGGGCACTCACAGCAAGCTTTGCTGCCGCGACGCACTGCAGCTGCCACCGTTGTAACAGATAGGGCATTCAACACATTTCTCTCCAATCTGCTTGTAGTTTGGAACACATTCATCGCAGCACTCTCCTGTATACCCAACAGTACAAGAGCAAACATTTGGCAAAGCGCAGAAACCATTGCCGTTGCACGAGTTGCACACGTTGCATTTAGCCACCGAGCATGATTCCCCAAGCCAATCGTCATCGCAACTGCATACATCAAAATCTAAACACTGACCATGACCGTTGCAGAATCCAAGACTCTGGCATGTTGGTGTTCCACAAGCCGGTCCACCCCATCCTTCCTCACAGATGCAGTAGTCAGGAAAAACACAAAACGCCTTGATTCGAACAATTAAGATCACATATAGGAGTATAGTTCGAAGGGAGAAATGGAACTATAGTGATTTGCGGGAGACTTGGGTCTTCATCATCGCCGTGGATGCGATTGTCAATTACAGCCTCTGAGAGATCGGTTGGCAAAGTAAAGCGATTGTTGGTTGCATTGACCACCATGTCTGCAGGAAAGGCTCCACTGAAACCAAAAGTTGTTATTTCCAATCGTGACGACGGATAGTCATCAAAGTCATTGCCTTCGATATTCCATGTCGACAGTCCATTCGAGGCCAAAGAAAGGACAGCCCTTTCACCTGACGTTGAAAGCTTGGCTTGATTCTTTCTGAAAATGTTACCATGAATTCTAGCATACGGTTGGTGATTCCTATATAAGGCCAAATGAATGATATTGTCCCCTTCATTGCTCTCAACAAGGTTACCTTCAAAAGCAATTGATCTGAAAGAATGTAGGGTTACAATGTTACAACTGGGGCAGGAGTTTGACAGGAACCGGCTGGGCAAAAAAGAGGCAGCGAACATTAGAAGCAGCCAAGGATGGGAACAGAGTCAGCCGAAGTACACGCACCATAATGATACTGATATTTTTTCATTTTGAGATGAACTGGTAACAAACAAAGCCGAACGTAGATCAATAAAATTAACTCCAGCAATGTAGATACCAAGGTTCGACCCCCATCAATTCTCAATCCGTTGTTATTGGAGTTGGAAATTGAGCTGCAGAGCAAGAGACGAGACAGACCACGTGAGTTGGTACATGGACTGTCCATACAGTTTAGTCCCACTTTAAAAGCACGAGTGCATTTACCTGTCAGAGATATTGAAAAAATTGCTTCCGCCCTTGGAGTAAATCTGTGTCCCGGTTGGATCTTTTTCAAAATTCGCCACAAAATGCGAACCTGAAATCTTTACGCTTTTCGCCTTTGTTTACCAAAAGTCCTTCTTGTGCTGAGAAGGTGATGTTTGTGTCTTGGATTACCACAGACTGCGCATTGAAAGAGGAGTCAACATAGACTCCACGGCGTTTACTCCTCTCAATTACTGAATCCCGAATGAGAAAATCACCGGGAGCATCGTAAGCGTAGACACCGTCGGAGCCCGATCCCTCGATCAACCCACTATTAATCATCACTCCCACACGTTCAAGGTAAACAGCAGCTGGCATAGAAGCATATCCTCCATTGACAAGGATGAAGTGCCTCAGAACAGACCCATCGGTGTATTCGGCTTCCTGCGATGTCACTGCCTTCCGCACCAGGACCGAACCAGATCCCACCCCATTCGCTCGATGATGGAATTTCGGAATCACCGTGCAGCATTCAAAAGTCGATCTGTAGAAGACAGGAGTACTGGATGGGTAGTATTGCCCAGAACACGAAACTCTCCTTCAGTGATACTGAATGATCACTGACGGACCGAAGAGAATCCTGACTCCAGCTTCAAAATAAGGACAGCATCCGGATGCTGAAGAACGATTGAGCGAGGTGCGTAGTACAAGCCAGCTTCTACCAAAATGGTGACTGCTTCGAAGACCGTCCCACTGATCGTTCGTCCCACCGTATCCACGATTGAACCCATGGGAGGCGAATTAATTTTGGCGCTCAAGGTTTCATCCACATAAATCCCTGAATAAAAAACAGAAGCAAGTGTAGCTTGACTCAAGCTGTCAAATGTCTTTTCTTTTAACTCCTCAAAGCTTGTTGTGCCCCAGTAGTTGGAACCTATCGTATATATACCACCATCAACATCTTGGAACTTCGTCGACACACTGACAAAAAAACTTCAAGGCCGCTCCGTTTGTAAGGATGTTCTCCGTTAATGCAAGAGAAGTATCTGTATTTCCTCGGAGGAAAATCGCACTGTATCCAGAGCAGTTATCAAAACGATTGAATGACGCTTGGGAAGTCTGGGAGTCGACGCTCAATAAGCCGTAGGGCGACTCCACATTAACACTCGAAATTAGGTTTCCAGTCACATTTAAAGTGGATACTCGAAGTCTGAGGCAATCTAGACGGCAAGAAAAAGAATCAAAGGTGTTGTTGCGAAGTACAAGCGAGCGACTGGTGACATCGAGCGCAAAATTGGTAGTGGCACCACTCTCGCCCACGATGCGGTTACCAATCATTTTGAAACTACCGGTACCTCCTTGATTCACATAGATAAGGGAGTTCGGGTTTCCCTTGAAGTTGATCAAGTTGTCGTGCCATTCAACCAAAAGAGAGCCTCTATAGTGGCCATGCGCATAGAATACGTGATAATAAAGATTCGGGACCTCAAATCTGCAACCTTTCATCGCCAAAGGACCCACATTATAACCAGCGTGCAGCGGATACCCGTAATAAATCCCCGGTAGCAGAGTCGCATCGAACACCACTGCTTCCACAAGAGACGTTCCCCGAATTATCGAGGTCAAGCCCTCTCATATATTGATACTTCGGTCGCATTTCGACATTCGTGACAACTAGATTCACAGCGTCTTGACTGTAGACAAACGATCTCCCTTCGCTCGACATAAAGCCATTCTTAACAGTGACGTTCCCACTCCCCTGCATACGGATAATTGCTGGACCATTAGATTTTGATGTGTCAACGAAATTAAAGCCATCAAGAGAGAAACTTTTATCCGCCGCAAGGAATAGATGGAGCCCACCTCCGCTGCAATCAAGCATAGTGATATTGCGGAAAAACGCAGCCTGTTTGATCAATATTGGGCTCGCTGTACCTGATAAGTTAACATGTTCTAGAAAAACACTGCCTGCCATAGAAGCCACTTCAATACCGCCCCATCGGGTCCCAGATGCCTTGAAGAACACAGGTTTTTCCGGTTTCCGACATTCGTGACAACTAGATTCACAGCGTCTTGACTGTAGACAAACGATCTCCCCTTCGCTCGACATAAAGCCATTCTTAACAGTGACGTTCCCACTCCCCTGCATACGGATAATTGCTGGACCATTAGATTTTGATGTGTCAACGAAATTAAAGCCATCAAGAGAGAAACTTTTATCCGCTTCGCAAGGAATAGATGGAGCCCACCTCCGCTGCAATCAAGCATAGTGATATTGCGGAAAAACGCAGCCTGTTTGATCAATATTGGGCTCGCTGTACCTGATAAGTTAACATGTTCTAGAAAAACACTGCCTGCCATAGAAGCCACTTCAATACCGCCCCATCGGGTCCCAGATGCCTTGAAGAACACAGGTTTTTCCGGTAACCCTTTGCTATGAGCGAACCCTTATCCACCAACAGACTTGATCCCGGATCCATCCAGATCAACACACCTGGTTCTAACACAAGTTTTCCATCAATCAGAAGCGACCCTTGTGACGTGTAATTACCCTCAGACAGAGTTAAGTTCATATTGTGTTCCAGGCGACCGCTCAAAACGTTTCCGTTCGGAAGAAATGGGATCGTTCGCGTTTACTGCTTCTCCCGATGCATTGGGTGTCAGCAAGTATGGACTGAAGATAAGTTCGGAGTACCGAGTTTCGTCAAGCCCATCAAAAATACGCTCAATCACCTCCAAAGGATCAGGAGAGCCCCAGTAAGACATGGAAGCATCAATCTTAGGGCGTTTCTGATGCGGACTCCAACACTTGAACATAGTATTGCGCCGTATCATTTCGGAAGGGCGTTGTAAAGATGTTACCGGATAAAGTTGTTTCTCGTGATGGCCACTGCCGAATCACAATCAGGGCAGGGTTTGCCGTGGATGTTGCTCTAAGGTTCTCCGCGAAGACGCCTTGAATATTGGTAGCACTATAGTCAGTTCTGTACGAAACATCCATCACGATTTGGGCAGAAATGTTGCTGAAAACATTTCCGATGCTTCAAGACCGAAGGGACTTTTAGCATCATAGGAAAGGCGCATCGCAGCCCCATAGAGAATATCCCAGTTGTGAAGTTGGTTGTTTTGGACATATATTTGGTTACAGTTCTCACAATCCAAATTGAGAGCGTAGGAACTAGTGCGAACCACGTTATCTCCGTTAAAAACGTTGCCCTTCACCGAGGCAGAGCAGCCGTTGGTGCAATCCAGGTTCAAGCCACCATTCGTCCCTCTGAAGCTGTTGTTTAAAATCTCGTAGTAGATGGACTGGTGCAAGCCGTTGAGGTGGATGGCGTGAATTTGTTGTTCCCTCAAAATGAGAATCAACCACGTTCACACTTTTGACGTATTGACCCGTGTATACCCCCTTGCCGCCTGAAACAGCAATTGTCGAAAGCGATACAACTGAACGCCCTATCAATTCGGATGGCTTGACCCCCACAGGCTTCAAAATTGCTCAAATAGACACTGAAATCGTTGCCCTCAATGTTCCAGGAGCTCAATCCCCGGGAAACGATGCAATCGCCTTGAGTGCCGTTGACTCGGATCGAATTTAACTCCAACGCGCCTGAACCAGTATGCTCAATGCCAACAATAGCGCCATCAATATTAAAATGCGAACAATTCATTGGAATTGCCGACTTGAACAGCAAACCCCTCCACCAAGTGCCATCCAGGGGCCGGAGGAAGATAGGAGAATTCTCCATGCCCGAGGCAACGAGGCTGCCGTGTACCACAATACCACGTGAGGGAGCAAAATTTATTATGGTGTCTGGACTCAACTCTAGAGTGGCATTGTCGAGCACAATGAGCGACAAGCTGCAATTGTACTCTGAAGACGGCAAAACAAAGGTACCGTTCCAAACTACACCGCCAAGCGAACCGTCTGGAAGGATCGGACCTGGTAGCTGCACATCAATAAGCGGGCCGTTGACAAGGGGATCTAATAGAATCGTCTTGAGCATGAAGACAGCGTGAATTGGCGTTTTCAGGCCGTCCTTCACTGTGGTGCGGACACCCTGCAAATCATCCTGGAATACACCCCAGTAGTTTGCTGGAAGGTCGACCATGTTGCTCGTCGTGAAACCACTCTGAAGAGTTTGGAGATTGACGGAAACCGAAGCAGTCGTGTTGATAAACAGATTCTGTTTGATAGGCGAGAATGGGTAGGTATGCAATTGCAGCAGCTCGACAGCAACACTGTTAATAACTGCATTCTTTTCAAACACGGTTGACCCAGTCAAATAGTTGCTACTACCTTGAAGATAAATCAAGACGTTACCAGCAGTACACTGTCTGACAATATTTCCAGCGAGCCTCCAAGAATTGTCCGTATCGCACCGACAAGTGCAGAATTGCGTAGCCTGTCGAGGACGACGGCGAATCTTCAACGGTATTGTTGTAGACGACTAGGTCGCCGGGCGTGACACCCGGTGCCTTGAACCCAGATCCCACCGGATAAACTTTTGATAACCGTGTTGTCGGAAACAGAGATATTCATGCATTGCCACTGGAGATCAAGATGCAACCGACCGTTGTAAAGGTGTTACGATCGATGGCGCTCCCTCGTAGCCGTCTTTGGACCATCGTATTGAAAGGCGATTGAACTGGACGACGGCCGGGCAATCACTACATTGTCAGTAAACGAGAGCGGCTGATGGTTCACTCCAGATGAGCCAATGTATTGAGTATAAACCGCAGTTGCTTGGCCATTATTCGGTATTTCGACATTGTTGCGAGTAAAAAAAACTTCGGAAATATAGTAAAGATACACTTGACCAAGAACGCGACAGTCTTGGACGGTCAGGCGGAACAGCCCTCGAACTTGAACCGCATCAGATACTGTCGGCATAATATCAACGTTATCCATCAAGACAATGCCACTGTTCTGGTTTTCGCCCGGACATAAATACCTGCCCTTAAAACGAAAGTACTGTTGACTGATTCTTTCATGATCTTCAAGTACTTTGCCACAAAGAACCCGCTAAGCTTTTCAACCTTAACAACATGGCGTCCGGTGTTTGAGGAATAGCACTCAATCAAGTTGACTGCGTTGATGAATGGAGTCTTTCCGTGCGTAAAGTCCATAGCATACTTGGAACTCGATCCTGCTCTTACAATATCCACGCATTCGCATGATGCTTCCAGGAGACGAAGTTTAAGTCGCTGCCTCCTACCTCTGAGAATACCGCAGCATTTGCAGAGGACCAAAACTCAATACCTTGCCAATTGAAGGACGGATTTGCAGGCTTGAGCACTACAGCGGTTGTTGAAATCTCCGGAGATGAGGAGCGTACCACCAGAGTTGATGATTCCAGAACTCGAGTCCTGAAAAATAACGTGAGTCCCAGGTTGAATCACAAGTGTCCCACTACTTTGAATGTCGACAACTCCAGTGATATTAACGGGGCTGTCATCAGCTTTCCAGGTTACAGGACTGTCTACCACATAAGGACCTTGGATCTCGAGAGCACCGGCCGTAAGAGTCGTCAACAAAAGTACATAGGTCGTTAGCGACCGACGGCGATTTCGTTCGCGACTCTTTGCCTGCTTCTTCCACGAAAGATTTTTCTCATGTTTTTTTGGCTTCCGGAGGTAAAGAGAGCGCAAGGCAGAGCGCCACCAAGACGCAAAAGACGATTTTTGTTTCAGTTTTTTCATGACGGAGGATTTCAACAAGTTTCTTCTTTTGCGGTGCGGCTGTTTTTAAGTTTTGAATTTCCATATCACAGCGGTATTCATATCCCTTAGGTGTCTTAATAAATTTTTTTCGTGTGGCCGTGCCCCTGCTTCTTGGGACAGCAGTCAGCAACGAGGGGTGGATCAAGAGAAACGACTGATGAATAAAAGCAAAGACGTAAATGAGTTTCGAGTGAAAAACTAAGGTTACCGAAAAACTAAACCCATCCGAGTAGATGGCCTCGGGCGCTGACCTTCTTGAGTGAGTGAGCGTCGAAGACAATCGCATTTTGAACGGTAGAAACACAGAAGACGACTTCCAACGCAACCAACCTACAGCCAATGGTTATCGACGGAACTTACACTGCTTTTTGTCTTTAAAGTCAGCGCCTCTTTCCAGTGCAACCAACCTCACCAAGCCGATCCTCTTCTGAGATCTGAAGAAAGCGGCGATAACGTAAAGGAAGCCGACCACGAGGCACGCAGGGAAGGAGAAGAAAGAATTATTTTGAGAGCAGAGGCAGTGGCATTAGTCAAGGGTTTGTCGTTCATATGCTGCCAGCTGCAAGCTATTTGGCGGTGGTCGTTACCATTATATAGAGAAACAACAGCTGAAAGGGCCGTTACTCATATATAAACAAACAACAGCAAAAACGTGCACCGTGTTTTCTTCGACATGTGAGGGACGTAAAAAGATTGCTTTACCAGTTCGATGGGGGCCACAAGCTCCTTTTTGAACTCGACGACGGGCGACATTGAGACAGACTGCACAAACATGATGCCAACGAGTAAAATAAAGGCCTCTTTCATCCTTGTCGTTGTTTCCGGTTTTGTTGTTTCTATCCTTCTTCTTTTTCTTTTTCTTCGTCTTCTGAACGTTTACGAGCAGATTACAGCTGGTTGCGGATAGTAATGGTTTGCAGGCTTTTAAATACGAAGCTCTGCCAATCCTCCTTTACGTGGTAATCTTTCATCGCAAAAACAAAACCGTTTGTGCATAGAGTGGGTCGGCCGGAGGACAAGGAACGGTGATGCTTATTCGTACTGTTTACTTGTACTGTACAAGGTTTGCACCATTTTATTCGTTTTTTACGATGTCGTATTCCGAATTTCTAAAAGTCATAGTGCCGATTTGAATGATTCATTTCACCTGTTCATCATGCCACAAATAAGTCCAAACCATAGCTTTGTACCTTCTGACTTCTGACCTTCTGCCTATATTGCCTCTCTCTCGTTCTCTCACCGGCTCACCGGTTACTACTATTGGACACTCTGGTTCAGGCTAAATTTATAATTATTGCAACATTGCTTACTTTTTTATGTGGAAAAGGAGAAGCCCTCTCGAGAGACTACAGTATAGAGTAGTCTAAGCAAATGAAGCGCAAATCTCACTTGATGCTTTATGGACAGAAAACATGAGTAAATAGTAAATAATGGTAAAGACTGATGAAGACTAAAGACTAAAGACACCAAAAATTGCGCCGGCCAGACGCCAGATCTCGCAGATCTCCCCTCTCCACCATTTCGATGGAACAACCAACCAACCCATTGAAATGCAACAAAACGAGTACAAACACCCCTTACAAACCTATAATGTTTTGCTTTTCATAAAACGTACATGGTCTAAAAGCTGTAATTGACCCGTCACAACGGTGCAAAAACTGCTAATGGCTGCAAATCCGTAGATACACGACCGGCAGAATGTGAAATCACAATATGAGGCCAGAAATAGATCTTTGAACTCAATTTGCAACGAGTTCCTCGCTGATTTTTACCTGTTAGTCTTTCTGAGTTCCGTCCCTTTTGCTCGCTTGGTTTACTTTGGACCATAAGCAGCTATGGCAAGGCGTGTTGCCCATCCAATCGATACACATTTAAAAACTGAACCGTCGAGAATGGCTAGGATCGGAAATGGTTTGTTCCTTCCGCGACGGTGGAAGATGGTATTCTGAGCGATGCTCAAGAATTACTGTATTTACTTTGCGAAATTGGATCCGGTATTCTTCTGTACGATGCCATTTTCTTCGGATTGCATTGGGGTATGCATGCCATTCCGTGTTTCCGGAAGTTTCATCATCGTCATCATGCCGAGACACATATTGAAGCGCGCGATGTACTGCGGCATTCGCTTCTGGATGGAGGTTTACAGGTTCTGGTCAACATTCTGGTGCAGAGGCACACACCTTGGGGCGTGGCGAAATCCCGATTGGCACGGTTGGGTCACAACGTGATAGTCATTTGGATGTTGACCGAGTCGCATACATCTTCGCCGTATCCGTATCTATGGCGTCGATGGTTCGTGGGGGTACGCGAACATGTTCATCACCACGCAGCGAAAGGAGATGATGCAAAGACAATGAATGGACGGTGTCATCGTTATCAGCAGTTCTTCGGGTATTTGGATGATCTTCGAATGTGGCTAGGTCGGCGAGAGTGCAGGTCGACGATCAAGTAAAGAAACATGTCATAATGATAGAAAATGTACGATTATTTCGTTATAAGATATACGAAGAAGCTGTTTGAAAATCATTACAAACGAGTACGCACGAAGCGAACTCCGTTCAATCGACGCTTCGCAGAATGTACAAGAGTTGAAAAGGTGCCATGAGGTTACAAGGGGTCCTTTTCGTTGAAACAAAAATCATCAAACGGAGTCGATGCATATGTTGGACAAAAACTCATCGAGACTCCGATTCGAGACTTTCAACTCGTCAATTTTCCGTCTAAATGCAGGGTCGCTTTGATGGAAATGACTCGATTGCATGAATGATCTTTCCAGAGTTAAAGAAGCCGACGGCAAAGATCGATGCGTATCGGACAAATCTTTGAATATGGATCGACACCGTACCAGCCGGCGCTGATTTTGCATTTGCTGGTGAGACTGAAAGAGAGCAGACTTCAAGTCGATGCAAGGAGCTCCACTGGTGACAGAAGAATCGTCGGAACTAAAACTCCATTCGATACTAGGGAAGTCTATCGCGTCTTGTACGTTGCTTTCATCATGTTTTCCAAATGCGAGTGAAGATCCAGATCGCCGACGCTTCCTGTCCGATGTGGGCTGATCCCAAAGTAATAAAGCCGCCTCTAAAGCCAACGTTGCTGGTTGGTTACTCGTGCTCCCTATATTGCTATCTCCTCTCATGACAGCTTGTTGTTTGCTAAAAGAAAAGAGAATTCCCGGTCGCCCGAACGCTTTATTGCAGCAATCCGATGCGATAAACGCGGTAGTTCCACTCTTTCGTCTCTCATCTGTCTCTCATTGCCTTCCCATGCCACATCGATCTTGATGGATGAAAAAGTGCGGCTTTCACCTCAATCCGAATGGTAACCTGACGTGTTGCGCATCGAATCGATTCTTTTAAGAAACTGCACCGTCAAGAACGAGTTCGGTACTACACTCCAGATGACCACGCATGTCGAAGAATGTCGGTCGAACACGAAGAAGAAATAGCTGGCAGCTGCAGGACTTGCGTTTGTTGCCAACTCAGTTTCCCAGAGGTGAAACGGCGTTAAAATTCTGCGTCTTCGTAGCCCGTACGTAGAATTTTATACCGGAGGCAGAATTTTAACGTCCTTATGTATCTGATAAACACAAAGTACCAGGTAGACTACGGTAAATAAATAAACGAAGAACAGTGGTGTCCAATAAGAAGTAGGGAAGAGATGTGCCTCCGATCTCCGATTTTTCTACTCTCGCACGACGGACGTGGGACGTGGCGCATGGCGCGAAACCGAGTTATGGTAGCTACAATAAGGTTAGAACTTGTTCCATTCGTATTCGTGCTAGGTCGCTCTACGGCGACAAAAACAAAATCGACAGCCGCACAACCCAAGAGCGACCCAAGAAGAAAATCCTTTAAATCAACCTGAAACACAGATATTGGTAAACATCGCTGAGGCTCTGTTTTTATTGCTTCCCATCTGCATTCCGCTTTACTCGCGACAATTTACGTCGCTCTCCAACTTTGGTTGCATTTCCTGTTGTCGTTTATAGCCACATCATTGAGGCACCTGGTTTCGCAGAAGGCTTTAATAAAATCAAGGCTTTACTTTATGAGTGTTGAGGCTAAATTCTATTAACAATATTTACAAGGTCGTCCGCCAATTGTGTACAAAGGTCCTCTGTATTAACAAGAGAACCACAACGGCGAAGTGGTCCACAGCCTCTCCTTTGTTCAATAATTAATAATAATTTACATGACCGACGTGATAGGAACAATAGAGTAGTGATGGGTCAATTGAGAAAGGTCTCTGTACATGGACTTCGAGCGTACCATTCCAGTGCGAGTCGTTTTCCTCCGCTTGGAAGGAGACATAATACGTTTTATCGAAGACAAATCCGATGTGTAATCAGATTCGTCATTATCCCAAGAGATCTCGGGAAAGTTCCAAGCGTGCTTTTTGGGTTTTTGCATCAGATCTATCGAATCCGATGACATGAAAGCCTGGAACAAGGTGAAGCTATTGCCGCTGTTCTGCCTGTATCTCTGCAAGCGCTTTGCTGGCCTCCTGGACAGGTGCGTCGCACCATGATGTCCAAATGCTGTGGCATGATCCATAATGAAATGCAAGGTGAAAGTTGGTAGAAGCTTAGATTTGTGTCTAGTGAGAAACAAAACCAATCTTGGATTAGACCAAAAGAGAGATGTTCTCTCTCGTTCTTTCCCTTGCTAAGCTCGATGGATTCGTCGAAATGTGCGAGTAAGAAGGTGAGCAAGGAGCATGAAGTGAAATGCGAATGAGAAGCTTCTTTCCTGATTTTTTGAAACGTCAGCTCCAATTTCACGAAACCGAATAGGGGCGTATTGAAAGAAGATGAAGACGTGTTCCACGTTCTACCGATAAAAGTTCTTCAGCCTTTTTTACGAGAAATGACTAGCTTTTTCTTGTTCTGCGTTTTCCGTAAAAAGTCAAATTTCTGTTTTTGTATTAGTTACTACTTTTAGGCTACTTCAAGCTTCAAGCTGCACAAGAAGGCGTAGAATGAAAATTTGACTAATGTAAAGAGTAGAGAATAGGGAATGTAAATGTAGAAAGTAGAAAGCCGAAAGCAGAAAGCAACCGGAACCCGAAATCGGAACTTAGGAACACAAAAGTCTTGTTGTTTGTTCGCGCCCTGCGCCTTGCGCCCCATCTACTTTTCGTTTGGTACTCCTTAACTGTATCTTGAACTTCAAAGTAGATACTCAATAGTGATTAGCGCAATAACAATATTAAGTAATAAGCAACGGCTCGTGACTTTGTGACACGTTGTTGGTTTCTACTTTCTACGTGGTCGTCGTTCTCGTTGAAGCGTCGATAGTCGATACTGGTACCTGGTAGCGCGAGAGAAAACGTCGAAAAAATGGTTGAAGCTTTCAAGGTCGCTTTGCAGTTCGCCAGGCACTTTAGGCTTTAGCGTTAAATCAGCGAACGAACGAACGATCGATCACTGCCGAAACCAATCGAGACGAACTACCGTACGGGAGCATAAGCGTACAAGCTTTTAACCAGCTAATTTGTTCTAAAAGAAGCACGAAAGCTAGAATAATCAATAATCTGTCAAATGGAGCTACAGGTACTCCACAGAGCAGCATGTAAACTAGAGAAATAATAGTATAACAAATCACCGGGTCTCAAACTAATGATTCATTATTCCACACTATTTCATTGAGACGCCGGCGTCGGCGGTCGACGTAGCGCTGTGACTGCTATCGATATGTCATCGCGATAGCGCCCTGCTTGGCTTGCTGCCAGGCTTGAGCGGCGGCAAATACTAAATGTTCACAAGCGGATATAGGATGCACACCCGTGGCCTCAAAAGAGAGTGAGCCAGTATTTTGGCGATATCTCCTTCGTCTAAATAATCCATCATTCCATCTGTAGCACTTATAGCAAAGATGTAAACATCGTCATCTTCTTCGTGCGATCTCACCGAGCCGTCATTTTCGACTTGATATCCTTCCATTTCCGTTGCCACAATCGTGGGAATATCCAATACATGCACAATCGGATCCGGTATGACCCCCATCTTCCCCGCCGCCCAATCCCCAATCGAACGACTCATGGCCAGACCCGTCGGCGCCATCGTTTCGGGATCTTGATACACCACCCGACTGGTCCCCCGGATCGGAATGTACACTTGCCCTCCCGCCGCTTCGACACGGGCTTTTTCTTCCGGCAAATTGGGTTTGTCTTCCCGGGTCATGTACACAATTTCACACCGCATCGTCGAAGGACGGTACGCTACGATAAAACTCCGTGAATCGCCCGCATTGGCCACGTAGATTTTGGATCCCTGCCGCAGAACCACCGTGGCAGTGCAACCCCCGATGGATCGGCGGGGACGCGTTGATCCAGTTCAATGAATGTTTCGGACAACATGTTGGCCGTCTGTTTCATAATATCCTCAGGGGAGGAACAGTGTTCCAGTGCGTTCCGCAATTTGGCCGCGAGTAAGGGCGGCAGCTCGGTCGCGGCAAATTCCGACACTTGTTCTCCCCGCGGCGCATGACCATCAAAGACTCCCATCAGTATTCGTTCTTGTTGAATGGCTGCATTCGATGATGATGATGATTCTGTCGTGATATAATACGGAGACACAATGACGGCCCGATCTTGATTGATTTGATCGGTGAGTTGACCTCCTTTGTACCCAATCAAGGTCAAAGTCACGGCATCCGTCGCGATGGATTCTTGCAAAACACCCACCGAATGTCGATCCGCATGAATTCGTTTTGTATCACGAATTTTTGGAAAGCTACTTTGACGGCATCGTAATTGTAATGCACATCGTGCGGCTTTTGGGGCAACCATAGTACGGACAGCGCGGATCGCGTTTGTGCGGAGAAGCTTCCATCGCGGCGGTCGATGACGACGACATGGGCCGCGAACTCCATGCGGCCGCCGTTGTGAGTACAATGAGAGGTGATAGAAGATGCATATTGTTGGTATTGCTAGTGTTGTGACTCTGTTGGTGCGGAGAATTCGCGATTCGCACGGCAAAGGCCGATCGGACCGAGCGTCGAGAATGATTATATGGAAAATGTGATACTGCGGAGCGACACTGTCGTAACATTGCGACAAAACTCGCTTTTTTTCCTGGACGAGAAGCAACAGCTGGAGCAGTAATGGAAAAAGTGGCTCTCCGTCTTATTTGCAGGACGCCGTCATGGTCGAAACGAAAAAAAAAACAGCCGTTCCAAGCCACCGAAAAAAAAAGCGAAGTTGCTGACACGTCGACACGTCACCCTTTCTTCTTTATGGCTTATACTCACGAGCAGTGACTCTGCAAATGGAGTAGATGTCACTCTCTCTGTGACATTCGTCCAGTCAAATATTATTGTCGCCAAACGTGGTTTGCTTCAGTCACGAGTTGCCTCATTCTTGTTGATGGTTGATGTCTGATGTCTGATGTCGTTTCATCTGAATCCACAAAATTATTCACAATAGTAGACTACAATCATGTCCCCTTCTACTTTCTTGGCGTTCTTCTTTCTCCTCGTCGGTGTATCAAGTCGCAACGACGACTCGTATTTACTGCTTCCCCGCGATTTGGCGTTTGATTCAACGACACGTCTCGCGCTCCAAAGTCTCCGCCAGTCGCCCGACACGCCCTTTCTCTACTTGCAATCGTTATTTCCGCATCATTCTTTGGGGGAGCCATACTGGAATCATACCGATTACGGAACATTGGCATTGGTGGGAAGTAAGGGAGGACATGTGTTGGAACAAATCAATCAAGATCGGTCCTTTGTTTGGCTTTCTTCCAAAGGAGTATTGTCGGGTGTCATGGATGGACACGGAACGGCCGGTCATTTTGTGGCGGAATACGCGCGACACGATTTGTTGCAACGCTTCCTGAATGCTACTTCAAACGATATCGAAGCGTGGTTGCACGAGGCGTTTCTACAAACCGATCATGCGATACCGGATGATTTGGCACAGCAAGGTGGATGTACCTGTTCTTTGGTCTACCAAAACGGTGAACGAATCTATTTTGCCAATACCGGTGACTCGCAATCCTTTTGGCGGCCGCCTTGTCGACGGGAATTGACGAAATGCAGGTGCAAATCATGTACGAAACGCGTTTGGACAAACCCGGTCATCCCGACGAGGCGCGGCGGTTGCAACACGCTGGGGCCCAGGTCACGCCAGAAACCGCAGAGGATGATGCTCGTGTGTGGGCGACCGATCCGACCACGGGACACACCAGTGGTTTGGCCATGAGTCGCGTCCTGGGCGATCGACAGCATACGGCCGTGATTGCGGATCCTATCATCCAAGTCATTGATTTGAAGGCAATGAAAGAAAAGGTGTTACAAGAATACGATGCTTATCGTACACAACAATGCCAACAAGTAACGATCCACGCAGATGGTTCCATTGAACCTTGTCCTCTGGCGGAGACACCGGAGGCGGTGCACTTTTTGTGGTTTCGGCCACCGATGGTGTCATGGATTTTTTGAAACCTATCGAAATAGCACAAACTATGGCTGGTTATTTGTATGGAAACCAAGGGCATCCTTATTTGGGAATGGAAGATCTTTTGTGGCAATCGACACAACTGTGGCAACAACACGGACAGTACCGCGATGACATGGCCATTGCGTATGCGAAAACAGTGCAAGTATAGTTAATATTTTTTTGTGAAGTCGATGGATGCTTTCCGTTCTAACTACAAAACTAAAGCTGGTATGCATCGATATTGTTAATAAATTTATTGTAACCTTAGGAATGAATGGCGCCACTTTTCTCCTAAACTTGAAATGACTATCGCGCGATTAGTATGTGACCTTTTCGCGCGACTCAACTCATTTTCAGTCCCGGTTAACGTTGAGACAATCATTCACTTCAACGTAAGCGATGAGAATCCATTTCAACCCATGGATGCCCGAGCTCTCCCATTATGGTAGGTGGCGTTGATAGGTTTGTGTTATAGATGATTTGAGAGGATTGGTTTGCTTCATTGGCAGACGAGAATACGAATATTTACAGTGTTACAAATAGTAGGCGAAGCTCGACCCCGAGACGACTCCTCCTCAACTGACTTTCAGTCCCATAGCCATTCTTGTGCGTTGTTTTACTACGTTGCTCATCGTCCGTAATATTATACACACGGCACACCGCGTGGAGCTTCGCAATTGTTGCATGTCAAGAAGCCGTATTCTCATTCATTTCTTAGTGCACTTTCTTTTCTTATACTGTTTAAAGAACAAACTTATATTACAATGGGCGGAGACGGTGGAGTGATTGCCTCCAATCGACGGTACATGCGCGGGGCCGGAACCGCCGAACCTGCCAAACACCGCGACGAAGCGCTCGAACGCGACGAAATGGCACGAACGATGCAAGTGTGTGCGGCCTCCAGCCAGTTGCTGCAATTTTCGCGACAAACCATTGTGACGTGTCCGTATGGCAATTTGTATCACAAGGAAGCGGCTTTGGAGGCCTTGTTGCGTCGAAAACAAGACGACGACGCGGTTTTGGGAGATCACATTCGTGGTTTGAAGGATTTGCACGAAGTGCGGTTTCATCTCACAACCGATAATATTCCGACATGCCCGATTACGGGACGAGAATTGAATGGGAACATACCCGCTGTAGCGTTGATTCCGGGAAAGCCGGGACTGTGCAATGTTGTCAGTGAACGGGGGATGCAAGAAATGGGGGACGATTTTGTCATCGAATACGGACCAGTGGAAGAGAAAATACGATTGGCTCCGTCCTTGGATGTCCTCGCCGAAATGAAGGCGAAATTAGAAGAGAAAAGGGCCAAGAAGTCCAAGAAAAAGCGGAAAGAACCAAGCCAAGAGCCAGACCGCCCTTCCAAAAAAAGCAGCCACGAATGTGACGGCTGTGGCTCGTGATAAAGTGACTGATGCTATCCGTGAAAATACTGTTTTCTCGAGTCTCTTTTCTCGTGATGGCGTGTCAGTCTCAGAGAAAGACAAGAAGGATAATTTGTTTGCCCGATGAAGGGAGTTGTTTTTATTCGCGCGATGCGTGGAATCAACCGTATTAAGAGTCCGTTAAGTTCATTTGTCGAGACAGGTAGTAGGAACTATCCCCATGGTCAATGATGAAGTTTTGGGTTGAGCTAACAATTTTCGAAACTGCCTGGGAGAACTACACTTATAATGTTGTGGATGTTCTAGATGTTGTGACATTCACTAAGGTTACAAGTTACGGATGCGTTGCAGATAATGGTGAATGAATTTATTCCCGAGTTGGGTTTTCGCCGGACGAGATTCGTGCGTGCAGAGTGCAGAACGAGGAAGAATCTTCGAGAGGAAAACGTCTTTGGCACAATCGCACGCCGACATTGCCCCTCGATACATCACTCTTACGTAATTATGGATGAAGAAAACACCAAAAATGAATCTCCTCCGTCGTGTCGTTGCCAAAGATTCTTTTGCGACAGATTCATTGCAACATTGTAGGACCGTGCCATCGAACGCAAATTGGTTGCTATTTTGCTTTCTCTCCTTTGACAATATTGATTTTTTTTTGAAACGATGGTCCTTTCAACCAATCATCGTCGTGCCGATCGCATTGCGTTTGGTTCCTGCAATCGCCAAGATCGACAGAACAATTTTTGGCCCATTATTGAAGCCAGAAGGCCTGTGGCGTTTATCTGGGGCGGAGATGCCATCTATGCCGGTAAGTGAGACGATATTTCATTGTGAGCAATCAGCAAGGATCTGTTATACTGATACATGAACGACTTGCTATAAACAGATTACAAAGCACCCACCGATTGGTCGACTTTCCCACCAACTAAAGAACATATATGCGGGACTCCTGCTCGTCTCGAAGAACTGTATCAAAAGCAGCTATCCAATCCTGGTTATCAGCATCTCATAGAAAGTAACGTGACTATATTTGGAGCATTCGATGATCACGATTACGGATGTGACAATGGTGACGCGACGTACGCCTACCGCAGAGAGAGCGCCGTGGCGTTTGTCAACTTTTTGGGGGAGCCCTACGAATCGGCCATGTCCCGTCGCGCCCGGGCGGGAGCTGGCGTGTATGGAGTCAAGCTGTTTGATTTTGCGCGACCCGCGGGGAAAACACAAGTCCACGAGATTGAAGCGGGAATTGATCCAGATGTATCGTATTTGGCGGACGAAACTTCTTTTCACGCCTATTCGAACCAATCGGTAGCAGTGTTCGTGTTAGACATTCGATCGCACAAAACTCCTTGGAAGACCGGATCCGCTGCGTACCTTCCTGACTATGAAGGGGACTTTCTGGGTGAACAACAATGGCAATGGCTGGAAGCGGCGCTTCGACGATCACAAGCATCGGTCAACGTGATTCTCAGTGGTGTACAAGTCCATTCCAACAAGTTTCCCGACGGAAATATCGCCGAGGCCTGGGGGAAATATCCGAAAGCACAGCAGCGCTTGTTTCATGCTATATTACAGGAGGGAGTTCAGTCTCCTGTCCTTATCAGTGGCGATGTGCATATGACACAACTTTCCAGAAAGGATTGCGTGCGAAGGGACAGTGTCGATCGTCACATTTCGTTACGACCTTTGATTGAAATGACGACGAGTGGGATGACACATTCGTGGGGTACAGTCCCAAGTCGTCCTTTGGATGAACCAGACTACCAGTCGAGTCTGTTTCTTCGTTACAAAGCCCAAGTAGGCAGTCTTTTGATGCACGCTTTGCACAACCTTTGTTCTTGGAAGGATGTAATGACGTTTCCCAATTCAAAAGGAAAGGATGAACTGCAATATAGCTTGGAAAAGAATGTTGGGGAATTGGAGTTTGATTGGAGCGATAGAACAATCATCCTGCGGACACTGGGAGAAGACAATGTTCCGCTCGTCCAAGCCAAATTTGAAATGGACACATTGTCGGGCCACACATCGACGCGAAATACGTTTTTATCCAAACGAGATTTCATGAAAGAGATAAAAGCCATGCACCCATCTGTCAATAGCGATTGGGTCTGCATCAATTACCGAGGCCGCGAGAACAACCTAGCGAATATGGCTGGACATGTCGCGACGGGCGTTGTGTTGGTGACCCTGACTCCCCTTCCATGCATTGTCCCCTTCTTTTGTATTCTATTTGTGTTGTTCTATCGGGGACCCTCCCGGTATAGAAAGCAATCGAAAGTACTGATTCAGTGATGGCTCTAGTGAAAGAACCATGATCTTTCACGTGGTTGCTAGTTCTAGCAGCCGCATCCCAATTTTTATTATTATTGAAAAGACTGTATAACTTCCACTGATTTTATCTCTTCTACCATTTAGAAACCTTGCCAAATCTCATCGTACTCGGGCAACCCCATGGCACGATTCCAGGGACGATTATCTTCGACCGATTCGTAGACACCTTTCACGACAATGGGGGCCGTCGCGCGTAGTTCCTTGGTTGGATCGGGTGCTGGCACTTGTTGCAGAAGCGTCTGGGCCCAGGATGCCTCCCAAGGAAAGGGACGCGCGGCGGCTCCCGTGTCGCGGACGCGAATGTGTTTCCAAAACGCCACCATGAGTGTGACGCGACGTCCCACCGCCGTGCCCTTTCCGGGGACGACACCGTGTAACACCTTTCCATCCATGACCACCAATTGATTCGATTTTGCGGGACACAACCACGCCGTGTCGGCCAACGCGCGACTCGAAACACGTTGTTGTGTTACCACGGACGGTCCTCCACACGGAGCATCGAGATACAATATACAGGTAACGATGGGGTGCTGGACGACACCACCACAACCTTCATTGTCGGTATCAAAATGGAACTGATGTCCACTCGCGTGCGGCCGATTGTGTGCCCACAATTCGACCGCTGTCGCTTGTTGAATCGATGATGACTTGAGTCGGGCACTCGTCGACTGCAAGGAACGCAAGAGATTCCCGAGACAGGAGGTGGTGTCGATCGACTCCAGGGGGACGACAAAACTATAGTACGGACTGGGTGGTTCGACGCTGTAGCTGTGATGCACCCAGTAGTCTGCCCCGGGATCTAGAAACGCGTCTCGGAGAATGTTCAGTGTCAACGGATCTAAATAATCGTTGTAAATCTGACAGGGTGGATTCGGGGGGCTTTCGAGCGGCGATGATGTTGGGTAGTCGAGAATGCCGTGCGCCAGACGACACTTGTATCCCAGTACTTTTAAGATGACATCCGCCTGTTGGGTTCTACCCGATTGAATATACAGCAATGCCAAGCGTTCGCCAGCCGTTATGACAGTATCATTCGAAAGATCCGGCACGACGTTGGCTTCCCAAATTCCCTCGATACGAATCTTCCACTTCTTCTAAATTACAGTTTTCGCTCAACCATCTCAAACGAGCCTCACGGCAGACTTCTTTTTGTTTCGTGAAAGAATTGCTTTCAACCTGTTGCATGGATTTGTTTCGAACTAGGTAAATAGGAAGGTTCATCCACCGCAAACAAAAAAGAACGGGCGAATAATAATGCGATTGTGGCGCGCTCCTCGCGATTCGCGATCTTGGCGATTGGTGACTGAATCCAGTCGTGACGAAATCCGCCTACATTTTTGTGACTATAGTAGGGAATGACGAAATCGGCTCCTTACTACGTAGATTGAGCGGAACGAAGTTCCTCTTGTACATAAAGGGATAGAGTAAATCACCGCTACGACACTCTGTGCGCGGTGGAACCCAGCAGATGTTCTCGCCGTCGGCACGAGCTTTTTCTATTTATTTTCGATCAAACACAAATGCCATGATAAAGAGAGTAATGCAATCCCATTTCTGTGACCTCTTTCATCCCCAAGTACTTTCTTTCTTTGCTTTGATCCCCTTAATACCTGATTCTTCTGTATGGGTCGTTTTCGGCACCCAATTTCTCTCATGATTCTGACATTTCTCGCACGGAGTCGATCGCTCGTATGGGTTAACGCGTGGAGTGCATCCTTGCGTACAACAAAGAGAGGGCGAGCACTCTTCGAACCATTTTATTTCGTGAATAATCGATCCGGTCGTAGCTTGTCGGTATCGGCGGTGGATCTTGCCGATGTCGACACTGAAAGCGCAGACGGATCGTTTGCATCGGATGCCTTTCAAGTTCAGGCGCCCTTTCCACCGGCGGGAGATCAACCAGCAGCGATACAGGCGTTGATTGAGCGGGTGCAGCAAGGTGATCGGTTTGCCTTATTGCGGGGTTGCACTGGCACAGGAAAGACGTTGGTCATGAGTCACGTGATTGCCGGCACGCAAAAGCCGACCCTCGTCTTGTGTCACAACAAGACGTTGGCGGCGCAATTGGCGCGGGAATTGCGGGCCTTTCTCGGACCCGTCGTCGAACTGTTTGTCAGTTATTACAATCATTACCGTCCCGAGTTTTATCGCGAAACGACGGGAACGTATATGGCGAAAAAATCGTCAGTCAATCCGGATTTGGACGTGTTGCGGCACCGAGCGACGCGTGCCCTCGCGTCGCGAAGAAATGTGGTGGTAGTCGCGTCGGTGAGTTGCTTGTTTGGTTTGGGGCTGCCCAAGGAATATTTGGATGCCTGTGTACACTACAAGACCCATGACCCTTTGGATTGGGATGAGTTCGTAGAGAAGTTGACTCGATTGCAGTACCGAATGGCGGTAGACGATGACAGTTTTGAAAGAGGGAAATACCAGGTTTTACACGATGACAGCTCGGACTCGAAAGTGATAACCTTATGGCCTCCTTACGAAAAATTCCCCATGCAGCTGGTTGTCGCTCCAATGGCGGCGAATTCGACGCAATTTTCGGTTCGAAGGATTCTACAAGGAAATCAAGACGGATTTCATCCAATCAACGGATGCAAACTTTTCCCCGCTAGTCATCATGTTACACATGATATGGAAGCGGCGTGTCTCTCCATTGAGGAAGAATTACAGGAAAGGATTAAATACTTCAATGACATGGGGAACAAAGACGCGTGCAATCGCTTGCAAGTTTCTGTATTAAGAGACTTGGATCAACTTCGTACTTGGCACAGTTGCAAGGGCATTGAGAACTACAGTCGCCATTTAGCGGGTCGACCTGCTGGCTTACCTCCCGACACTTTATTGGATTACATGAGACTACTTAATGGGGATGATTGGCTACTCATGATGGATGAAAGCCACGTGACGCTGCCTCAACTGAGCAGTATGTTTCGAGGCGATCAGTCTCGAAAGCGTCAATTAGTCAAACACGGTTTTCGGTTGCCATCTGCATTGGACAACCGCCCACTCAATGAACACGAATTCTGGGACCGTGCCAGTCAAACAATTTTTGTTTCGGCGACTCCGTCACCCCGTGAACTTGCACTAACAAACAGCGACCCCATAGATATGATCATCCGACCCACCCATGTTTGTGACCCGAAGATCGAGGTTCGGCCGGCTGATGGAAAGCACATCAATGATTTGATCGAGGAGGTAAAAACTCGCGCAAAGAAAAAGCAAGGAAGTCTCGTTATCACCCTGACTAAGCGAGATGCAGAAGATCTGGCTAGCCATTTGGAAGGATGTGGTGTGAAGAGTGCGTATTTGCATTCCGGTTTGAAAACGCTCGAGCGCTCGAATGCTTTGCGAGCTTTGCAACTGCGAGAAATCGACTGTATAGTTGGCATCAACTGTTTGCGTGAGGGACTCGACTTGCCGCAAGTATCTCTAGTGGCGGTTCTTAATGCCGACTGTGAAGGATTCCTGCGGTCCGAATCGGCATTGCTTCAAGTGGTCGGTCGTGCGGCTCGAAACGTTCATGGAATGGCAATCTTTTATGCGAACCGAGTGACAGATAGCATGAAACGGTGCATGGATTTGACAGCGCATCGACGACAATTACAGCTTGACTACAATAAGAAGAATGGGTGTTCTACGAGATCAACAACAGGATCTTCGGCGCTATCCTTTTTGATTTACTCAAGGAACAGATTGAGTTGGAAAAGGGCTGATGGCAGAAGAGTCCAAAGCAGTCCAACTTGCTAGTTTTACTTCGGAGCCTTTACAAATTATTTCTGCTCAGAAAGGAAAAAGTCAGATTGTGACTGACCACATACCGAATACACCCGGCGTTTACTTCTGGAAAGACGACGAAGGATCGATACTGTATATTGGGAAGGGTGTCAATCTTCGTAGTCGTGTTAAATCATATATTTCGCCAAGTGCCAAACACGGCCCTCGTATCAAGGAAATGGTTCGGCGAGCCAAGTCGGTTGACGTTGTCTTGACAGCCAGCGAACGCGACGCATTACTTCTCGAATCAAATTACATTAAGCATCACCAGCCCCCTTTTAATGTTCTTTTGAAAGATGATGAACATTATCCTTACATTTGTGCCAGTGTGGGAGACTCGATTCCGAGTCTCACTGTTGTGCCATACCGGAAGCCAGAACATGTCAGTGGATCGTCGCGTTACCGATACTTTGGCCCGTATACGAGCTTCCAAGAAATCAATGCCATTCTTGATGACATAGAGCGAATGTATGACTTGAGAGTTAAATCATTCATGACTCGCCAAGGATCTTTGTCGAAAGAAGCATACAATGAGCTCTTTGACAAAGCATTAGAGGAGATTTTCGGCGACTCCAGAGGGCTTTCTCACAATTTGCGCATACGGCGCCGCCAATACGAAGAGGCGGGGCTGCTATTTGATTCAGAGAGTAATGCATGCAGGGATGTTGTAACCGTCCAGCTTTTACAAGATGATAAAGCCATCGTGAGTGTGATGCAACTTCGAAGTGGGATCATGGCTGGAAGGTATAAATATACCTGTCAAGTCTCCGCTGGTCTTGGGGATGAGGATCTAGGATCGGTCCTTCAGACTGTTCTGACCGAAAGACATTATCCGTCAGGAGGCGAACACTCAACAAGCTGGTTTCCCGACAATGTGTTACTCTCTCTTCCTGCGTTAGACGTAAAAGTTTTGAAAGAGAGTATTCGAGAAAGTCGTTCACGGATCGAACCGAATAGAAAAGGAAGGATTCAAGTTAGGACAGCTGCAACACGTGGTGCGCAGAAGGAAATTGATGAAAGAACTTTAGAGTTTGCAACAAAAACATGTTTCAGGACTTACTTACCCATGCCAACCAATACAGCATTTCTTTGAATGGAGATTTGGCGTCCACGGAGTTGGCTGATCTATTGGCTTTAGAAAATCCTCCGTCGCGCATCGAGTGCTACGATATCAGCCATACGCAGGGAGAGAATGCCGTTGCATCGAGGGTCGTGTTTGAGAATGGCGAGCCGCAGCCTCACTTATACCGACAATTTGTAATCCGATCTGTCGTTGGTATCGATGATTATGCTAGTATAGAGGAAGTTTTGGAGCGGCGTTTTCGGCGGGCGTTTAAATCCAATACGGATCTGGATGGAGACGACCCATGGGCAGTTCCAGATCTAGTAGTGATTGATGGAGGTAAAGGACAGTTAAACGCAGCTGTAAAAGGAATTTCGAAAGCAGCTGAATCACCGGAAGGCCAATTCGATATTCGATCACTAGTCGCCGTATGCGCTTTGGCGAAAGACAAGGAGGAAGTTTTTGTGCCTGGTCGAGGTGATCCAGTTAATGATCACCCCGACTCGCGCGCTTTGCTTTTGTTGAGAGCCCTCCGTGACGAAAGCCATCGTTTTGCATTGAAGGCACATCGAAAGAGGCGGTCGGTTTTGAAACATGTATAGTACAAGTCCCAAACAACTTATAGAACCTAGACTTCCCCTTTGTTGGAAATTTTCGATTATTTTATGATCATTCGTAAAGTGACGACCCTTCCGCCTCCAACTTCTTTCCAATATTTACAAAATCCACAATTTGATCCGGATCCGACGCCCCCACAATGATTTTATCAATGCCCTTTTCTTTCCACACATGCCGTAAGGCAA
The DNA here is from genome assembly GCA_030295235.1 of Fistulifera solaris. Lineage (NCBI taxonomy): Eukaryota > Bacillariophyta > Bacillariophyceae > Naviculales > Stauroneidaceae > Fistulifera > Fistulifera solaris. The sequence goes on from AP026173.1 coordinate 235,899, forward strand.
ACTCTTGTAATCGCATGTCGTCTGGCACAGGATACTTGGGAGAATCCCCACCACCATCTTCTCCATGGATCAACAGATGTCGCACATTTTTGGCGATTGAATACTTGACCGCCAAATTGAACGCCCCAAAGAATGCCTCCAAAACTTTGGCCGTATCTTCGTCGTAGGACTCGAACGTGTCATGGATCAAAGGAATGACTTGTTGCAGCAAAAATTCTTCGTGCGCCGCATAGGATCGCACTCGATCGAGACCCGCATCCACATCGTGCAACAAGCTCTGCATGAGCTTACATCCATCCAACGTTTCTCGTTGATCGGTATCCAATTCAATCCCTTGTGACTTGAGTTCCAAAATTTCTTCAGCATCAAAATGTGCCATGGCGGCCTTCAATGCGACTTGATAGGCTTCCGGAAGTCCTGTCATTTGATGAGTCCATTGCAGTGGATCGTTCTTGTTCATAGTGGCGGGTAGTAAATAATCGCGCAACACAAACGGATGTGAGGTGGAAGTTCCTCGATCCGGATAACACGACAACGGCCGCATGGCATAATATTGAATGTGTGCGGGTGCATCTTTCTTGCTCTTTAGAAAATCAGAATGTTCCAACAGGTTGTAAGGGAATTGTACGACACAAAAATCGGGCGTATCTTGTTGCAACGCGGGCGCCACGTGGTGCAGCCAGGACAAATGCAAGGGATGCGTCGGAGGCAAACTGAATCCATTGCTAACAATCCCGTACGAATGCAAAGGACTCTCACGAACGAGCCTTTGAAGTTCTCTACAAGATTCTGACAATTGATGAGCCAGTGTTTCATCCTTCTGATCTTGTAGATTGTGATTCTTTTGGACTTCAGGATTGTGCAGCAAAACGACCAATTCAAGATGATCCGGATATTGTTCCGCCAATTTCATCAACGGCGACTGTGTCAAAGCGTAATCCAAGTAATTGGGTCCTATATTGTGCAATACTCGATTTTTTTCAACGACGACATCGCCCGGAAAGAAGTTACCGTGAATTTCTTCGGTCCCCGTTTCGGCTTCCGCGACGGATCGATATCCGACTCGTAAGAGACATTGAATTTTGCGGGGCATTTCCTTTTCTAAAATTTGTGCCAACGCCGCATCCCCTCCTTCCGTTCCCGCTTCGATACACGAGATACCTTGTTGTACAGCGGTTTGCACGAGGAGTGGATACTGCGACGAACGCCATTTCGAGCCGCCCAAGCCGAGGCGATCGATTGCCACTGTCGATAGACATCGTTTACTGATTGTTATTCTTCTTAATAGCGTTGAGGGAATCATTGTCTTGCTTGATGGTTATTCAATATGAATAGTAAGAAAGGTTCGTGAAGCGGCAATGCCTTGTAGAATGATGATAGACATCATCATTCATTTCATGGTCGATGCTTTTTTCGCAAGATCTTCGCTCGATCTTCCTTGATCTTCCGTTCGAAATGCTTCCACGAGCGAAGGACAGAACGCAACGGAAATGTGACCTGGTGTGACGTGACCACGAACTCTAAGTATCCGAATTTTGAACGGACGAACGGACGACGAAACGTTTCCTGTCTAGAGCTATAGTGTACAAACCTTCTTTTTGTCAGGTACTTTCTGGTAAATACTCCAGCACAGAACTTCCACCTATGGCCCTTTACTACTGTTTTTGGTTAGAATGATGTCAGCGCAGAACTGCTTGGTATCTTCGCAAAGCTGACGTATTCAATGTTGTTTCTCCCCCTCGCACGGCGCGCCACCGCAAAACACAAACTTTCTCGCAAACGGAGCCGGCTGCTTTTGAAGTCAAACGCCCTCTGTTGCAACAAAACGAAACGGCCTTGTTCTGAAGAAGACACGTTCATCAACGATGATTCGAACAATCCTCAATCTCTTGCTCTTCTTGCATCTCTTGGTGCAAGGAGACGCTTACGCGTACGGCTATGGCGGCACCTCCATGTGGGACAAAATGCCGGTCATGACGTCGGACGCCTCGGAGCCCGCCCACCGGTCGTACAATTTGGCTCGAAATGGTGGATACGGGTACATGGGATACGATGGATGGGGCGGATACGGAATGAATCGTTATTCGCCCTACATGAGTTACGGGTAAGTGGAGGAAGCGCCCGGGCGTGTTGCAAAATTCCGAGGCCTCACTGACTGGGGCGTGCTTTCTTCTTTCTTTTGCAGAGGTTACAACGATTATTACGGCGGATATGGTCGTGGTTATTCGTCGTACGGGTACGGAGGATATTCGCCGTATTACAATAGGTAAGAAATGAGAGCCTTAGTGCTGTCTCTGAAAGAGAAAGGTTCCTGTCATGAAGTTCTTGCGGAGGTTTCCTGATTCTCACTTGTTCCCTTCCTTTAGGGGATACAACGATTATTACGGAGGATACGGACGTGGCTACGGATACGGAGGTTATTCTCCTTATTACAACAGGTAAGTTTATGTTATTGTTGTACGTAGAGGAGCCCGTTCGGTTGTCTGTGAATGAGGCAGCCTTCACTTCACGTGTACAAGTCATGTTGTATTGCATCCGTTTATCAAATGTCTCACGCTGTCCTCTTCTTTTTTGTCCTTCTTCAGTGGGTACTCTTCGTACGGATACGGAGGTTACTCCCCATACTACAGGTAAGAGCTTTGGAGTTGCTATTATTGCCAAGTTGACTTGAACATTTTTCTGCTGGCCTGTCTTGATGATTCGATTTGCAGATAAAAATGTCTTCTGTGTGACTGTTTCGTCTCATGCTTTCGTCTCATTCTTTTCTTTTAGCTCGTACGGCTATGGATCTGGGTAAGAACGTCGTTCGCTCATTTCGTAAAAATGCCTGCTCGAGCTGGTGTCTCATTCTTCTTTTAATTTCTTATTCATTCAGCAGATACGGCGGATACGGTGGATACGGTGGATACGGAGGCTATGGAGGTTATGGCGGATACGGTGGATACGGCCTCAGCTCGTACTACCGCCCCTACGAGTCGGACAAAATTGCTCGCGTGAGTCGCTGGACTGGCTCGGATGCTCGATACGGATACGACAGCTACTACCCTCGTTCGTACGGATATGGCTACGGTGGTGGCTACGGCGGTGGCTACGGCGGTGGCTATTACAATAAGTAAGAAGATAAAGTTGGTGTTGGGATGATTTTGCCATCGTTTGCCTCATTGTTGTATTTGTCTCTTCCAGCTATTATGGCGGCCGCTATGGTTCTGGCTATTACAATAACGGATACTACAATCCTTACAACAGTTACTACAACCGTGACCCCTACGCGATGAACCGAGGATACGGCATGAACTGGGGCTCGTCGTGGAGATCTCCTTTGTCTCCGGACGATATCACGTCGCGCAAGTCCTACTTTGACTGGCAGGCGTAAACTTCCATACCAGATACTATATTCTTGAATGTTTTCCAATACTATTTTAAAACGATTAACCATGTGTTGTAATGTTAAGTTAGGTCTCTAGATTAGGTCTGGGATCTTACGTAGGTTTCGGTTTGTGTTCGTGGGGAACTTTAGTTGGTTCCGCAGCCGAGCGCCAACGCTTTCCATGGAGTTGGGCGTTAGACCCAAAGATATCGAAGCTCACACGATAGGAAAGAAGAACGCTGATGATAGGTGGATCCAAGCAAAGAGAAACTAATCGAGTTAGGAGCATTGGCGATGAAGGCAGATGGTCATCCGTTTGGGTGGGTCTCGTTATCTCTTCACGCTCGCTCATTCGTCCATTGTTGTTCGACAGTTTTTCGCCCGAAGACGGTCAGTACTGCCAACGTCATACATGTTGATTGACGACAGCTGACCACTTTTCATCTCTGATAGAGTAGTGTACGATTTCTGGATGACGTGGGTTTGCGCGCCCGTCGAGCACACAAACTGCAACCTTCGACGACCACGTCGTGGCAAAAAAAGTCTTGGGGGGTGGAGAAAACCCAAGTTTTTGCGCGCGCAAGGGTACGCACTTTCTTCGTTCCATTCTTTTGACACCCATCGCATTGTCGTGTCCTTCATTCTCTTTCTTCTGATTCTTCCAGTTCTCTCTCTTTTCGAACCAGCATTCCTCTGTCTTCCTTTTTCCCATTGTTGACGCTTCCTCTTTCTATAAAGCAGCAAACAAACAAAACAATGATGCTTCAAAAGACACTCTTACTACTTCTCGTAGCGAACGTCTCGGCTTACACCGCGAGCAGCTACGCTTCTTCGGGCCGTGAATGGACGACCGAAACCGGTTTTCAGCCCAATTATTACGCCGGACATTACGGCGGTAACTACGCCCCGGGACCCTGGCAGGGTTCGTTCTCTCGCTCGCTCGACACCGCCGACGGCTTTCAGCAAGGAAAATCGTCGCGCTGGACGGGCTCGTCGCCGACCGCCTCGTATTCGCCGTACGTGCAGCCAATGTGGAACAACAACGGCTACTATCCGTCGAGCGAATACGGCTATGACAATATGTATCAAGGTCAAGGGTATCAAAGATCGAACAACAACAACTATCGTTTCTATGATGACAACAGTTACTCGTCACGGTCCCCATACAGCCAGTCCTACCGCAATGGCAACTATGGGTACGGCGTTTCGAGTCAGTATTCAGGCTATCGCAACAATGGGTATGCGAATGGGTATGCGAATCAGGCGTACGGCTTCGACAATCGTCGTTCCGATCAAATGAACGGCAAGAAAGTCGACCGCTGGACCGGGTCGTCCCCCACCACCAGCAACAGCCGTTATCTGTATGATTATGGAGGCCGCTATTACAACATCGATAACTCCTACGAAGATTCGTACTACAATGGTGCAGAAATGCCCTATTATTCTCAAGACGGATACGGTCGTCGGGCCGACAACTATCGCTACGGAAACTACCAGAATTACAAGCCATCGTCTATGGACGGACGAGAACCCTACAACCAGTGGACTTCTGGATCTTCAAGAAATTATGGTAACCGCAACTACGATCGATACCAGACATCTTACAATGATCGAGGTTACTACCGAAACGGAGCCTACGACAACCGTGATGCCTACTACGACAATAACTATGGACGCTACGGCTTTGATCGCAGTGCCTATCGCGCCAATGAACAGATGAACTCGTACCAGAACTCGATTTATGGTTCGGGGCGTCAACAAGGACAGTCATGGAAGTCGCCCTTGTCTCCCGATGACATGGCTTCGCGAAAATCATCTGACGATTGGTCTTCGGCGTCACGTTAAGAAAATATTACGTTTTCATGACCAGCTTTTTTGTGCACTCTGCAAGGCAATCAAGATATTATCATGATATTGTGTGTAAATCTAACTAAATAAGACTCCTTGATATAATAGTCTATCGGCTGCTCACAAAACATTGCTCTGAGTCGATACAAAATGCATACGGAGTAGCAGATAGCGTTATTCACGTCGGCCAAGAACTCTTTCAAGTTCTGTAGGCTTAAACAACAAACCTATGCTTTAGTTGACGTTGCTCTATCAACTTCAGTTTAAAAACGAAAATTCAACGAACCTAGCTAAACCTTCAAACAGAATCCCTTTTGTTCTTTGGATGACCCCAAATGCCCTCCCACCGAGTCGGATGACGTCGTTGATGCAAAAGTATGACGTGGTCGATGCAAAAATTGCTGACGTTGTCGATGCAGATTTGAAGTTCTGGATGACGCGACACCCAAACACTTGGACGGACGGACAAGACTTCAGTCCTCGATCATGTCGTTAGTCACGAATCAATATTGAAAAAACTACGGAGTAATACGATGTTCGCCATTTGGCTACTATAATAAGTTCTAATCGAGCAAGCACAAAATTTTATTCTTGGCGATCAAAAAAATTTATGATGATCATACAAGTTTACGCAAGTCTCACTTATGCTGATACAAGTAATTTTACACATTATTCATGAGGCGCGCTAGGCAAACGTTGCAGGAGGGCCTCATCGCAAAACACTTAGAAGCCCTCAAAAGAGCCATATGTTTATCGCTGAGAGGAGGTCCTTTGTCCAACGTCTTGTCGGTCACACCACTCCAATCATCAAAGTTTGAAGTGTCGAACAGACTCTTGATCGTGGGAATCCATGGAGCTTGTATTGCTCGCTCTCTCATTCTGACCGTGCTGAGATCACCGAACCACCTATGACTTAAAATGTCTTTTTCTCCGCGAGCCAAGGAACCAAGACGGTTTGATGGAGACTTTTCCAGTAACCTTGAAATGAAGTCAACCGCCTCCGGAGATCGTCCTTCCAATTCGGGAAAGTCTTCTTCAACGATCAGCCGATAAAGTTCGAACTGCTCAATACCGTCCTCATAAAAGGACTAAAGCCCATGACCATTTCATAGCTCAAAACCCCCAGTGCCCAGTGGTCGACAGGCCAACTATGGCCTTGCGATATCACAATTTCAGGTGCAAGGTAGGCCGGGGTGCCACAAAGGGTGAATGTTTGATCCAAGACTTTCTTTGTGAAGCCGAAGTCGATCAGCTTAGGAAAACCAAACCTGTCGAGCATAACGTTTTCAGGTTTGAGATCGCGGTATACATATTTCTTTTGATGCAAATGAGCCAGGGCATCTGCAATTCCCAGCAAGTAAAAGCGAGCTCTATCCTCGTGTATCTTGATCCGACCGTCATCATTGTTGAGAATTGAAAATAGCTCTCCGCCTGGCACAAAATCCAGTAGCATATAAACAAATGCAGCGTCTTGAAAGGTTTGGAAAAGATCGATGATGAAGGGATGGTTCACATTCAGAAGAACATCTTTCTCGCGCTTACAAACCTCTACCTCTCCTTCGGTAATAAGGTGGTACTTCGATTGGATCTTCAAAACGTAGGGTTGCTGCTTCTTAGCCTCCTTGTCGACGACCAACCAAACCTGACCAAATTCTCCTTCACCCAAACAAACCCGTCTTTCCAGGTTTTCAAGCTTGATATTCAGATTGAGGCTTGCCTTCGGCGAGTATAAGTGAAGATTATCATTGTCAAGGGCATCGGAAGATGATTTTGCTTTCTTGGCCTTTTTCTCATCTTTCAATGTACGTGGTTTCGAACTTCTAGTGCTTTCAGCTGTCACTTCAACATTTGCCTTTGTCGACTTCGGAGAAGCTAGTGGACTCTCCATAGCGTTAGTATCGTTTGTAACAACGACTTGATCACCAAAGAACGCATAATAATCTTTCACGGACAGAACACCGCACGTGCAGTCGGATTCTGCAGTTACTTTGGACAACGACCTCCCCTTCAGCGACTTATTATCTCTGGCCGACTGAAATAAGTTCTCCCCAAAATGTGCCCCTTCGGAAATCAGAAGTAAGTTTCGCCCCTCCGTTTCATAGACCTTCCCAGATCGAACGAAATAAATTGCAGCATCTACGTCTTGATCGGCTTCAATGATCGTGTCGCCTTTTGAATATTCGACGTTCTTAATCAACCGAGTTAGACCCACAATTTCGTAGTGTTTCAAAGGTCTTCCAGGTTTTCGTTCAAAAGATCTTACGGAATGAAGAGTTCTGGAATGAATCGGAACCAAACTGGAACCCATAGCTTGGTCTTTGAGTTCTCTCGATACAACGTAGGCCTTTCCGTGAGTCAAAGCAACCACATTTGCTTTCATGATTGGTTCTTCGGCGAGTATTGCATGTTTTCCAAAGTAATCACCAGGGCCCATAATTTTGTTGTCTTTACTTAAACGGCCAACCTTTACGTCTCGGCACTCCACACTACCTTCTGCTATCAAGAAAAACTTGTCGCCAATGTTGTCTTGCTTCGCTAAGGTTTCGCCTTTTTGAACTTGACGAGGGTGAGCAGATTGGAAAGCTTGTGGAGCTGTTCTGTCGACGCATTCTCTAAAAAGTCGAGCTTTTCTAATAAAGCTCGCTTGTGTACAGTGCTCCTAGTCGCCTCGTCCTGAAGCAAGTGCCTGAAGGTCGTCTGGTCGAATCGGTACAAAACTGAATCGGTAGTAGCCGTTGCAGATGCAAGACGACGTGAGTTGTGCAGCAATGCTTCCTCACCGAAGGAATCACCATTCGTTGCCACATCATGCCTTTCACCATCAATGATAATGTCACACTGTCCGTCAGCGACGACATAGAAGTACTTATCCTCGTCGCCTTGCGCAAACAACTGGGTCCCCGCTGGAACATTGACCTTTTCGAATGCAGCTGTGAGTGACTTAATGGTCTTGTCAGGTAAATTTTCAAAGACGAATCGCTTTTTGATTGCATTCTTCAGAAGTCGTTCCTCTTGATCCGTTTTTGGGTGTCGAGGAGCTTTAAAATTTGTAGGCAGCTTGGTTGGGACCTGATAGACATTACCAGCCTGACGTATAACAGGTACACCGTCTTTTCCTCCTTGGTCCTCGAAACGAGCTATTCTGGCAATAAACGAAGCTTTTTTCTTTTCTCTTTCGCGGAGAAAGTAGCGGGCCTGACAACTTCTTGGGTTGAATAGGGCTTAAGTCAGGTTCGACTATCTTTGTTTCTGCGCGCTTCTTCTTTTCCTTTTTCTCTTTCTTGTCCTTCTCTTTCTTACTGCTTTTCGACTTTTTTGGCGACGACTTAGGAGACTCAAACTCAGCGAGTGGTGGCACTGGAATCGGTGCAGCGTTTGAGGGGTCTTTTATTTCTTCAGTCGCATCGTGACGCATCGAAGATTCGCCGTCGTCCTCGTAGAGCTCTTCATCCGCTTCATGAATTACTTCCGGATGCTTATCGGCATTGAACACCTCGCGTATAGGACCGTCTTCATTGGAGAAGCTTTCGGATCCATCTTGCCATGTTTCGACGAATAGGCCTCTATTGCACTGTACAGGCAGAGAGAATCGATGTCGCTCCTTGGTGGGTGAAGTGGGCTCGGAAGAAGCAGAATCTGAATGATTACTGTTGTCGAGAGGACGTATAACTGCCGGGCCATTCTGCTTTATTTGATTTTCATAAGTGTTGCGGGCTATTCTCACAGGGCTTATGAGATCTTTGTTTCGAGGAGGAGTGAGAGATTGCTCGCGTTTTATTTGATTCTCAAATACGCCCCGAGCCATCATGACAGGGCTGGCAATTTCTTTGGGAGGAGGCGGTGGTGGCGGAGGTTGTTGTTCCTCTGAGGGTTCACTATCAATCTCGGATACTTCAATGCGCTCTGTTCGCAAAACTTCAGATTCTGCCTCTTCGTTTGCAACAGGCGTCACATTGTGCGTTGATGTGTCGTCTAATTCTAGTCCTGTCATGTCTTGTCGGATGTCATCGTGCATCATGGGTGGTTTTGGGAGTTCTTGCTTCGCCGCATTATTGGCAACTTTGCTCAAGAAGCGCTCGGCGACCGTACCGCGTTTTGCACTGATAGGGCCACGATAATGTCCAGGTTCAACCACAACTGGCCTCTGAGCTTTATTTTCAGTAGCGTTGGTAGCATCACCTTCGGCATCCGTCGTCTCAATAATGGCAGGAAACGCTGGCTGCCTAACGGATGCAGCGGGTTGCACTGAAGCAGCTGCATCTTTTCCCCATCGCCGTGTCGTCCCTGCAAAGCTGACGGGTGGGGTCGCTTTCTGGGTAGCATCGCTAACCGAAGACGGAAAAAGTTCCCTGAGGCCGTCCACCCGAACGATTTCCCAAGAATTTGTTCCTCAATTCGGAAAAAGACGTTGCCGAGTTGTCTAAAGAGTTTTTCGATTTTTCATTTTCCTGTAGCGAAACTTCTGAAGGGTCAAATCCGTCCATTGAAATCGAAGTATTCGAAGATTGCAATCCTCCTTTGTCTGTTTTCAAATCCATTGAAGGAACATCATTCACCTCGGCGGAAACGAATTCATTCTCTATACTATGGGAGCTTGTTAGTGCTAGCAGAGGCGTTTCGACCTCGTCAATCACTTCAGTCACTTCATCGTCTTCCGATTTCCTTTCGGTCACTTCATCGCTCGCTTCGATCCTATTTTCCCCGTCAACGACATCGTCGGTTAGTTCAACGGTCGCTTCAATTTTCTTTTCTTTGACTTTGTCCTTGGATCTCTTTTTCTCCTTTTTCACTTTCGCCGATTTGTTGGATTTTGACGATCGAGGTACATCGTCATCCCTCTTTTGGGTGATTTTTGGTGCTTGGTGAGTTTCTTCGGAGATATTATTACTGGCGAAGAAGTTATTGACGGATAAGGGTTCAGAAGCATATTCAGGTTGGCATCATTCTGTTTCTTCGCATTATCAATATCAAAGACTTCTCGACAGGCTTCCATCGTCAAAACCGCGCATACGCAGGCATCGTCGGCCGCTGTGACCGAGTAGGGTGAAATCACAATGGCAGAATCGTTGCCTTCGGAAGCTTTCAATAATTCTTCACCAAAATTGCACCCACTCGGCAGTTTGATCGGCGCCATACCATCACGTCCCAACCATACGCTTCCCGTAATGACCAAGTAAAGGGCTGCCTTGGTTTCTTCATGAAGCTCGGTTATAATTTCGTCTTTATTGTAGGGTCGCACATCAATCTTACTGACCAACTCTTTGTATTGCGTATTCGTCAGTTTGCTTTCACGAAAGACATTTATACATTTGAGATCGTAATAAAGTGAATTGTAGTCGTCGAGTGCTGGCATGTTGCTATTGAACTATAGCTTTTAATGATGCAAAAGATAGATGAAGCTCATCAATAGCTTTCACTGGAAACAAAAAAAGAGAAAACAAGACGGCGGAGTAATTTAGGGGGACTTCTTTGGCTTCTCCTGACCACGACAGACCAACGCGGTATCACTTGTGCTTGTACAGTTTCATGCGATAGACTTCGCGCAAGATTTCTCTACAGTTTTGAGGACACTCGTGAAAGACGGGACTGTTCACAAGTCACAATGACCGTCACATGCCGAAGCAGAAAGTGTCACTCCAGTCAGTCACAATATTTATTTCGAGAAACACGTCGTAACACGCAATACGCGTTTCTTCGGGAATCATCTAAGGTTATGCTTACAAAATTAAGGTAAACAAACAAACTTACCAGCATAGTTTCCCTTTTCATCCGTCGATCACTAACGCGTATTTGAATCCGTTATCAGAATAAAGCGGAAAAACATACTATGTGAAAGGTCGCCTCCTCCTTGTTTACACACGAAAGAATTGCTTTCCCTTTAGCTCATTTGGTATATCAATAAGATCTAGATTAAATTTTGATAATGTAAGCGCGCAACGCATTTCAAAAAGTCTTAATATTTATTGATACTACCAGCCCCTTCACTTAACTTCCGCTTCCACCGATAGATTGCTATATCTATAACATTTCGTGTCGCCGCCCTTGAGATTTCGAGCGCTCACTTCCTCGTGGTTCCTCATCGGCACTCGTTTTTCGCGATCTCGATGGTCTCCGAGGCGATTCGGCCGGCAGTCGCTCCGTCGTCTGTGCGGGAGCGCTCTTGACGGAACGATTCTCGTTCGATCTTTGGTGAACTTTTTGTGCGTCCAAGACATTCGCCAGCGACTTGGGTTTCTTTTTGGCCACTCGAATCATAATTTTGCCCGCCGCGTTGGTTTCCACCATTCCGCTTTCGATGGCTTTCCGAAGATCGGCACTGGCGGCGACTTTCTTTACCACTCTTCGTCGCGGAGACTTTTTCGGGGTATCCTCGACGAGAGTCGCTTTGGTCTCACTGGATGTAGTAGCAGTGTCGTCGGAAGTAGTCAAATTGTCTTTTTCGGTCGACGCATGTAGCATGTGCGCCAAAACAGCATCCAAATTTTGGGTATCGCTTTCCTGATGCGACTTTTCACCGACTTTCTTTCTTCGGCTTAGAGACCGCGTTTTCTCTCGTGGCTTCTGACTCGGAGAAGTCCTAGTTGCAGACGACTCAAGATCAGCAATTCTCTTTTTATGAGCACTGGATGTTCGACGCCGTGGAGTTGTGGATCCCTCCGTCTTAAGATTTTCGTTCGGTGTTTCTCTCCTAGGTTGCGTTTTCGATGCATCCTCGCCTCTTGATTTGCGACGAGTGCTACTCAACGGATCAAACGATGAATCGAAGGGTTCCCAGACGGCACTTGACAACACATCTTCTGCTGTAGTTTTGCTGCTTGGCTTATTTCGAGTATTCCGACTCCGCCCACGCACGTTCGGTCCATTCTCCCCACGATCGCGGCTGGGTCGATGCGACTGTTCGGAGTGAAAGACTGCCTCATCATTCGCTACAAAGTCGTCCGGAAACGGATGTTCCGATTCTTCGGGCCACTCGGTGGCCTCGAAGTGTCCTGCCTCGTCGTCCTGACTTTTACTACTATCTTCTACGGTAGCAAAGTCTCCAAAGTCGGCCGCCGCAAAGATATCCGATAGGTGACTGTCGTGAAATGCGGCCATTGTGTTTGCTTCGCGTTGCTGATTGAGTTCGGCGACCAAGGTATTCAAATCCTCCAAAGGAACGTCCCCATTTTGAATTAAACCTTGCAAGGTTTGAAAGAGCGTTTCCCGTTCGTCCGGTGCCAATCTTCTCGAGGTAGCCGTTTGCATCATTCTGGGTTTCGAAAATCAATGGATGTGAACTTTTGAAGTGAATGATGGACGAAAGATTGTGCTATGCTTCCCCAGTTAGAGTGTGAAGTGTGAAGAAGGATGAGAATGATGACATGGCGCCGCGACGAAAGCGTGAGGTTGTTTGGATCAAGCGGGGCGGGGATCGGGAAAGCGCTCGGAAAAAGTCGGAACAGTCACTAACTGTACTAATTGCGACTACAAGATTCCGTGAACGGTACTCGATAGTTAAGCCATTGATTCGGACGCTTCCTTATTTCATAATAGGGTATGAACAAAACAGTAGATGCTTGGTATAATTGCATCATTACATAGTATATTTCCAATCCGCTGTTGTTCACGTTGCCGGGCAATCTTCAATGATGGCAAAATGACTCTATTTCCCAATAGTAGACCTATCTGATCGTAATGTCGAAGCGGCTTTATGGCTTCGTGCTTCGTTGTCTTTTATAGTATTGCCCGTTGTTGTTTGGCGCCAGAATGGATAGTGTTGAGTGTTGAGGAAGAAAATTAACGGTGCGCTTAACGCTCGAGGCCCAATGAAACGCGAAGCTTGAGGTCGTCCGAGATCAATAAAAGGTCGTACAGGTACTCAAAGGACATCTTCCACGTTTCATTCCCCAGACACGATCCGGAAATAATTTATTGCATCGAAGAAACGAATGAATCCAAGCAGTTTGCTTCACATCGTAAAGCCATTTTTTTGAGGTGCAACACCGACATAACGTACCTTAAAGCTCGAACGTACGGGGCGGCGACTCTATTGTAAACAAAGAAGAAACGAAGCACTCAACATGACACGCTGCATCTCACGATCGATCCATCTGTTCTATTTGTTGGTGGCATGTTCCCACGCTTACATGACTCTGCCATGGCGTCCCGAACAATATCCTCATCCCGATCTGGATGCTCGGGTTTGTCGGACGGAATATCATCGTTTTTGTGATCCAGATCAAATATTGATGGAATCGGAAATTCAAAGTGTCGAAGCGTATTTACGAAAGGATCGGCGTCTCGAATGTCAGGAAAACATGTATGAAGTCCAATTTGGCGTTGCGATTGTGAAACAAGTGAGTTCGACAGATATGAGTCGGTTGTGACGATGAAATTTCCGGGCTCACTTCATCTTTGTGTTTGTACAGATGGAATTGAATGGTTCTTTGGCACTGAACGCCGCCGAAGCCTTTGCTCGTACCATTCATGACAGTTGGGGCGTTGGGCAACAAACATCCTGTGGGGACACGGGAGCCTTGTTGTTTTTGAGTGAACACGATCGGACTCTGTATATTTCACGGGGCAGTGCCCTGGAGACGTACTTGACGAATGCGCGCATCGACAAGATTGTCGCAGCGATGCGTCCCTATTTGCGAAAACAGCAATACGGACGCGCCATTTTGGAAGGATTACGACAAATGGATCACTGGATGGAACAAGGACCCGCCACCGAAGATGAGAATAGCCCCGGTTGGGCTCCCGTCGTGATTGTCGTAATCTTTGTGGCCGTCTTTGTCGGCGTGGTCGTGTATGCCGCTCAGGAACAGAAACGAGAACGCGAACAATATGCCCGAATACAATATCATTTGAGTGAACTGGATCAACAACAAGCACAAGCGAAGCAGGGACAGTATCACAGTACATCGTGTCCCATTTGTTTGGACGATTTTCAAACGACGCATACCCATCCCATGATGGGCTCCGATGGTCTTCCCGTGCGATATTTGCGGTGCGGTCACGTCTTGGACGAAACTTGTTGGAGAGACTGGACGGCGACACGATTCGATATTACGTGTCCGATTTGTCGAGAGCCCGTGAGTAGTCGTCTGCAGGAGGACACGGAACGACACGAATTGCTGCGCCATCGGTGGGACGATGAATTGCGTCAACGTCGATACCGCGAAGAACGCAATTTTCGACTCCATCGACTGCAATCGCGTTATCCACGACACATTCGTCCGTCCTTGATCCAGACGTGGACGTCGGCGCAGTACAGTGGCTTGCTGGCACAAGACCCGGCCTTTGTGCGACTCGATCCGCGTCTGCGGGACACCACCAACACAACAAGTAGTAACAGTCATTCGAGTGGATTTGGGGGCGGTCGTAGTAGTGGTGGTGGAGGTGGCACGTGGTGAAACGAAGTGTTTGTTGGCAGTACGAATGAATCGATCCTTAAAAACGCTGTTACATTCTTGTATTGCTACAGAGATAGAAAGGTTAAGAATTCGAAGAAGCAAGTACGCCGTATCCATTTTAGTATTAGACCCTATGTTTGCAAAACAACGATCTGGCAATTCGATCGCAACCGTACGCAGTGCGTAAAGGAATTCTATTCAAGCCATAGTTTTTTACGGACTCGATTTTCGCGGGACTGAAAAGTGATCAATGTCACTTCCAACGATCGTTTGGAGTCGTACTGGTACTAGTGGCGGCGCGGGTCTACACGATAACCATCGCACTGCGCTGTTGTTGCAATTCTTCATCATATTATCATTTGTATATATTGTACTCATTTTATCTCTTATCATTCATCAACATGTCAAACACACGACGCAACAATGTCATAACGAATGGCTGTGATATTTGTTTGGGCAAGAATCAATGCGCCGGAATGCCGCTCTGGAATTGTCGCACTTGTCACATCCACATTCATCCGCTTTGTTATGGGAGACGAAGAAGATCAGTTTGAATGTTGGGCGTGTCGGGCCGTCGGCACGGAAATCGAAGGACGCTGTTTGATGACGGGACAAATGAAACCAATCAAAGTCCAAAAACGACCGACGGAATGTTGTTTGTGCGGGGTCGACAATGGCAATGAATTTCTACACGCGATGCATCCCGTCTACGATTATCACGGCGGATATCACATACTATTACCGCCCTCCAGGGAAGGACCGGAACGATTGGCGTGGGCGCATTCCTTATGTTGTTTTGCCCTCTGTAGTCATGATGCGGTTTCGGGGTGTTTGTACGGATGTACGATGAACGGGACGTACGATGGCGTGCCGCATCCGGACGAGAAAGAACGAAAGAATCCGCATTTGCCGTTGTTGCCGAACGTCGGCAAACAAACCATTCATCACTTTGCGTATTGGGGCATTCGTCGTCCCGACAACGAGGATCCTTGGACACGGACATTGCGCGAACATCAGCAACTCAAATGTCGATTGTGTGGCAAAGACGATCGACCGGCGCACGTGTTGCGTATTCCTATCCAGTGTTCCGCCAATGCGGCGCACGAGTTTAGTGAATTCAAGGGTCGGCACGTGAATTTGCGAGGCGATCACTGCTACGAGGCAATTCATGTCGGATGTGCGATCTGGAAGAAGGATGACACCGGAGCGTGGCCGTCTCGGCGGCGCGTGTACTTTCATCCGGGGCGGTCTGAAGGAACCGTGCAAATTGATCCGGTCATTAATGTCTTTTGTACGACGCATGCGGATGATTTGTGTGGAGTTGGAGGGAGTCGTCTGTTGCGCTATCCGGTCCCCGAACAGCCAGGGAGATCGGTCGGTACGCTGCCCCCTTCGCAGAGAGTTCCACCGGGGAGATCGGCATCTGTAGGTGCGGTCCCTTCTTCACATAGAGTTCCACCGGGGAGATCGGCTTCTGTAGGTGCGGTCCCTTCTTCACATAGAATACCTCCAGAAAAGCCACAAAGTATAACGGGGAAATCCGCGTCTGTAGGAACGGTACCTTCTTCACATAGAGTGCCTCCGGAAAAGCCACAGACCATAACGGGGAGATCCGCGTCTCTCGGTACCCCTTCACATAAAGTGCCCCCAGAGAAGACGCGAGATTATAGGGAGATCGTCATCGGTCGGTACATTGCCTCCGCCACATAAGGCGCCTCCAGAAAAGCCACAGATGATAATGGGGAGATTGGCTTCTGTAGGTACGGTGCCAAAGTGTATTCCCTTGTCACAAACAGCGGTGCCCTTAGAAAAGCCACAAGTGATAACGGGAAGATCTGCATCCGTTGGCACATTGCCCAGGTCCAGCCCTCTGTCACAAAAGCCGGCTTTCCAGTCACCGAAGGATACGAACATTGTTGAAGTGCACAAAGCGCCATCCTGTGCCTCGCCCAAAACGAGTAGCTCGGATCATGAGCGATCGGCTATCCGCTTATCCAGTGCGTCGGGGCCTCCGGGGTTGTTTCACATAACAAGAAAAACGATAAACAACTCCGTCACCGGGATATCTCCGCCCATGAATAAAGAGCCTACCGGTAAGCCCAACGTAGATGGCAGTGATCTGAACCATGCTAAAGCACCAAATAAGATACCAGCCGACCCTACCCCGGAGAAGACGCCCGGCACTATTCCCCGAAAAGCCACTGCTGCACAGTCGTCGTTGTTGGACGGGAAATCACAAAAGCGATCGCCACTTCGTTACCAGCGGTACCCAAGCGCAAGCATAGTAGCTCGTCCGTTCCCCCGACCGATACCGGGCTCGATCATGTTCCCAGAAAAAGGCCAGCTGTACTGCAAAACGTAATTGAACCGACTAAGAAGCGAAAGCAGTCGTCTCAAGCAAACTCTGTGAAGGATAAGAAGGCCGGAGGTCCAGCACGACGGATCGAAGATGTCGCCGACACAAATCCATTATCGGCAGAAGCTACGCTAAAGTCGGGTAAGAAGAAAAAAGCAACTGCATCGGCTCTTGAAGGCAAGAAGAAGAAGAAGAAAGTCGGAAAGAAAATAATTGTTGAACCAGCTGCTCCGTCCAAACCGGTCAGTGTCCCCCCTCCATTGAAACGGAGCATTTCTGAGTCCAAATGCCACTCGTACGATGACACAGAGTTAGAGAGAAAGTATTTGAAGATCTTAGAATCTCTCAAGGGCGTCGTTGAAAAATTCGCTTACTCTGAAGAGACCTTCAATGAAGTGATGAATGACGAGAGACCGAACTGGGAGAAGGAAATCAACACGCGTCGGCCGGTTTTCAATGTACTTTGGAGCAAGGTGGAAAAAGCCTTGTCAAAGAATGTTGACTTTTCTGGTGAAGACTGGAGCTTTTTGGTTGTCGGGAAAAATTTTGACCTCGGCAAAATGGATTTTAGCCAGTGGGAGTCCTACGAGGTAATAAAGGATGATAATGACGAGATGAGCGTTTAAGATACGGACTAATTACATGAATTACGAATCTTAGAATCCGTGTGACTTGTGCAAACTCTTTTTTTCTAATTATTTTTTCTTCTCACGACGAAATACATCTGCGTGTCTAGCTAGTAGCCATCCACACACACAAGCGCCTCAACGTCAGCAATTCCTACTGGAGAACTCGTTTGAAGACGATACACAAGTACCCTTCACCATTTGCATTAGGCAAGACCGAATGATGGAACTTGCCATTGCAGGTGTCGTGCATTAGTACAAGATCTCCAGAGAAGAAGCGAATGGCCACGGCTTCTTTATCATTAGTTGTGGCTTGATTCTTCTCAACGACTGATATATTCGTATTTTCCTTGTCCCAGTCCTCCCACGATGTTCGAATGGGACGAAAAACAAATTGGAATACATCGCCTGATGCTAGAAGACAAGTTCGCCGATCCCATTTTGTTCCTGAGACCATGCAAGCAAAGGTAAGACGGTCAATGAGGCCAAATAAAATGATCACATCATCAAAGGATATAACCAAGCTACACCAAAACATGAAACGCACCGTGTCCTCGTTCTGTATGAAATCTAGAGGCCGTTTTTTCTCAGAATACCAATTGCAGCGCGCACAATCGTAGAAACCATAGTCATTGGTGACCAGTTCCACTTCCCTCATAATGGTCAATATAGATGCGGTCTGAGAAGCTTCCCGCCGTCCGTCACAGCATCAATCCCTCGTCGTGCAAGCCAAACTGCATTACAACGTTTTCTATCACCGGACCCTTTTCGCGTGCGAGGCGAATCAAAGTGGAACAGAATTTCCTGTTGCACTGCCCGCATTGGTTCACGCTGAAGAAAATTAACTGCTCGAGGAAGTATATCAAAGGGTAACGCGGATACGCGCTTTTCAAGACGCGGAAGTTTTGAGGATAGTTTCCGTTGAAGGTCATTGACGAAGTAAGGATTTGCGTACGGTTTTAAAGTGACCATTAAACCTCGTGCTGCCCATCGCACTTCAACTGCTTCATTCAATGGAATTGAGAATGCCATTTGCTCCGCGCGTTCAATTAATAACCAAATGGCATGAGAAATGGTGGAAGGCAGGTCAAATGTATTGGCATATGTAACGTCGGACATGACATTCTTTCGCAAAAGCGTATAAAGGGCAACGAGAGCCTGCCGAATGGCTCTTCTTTCTTTGCTAGTGGGATCAGTACTTTCGTCAGCATAATTGTAACCCGCGGAAAAACAGCTCTCTCGAATGCTTTTTCTCGCCACAAAGATGACTTATTTTCACAATCGTAGACATCGGTCAATTCCACCAGACGCGTTAGCCATAGTGCGCCCAACTGTCGTCGCTTTGCATGCTGCCAGCGTTTCGAAAAGTAACCAGATGGTACTTCAGGGCTATTAGGCATCCATAAATATATGGAAAGAAGCTCTTCTATTGTGGCTGCATTTTTAATATTTTGTGTGAGGGTCCCAGCGACCACTTTTCTAGCGTTCAGCCCCAGATGATGATTCTTCGGCTCTCCACGTCGATGCGATGATACAAAGGAAAAGGCAACATTGCAGCTGAGTAGAAAAGCTGTCAATGCGAGAAACAAAAATCGATTGATTAAGTTAAAAGCAGTTCTCATTTTCAAGGCATCCATTTACTGAGTTTGATGCAATCGTTCGTCGGGGATTATGCTGCGAACGTCACTGGCGAATCTCCAACTTGGGCATTGGCTTAAGGTGGCGGTGTCCAAGTTATCCAGATAAATGCGTAGCTTTAAACTTCAAAAGCATAGAAAGCATTCCAAGAGGTGAGAAACACTTGTTTGCGCGAAAAGCGCAAAGGTGCAAGGTGTTTTGAAGTTCGTCAGCACCTTCGCATTCCAAACTAAGAAAAAGAGTACTTGTGTGACGCATCGTCGAGTCACCTCCATTCGTTTTTATCGCTTATTCCCACGCGAACGTCGTCCTTGCCCCGCCAATCCATGACCCCGTTGACCTTTGCTTCCACGCGGGAGAGCCCGTTTCAACACCAAACTGACACGGCCGCGACCATCTGCATCAGGATATACCGCATGATGAAAGTCATCGTTGCAGGTATCGTACATTTTCACAATATCTCCCGGAAACAAGCGAATGACTGCAGGTTCATTGTTGATTCCGTTCTTTTGTGACGTCCCTGCTTGCTGGTTCGTATCCCAATCTTCCCAGGATGTTTGAATCGGACGAAAGGCGAACCGCCGAGCATCGCCCGCTGCCACAACACAAGTCAGACGATCCCACATTGTACCTGAAACGAAAACAGTGTGAGCGGCGACACAAATGCAAAAGATGACGACGACCGTAGCATTTACTCAACGCACCATGCTCCGGATCGGTATGAAATTTACAAGCCGATTCGCCGTATGGGTACCAATTGCACAGGGCACAATCGAAGAAAGGACTCTCGGTTCGAAACATGGCGTGTTCGACTTGTCGCATGACATTTGTAACAGACGTTGGCAAAGGATGCGGTGCCATGAGTTTACCACTGTACGCCAGGGCCCCGATTCCTTCCTCGGCGACCCACGCCGTGCCGCGCCGTTCTTGGACATTGGCACCGGTACGTGTAATAATGGTATCAAATTGAAAGGGAATGTCCTGTTGCCAGGCGGAGACGGACTGGAGATCAGAAACTCCGCAAGGGAGTATATCAAAGGGCAATCGCGAGACGCGCTGTTCGAGTTGCGGCACTGCGAGACTCTGCAAAGAAGGTTGACTCGCCATGAGACCCCGCACCGCCCATCGCACTTCAATCGCCTCCTGCAACGGTATTGTCGCAGCTGTTTGTTCGGCGCGTTCTATTAACATATGAATCCCCGATATAATTTTACTTTCTGGAATTAAACCAATTTTGGGGTTCGTTCGCATCAGAGTATGCAAAGCTACCAATGATTGCCGTAATGCTTGTGTTTCTTTGCGTGTGGGAGGAATCGTGTCATCGTACGGCATCGCAGCCGCTAAAACCTTCCTCTCCAAGGCTTCTTGATCAAACGTTTCATCGCACGGCGGCAACTCCATGAATCGCGTCAACCACTGCGCCGCCCATCGTTGTCGTTTTTCGTGGTGAACGTGCTGCGAACGAACATGAGGTGGCAAATTGTCGTCGGTCGGTAGCCATATTGATATAGACAAGAGATCATTTGTGGATTGCGCGTCTTGAATGGCTTGACCGATACTGGCGGCCGTTGTCGAGAATTGCAACGTCAAACACTGGGGTGATCGATGCTGCCGATGTGGAAGAAAGGCGTGGCTGCAGCCAAGCAAATAGGATGCTGTAACTGACAGAAAGACCGGCAGCTTGTTTATCATACTAAGGTGGGTTTCATTCAGCCTAAAGAAGGTTCTTATTTTTTAGTTTGTTTTATAATACGAAGTTGAGTAGTCTTATGATGTTTGGTTTGTTTTATGTTGCATCGCAGCATTATTTTTTTTCCCTTTGTTTTATATTTTATCGGCGTTTGCCGCATGCGTCTGGCCTTAGGCCGCTTCTTTAGTTTACTATGGCGGGGTGTGTAGGCGACCTTTTATCTCGCAACTGGATTTCAGTCACGCTATTGACGAACACTTACCTGTCGTACAGTTTATGAGAAGACGTTTTACTGTCATTCATCTTTTTTGTTGATGTTGACGAGATTTACTGAAGACCAATGTATGATTTTGCTTGCAGACCATTTCATACGAACATCTCCTTCGTTCGTACATTTAACTGAAAAAGAAAGGGAGGAGGTCCAGAGCTTCTTTGGTGAAGAAGCGACGACGTGCTTAATCAAGGATGACCACGAAGAGGACGATGTCGGGCTTCTTTTTGATATGTTGTGACATTGAGTCATTCGGATTCAACAACACATGACTAATATATAATTACCTAAAAATACAACGTGTTTGTTTCCACTTTAAGGAATGGGAGAACATCCGGCCGCAATGCAAGAGACCATGCAGACACCGAGGGCCGAGTTGCAACCCACAATGGCGGCCGGAACTCCGGCACCGGCCGTGACGGTGCCAAAGACGGCTCCCGCGGAAGCATAACACGCTACCGCCACGGCATTGCATCCCGTCTGGCAAATGCCGTACGACAAGGTCCCGCCGACACGGTGCTGGCGACCGCCGAGAGAAAGAGGGCTTTCGCTTTTAGATTCATGGTACATTTTGAATGATTGAAGAATGGATACGGTGTATGAATGATTTCGCGCACTTTTGTTTTATGCGCGATTGGTCAACAGGAAATGTGACGGATTCTCAATTTCGTGAAGGTGTCAAGGTGTTCGCAAAATAAGATGCCCTCATGTCACGGAAGTATGCTCTTATCTATTACTGCAACTGAAGAACGTGACACTTTGTCATGAAGGCATTTGAAGAAGCTGAAACACGACATTGGAAACGGACAAGTTGACATAAACAGAAACTCACGTCAATCGGTCTTGCAAAGGCCTGCTCATTTGTTTGGATAAACTTATTGAAAAGAGACCCATCAATTAAGCCAGGCAAGGATTGCTAGAGACCATCGACGGCTCTTCTACTGATGATAATATCTAGTAATCTTGAGCTGGCAGTCGTTTTCAATGAACTATATTATCATTATCAGTAACGACTATCAATCGTAGAGCTTTCTTTTCTTAGGGAACCGGAGAAATTCCCGCCACCACACACGAGGCCATGCAACATCCGAGGGCCGTGTTGCAACCCACAATGGCGGCCGGAATTCCGGCACCGGCGGTCACGGCACCAAAGACAAAGCCCGCCGAGGAATAACACGCCACGGCCATCCCGTTGCAACCCGATTGGCAGATGCCGTACGACAAGAGCCCCGCCGAGGCCGAAGAGGTGGTGACCGCCAGGAGAAGGAGCGATTTTGGCGATAGTTTCATGGTGTTTAGTTATGGAAGTGAAGGACGAAAGTAATCTCGAACACAATTTTATGTGCGAACTCTGATGATTACTCAACAAATTTGAAACGTTATCACTTTCGTGAAAAGATGCTTTCAAAGATATCATAGCACGTCACGTTGGCATATTCTTTTTAATTAAGTAATAGAAATGGGAAGGTGACATTGCCTCACGAAGGCATAACGAAGATGTAACGCGACAAAGAGACGACTTAATTAAGAATAGCGCAAAGAAAAAGCCGTGACTTTCTTCAAAAATCAAAAGATTGTATCCCCTGCTCTCGTCTTTTAGGACATGAAGCGTCTATCCACGATAAATTCTAGCTAGAATGAAAGAAACGGTGTGGACCTCGACAAGGAACAAATTGACAATCGAAACTAAGTATAACGAAACATTTTTAGCTTAAAATTGTGTATTACATTTGGTTTCTCTATGACATAATTGTATAGTTTCTCGTTTCTTTCCTTACGCTTTGGTCGGTATCGACGCGTCCGGTGTTAACGATTTCGAGCGGCTAAAGGCAACCGCTTGTTCCGCGCGGAACACTTGGCGAGCATTGCGTGAGCTTACACGTATCTGTAATGTCGGTAATATGACATTATCAAGTGATTGTTTCGCCCGTATTCTTTCTTGGTATTGTTCCAAGATTTCTTCCCATGTTGTCATGGATGCTTTCGGTTGAGCTTCTCCCAAAATAACATTCTGGACTTCCGACTCGGATTTCGATTGCAATAGAAGATTCGCCACGCGCCGTTCCACTCCACCAATTTGTCGGCCGAGTGTCAAGACCGCAGCGTACAAGGTCCCGTCCACGACGAGATTCCGCCGTTCCAGTGAGTCCATGACGAATAGCAAAAAGCGAAAGCGCGTCTTGTCTTCCGTAGTTGCTTCTACGACAGAAGAGCGGAAGATTCCGAATGAATTCACTATGGTGTCAGTGATTTCTTTGCTGGGAATGTATCCCTTGAGTAAGAGATCAGTCAGCACTTGTCGAGCCAAATCGTAATCGTGCTTTTCCAAAGCGGCTCCTATGACATGTCGATAGGATCGCATGATAAGCTTTCCTGACATCAGTCGGGTTCCCCGTCTTTGATCACGCAAAATGGATGCAGCTGCTTCCGGCTCGCCATTTCCGCAAAATGCTTGGATCCCCTGCGACATGGCATACCCATCGGGCTTCTCGATCTTTCGATAAACGCCCACCGCCAAATCGTACTTTTGCGAGGCCAAACAAGCGCCCACCACAGACGTGAGTGTCTTCGTGTTAGGTTTGATTCCCACCGCGGTCATGCGCGACACCAACTCCAGGGCACGTTCGTGATTTCCCAGCACGGCAGCCGCCGCAATCGCGGTGGTATAAAGGTGGACATTTTGAGTCAATCCAACTGTTTTGGTATTGGCGCAAGCGGATTCGAACAACGCCAAGCACGCGTTCGGCTTGTCGGCGCGCAGCATACCGTTCATCAAGATTCCGTAGGTCATCGCTTGCGGCGCGACGCCTTTTGTTTCCATTTCTTGAATCAATTTCGTAGCTTGAGACCATTCTCGATTTTCACTCAAATTTTGAATCATGGCGTTGTAAAAAACCACATCCATTGGGATGTTGTATTCTTTCATATCGTAGAAAAGTTCTTGCAAATCCATATTGTTCTTGCATGACTTCATCAACGCATAATACGTGTACTTGTCGGGTCTTACTTTCGATCGTTTCATTTGATCAAACAGACGAAATGACTCGGTGAACTTCCCCGCCTTGACTAGAATATTCAAATACGTGTTGTAGGTGACAATATCGCGTTCTTTCATGCGCGCAAACACATCCGTCGCAAACTCGACCGCCCCGACGACTCCCAATTGATCGGCCGCCGCGAGTGCGACATTGTAACAGTACGTATCCAACTGAATGGAACCATACGCGCCCGTCCACGGCCACGGCGCCACTTCTTCCCCATCCACCGCGAGACCGGAACGTCCTTCCAAAGCCGCGAGAACTCGCTGTACCGCAGCGAGGTCTTGATTCTGGGCGTGTGCTTGCAACAACATGGTTCCCGTGTAGAGGTTCAACGCCGCATCGTTGGCTTGGAACGTCCGCGATGCATCGGGCAGTGGCGCCGAGGAGGCATCTCCACGAAACCCCGTCGACGCTTCAAACAATTGAATTGCTTTCAAAGGCTGTTCACACGACAAGTACGCGTGCATAAGCATGGCGAGTGTTTTCGCATCCATAGCCACCGACGCCGCCGATAACTTCTCCACAACTTTATCGGCCACCAATGCGGGTACCAAATCCAATTTGGAACGAATGGACGCTTCTTTCGTACTGTATCGTTGCAGGACCTCGCGACATCGTTGGATGAGTTCTTTGTGATCGGTCGGAACATCTGTTGCGACAGTGTTGGTAGTGGCAGTCTTGGTGGCGGCGACGATGGGTTCTACGACCGCTCCGGGTTGCCGCTCAAAGCGCAACGTCACCGACTGACCCGGCAATCGTCCCGTGACGGCCGATATGACTCCTTCCACCGTCGAGACGGGCCACAATTTGTCACCCAACGATGTGTCGATGGCCAGCACGCGGTCTCCGACGCGCAACGCGTGTTGCACTAAATTGGGTGCGTTTGCCGCAATTTGCGAGACCAACACCATGCCATCGTTCGTTTCTTGTATTTGAAACCCGAGTGGTTTTTTGAGGGTCAATTCAAAGACGTTGGTTTCGGTCAACTGCTCGACTTGCAGTCCGATGGACGTTGCGGCTTTCAGGGCGGAACGGACTCCTTGTAACGACACTTTGGGCCACCACCGGCCGTTGCCAGCCGATACGGACCGTACGACTTGACCTGGTCGCAGGCCTTGTTTCCAGGCCATTGACTCGGAATCGACATGTGACACGAGAATGCCGCGAAAGGTCGTATCCAACGGCCGTAACCAGGCTGGATCGAGGCGTGTTGTTGTGGTTGTTTTCGTAATTTGCAGTGACTGCAAATCGAGTTCACCGTTCAAGATGTTTCGTCCGGTATCAATCGCTACCAATCGTACATCTTGCGGCAAAGTGAATTGGAGACGGTGGATTTGCGGAATCGTACTTCGCGCTTGCAATTGTTTTTCAATCGCTTCTTGATCCATATCTTCTTCTTCCTGGGCAAACAAGTCATCATCGGGAACATAACTTTCCGAAAGTGTAGCCGATATTTGTCGTATCATGGCTTTTGGACGCATTCTAGGAGACGAGACCAAGGAAATGGGAAACGCATCACTCTCTAAGGACCGTATTACAAGTAACCCGTAGAGTGTTATGAAGGAAAGTCGCATGCTGGTTGTTGTGTCGGTAGATTGTATGAATTTGTAGGTCTTTTGTTTGTTTAAATTGAGACAGAGGATGCTGTTCGGAAGGGTTTCTTATTATTTGTTGTAATAGACTCTTTCTTTCTTTAATCCTTTTTCTTGTTCGCTCCTAAAGCCGGTCTCAATAATCCTGACTTGTTCGTGCCGGCATCTGTTGTTGTTATTGCTGACGCAGTGTGCGGTGAGAAAGAGAGGAGATGGCGAAGAACAACGAGAGATCGCAACGTTTGGCTCTGGTCTTCAACTTGCGTCACAGTCGTGAGTCAAGGAATGACTTATAAGTCACGCTACGACATGTCATTTGCGCGAAAAAACGTCCCGCTCATCACAAAATAAATAAAACAGCGTCGAACCGTCCGCTTCATGCGGTTCTCTTGACTCGCATTGCTTGTTATCTATTTCCTTTCAATTGATTCATTCATTTGCATCATCATGAGTGCCGAAGACGAACCCGAAACCTTGACGATTCGCATTCGTGATCATGTAAGCATAACGAACAGATGCTCTAAGACAACAAATCATCGCTCACTCTTCTTAACAGAACGAAGAATAAACCTTTTTAAAATTAAAAAGACGACCAAGATGCAAAAAGTTTTTGAAACGGTACGCGACCCGCAAAGGATTACAGTACGAGAGCTTGCGATTCTTGTTGGATGGTGAACGGGTCCAGCCCGAGAATACCCCCAAAATGCTCGAATTGGAAGATCAAATTGATGTGGTGCTCGCACAAGTGGGTGGTTCTTGTTCATGGTGAAGAGCACATTAAAAGTCAATACTACGTATATAATAGAAAGCTAGAGGCGTATTCTGTATTCTCTCGTTCATTTCCATTTTGATGCCAACGACTCTTTGGATCACGCTACGACACTTTTCACTATGGCTGGCCATACAATAAAAAGTGTTATTGGCGGGAAATTTTTCCCGCACGCTCTGCGGCGAGACGCGGACGCAAAGAGCACCTATCGTGTTGTGTCGTTGTTGTTACTTCTTTTCGTTGCTACATTATTTCTCTATCAAACTTTTCGTTCCTTTTATTCTTTCATCATGAGCGGAGAAGACCAACCGGAGACGTTGACGATTCGTATTCGTGATCAGGTAAGAATGGCAAAGACATCAGTATGCGGAGGTGCTCGATAAAGGACGGAGTCTCATCCTTTTCTCTTTTTGACAGGACGGTCAGGAAACCTTTTCAAGATCAAAAGACAACAAAGATGCGAAAAGTCTTTGAAAACTACGCTACCCGCAAAGGAGTGCAAATTTCCAGTTTGAGATTCTTGTTGGATGGAGAAATTGTCGACAACGACACGACACCCAAAATGCTTGAATTGGAAGACCAAGATCAAATTGATTGTATGCTCGCACAAACGGGTGGTAGCTTGTGAAACAATAATAGACTTTTTTCTTGATAAGGAGGATAACTTTGGCGATTTAAATACCTGGTACCTGGTATTAGTGACCTTTGCACCAATTGCACAGAGCGCTTTGTTACGTCACAATCGTGATTCAATCTTGTACCGCTACGACGCTCCGGCGTCATTGTTCAACGAAGAAACTCCATGGACGCGATGATGGCGGGAAAATCCTTCTCGCGCTCTCCGTTTCGTTTGGCGGTCGATGACATTATTGTTTGTGCGCACCCTCAACTCATTGTTGTGATTGTTGCTTGCTTGACTCATTCCCTATCCATTTCATTCTCTTTTTTGTTTGCGACTCATCATCATGAGTGGAGACGACGAACCCAATCCGGACGCCTTGACGATTCGTATTCGAGATCAGGTAAGAAAGAACGATCTTTGGTGTGAAGCGGTTCGAAAGGAAACGAGTCGACATCTTACTATTAATTTATAGCAAGGAGAAGAGACCTTTTCAAGATCAAAAAGACGACCAAGATGCAAAAGTATTTGAAACTTACGCGACCCGCAAGGGATTGCAGATTGCGAGCTTGCGATTCTTGTTGGATGGAGAACGAGTGGAACCGACCAGTACCCCGAAAATGCTCGAATTGGAAGATCAAGATCAGATTGATTGCATGTTGGAACAGGCGGGTGGGTTCATGTGACAAAGAAGAATCACGTGAATGCAAAACAAGATGGGAAGTTCCACGGAGACTGCATGATTGCCATTTTCCCTAACTCAAAACAACATGATCGTATTAGATAGCGCGCTTGTTGAGTTCTCCATGTCAATTATCTTTCTCAAAATTAGTCTATCTTGCACTATTATTAGCGATACGCCAGAGGCGGTCGACTGGGACGACGGAAACTATGGTACAAACTCGTGGCGGCGATCGACACGAGAGCACCCGTCACGTATCGTACGATCAATTCGTGATGGATTTCGGGAAAGTGATAATCCCAGGCACGTAAAAATCGTCGGATCTGGAATTCGAGACTGGCGCGTTCCGTCGTTTGCTCCAAAGTTCGAACTTGTCGTTGCAGCCTGAAGAGTGATTAAAGAATCGAGCGTGAGAAGCGTGAACAAGTTGCATAAAAACATCCACAAAGCATGAGCAACGCACCAAGTGGACTCTCCCGCACCACGTCCAGGGACCGTTAGATCCACCAAGAATTGAATGAGCTTATCGACGACTGCCGTGGGGCTAATTTCACAAACCGTATACCAAAAGGTAATCTGTCCTACGACCAAGACATCCATGTTTGGTTACGTGTCGAAGCTATTGGATGAAAAGAACTTTTGAATGAATCATCATTAGTGCAGGATTGCACGAAAACATCGAAGGAGAGCAGCAACACGATGACAAGAACACGCGAGGAAGAGGAAAAAGGATCCCGAATGCATTTGCAACACGTTGTCGTACAGGTTCCATGATTAAAGGTAACAGGGTACCAATCTGACTTTTAGACGGATAGTCCACGGATGCCTTTTTCTTAGCCTCTGCATGGCCGTAAACGACTAAAGATAGAAGATAGATAGCGCACTTGTTGATTTCTGTATTTCAGCTATCTTGTTACAAGTCAAATTAGGTTGTACTACGATTAGTAATACCCCGGAGGCGGCCGACGACGGAAACTGTTGTACAAACTCGTGGCCGCCACCGACACGAGCGCACCCGCTACATACCGTACAATCAATTCGTGATGAATTTCGGGATACCGATGATCCCAGGAACGCAAATTCCGTCGAATATCCAATTCGCGACTGCTGCGTTCAGTTGTTTGTTCCAAAGTACGCACTTGTCGTAATAGCCTAAAGACTGAATGGAGTGAGAATAAGACCAATTTGACATCCAACGAAGAAAAGCATCGATACAACGCACCAATTGGATCCTCCCGTACCACGTCCAGGGATTGTTAGATCCAGCCAGAACTCAATGAGCTTATCGACGACGGTTGTGGGGCTAATCTCGTACACTGTATACCAAAAGGCAATCTGCCCTACTACCCAACTGTCCATTTTCGACTACGTTTCAAAAATTACTGAAGAAAAGGGCTTGGGGAAGGAGAATAAAAAATCACGGCAGGATTATTGCATGAAACATTGAATGAAATCATTTGCACGATGAACGCAACACGCGAGCGAGGACGAGAAAAGAGAAAAGCAAGAGAACGACAAATGCAATAAAACAATTTCATGTGTCGTACAGGTAAACATACTAGGTGGGTAGGTACCAGTCGGACTTATGGGAATTGATGTTTCCTCCATGGGAGGGTTTCTACTTACTCCTAACCTTATGATGTTTCCTCCACACTCCACACTCCACAGTCCACAGTCCACAGTCATTTTTGTGGCCTAGAAAACAGTGCAACTACATTATTTCCACAGTTCGAGTACCGTTTCCACCGGTCACTCGACAATAACGTAGAGCAAAAGGGCCTACAGTGTCCAGCGTGCTCGAAGCGTGCGGCTTATTGCATTTATTTGTGCAACAACGAAGTGAGTGACAATGATCAAGTGAGGTGAAATGGCTGGATGATGTCTTCAGCGTTAATGATTTGAAAACCAATCGTTTCTTTTCTCTTGACTCTCCAACACGAAAACAGCATTTGCGATCCACATGCG
The DNA here is from genome assembly GCA_030295235.1 of Fistulifera solaris. Taxonomy (NCBI): domain Eukaryota; phylum Bacillariophyta; class Bacillariophyceae; order Naviculales; family Stauroneidaceae; genus Fistulifera; species Fistulifera solaris. The sequence goes on from AP026173.1 coordinate 265,758, forward strand.
CGTATAGCATTCGAAAACAACTACTGTAAAACAGCAATAAAGAAAGAGTTCGCAATCATGCCGTCGGCGCGGGTCGAAGATGATGACGGCGAACGTCCTTCGTCCTTCGAAACGGAACCAGTCGACGGTATTTTTCACGGCGATCTTGTAAATACTGAAAGACCGTCGAATGAACGTTTACTGGCGACCGCTTTTGTGACATTCTTTTCGTTTGCTTCACTGCAACTCGTCTTTGCGTTCATTGCCGATTCGGAAGCGATGAAAGGTGATTCGGCGGCGATGATGGTCGATTCCATGACCTATTTGTGCAATTGGCTCGCGGAACATCGGAAAAATCATTTTGATTGGAATGGAACTACGGGAGATGCTGCTGTGGACTCGGCGCGGGCGCAAAAACTCCGGGAACGCGCCTATCGAAAAATGGTCTTGCAGATGGAAATAATACCACCGCTCGTGAGTGTTTCGACACTGTTGGCCGTCACGACGGTCGTCACCTATCGTGCTATATTGGTATTAATGCGGGGTGTATCATCGTCGTCGCGACATCCCAATTTACGTCTCATGATGGGATTTTCGCTCTTCAATTTGGGCTTGGATTGTTTGAACGTTTTTTGTTTTGCCCGCGCCAAGCATTTGACGGGATATTCCACCACTGCCGAGGATGATGACGAAGAAGAACACCGATGTGATTATCACCAGAATGGCACGCATGAAAATGGTTGTCCTCACCATACGCCGCAACACGACGACAGCCCGAATTTGAACATGTGTTCGGCTTACACACACGTCATGGCCGATACGTTACGGAGTTTTGCCGTCATTTTGGCCGCACTCACGGCCTTTGTTACACCGGGTGTCACTCCCGAGCAAGCCGATGCGACGGCGGCCATTGTCGTTTCCGCATTAATTGCGTTGAGTTTGATTCCTCTGTTCAAGGGTTTGCTACGGTCCATACAGGAATTGCGGGGTATACTGAGGGACGAAGAAACGGAAAAGTTCATGGGAGACGACGACATGTCATCGAGTAGATAGCTCGCATGGAGATTGACGTGTCACGAAGACTCCTGATGCATTAGAACACAGTTCACTTTGTACGCCCCAACGGTGCCCGCCACAAGTGATAGATCGCTAGAGCAGTCCTTACGAATGATTGATTAAAAATAATAAAGATCAAACAGTTTTTAAAAAGATTACAATATTTAGAGAATATAATGAATGGACAACAGAAATACTAACAACAACGATTCCCCCCTTAAGCATGATATTGTTGTTGCCCGTAGACATCGGCCCCATCTTGCGCATAGGCCTCGTACGCCAATTGTGCATTGGGATCCGCGTAATACGACGGATCGACGGCCGATGGAGCGGCTTGATTCGCCGTATATTGCTGCATTTCCATTTGAAATCGAATCTTATCTTCCGAAGCCAAATCTTCATAATGCTTCTTCTCGTCGGGAGTCAAGGCACGCCAGCGTTCTCCCATGACTTTGCCCAAATCCACAAATTTAATGCCCGGGAATTCTTGCATGACTTTGGGACGCATCGTGTTGGTGAAAAGACGTACGCTCCACTTGCCCGTTTGGGGGCCGTCGGGTCGCGGGGTCCCCGTTTGTTGCGTCGTTTGGGACGATGATCTTCAATCAGTACACCCCGCGCGTCGTGTCCCGGTGGTGGCACATAGGAAGCCAGCTCTTCGTCGTAACGCGCCTTGTCTTGTTCGGCCCGTGCCTCCCAGGTGGCCTTTTCGTCGGGCGTGAGATTCTTGTACATGTGCGACGTGTATTTCGCGAGTTGACCAAACGTCATGCCGGGATTCTCTCGTTTGAATTGATCGCGCATCGCATTCTGATAGAGCAAATAAGCACTCATATTTCTTTTGGGAGCATTAGTGTCTCGTTCCGGTTTCCCTCTCTTTCCGCCCTTCATGTTGGCGGGAAGGACAATCGCATCTCCTTTAGCATCGTATCCACCAGGAGGAATGTAAGAGGCCAATTCGTGCAAATAACGAGTCTTGTCCGTTTCGGCACGCGCGATCCAAGTATCTTTTTCTTGGGGAGGAAGCTCCGAGTACATGGCGCTGGTGTACTTGGCGAGTTGACCAAATGTCATTCCGGGGTTCAGTTCTTTAAATTGATCTCTCATGGCGTTCTGGTACAACAAATAGGCACTCATATTGCGTTTCGGTGCTGCGAAACGCAAGAAAAAATAGAGAGAAAGCAAGAAAGATTGACGAATCATTGTGAAAAAATGAGGAACAAGCATCAAATAATGATCGAAACAATTCGCCAGCAAGAAGCAAGCAGATCAAGAAAGCCGTTCGACCCCTCATCATCATTGCGTATCGCGTATTACTTACCATTCGGATCACGTGCTGGTTTCTTTCCCATGGTCGAAACAAATATCGGATCTGAAAAATTCAAATTTTACGGTGGCCTGCCATGGTGAAGAACGGGAAAGCATTGGTGTTAGTACAATAAGGAGAGGGTTGACATCATATTTGAATATATTCTCTATACCAGAGTGTACAAACGTGATACGTAGCAGGTCTACTGCTAAACTACGACAATATTGTGGCGTGGCTGGACTGGCGTGTGCATGCGACATCGAAGCTGATAATACGAGTCCCGCTCTGCCGTCAGCGAAGCCGATCACGCCGGCCTGCCTTGCCTACACTGAACATGATACTCGTACGCACGAAGCATCTTCGTCGTCGACGGACTTCCCCCTCCATGGTCGTTTTGCTACCAATTCCTACGTACAGCCGTAACGATTCGTACTCGATCAACGCGTTGCAACGCATCCTGTTGACGCTGGTACATGGCTTACTTGCATACAAAATGGTATGGACTTTTACATACGCAACAACATCGTACTCATTTCAACGTCACGCAAAACAAATTTCGACAAACACAAACACACGCCAACACTCACCACTCTTTTCTTTTTCTCTTCCTTTGACGACGATGACACAATCGCTCGCTGCTGCAGATTATGACATGTGAGAAATCAATGTTCTCTTCGTCGCTGTTTTTCCCTTCGGTCGATGACTGCCTGCGCGGATCGCGGGAAAATTCCAGATTCCGGGTTCCTTCAAGCGCTTTCTGGTTGTTGTTACCAGGTACGACTTGTGGCGGAAATGTTTCGTTTCGTCTTTGTATTTTATCAAATAAATAAAACAATTCAAACCTGAAACATTCATGGATGAATGACAATAGTCAAAAGTTTGAATGTACGAAAAAGAGCGGTGACGGCTTTGACATCCGGTGATTTAAGCGGAAGAGAAGGAAAGAATCTGCCGCCGTCGATTGTTGACAATCAACCGTGAATCGAAACATCACTTTCCGCCTTTTCAATTGTCGATTACAAAATGCGTTGACGAACGTGATGATGACAATTAACAGCGGCCCCTCACTTTCTGTGAGAAATGAATAATGGGACACAGGCACATGTCAAAACATTCGACGGCCACGGAATGGCCAGTCGTCGGTTCTATTTTACAAACCTTGGAATCATGCATGACGCTTCGTTTCTATGGTTTAACCAAGAATGGATGATGTTCCGCAAAGGAGTGATTTCCGCGAAGACTTGGTGTCCTCGTGTCGCTTTTCCGCAAAATGTATCCCAAACATGAAATGACACGCTATAAAGCCGACGATCTATTCGACACAAGCCTTAGTAATCTAAGCCTGTTTACTCAAGCTTTGCGGCATGGGATAATTACCTTGATGTTACAAGGCTAGAGGGAGGATACAATGACAGGATATAGGATCGCTCTCTTCTTCAGGGCACAGAAAAAGGAACGTTCCTACGTATCCGCCGGTCAATTATTCTATGTTCGAAGAAAGTTGACTTCAAGCAATCGGGTGAAGTGAATATCTTGTTGGATTGGCTTGAAACTCCATGTCGGCATTATTGATGATGTTCGGCATTCGACATAAAGCCATCGAATCAAACATCGGGAGCACGAGTTGTTGCAGCCCGTGGTCCTATTGTGCTTCAATTTTGCTTCGTCCAGAAAAGTCTTTTAATCCCGCTCATTCGATAAGCAGAAAGGTTCAATGGGTCTTTTCACCTCAACAACTATTCTTCCCAAGGGCACCTACACTAGTCTAATTTTCGTCGGGAATGATGGTCGTGTTTCGTCTCCGACCACGGAGTCGCTCCGGTAACTCCGTCTAAACAATGCACATAAATATTTGTCAAAGTACTTTCTAGCGTAGTGTCGACCCACAAGATTTATGCTCCTCGGTTTGCTTTAGGTAGCTCGTGTTCTCTTTTCTACTTTTTTCCGTAGTGTAACAGGTCATTTATAACTGACTGTAACATAAAATGTGGGCGAGTCGTTCCACAGACGTTTTTAGCTTCGCGGTCGTGTCAGCGCGCTGCGGGCTGCGGGCGGTTCCCACTCGAGCAACCTTCCTTCTTTTTTTTTTACTCGGCACAACACAACACAAACCGATCTTGTCGCAAGTGAATAAGATATCATTTTGTTGTCGAATCTCAACTCATCGCTCACATTATTCATTGATAACAATTATCGCTTCTCAAAAAAACAACTATGATGGATTACAAGTTCACCGAAAACCCCTTCAGTTCTCGCAAGCCACCGACGCCCATTGTCGCGCAACGTTCCCCGTGAGCTCGGGCCAGTCGCGTACACGCTCCTGGGATGCGGATTGCTCATGACGGCCTTTTTCTTCCTCGTTACCGAACAACTCGGTCGTTCTTATTCCGGCACAGTCCGATCGACCACCCTTTCGACCCGCCGGATTGCGGGGTCAAGCCAGTCTCCGCTTGGTGTCGGGCAAGGACGAATCTTTGCCCAAATTCACCGTCGCGAATGACAGTCGCGAAGAAGATGTTGACGATGCGGATCATGATCCGCAGTACATCATGCCGTTGCGCAAGTTTTTAGGAACGCGACAACAAGCGGCGCAGCGGGAACATCACGAGATTCATGATCAAGTGCAAGATCATATTTTTGGACAAAATCGAAGTGGTGCGACTGTCGAGATTGAGGAGGATCCGTCGGTCATCATCAAGGACTGGGAATCGGATGCGGAGGAAAAAGAAGAAAAAGATGATTCGTCGAGCCAAGACACGGTCAAGGCGAAGGAAGAAGAGGTTGAATCTGCTCCTTTGAAGGAAGAGCCTGCTCATGAAAAAGGAGAAGAGCGCGAGCCCGCTCACCGAGAAGAAGAACAAGTTGCGACGGAGAAACAGTGAAGTTTCGAATGACGATCGAGGCGAAGAATCCAAGCGCGCGTTTTGACAGGTTGGGCCCGTCGCACCCCAGCTAAAATATTACCCACCGCTGTACGATCAACTTGTGAGGCATTTTGGTGATTTAGCTTGAAACAAAACATCGCTTTATCTGTGATTTCATCCTGTCATTTCTAATGTGATGCGAAAAAAAGAAGGCGTTTCGAATCCTGAATTAGTGAGGTTCACGGAAACTTCATTCGAGCCTCTTCGCTCGCGCTTGTTCAGTAACATCTTAACTAAAAGTATTTAATGACTCGTAATTCTTCACTTGAATGAATATTTAGTTTTATTCGTAGAGACTTCGCTTGGCCTATTTTTTTTGCAGAAAGCCACGAATGAATGAATCTCCCTAGACTTTTTCATCCGAAATTTGCTTGCGTAATTTTGGCTGTCACAGTCAATCGTGACTAAAATTAGTTTTCCAGTAAGATGACGTCGAATAAGTGTCTGGCTACAGCGGGACAGGCGCACTTTACCGTCTTTACCGAGTTACTTGAAAATTAGTTTGCCAAGAAACTAAAACTCTCCCATCGTTGTGTTGGCAGTGCTGCAGGAGATTTCCTTTGCATCAAACTCAAACAATAAACGAAGGTAAGAAATTCAATGTGCTAGAAAAAAGAGAAAAGAATAGCTGTAGTAGAATCAAAGCAAACAATTTACATGTGCCGGAGCAATTGTAGGAAGATAGGGAGTGCGATTGTCGAAGACGAATTGAAAGACATTAAACCATCATGCGGTGACGCTTGTTTCAATTCTATTTGCTTGACTCAATCTCACTCTTCATTATCGCTCATTCTACAGTATTTAAAAATGACAGTCGCCGGAAAGATGCGCCAATTCCAGGTGGTGGGCCGCAAAGCCCCCTCGGAAGAGCACCCCAACCCCGAAGCGTACCGTATGATTGTGTTTGCGACCAACCCCGTCATCGCCAAGTCGAAATTTTGGTACTACATGCACCAGTTTCACAAGATGAAGAAAACCACGGGTGAAATCTTGGACTGTGTAGAAATTTTCGAAAAGAACTCGCGCATCGTCAATAATTATGCCATCTGGCTGCGTTATTCCTCCAACTCGGGCACTCACAACATGTACCGTGAATTCCGTGATGTTACCTTGACGGGTGCTGTCAGCCAACTGTACGATGAAATGGCTGGTCGACACCGTACTCGCCCTCGCTCCATTCAGATCATCCGAACGGGAATTGTGGGTGCCGGTAGTTTGAAACGCGCGAACCCGATGCAGTATGCCAAGAACGCCAAATTCCCTCTTGTTCATCGTGTGGCATCGGGAAAGCGTGGACAAAGGCATTGAGCGACCGAACATTCAGCACTGTTCGCCCTACTACTTTCTTCAAATAAACTATAGGATGAATTATTCCGGCAACCATCAGCAGCGTGCCTTTCGTTTATCTTGCGTTCTATGTACAGTAGGAACTAAGACAGTTTGAGGCCCATTGCATCTTCCTAGCTTATCATTTCTAGACCCGCAGAAACTCCCAGCGCGTGAGCGATGGCTTCTGCCGAAAGTCCGTGTCCTTCTTTTTGCCTCCGCTAATCTGTTTGATCAAGACTTTCATTCGTCTCCAGCTAGTGACATCGTCTTTGGCGGCCAGCTCCGAAGCTTGCTTGAGAAAGTCATGTTTCGACTTGTCATTTAACTTTTCAAAAGCATGACCAGAAAGCAAGCAACCAGGGGAAACTCCTCCGAAACGGGGAACGTCAGGTAGTAGCCGGATCTCCATTGACCATCGGAACAAGAGTATAAAATCGTTTACGGTTCTTCCCAAGGCTGCATAAAGGCTACTGTAGATTTCCGGACACATTTCTACGACCCAAGGAGGTAAAGTTCCTTCGGCAGCACGGAATAGCCCTGCAGCAATGATAGCCATGCCACGATTGAAGGGTAAAGCGTCGGAGAGTCCGGAGCTCGAAGAGGGGTTGATGGGAATAACATCCACGAGCCTCTCTGCAGCCATCTTCAACATATGCGGGCCTAAATCGAGGAATTTGACGATGAACATTACCATCATAAGACTGTGTGGTCCATCCATACTCATTCCGGGGTCGCGCCGACGCTCCTCTTCGGTCTTGCCCAGGCTAGACATGAAGATGAAAGTTATTGATGCCACAAAGGTCTCTGCTAACATTGATTCGTCAACCTGCTCACGAGCATTTGAGAGCTCCAGCATTGAAAACAGCCACGCCTCTAATAAAGCAGGCCGAGGGTCGACAAATGAGAGGGGGTCGGAGCAGGGATGGGCAACGACACTCAGACATGCTTGTCGGCATTCCTTAAGAACAAACAAACAAGCGGGATTGATCACACCATTTACGACAACAACTTCTCCAACAACGCGGAGAAATATCCCAGCCGGAATGGAATCTTCTGAGATCACTTCATCCAAGAAAAGGGAACTTCCTGATTCACTTCCTAGTTCACACTGTCTGTGGGCTGCTTCAAGCTCAGCGATAGCGCAAGCTCGGATCATTTCTGCCAGTCGCGGAGACCCGTGAATTTTCAAAACGATCCGAAAAAGCTGAAGTAGAGCCGCTCGAAGTCTGTTCCACTATTGTAGTTGACAGGATGAAGAAGTCGTTAAGGGTGAGCGCATGTAAGCACCGTATCTTCTTAATAAAGAGGTGCGAAAATGTGACTTACCTGCATGATAGCAGGAGATGGCGATTCCGACGAAGACAGTTGCTGGTAGCCAGTTATGCAGGTCGTTGTCAGACATTCAAGACACGCCGTGACCAATCCATTTGAGGAGGACTTTTCATCGGCAAATAGATTGAAAAGAATGGCCGGAGAAAAAGCGACGAGGTCAAAGGTGTGTTCGGCTATCTCGAATATCGTTCGTTCGTCGAAGGCCGTACCACTATTACACTGGGCAATGGAACGGACGGCATGGTTAAAAAGCTCCTCTAGCACTGAGGCCGCCCCAGCTTGTCCTTTCGATGTAACTTCCATGTCGGAAAGAATACCCAGCAGGATGCGCCGAGATGCAGGTGTAACTCCCTTCCCGTACGAAACGCCAACCCCTCGCTCATTTTCTATTGCTTTCAATTGCTGGTGAAGATGACAGAGTCGTGGAACAAACGTTTCAGCATGTATAGTAATTATAATGTTCGTCAAAAGTTCGCTCTCTTGTATCAATCGCATCAGTGTCAGGCATCCAACATGGTCTTCTCCTCCTGGTCCGCGCATTGTTCCACGAATATCATATTGTGAATGTTTTAGTGTTGACTCTGCAAATAACTCGGGTATGTGCTCGATTGACATCATGGACATGTCGAAAATGGCGGAAAGCAATTTCCCGTCTAGGATGTTAATCATGGCCATGCATGATATCATGGGAGAAAGGGACGCAGCAGCAATTGCCGCCGTCCTGCAGCGTGGCAGAATGTCCTCAAGTCTCGTTCGCGCGTGAAACAAATCAATAACATTGGTGCAAATGTTACAGAGAAAAGAGAATGCGAATTCTAGAAGTGGTTGAATGTCGACGTCCCCTCCTTTCTGAACAACAAACTTGGCAACTGCATTTAAAGGCTTTGCGAAAGCAGAGAATGTATGAATGGCGGTTTCGGGAAGAAGTTCACCAGACTCTTTGGCAACAACGACAGCATGGTGACACGACATAAGAATTTCGATTAGGATCTTTAGTGTGGTGGATATCGGCCCGTGTATGCTGGCTGAGTCGGATGTCGATCCACTTTCTCCTGAACCTGAAACGGTTCGAACTACATCGCGAATGTCGTTGCGCAGAATTTCCGTATCCTCATCGCTTGGTGCTGCTTTGTCGTCGAAATAATTCACCGGATATGAGCATGCACTTGCTAGGCTGATAACACACTGGCCGGTTGTAAGCTATTCGTGTTTTCTATCTACCATGAGTTGTTCAGTCTTGTCACTTACCTTCGATAGGTGATTTACAACAAAGGCTTCTAACGATTCACTCAAAGGCCCATGAGCTATGATGCTCTCCAAAAGTGCAGCGTGTAGATTGTGCAGTGGCTCTAATGCGAGAGCCCGCACTGATGAATTAACATGGTTGCAGAGCTCTTGAAACGATTCCGATATAGCATGAAATAATTCAGTACCATGCGGAGTCTCTCGGTGCAGAAGAATGAATGGTAGACAAGCATTCGCACAAGCTGCTAGACAGCCCAGTGGGCCCTCTCCGTCTACTTGGTGATAATTTTGTTGCGACAGTACCTCTTTCACTACAGCGTCAAATGAGTTCCATGCCACAGATACCATGGCGCACGCCATTGCTCCTCGGTGGCGAGTATCCCATTCGGCGTACGCATACATTTCTTCGGTCGAATCTTCCTCTATCTTCGCCTGCTTCTTCTTCTTTGCTCTACCCGAAAGTCGTTTCTTCATTGCTTGCTGACAAGGGCCATCGGCGAGTCCCAAATTCTGCGTCACAATCTCATCCACTGTTAACACGGCACTTTCCATGACAGCTAGCCAATACTTCAAACAGACTTTCGTGTTCCAATAGTTCATCATGATGGAAGCCGTTTGTCGTATAAAGTCTTCCGGTAAGGGTAAATATCGTGCCCATGCTTCTCCGAGACGCAGCACCCACAGTTCATCGGATGGTAAGCACTGAAATAGTATCGGTAACTCCACCGTTCGTAGCTCTTGCGCGATCGTCTGAATACATTTAGGATCGATGGATAGTTTGTTTCCAGCGGAATTTGTGAAGACGGTTTCTGGTATAGCTATTAGAGTTAGCGAAAAGCCAAGTGAGTTGGATTGTTGCGTAACTCCCGCAAAAGCGTGTTGAATACAAACAATCACGGAAGTCGAAGGCGAAGTGCCTGTAAATCGAAGACGCAAAGCCGTGGTCGCGAGAATGGACGCCAGAGTCGCACACAAAGGATCCGTCGTGTTGTTGTCGGATATTTCGTGATGCAATATGGAAGCGATGGTCAGCATGGTCAATTCTCCTTTGACACGTTCCGAACATTCCACGGAGTGATAGTGTTCCATGCATTGCGCCACGGCTGGATGGATCCGTCTCATCCAGTCTCGATAGGCTTCTAGTAAAATAGCCGCCGGAGGCACTCGGTTGTAACACCATGACCGCATGTTCAAATTCCCAATCCACCGCTTCCGCAATCGGGACACGACGTATTCTGTGCAACAGCGACTGCGCACAAAACAAGCGTTCCGTGTGCGACACATTCTGCAGCAAAAGCGCGAGACAGGCCAACCATGATGAACCCACGACAAAGTCGGCCGAAGGCAGTGCATCGGAAGGTTGATCTTTCTGCTGTTGCTGCCAACTGCGAACCTTGCGTCGAGCATTTCGGCTTTGTACAAAGAGACAATAATCATGAGCTTCTTTCGACGGAGTGTTGGTTTGGTAAAGAGTTGCTAACCCTGCGCGCAAGTCGGGGAGAAATCTAGGGACTGTGGGAAACTCCATTCTAAGCCTGAAAGGGCTGAGGGCTCTAGCGCAACAAGAAATCGACTTGCAATGATACTGATACAGGTATTGTTTTTTCAGTTTATTGATGGCACTAAAAATAATAAAATAAATCGGTACCGTACCAGTAGTACGCGGTACGTTACCCGTACCATTGTGGACACGGTCGACTGACGGACCCATCGTGTACAAATTATCAGTCCCGGAAAATGCACTCTCCTCGCGTTCTCATCCTACCGTATCTGCTAGCTAGAACGATGTTGTCTTCGTGATTGTGCTCGAAAACTCGCTAGATTATGTTTTTGTTCGGAGCTCCTTTATTCAACCTGAGTACTGGATGCAGGTACCCCCAAATAGACTACTATTGCGACATGGCGTTTGGGCGACACTTGAACCCCAGATATCTATAACAATACAAAAATCAGTTCGTTTTATCAAATCACTCCATTCCTTATAAACATATGATGAACACCGAATGCATAACATTTCGTACATCGTGTTTTTGCACGCGAAACGTGAGGGAACGACTTTTCTTCGGTTGGCAGTTCTGTGATTTCACATCTTAACTGCGTAGCGTATGCGTAACATTAGGTCTAATTGAATACTGAATCAGTCGAGGACTGTGTTCGGACGCATAAGCTGGTCGGTCTACGCGTTTCATAAAAGGTGACATGGCGAGGATCTTAGCATCATAGCACACAATGTTTCGAGCCAACGCGCACCGACTTGGCTTCTCTTCATACTTTCTTTTCGAAGACCATCAAACATTCGATGTGTCGCGTTTGGGGGAATAGATCAAACGGTTGAATATAAGTTGTACTATAGCCGGCTTTCAATATCCCAGCTGCATCTCGTGCTTGTGTGGTGGGATCACACGACATGTAAACGATTCGCTGCGGAGAAAAGGTGTAAAGCTGTTCTAAAAATTCTTCGCTGCAACCCTTTCTTGGCGGATCTACTACAACAACACTTGTCTCCCGCGGAAAGTCTTGAATAACCTTAAAGATCCCTTCTGCAGACGCGGAAAGAAACTCAACATTGCTGATACTATTGGCGACAGCGTTCGTTGTGGCTTCCTCAATCGCCAAGTCATTCACTTCAATGCCCACAACACGGTCGAAGTGTTTGGCTGCGGAAAGTGCAAACAAGCCGCTTCCACAGTAACAGTCTGCTAAATGAGTCATCTGATCGCCCTTGATTGCCTGTGCCACAAGCTCTTGCACCATGATCGGTAGGACGTAATAGTTGTTTTGAAAGAAGTTTCCCGCTCGATACGTAAACTTCAACCCATCCACAACAGTTGTCAAAAAGACTCTATGATCGCTTTCAACATAGTCGTCGTCTAAATTGGCCTGCCGAAACAGAAGCGTCGCACCTTTTTTCTTCGTCGAAGGCTCCGACAATAACTGATCGCGTGCGGCTTGATACGCCGCATTCACAGCCGGTGTGGCAATGAGACATTCCGTCACATCAATGATTTGTCGCGATGTTTGCTTTTGAAAACCTATCGCCTCAATGTGTTTCTCGTTCTGGACTCCTCGCTTGCTTTTCGCGGGTTGTTGATAGTGAGGTGTCAGCTTGCTGCGATAGTGCAGTGTTTCATCCGTCCCCAAACAGGGCTGTATTTCTGAATAAGTCACCCCATATTGCTCCAAAGCTTCTTGAACCAGCCGTGTTTTCCATTCTCTTTGTAAAGAGATGGACATGTGTTGCCATTGACATCCTCCGCAGGCATCTGCAATAGGGCACGGAGGGACAGTTCGCTCAGGGCTGGCTTGCAAAATTTCCACCAAGTCTGCTTCACTGTAGTTTGGAAAATTTCGAAATATTTTTACCACCACTTTCTCTCCGGGTATAACACCAGGAACCATAATAACCCAGGGTTTCGTTTCGGAGGAATTGGACGAGTGGGAGGATACGTCGGTTCGACCAATCCCCATTCCGCGATTTGTAAGAGACACGATCTCGAGCTCAATTTCCCGATGATAATGAAATGGAAATGGAACAAAGCGGGCAGGGGACGCGATAGTATCAGTTGTTGTCGAAAATAGGAACGTCGTTCGCAAGGAGTGACGAGCCAATGAACGTCTGTTGCAAGAAAAAGAGACACAGTATTTCAACATAGCAGTGACAATCATCACTTTGCACGCTCGTGATAAGAACATGTTAGCTGCAATGGCTCGTTATCAAAGACTACTTGCTCAGGATCAACCCAGTGTGGGCATTCTTGGTCATATCGTCGGCGAAGAATTTGGTTTTGTCGGAAGTGATGGGCGAGACGCGACGACGACGAATGAATGATGGGCTGGTTGGCATGGCGGGGTAGATGGACAGGCGTCAGAACCCGCAGTATTATATTTCTCATAGTAAGGCGTAGTGGAAAGGGTGAATGATCGAGTCCCGGATGGACTCTATGGCGAACTCCGACGACCTCGTCTTCCAAGATGATGAAAGCAAAACCATGGGAACGCCGAAACGATTTTTCGGGTCGTAAATTACGAGTCAAAAAAAGCATGTTATTTTACGTGGATCAATAGGTTTTTCCACTCCTAGCAATGGTACATCAAAAACTTCAAAGATGAAACGACCAACTGGTCTTGCGGACCTGTGGACCTCCTTTTGTGCTATCGTGAGGTCGTCGCGACTGAAAATAGAACACCGGTAAATGGTAAATGAGCGAGCGAGATTATGCCATCAAAAGCAGACTGAAACTGTTCTAAAAGCCACGAGCCTCGTGAAACGGTGTGCGATAACAGATCGCACCTTCGACTTTCAAATGTCTGCATGCAGGCGCGCCGTTACACTCTTTTGAATGTCTGCGCTCGCTTTCTCGGTCATTTTATGAGAAATTAAGCGGATTTCGACCACACCCGAACGATTTGATAATGTCTACAGAAAGTCGAACGATTTCAATCTCCCCTCGTAACGTTTCTGGGGGCGAAAGAATGCTCCTTCTCTTCAAGTCATCGACCGTTCGCAACAGCTTTACAACAAAACCTTGAAAAAATGAGTCAACGCGCGGATCGGAGTTTCCTAACAGCCTTCGATCCAGCTCAAGCTGCATTATCTCTACCGATAACAAGTCCAGCGTTATCTCACTTGCGTTTGGGCGAGCTTGACTGAAGGGCCCTAGGATCCCATCTAAAGGATTCAAAAATGGATTGCCGCCGCCCGCTGCTCTCGTACTTTCTTGGTGGCGCGCTACGAGAGCATTCAGGAGCTCCAAGTCTTCGAGAGATGCCGTGCTTGAGCCTGTTGGGACTCGAGAGGCTGTGTTGTCAGGAGATGCGCCTAGCAGAGAAAGGGGACTTTCGCCAAGAAGCTGATTTTGCAAAGATAGTAACAACAATTCTTCTGATACCCTTCCTTGAGAAGATTCCTGCTGCCAACGCTGGGCAGAAAGTCCCTGCAATGCCGCCGCCTGAAGAGGGGCAGCAAACCGTGACGGTAACAGTGGCTCGAGAATCAATCTGCGAGGTGGAGGAGGGTTAATCTGTGCGCCGTGTCGCAATTGCTCTAAATCCCGGATGACTTGACTTGTGAAGGGATGATTGTTGGGGGGACTGAGCGTGGGCTTCGTGATTTTCGGCAATCGATTTCGCGACATTAATGTACCCCTCTAGTTTGGTATTTTGCTCTCGAACCAATTGATTCCGGCTTTCCAGATCCGCCTTCCGTGCCGATAGGGTTTTCATCAATTGACTGCGTCTTCTGTACTTGATTCTGGAATAGATGGCATTCCGTACACGGCGAAAATGCACCTTTTCCGCTTCGGTAGCTGTCTCAGGGTTGAACGCAGCAGAATGGTCCTTGAGCTCTTGCTGGAGGTCTTCCAACTTCGCCGAATCATCATCTGTCCTATCGTTTGCGTCGATGTGCTGTTCGCTCATTGTTGTTTCCTTTACTTTCTATAACATTGTTTTTGAAAAGTTAATTGAAAAGAGCAGCGTATTAGCTGCAGGTTATGCCGGGCACCGTCGTCCGTTGCCCGCCACCTTTGCGCGCCTTTACAGTTTTTACACAACAACAGACGGAAGGCAACGACTTGTTTTTTCGCTCCGTCGACCTTATCACCAAGAATTCAGTCGTTTTCGATCGTAGGTCTTGGTTCTTGGTGCTGCTGTACGCTGTATCGTAGACTCTCTAGAAAGACGTCATTATTGTATTGTATGATTGTATGGCTCCAAGAGTAACAATAACCATTTTTCCGTGTTCTGTGTCAAAGCCTCTGACGCCAAGTTGCCTACTATGGTAGGTGACGTTTATACGTGCGGCTACCTAGCGCTCGGCCCTTATGCCCACTATTTATTTTCTGTTTCATGAAAGTACGAAAGTATCACGAAGACCAAGTGACCAAGCGTTCCCCCTTCCCCCATTCCCATTCTCCGTTTGCTTTTGCTCTCTTTAGACTCTAGAGAGAGAAGAGACACTCATCAGATAAGTGGTCAGTCTGCCGGCGTATGGCGTATGGCGAAAAACAAAAGGTAAAAGGGCAAAGGGCAAAGGGCTCTCTTATTAGAAACTGAATCCTTGTGTTTCTCCGCGTGGGTAAAGTGTAAAGTACCAGTTACCAGTATTTCATACTCCTTAGTCCTTAGTTTTCGGCTTGTTGGATTTCATAGTGAAAACAAAAAGTATTACGCCCTTTTTCATTTCGACCGGGTGGCACGTGCCTGAAAGCTGAAAGCCCAAGATGTTTACTAGATTTATTTGGCGTGGCGCATGCTTTGCGACAGTTTGTGTTGTGGAACTTAGGGACGGGACAACGGCATGCATCAAGCAGCACGTAATAGCCAGTGACATCCATAATAACCTAAATAAATGTTGTAGTCTCCAAATGCACATCGAGCATCGAGCATCGAACAAGGCCGCGGGCCACGGCCACGGCCCTCGGCAACGAACCACGAACAATTCTCATTCCTCCTTCCTCAATCCAGCATCCAGCTTCGACTTTCGACTTCGCCTTCCTACTTTCGACGCCATTCTCAAAATTCAAAATTCTGATCATGTTGAGTAGGACTATTTCAGAGTTTCTGAGTCGGAAAGCGGAGTATTTATATTGGCCACGTCTCAGGTGTCACTGTGTTTTGAAGTAGCGAGAAAGGCCTTGCAGCTTTTCGACGGATCAAAGAGTATGCGACAGTTTAGGATACACCATCTACATGAGTAAATTTACTCATGCCATCTATCTTATTATGAGAGATGAGAGTAGCTACGGTTACCAGGTAGCAAGACCCATAGGAGACTCCCTGTTTGCGTGAAGTTATAGGTTATTCGATCATTTCCTCTCATGATTTTGACGTCTCTTCATCACTCTACCTACATTCGTTGAGATTATTCCGTAATGGGTTGTTACTAGTCTAATCAATTTGCGGGTGTGAATGACTATGTCGCAATGCGCAAGAGATATTATGAACAACTTTCTACGGCTTTCTCGACGACGACTCGAACTTCTACTCTTGCTAAGGACGTGCTAAAAGTGCAGCACTTTTGCGGTGATAAGAACGGACCTAAGCCTAATTGTTATCGTAGATACTTTTGTAGCTAGCTCTCTAGCTGTCTTGGTTTTTCTTGTTTCTTTCCATCCTGTTGTCAACGTCGCGGGGGGAAACGAAAAATACGGAGTACTTCGTACTATTGGGGCATTGGGGGATTAAGGCGTTGTCTCTCCGGTTCTAACTTAAGATTTTTTCTTTCTTCCGCAGAATGACGTCCGTGCTTGATCCGGGTGCTTTATTCGTTTCGAATGTGTTATTGTCGAGAACGTAATTCTTTTTCGTTGCATTTCATTCATTCAGGCTTTCTTTCGTACTCAGACCTCCTTGTTTGTATTGTTTCTATAAAAAATATAACGCCAACATGCTGTACTCCGCACCAGCCGTCGAGTCGGAGGAACAAATTCATCGCAAGCGTCTTGCGCAACTCTTGCGTTACATTGCCAGTATGCATCAAACGCTCGATCAGACAGAAGAAGGTTGTAGTTTCGTGCGAGAATCTCGTGTCACTCCATCCGATTTCTTTCAAAAAGAACAAGAGGGTATTTTGTTTTCAATCAACGACTTTCGACAGTTGCTACGACATCGTATGCAGCCTCCGCCGTTTTCGTTTTACGCGGCCGCCTCGAATCGCAAGCGAACGTTCTCGGGGGCGATGAAAGACAACACCAAAGCCTGTTGGTTGCGATTGACACGACCCTCGGCGGCACCGGAAGAAGGGACATATTATCGTCGATTACCGGCGGTACAAGAGTATTTGGAAGGTTGGTTGTCGCGGACACCGTCGGTGCAGTCCGTCGAAGAACTCTTGACGTTGAAGCGTTTTGAGAAAGCTCCCAAGCCGTCTCCGGATCTGGATTCCCGGAGTCTTCGGGATGTGCGAAATTTTTGCGGTATTATCCAGAATTCTTGGTTCACAAAACGCATCAGCAGACTCTGGAGCCCGCCTACAATCGTCTGTTTGAATGGGTGCAAGAAAATCATTCCTCGGAACTCGTTTGGGGTATCGGACATGCCAAATGGTTCGATGGTTCAATTTGGGTGAACGGACCGGTGTTGGAAGTTATGGTAGAAGTCGAGTTGGCACAGGATGGTGCATTGCTGGTTCGACCGAGGGAACACACGGGTGTGGCATTTCATCGTCCCATCCTGGTGGCGTTAAATTGTGCCGGTAGCGGCGCCGTGGCGTTGCATCGCACAATTTCCGAGTTGGAACCAACGAGTCTATCTCCGGGACAGCCGGAAACGTATATTCCGCTGTTGAAGCGCATTGCGGTGGAATTGTCGTCGGCGGGGCGTTTCTTGCATTCGAGTGTTCGCAACACTCAATTCAGTGACTTGGTGGTGACCGAGGCTTGGTGCCTGTTTTGTCGATCCAAACCAAGTTCGGTCTGGGCTCGGGACGCTGTATCCTTTGCCGATCAACTTGTTGTCGAGACACCGCAACTTCCCTTGGCTACCTGGTCGTTGACGCATGGTCCCAGCGTCTTGGCGCGCGTGCAGCAAGAGCGATTGAACCGGTCAACAGGTAGTGAACGGCAATGGTGGCCCTGGGGGAAATCATCCGAGGCTGTGAAGTACGACAAACCTCTCTTTCCCTTGCCAACGTCCGAAGCACAGAACCGTATCGCACAGTTACTCTTGGATCAGCAGCTACCAGCGGTCATTTGCGAAGGCCCGCCGGGCACGGGAAAAACTCATACTATCGCCAATATCATTTGTGCGTATTTGTGCAAAGGGAAACGCGTGCTGGTGACATCGAAGAATTCTGCGGCACTAACGGTGCTCCGAGAACGATTGCCCCCGAGTATCCGCGATTTGTCCGTGGATGTGTCCGCGAGTGAGTCAACAGGAATGCGACAGTTGCAGCGGACCGTCGAACGATTGGCGCAGCGCATCTGTAGTGTGAGCAATGTATTGGAGGAGGAAAAGTGTCGTTATTTAAAGGTACGTTTGTTTTCTACGAAGGCTACGGAGAATCGTGTCGTGTCGTGTCGTGTCGTACTAATATACTTGCTTTTAACCAGGCGAATATCAGCGATCTTGATCAAGAATTGAACAAAATTGATAGTCAGCTTTCGGAGCGAATTGAAAGTGCCAGGCTATTGGTTCAGCAGCAAGAGGGTGCAAAGCTCTTACGAATAGCATTAGAGCTACAAGAGAAAGCCCCTTGGATGTCCAAGTCCTTGTCAGAATGGTCGATCCATCAAGTGAATACTTTAAGTGATGGTGTAGCAAAACTCATCGTCCAGCACGATGATCCTGTGCATCAAGTTAGTGGGTTCGCTATCCCCGTAACATCGTTTTTAATATCTCGTGTTGCTATGATGGCCGGTTCCTCTTGGTCCTCTGTCAAAAATAAAGCCAGTGGTATTGTCGCATCTTTGCCATTAGTTGGGCAGGGAGTGAAAGATAAACTTGAGGAAGTCGACGACCTCGTGTCTCGCATTCGTATACGATCAAAAACTCCGGAGACGCCATCAGATTGGGCAGTCGTGCTAAGGGCACTCCGTAGGGCTAATGACGTTTGTGATTTTACCAATTCCACTTGGAAGACTTATGAGTCCTCTCGCGGTTGGCCGCATTGGGAATTTCAAGGGCAAAGCAAAGATCTACATACCTTGCATGGACTACTGCAACAGGCAGCTGAACTTAAACGCCTTGAAAGAAGCTTGAAGTTAGCTGATCGCAGAGAGGCTGCTGTACATGCCAGAAACCAGGATACGAGACGCGGTGCTATAGTCTCCCGTCTACAAAAGCTTGCAGAAGAACTGGTTGACAGCACTGTTGTCATGGAACTAAACAATTCATTTTCAGTCGATGCACAGAGCGCCCTCATCAAATTTGCGCAACTTGCTGGAAAGTCCAAGTTCAATAAATCTGCAAACCCTTCCAAAATGACTGCCCGACAGAGACGCCGGCGCCAGGAATATTTAGCAGCCTTTGATCAATGCTGCCGTTTCATACCTTGTTGGATTCTCACAACATCGCAGATATGTGATTATCTGCCGGCAGAACCTGGATTATTTGATCTTGTTATATGCGACGAAGCTTCACAAGCAGAAGTTGTTACCATCCTTCCTGGGATGCTCCGAGGGAAACAATGGCTGATTGTAGGTGATACAAAACAGGTTAGCCCCACTGATTGTTTCGTTTCGGAGGAACAGATGGATCTTTTACGAGTGAGTCTGCCAGAAACACCATTTTCGGAAGCGTTTCTTCCAGGACAATCCTTCTTTGACTTGTGTGCTACAGCTTTCCCAACCGGGCGGGTAGTACTGAGTGAACACTTTCGATGCGCTCAAGAGATAATATCTTTTCAAATGAGCAGTTTTACGACGGACATTTACTACCTCTTCGGCTTCCGCTTGCCTCTGAGCGGATAAAACCTAGTCTTCTGGATATAAAAGTGCGGGGAACTAAAGTTGGTAAAGTGAACGAAAAAGAGGCCGAGGAAATTGTTAATCGAATCCAAGCTATAGTTAACACGACGACAAATACACCTCGAACCATCGGTGTTATTTCGTTGATGGGAGACGAGCAAAGTCGCCTCATTCGTGGCCGCTTGCTTGATCGGGTAGGGCCGCATAATATGGCGCTTCACAATATTCTTGTCGGCGACCCCCCTACTTTTCAAGGTGCCGAACGTGATATCATATTTTTGAGCATGGTCGCATCTCCTGGGAGTGTTCCGACACAATCTCAACTAATGAACTACCAACGTGTCAATGTTGCGATGTCGAGAGCAAGGGATCAATGCGTTCTTGTACGGAGCATCGAATTGACAGATATCCCCTCACAAGACGATATAAAGGTTCCCGTGCTCACTTTCTTTCGTACAGTAACAGAATCAGACGATGCAGGCGAGGTGAAGCCTCAATCACCAGTGCAGCGCTTGCTTCAACGACATCTTGTTGAGCAAGGTTTCTCAATACGTCCAATGGGTCTCGTTTGGCCCGGTGGTCTTTGCGTTGAGCACGGGGATGCTCGTGTTGCTCTGCTGGTGGAGGGAGATGGAGAGTCCCTTCTAGAATGGAAAAAGAGTTTTTCACAGCAAAAGGCTATTGAGAGAGTGGGCTGGAAATGTCTGCGAGTTGATGCATGGTCTCTACTAACAGAGCCTGTAGGAACTATGAATTCTGTTTGTAATTTCATGGAGTCGCATGGAATCGAGAAACCTATGGTTATTTATGATGAGCTCGAAGATGACGAGTCAGAAGTAACCGACCAGGGTAGACAGATGGGAGATCGGGGTATTCCAGTGCAGGAACAGGCTCCAGATCTTGGACGGGCCCCCGCCGACCCGGAAATTGTCGTAATTAGTAGCGACGACGATGAACAAGCAAGTCGCCCGGAGCCGGAGGCAGTTACAAGTGGCGGCAATTTCGGTCGTGGATCGGACGTTATGGACGAAAATTTATTTGGTGAAGTTGTCGGAATGGACTTTTTGTTGCAAAAGCCCGAAGACGACATGGAAGCTGACTCCTCGCTGGGACTTCCGCTTGAAGTACCGTCATCGTCATGGCAAGGGCAATCTACTTATGGACGACATGATGATGAATCGAACGACGAGGACAGTGATTCTGATAGCCAAGCTGCGAACAGACGAAGACAAAAGAAGAAGCCTCGTCACGAAAAGCGTTCGACTCGCCCACAGCGACGACAAAAGAAAAAATATTCGTTTTCCGATTCAGAAAGTACGGGAGCGGACAGCAAAACGAATGATAGCGGGGACTCCGAAAGAGAATGGCTTGAACACAGCTATGATCGACTTTTGCAAAACCCATGAGAAATGCTTACTATAGAATTTTTCAGCTGCTTATAAACCGCAAACAATTTTTATTTTGAAAAACCAAATTCGATCCTCGGACCTCGTGGCAAATGTTCGAATGAAGTTGCAAATCAAGCGACAGGAAGTTGTAGCTGAGCCAAAAATCCGAACAGCCCAAAGCGATGAGCGCTAAGGTCGTCTTTAATGCAGCATTGTCAGTTAAACGAAGGATTCCATCTTTTGCCGATTTTCCACAAGACGGGACCGCGTCTACAAACCGAAAATCTCGTTAGCAATGATATCAAAATAAGCTCCTTTTCCTCGTCTTGGCTAATACTTACATATTCTTTCAATTCATTTTCTAGCTGAGAATCCGGCACGACAACTTCATCGACTTCTTCCTCATCCTCATCTTCGTCTTCGATTTGATTCTTTCGATGCTTTCTTTTCTTATTCCGTCTTCTCGGAGGCTTCCACGAACTCCAAAACGAATCGGGTACTTTCTTTTCTATATCCGGACCCAAATGTTGTTTCAACGCCGCGTCTTGCGCTTTGCCCCGCGACAGTATCGAAATCTTGGCCTTGGTGGTATCGCGCATCAACGGCGATAACAACTTATAGATGGTCTGGAACCATTTGGGCGTGTTGACCACCAGTGTTTGATGGGCGCGTTGCGGATAATACGAGTCCATGGTACTCACAAAGGTCTTGACAAAATTGATCATGTCCATTTGTCGTAAAATACCCAAATTCAATCCTTGCAAATCAATGACCGATGTCATGGTCGCGAGCGCATTGTCGGCTTCCACAATTTGCCACAAATACTCATTGACGTACACATAATGCATCAACAGCTCTTCTTCGGTCAAATGATTGTCGCGGGCACGTTGCAGATTGATCCGCGCGGGATGCTGCACAAATACCACGTGTCCTTCCGGATTGCGACCCAAAAAAATAATGGGGGTACACGGCTTTGCAAAGATCGAATTTGGGATGCGGCCTATGCAAAATGTGATCAATGTCGTGTGTTTGTCGCCATTGCAGTGCCGCCTCCAAGGACTGTTTCGCGGCCGCGCGATTCCCACTGTGCATTTTGAGGAAGCGTGTCGGAATTCCGTCGGGATCGTTCTCACTGCCGTCGTTTCGTTGAAACAATCCATACGACTGTGCCCCGCCTCGTGGATTCGACCACCAAGTCGGAGCCGTGTCGTTGCGTTTCGGAAGATTATTGTATTGGCCTTCTTGGACTGGTAGGCCCGTCAAGACTTCGAGATCGGCTTCTTCGGTAACTGTCAGTTCGGGCACAAACCAGCAATCATTACTACTGGCGACAGTCAATTCAATGAGAGGTCCCATATTTTGAGTCGCCGCATCGACATTAAACTCATAATTGGACCAAAACAACAACCGATCGAGGGCCGAACTCCGACGCAATTGTACCGAATCAACTTTGGCTGTCGTTCGAAGTGTCGCTATGGCGACGACCGAAAGTAATACTGTTATGCGGTTATTATTCAGCAACATGGAGATGTGATTATTCACGTGTTTCCTTTTAGAATAGTAAAATGTTTTGAAAGAAACTCAACAAAACATTGAGGAGGAGGAGTCGTCAAAAATTAGTCGTATAAAGAGAGCAACGACTTCCATCCATCTCTGTCGGACTTTCAAATTCCATCGGTCCGATCTTTGTACTTCTTGTTTCATAGTAAACTGGCACTCCGCGGTGAGGAAGAACGATCCTGTCACCGTTCCGACACGACGGGGTCTTGTTTCTTCGGAAGGAAGGACGGAAGGACCATTGTGTCCTTCCTTCGCTTCGCTTCGGCGCACTGGCCGGCAGGCGTGCGGACGGGAAAATGACAACGCAAAAAAAATGCGTGTGGAGGCAAGGATGATGCGGAGGTGTTGTGTTGTTGTCATCATACTTCAAATTACTTTCTTGCAGCATTAGATCACATAACAAACAATCATGGAAAAAGACGATGAATCTGTCGCATCTTCGGCCGTCGAATTCGACGGCATGGATATGAATGAAGAAGTCGCGGCCGTCGAAGAGGAAGAGGAAGAGGAAACCATATTGCCCGACGATACCAACAACAACACGGAAGACGATTTAGCGAATCAAGATGACTTGGAGATGGAAGAAACGCGAAAAGAACGCATGGAACTCATGGCAGCGGAAACCAAGTCGACCGTTTTGCCCGACGATGCGCAAGGACGTTTTGAGTACCTGATGCAACAATCCGAAGTCTTTGCTCATTTCTTGGCCGGTGCGTGTCTGCTAGTAATATGCTTTTTGGAAGCTCATCCTGTACTTACGCTTTGCTTTTCGTAGGATCCGTCGCCGCCACAGAGGCGAAAAAAGAGTAAAAAGGGATCACGCGGTCGTCTCACCGAGGCGGAAGAAGATGCTTTGTTGCTCAAGAGTGCTGCGAGTAAGCGACGTGTCATTCGCTTGGATCATCAGCCGTCGAATTTAGCCGATCATTGTAAAATGCATCCCTATCAGCTAGAAGGTCTCAATTGGTTGATCAAACTTCATGATCATGGCATCAGCGGTATTTTAGCCGATGAAATGGGATTGGTAGGTACTGACAACGCATCTTTTCGTCCTTCTTCATTTCACGTGTACTCACCTTTTTGACACAGGGAAAAACGCTACAAACGATCTCCATGTTGGCCTATTTGCGCGAAGGCCGAGGAGTGAAAGGACCTCATCTGGTCATTGTCCCCAAAAGTGTCGTGGGAAATTGGATGCGAGAATTCAAAAAGTGGTGCCCCGTGATTCGTACGATCCGGATGGGTGGTACCAAGGAAGAACGTCAGCGCTTTTTGGCGAATGGATTTGCGCCCGACGCGAACGGAAAACACACCGTGCCGAAATTCGATGCCCTGGTCACAAGTTACGAAGGTTTGTTGAAAGAAAAGGGGCGTTTGAGCAAAGTGGCGTGGCAGTACGTGATCATTGACGAAGCGCATCGCATCAAGAACGAGCAGTCGTCACTGAGCATTGCGGTCCGCAATATGAAGACACAGTTCCGATTGCTGATTACGGGAACTCCTTTACAAAACAATCTGCGGGAGCTGTGGGCTTTGTTGAACTTTATCATGCCCGATATTTTTGGAGACGCCGACATGTTTGATCAGTGGTTCAGTCTTGCGGACGACTCCGGGAAAGAGAATGTGATCAAGAAATTGCACACGGTGTTGCGTCCCTTCATGTTGCGTCGTGTGAAAAAGGATGTCGCCACAGCACTTCCTCCGAAGAAAGAGACGCGTTTGTATATTGGGTTGACCGAGATGCAACGCGAGTGGTACATCAAATGCCTGCGAAAAGAAGCACACGAACTGAACAAACTAGGCGGACCCGACAAAAACCGGTTGCTCAATGTGCTGATGCAGTTGCGCAAGTGCTGCAATCATCCTTACTTGTTCGACGGCGCCGAAGAAGGACCTCCCTATTGCGATGGACCGCATTTATGGGAAAACAGTGGCAAGATGCAATTGCTTCACAAGCTTCTACCAAAACTGAAGGCCAACGACAGTCGAGTCCTTATATTTAGTCAAATGACGCGAGTGTTGGATATTTTGGAAGACTACTTTCGATTGGTAAATTACGATTATTGTCGCATTGATGGCAACACCGACGGTGAAAAGCGCGACTCTCAGATGGACGAATTCAATCGTGTTGGCTCGCCCAAGTTTGCATTCTTATTGAGCACTCGAGCTGGTGGCCTAGGTATCAATTTGGCGACAGCGGACATTGTCATCTTGTACGACAGGTAAGTCTCAAGTTTGACGTGGGCAATTAGAACGTTTTGATGATGAGACCGGTTTCTGATTATTACACCGTCGTATAAAACGCTCTTCAGTGACTGGAATCCACAAGTCGATTTGCAAGCTATGGATAGAGCACATCGCATCGGGCAGACAAAGCCGGTTCAAGTATTTCGTTTCATTACGGAAGGAACCGTTGAAGAAAAGATTATTGAACGAGCAGACCGCAAACTCTTTTTGGATGCCGCAGTTATTCAGCAAGGTCGCCTTGCAGAGCAGCATTCGTCCCTTGAGAAAAACGAACTGATGAAGATGGTTCAGTTTGGTGCAGATCAAATTCTCAGCGGGACGGGTGGGCAATACACTGACGAAGATATTGATGCCTTGATTGCAAAAGGCCAAGAACGCACCGACGCCATGCAAGCAAAGCTTCAGAAAGATGCGAAGCACAACCTTGCTAATTTCAGTCTGCTCTCAGAGGATGAGTCGGGAAGGGACACCTTTGCCTTCGATGGCAAAAATTATCGCGACGCGGACAAAAATCCGGGAAATTTCATCAATCTGCCGCAGCGTCAGCGTAAACGGGTGTACGACCTGGCCGCTTCAAGTCAGGGTAACTCGGCCGCCATGAAGGGCCATGCCGCTGATGCTACAGCCAAAAAGAAAAGGAAGGGTCCCGCTTTGCACGATTTTCAATTGTTTGACATGGAGCGCATGAATTCTATTTTGACGAAAGAGCGCGAGCTTGCCACGAAGAAGGCCAATCGAATTGCAGCCATCAACGACATGAGACAGCGAGGCGTCGAAGCCCCTCCCCGTTCCGCCGGAGTGGCACAGGGACACGGTCGTGAAGACTACCTGGAAGAAGCAGCCCGACAAGAAGCTACATTGGATGATATTAAACTAACGCCGCAGGAAGAGGAAGAAAAGAAGAAGCTATTCGCAGAAGGTTTTCCTGACTGGAGTCGCAAGGATTTCAAGGCGTTTTGCTCTGGTCTTGAGAAATATGGTCGCTACGATTTTCCGAACGTATGTAATGAAGTAATAAGCGAGACAGGGAAGACGCGACAGGAAATTCAGCGATATTTCGTCGCCTTCTGGACGCACTATCAAAGAATCAAAGAGTGGCCAAAGATTCTTGAGAAAGTTGAACGCGGTGAAAAGAAGATCTTGCGATTGCGACAGATTCGCGACGCCATTCAAGAGAAGGTTGAGCGTCATCTCGAAGACACGTTTGGACCACATTACGGACAAAATGCCAAGACTTTGGAAGGCAAGCCGCTCCCCAGTCTATCCGAGATGCTTCACTATTCATGGCCTTTGATGAAAATTAACTATGGCTCTAGCGGTCGGGGAAAAGGTTATCGTGAAGACGAGGATGCTTTTCTGGTTTGCATGATGTACCGCCACGGATTTGGAGCGGCGGAACGCATCCGTATGGAGATTCGAAGAGCGTGGCAGTTTAGGTTTGACTGGTATTTCAAATCTCGTCCAGCCGCTGATATTCAACGACGCTGTGAAGCGATTGTGAAGGTGATTGAGCGCGAAAACGAAGAGTTGCGTAAAAAGGAAGAGGGGGTCCAAAGGAGCCGCTGATTGAGTTACCAGAACCGACGCCTTCTACACCACTTGCGAGTTAAGAATTATCAACCCGACGTTTCAGTCTTTTGCTGTTTTAGTCTGGTAAGCTGCTGGATACTAGTTTAAAATTAAGCAATCGGACAACTTACTCTGTTTCCGTCTCCGTGTTTAACATCAATCTTAGTTTTTTTTTCCCACGCTGCATTCGTGTTGACGGTTGACGATCCCGAAGTAGGCAAAATATTTCAAAAGTGAAATTAAAGTATAATCTCGTACTGTACTCTTTGAACCGTTCGAAACTGTTTTCGCCGATTTTTTCTGTTCTCCCATAACCGTCACACAACCACTTTTCACTTCATCAACAACATTGTTCTTGCTTTTCTCCTCTACAAACCTTGCAAAACAGGAAAGTTACAAAGACATTGAGGAATCGGAGGACAAGGATTGCAAGAATGGACGATTTCTGCGGAATGTGAGTTGTTGGCGCTGTAAATTTCCGTATGGTGTCTGTCTCGCTTTTAACATGTCTACCGTGTTCTTCCGTTTCGTACAGCAACTTCTGTGGCAACACAGCCGATGTTTTGGGTACCGCTGGACAAGAAGTAGAAGAGTCGTGTTTAAAAGATGACGAAGCTCTCGCAAAAAGAACGAACGCCGGTGACCTTGTTTCGGTGGCGCTGCACAATGACCTACATTTGACAGAACAAGATGTCGAAGCCGCGCAACACAACCCTAACAAACGATCCGAGAGTCAGATAGAACAAGTGGAAGACGATTTGAGTCAAAGAGTCAAATCTACCGCGGAGATTGTCGCACGAACCAGCATCGAAGGCCTAAAATATATCGTGTCCCTTGCCTTGCTCGGCTTTTCCATGGTCCTCATTACCGCGGCTATGTTCACGGAACAAACGACGGCTACTGCTGAGAATGGTATTCATCCTGCCGTCACGTTCTGTGTCTTTTCGTTCCTCATTGTCTGGCTCGCCATGATGGAAGGAGGACAAGGTTGTTTGGTCGGATTGCAAACAATTGACAAAACATTATACGCCGAGTCGCATCCTCGAGCATTTCGGACCGCAAAATTGGCACATAAGGGAGACAACATGGAAAGATTCATGGTGGGTCGCCAATTTTTGGTGGTTCTCGTCATTTTCGTGATGAACATGATGTCGTCGACGGTCGAACAAGCCAGTGTGTTCAGTTTGCCGGAAAGCGTGGTCGGTGTCTTTCTCGACTCTGGAATTGCCGTCATATTGACTACCGTCATAGTGGGTCAATTAACATCGCAAGTGAATGCCGCCCAATGCATGCTGGATTTCATCAACAATTCGTTCATGACGTTTACCGTCTACGCCTCGTTGGCCATTGAAATGTCTGGGCTGTTGCATTCGGTATACTTAATAAGTATGCTCTTTTCCATGATATCGAGAAAACCGATCTCATCGAATGAATCGGATCGCACCAATCTACAAAAGTTGTTCTTTTGGATTCGGATTGTATTCTCTGTGGTGATTCTCGTCGCCGCCTTTGTCTTTACTCTGGGCGCTTTATTCTCGGGCAAGACCATGGCATGGGGTGGTATGCCGAGTGCTGTATCCGTGGCAATTTTCTTTCTTCTCATGTGCTTTGCGGGTCTTTTGGACGGTCTCCAAATTGCTTTATTCGCCGTGGTGAATTTGACCGAATCCGAACGGACCGCTCACCCCTTGGCGCATCGAAGTTGTCAGTTGGTGTTCCGAGAACCGCATACATTGGGTGCCTTTTTGATTGGACGTCAAATCTGTGTGACCGTGTGCATGTTCGTGGTGGCGCGTCTTTCGGCCATTCAGGTCGACGACACCGAGACTCTCTTTGGCGTCAGTGACGGCGTCCAACAATTCCTCAATACGGGCTTGTTGGGAGCTGTCTTAACGACGATTGTGGCCTCGTTAATATGGCGCGTCATCGCTTCGGCATTCCCAGTTGCGTTTTTGTCGAATCCTTTGGTGTTTGTGATCATTCGACTGTGTTTGCTCCTGGAACAATCGGGAATCTGTTCAGCCTCTTGGACGTTGGCCAGTCTGCAAAAGAAACTGTTTGGTTTTCGTCCCGACGACGAGTATTTGGGTGATTTACGACGCAAAGAAAGTACTTGCAGTAATTCATAAACTTGTGGGTCCTGAACATAGTAGAAGTTGATGATAGAACATGGCAATGCTTCGCCTAGAATGCAACAGGCACGCTCGCACCTAGCACGGAAGGTGAGACGTCGCACTGGTGTCTGACTCATTCGTCTGTAAATTACTGGCGAAATAACCGAGTGTAGTACAGACGGGGAAGCCTCCGTGGTAGATGTAACACTTGTAGTCATAATTTTACACCACTGCCTTATTTCGGGTTAAAAACCGGGGTTTCGCGATGAATCCCTCTGAAACGATGAAATACACAGGAAAACAATGGTAATATCGTAAGAGTAATGTTCCTTATGTATGTGTTACTAACTGTTGGGCTTGAGTGGTCAAGGAGATGGTCTCGGCGTTGTCGGAAGTCGACAATTGTCCACATGAAAATGTGAGATCATGACCTTATGTATAGGTCGACCCCATGGAGTCATCATGTTAATCATATGTCTTGATTAGATAGCTGGGTTTGTGAGGTAATTAGCTTATGAAGCACCGTTGCTTTCCTTTATTGACAGTTCTGGCTCTGTCGATGGATGCATCGGACCACAGTGATTATGTCACTTGTCGGGTAAAATATGGGGGACGCCGATACATGCTAATACACCTTTAATGCTAGAATACATAAATGAGTGAATAATTCACCCGATTGTTTCAAGTCCTCATGGTGGAGGGATGTTTTTCCTCCAGAGGCGGTCAAAGCACAACATCGTCGGATTTCGCGAGAAGTTGCGCAAGTGAAATCGTGTTGTGCGTGTATTTTGGCCTGTCCGAGGTCGTGTTCTATACTGTTTAGGCCGATCTGTTTTTTGACTATGAACGGATTCAAAGCTAAATGAGGGTGTGGACGATTGTTCTGTAGGGCCTAGTGTGTACAATGGCCTTACGTACATAAGGGCACTTTTGACGCTTTACACTGGAGTTCCCTACAGTAAACAACACTCTCGGCGGGGAGAGTAAAGGGGTCGGAATTTCGTGCAAACGTTATGCACAAAAGAAAAAGAAACGCCGCTTCGCTTTTATCTCCCTCGCATTCCGATTTGTGAACTTTCTCTCCTTTCTCCTTGTTTACGATGGCAGCCAATCTTGCTGCATTCAACAACTACCTCCGTGATGTCCTCTTTATTGAGGACGCTGGCAGCTCGTCAGGCC
This sequence comes from Fistulifera solaris, assembly GCA_030295235.1. Classification (NCBI taxonomy): domain Eukaryota; phylum Bacillariophyta; class Bacillariophyceae; order Naviculales; family Stauroneidaceae; genus Fistulifera; species Fistulifera solaris. The sequence continues at coordinate 295,395 of AP026173.1, forward strand.
ATCAATGGCCAAGGCATTACCAGCGTTTGACGACTTGACGCACCGGAGTGATAAGTACGCTCAGGAGATCTTTACGAAGATTCGAAACCCTGGGGGTTTGATTCCAAACCCAGCCTTTGTCCCTCCTGCGGTTGGAGCGGAGGCTGCACCGATGGTACCTGCGATGATTCCGAACCGTGGTATTGCGATCGGAGTCAATCTTGAGCTCCGTGTTCGTCAGCTTCGCTACTTCCTTTTCCACTTGCACCGCTTGCAGCGCGAAGTTTGTTCCTGGCTTTGCAACTCTTGCTCGATTGGAACGCGCTTGGACTTTGGCGTGAGCGCATTCGTCGATGCGTGAGACCAACAAAGATCTTCCTAAGATCGATGTGTTGTTGAAGGTGGAAAACGCTTCGGAAGACGATTGAAGACATCGACGAGGTACTTGGCAATCACCTTGGAGCTTATGGTGCGCCTTTGTCATACCTTGTGCGGGAGCATGTCGATCCCGATGGAATCGAAGGGGTTGATGATCCAGGTTTCGGTGTCCCTGATGCTATGTCGGAACTTGTTCATCGTGACTCGCCATGATGGAGACCAGTATGAAGAAGACAATATGATGCTGTGGAGCGTTATTCGTCAGGTTTCACACGGTGGACCAGCTTGGAATTGGGTTAAGCCTTTTGCTTACAGCAAGGATGGACGCCGCTTATTTTGCCTTGAAGACTCACTATATGGGGCGTTCTTATCAGAAGCGCAACATTGCTCATGCCGACCGAGTCCTTTTGACAGTCTTCTATGATGGAAAGGCGCGTAACTTCACCTTTGAAGACTACTGTCAGAAGCTTAACTTGGCTTTCTTGGACTTGGAAGAGGCGGGTGAGGTGATGACTGAAGATAGGAAGGTACGAATCTTTCTAGACAACATCTGGGCAGATGAACTAAAGATGAGCGTCGAGCGTCCGGGCTGATGCTGTGTTGGAAAGTACCTTCGAAAACGCGATGAACTACTTGGCTGACCAGGTTGATAGAAAGAAGCAAGATGCAGCAAAGACCCGTGGTTCCACTCGCAACATTTCTTCGGTTACCAGAAATTCTGGCGGCGGTAACAACAAGAAAGGTGGCGGCAAATCTGGTAAAGGAAAGGGCGGAAAAGCAAAGAGAGGCAAAGATGGTGTCCCGTACTACAAATGGAAGGACTGGATCAAGTTACCGAAAGAGAAACAGGAAGAAGTTCGCAATGCTCGTGAAAGGGCTAAGTCTGAGACGCGAAATGCTTCAGCTGTTGAGACGGCTGACTCCGATAGTGACGATGTGGTTGAGTCGACAGGTAACCGCATGAGTCGACGACCTTGACTGGCGGTGCAGCGAGTTCGCGGCGGCAATGCGACAACAGACTCCTGGTAGAGCTGAATTGGACTCGCACTGTGATACTTGCTCGTTCGGTAAAGACGCCGGTTCTCGTGTATGATACCGGCGAAACAGTTTCGGTGGAACCATTCATTAGTTCTCTTGGGAAAGTGACCAAAGTTCCCATTGGTACAGTTGCGGTTGCATACGATTGCCCCACGACGCTGCAAACCCACGTTTTGTTCTTTCACCAGTCACTCTACTTTTCAAACATGCATCGACACTTGATCAGCCCCGCTCAACCGGCACAACCAAGTCGTTGTGAATGAAACTCCTCTCCTACACCTACCTCCCGGAACAACGTCGCCCGGAGAGCCATTCTATTTTGTTTTCTGAGCCAGCTCTCCAGATTCCTTTGAAACTGATGGGGACTATTTCATATTTCCCCACTCGCCGACCGACCGACAAAGAACTGAGCTCGGACGTTGACTGCATCCATGTAAACGTCACCTCCGAAGTCGTTCTGGGATCCTATGGATTCTAACCACGCGCATGATGAGGACTCATTGCGTGTTTCCCTTGACTCTGAGCTTCGTTTTAGGGGGACAGAGGATGCTTGGTTCGGTTACGAGTGAGCGCACGTTTGTCCCGCCAGCTCGTTCGATTGCTGTGATTTCAGCTGAGCGGTTCGGCAGCTTTTGACATCGATTCGTATGCTGCTTCACAAGTGCCGCAATCTCAACGAAGAACCGGAAAGCATATGTCACACCCGAAGATTTGGCAAAACAATGGAGTATAGGGATCGAGACGGCTAGGCGAACGCTCCAGCGAACGACGCAACGGGCAATTCGGGACTTCTCGACAGTCTCTGGAACGCTGCCGTCTCAAACCATTTGGCGTACCAGCTGCGTTATCCTTGGCTTAATACGGAGATGTACTGCGACATTCTGGTCGGTACATGTGTCTCACTGCTGGGTAACAAATATGCGGCTGTGTATTGCACCCCCTTTCACTGGATATGTGTGGACCCGATTGAAAAGAAAAGCGATGCCCATTACACGCTTGACAACTTGTTTCGTCCGCCGTCGGGAGTCCCTCACACTTTAATTCCAGACAATGCCGGAGAGTTGACAGCAGGAGAGTTTAAGCGAAGCGCTTAACGAGTGCAAGCGACCATTAGGCCGATCGAAGCACACACGCCCAACGCCAACCCTCGCTGAAGACGGCATTCGTGAATTGAAAAGGATGTATAGGCGTGCTATGATTCGCACAAATTCCCCACGTTGTCTATGGGACCTATGTTTGGTCTACCACGCTGTATGTTCGGAGCCACTCTTGTCTTCGATAAGACAGTTAGATGGTGAAGTGCCGCAGACGCTTTTGACAGGGGACACCGCTGATATTTCACACATTTGTGAGTTCGGTTGGTATGATTGGGTTTGGTTTATCTCGCCTCAAGACGAAAATATGGAAAGGAAGCATCTTGGAAGATACCTTGGTCCCAGTTTCGATGTCGGTGATGTCCTATGTGCTAGGATCCTACCCGCTTCTGGTCGACCGATTTCCCGTACAAGTGTTTTCCCTTTGTCAGTTGAGGAACAGAATAGCCAAGCCGTTGCTGAGTTGAAGGCAAAGTTCACGCAGACGTTGGAGCAAAAGCTGAAGGACCGAGCCATGCCCTTGGATCCGACCGAGATACCGGAAGACGAGCGCACCCCAGAGTTGGAATACTATGTTCGACCGAGTCGCAAGATCCCGAAGTTCCCGAGATTAAGGAAGCTGATGAGTTTGATTACGATTCATACAATCAATATATCTCAGCAAGGGTAATGCTTCCGCAAGGGGACTCGATGTCGACGGTACGGTTAAAGGTCGGAAGCACGATCAAGACGGGAATCCTATTGGCCGGTACCATCCTAACCCTTTGCTCCGACACCGCTCTGTATGAGATTGAATTTGATACGGGTGAAGTGGAGGCTTATCATGCGAATCAGATCGCTGAAGCCATCTATGCCGAAGTCGATGACCATGGGCGTGCGAAGTTATGTCCTAAAGGAAATAGTGGACTACAAGAAAGAGTCGACGCGGTTCCGCATGAAGAGGCATTCGTGATCCACAACGACCGAAAGTATCCTAAGCGGACTACCAAGGGATGGAAACTGTGTTGTCTATGGAATGATGGCACTACTACTTGGGAGAAATTGAAAGACCTAAAGCAGTCTCACCCTATACAGTTAGCGGAATTTGCTGTTGCGAGACAGATTGCTGAGGAGCCTGCTTTCTCATGGTGGGTTCCCTACACGCTCAAGAGAAGGACCAGGATCATCAAAGCGATGGCTAAGCGCTACTTTCGTGTTACTCAGAAATATGGAATCGCGTTGCCAAAGACAGTCGAAGAAGCATTGGCGATTGATCGCGCTACGGGAACTGACTTTTGGGCGAAGGCGAGAAGAGATGCGGCGGTAGCTAAGGCGTTTCAGATCCTTGACGAAGACGCCTCCCGATCCTGCTGGTTTTACCAAGATTGGGGTTCACATGGTTTTTGATATAAAACCAGATTTCACACGGAAGGCCCGCCTCGTAGCAGGGGGGACACATGACGGATCCGCCGAGCTCGATTACCTATGCTAGTGTTGTATCGAGAGAAAGCGTGCGGATTGCCTTCCTACTAGCGGCATTGAACGATTTGGACATTATGGCGGCAGATATTGGAAATGCGTACTTGAATGCACCAGTTCGAGAACGAATCTTTATTATTTGCGGTGCCGAATTTGGTCCACAGTTCAAAGGTCGAAAGGCGAAAATCGTGAAAGCTCTTTACCGGACTGAAGAGTTCTGGAGCTGCGTGGAGGTCGTATCTGAGTGAGTGTTTGCATGAGTCGTTGAGTTTTACACCTTGTCGAAGCCGGATAACGATGTATGGATACGGCCGGCACAGAAAGCGGATGGGGCTAGTTACTACGAGTTGGTATTGGTCTATACGGATGACATCCTGTGTGTTTCTGCGGCGCCGGAAGCTATTCTATACAAGCTTGATCAACACTTTCTTCTGAAAGAAGGTTCGATAGGCAAGCCAACTCGCTACTTGGGTTCGACAATTGGTCAGCATCAATTCCCGGGTGATGAAAAGCCTTGTTGGTCGATGAGTTCGAATGAATATGTGAAGGAAGCAATACGAAACGTTTGTCTTTGGTTGGAAAAGCGAGATGAGGCTTTACCGAAGAAGGCGTCAAGTGTTTTACCACCGAAGTACCGTCCGGAGCTTGACATATCGCCGGGAGTGCGATGACGACGAAATCCAGTTTTATCACTCGCAGATAGGGGTTTTACGCTGGATGGTCGAGCTTGGAAGAGTTGATATTTGTGGTGAAGTTTCGATGCTTGCGTCTCACAGTGCGATGCCAAGGAAAGGCCATCTAGCTGCGGTTGTGCATGTCTTTGCATATTTGAAGTCACATGAAAGGTCTAAGATTGTGTTCGATCCTTCGTATGTCGAGCACGCCAGACAACCTAGACCTGATTGGAACGACTTTTACCGAGATGCTAAGCCTATGATTCCAACGGATTGTCCAAAGCCATTGGGTAAGCCTGTGCAAATAACGTGTTTCGTTGATGCTGACTTGGCGGGTGACCATGTTACTCGTCGTTCCCGTACAGGTGTCTTGATCTATTTGAACAGGTCATTGACAGTATGGTACAGCAAGAAGCAAACTTCGATTGAGACGTCGACATTTGGTGCTGAGTTTAGTGCTATGAAAACGGCGGTCGAGTTAATCGAAGGTCTACGGTACAAACTACAGATGATGGGTGTTCCGGTAGAAGATCCTGCGGTTGTCAAAGGTGACAATATGTCGGTGATCAAGAACTCGAGTATTCCTGAATCAGTTCTGAAGAAGAAGTCCAATTCGGTGGCATATCACTATGTAATGCGTGAGCGAGTTGCGATGGGTATCGTTGATGTATCCTACGAGCCTACGAAGACGAATTTGGCAGATATTCTGACGAAGATTCAAGCTGGGAATGTACGAGATCCACTGGTGAAGCGTATTTTACATCAGTGATGCAGGCGATAGGTCCCGATGCACTGGTTGGGTAGTTATGTTTACTATTCCGATGGGATGAGCCTCCTGGGGATAAGTTTTTCGTCCAGGTACAGTGATTGAAGTTTCAAGTTTGATACGTGGTTTTGACGTATTTTCCACGGACAAGTCGATGTGTGGTTTTGATGTATTTTCCACATGATGAAGGATGGATTCGATGAATGAATCGTCATGGTTTTTATGTTGTTTTTCCATGAAATAAGGGTTTATCGGTTATGAAGGACACGTTGAAGCCCTAGCTCGGGTCTCATCGTGAGGGGACCGAAATAACCGAGTGTAGTACAGACGGGGAAGCCTCCGTGGTAGATGTAACACTTGTAGTCATAATTTTACACCACTGCCTTATTTCGCTGGAGTATTTGCAAAAAACTTATTAGACCTCTTCGACACTTTTTTCGACCATGATGAAACTATTCACAGAAGTCGTATAACCATCTCCATCCATAGTCAACAATACGATGTACCGAATTATAGGAGCATTAAAGTCGTTTCCCAATCGTGTGGGGAATCTCGATCTCGGCAGGAAATCCGACAATTACGGCCAGGAATGGCCGTCCACGATGCTGTTGTATCGCCTCGTCTTTTTTGGAGAAATTCACAGTCGGCCGGAAATTGTTCAACGACAGGAAGACGTGTTACAGCAAATGATTGCCACGGGCGATTCGGTGCACGTCATTATGGAGCATTTTTCGTTGGATATGCAACAATTGTTAGATGATTATACACAAGGCCGGTGTTCGTTTGAAGAGTTAATCCAACAGTATCAAGACATTGGAACCGAAGGTCATGATTTAAAACCGTACGAGTCGTTCTTGGAGAAAACACGACAATCTTCTTCGGTGTTCTTACATGCCGGATTCTTGTCTCGCACCTATGCACGCCAGTTGATGAAAGAAGGGGAAGCGGCCGCCTTACAAAGTGCGCGTCTGTGGTTACCGCCAGACACCACGCAATTACAGGGCAATGAATTTCATTACAATATTTTTGAAAGTATGATTACGGGACGAAATTTGGCGGAAGATGCGCCGTCCGATACGTTCCGTGGTATTTTTCAAGCGCAATTGTTGAAAGACGTCGCCATGGCGCATAAAATCAATACAATCATTGAAGGACATCCCAACGATCGGTTTCTGGTACTCGCAGGAAATGGTCACGTATCGCATTATCAAGGTGTTCCCGAGCGTGTTTTGGCACAACATCCGGATTTGATTCCGCAATCGTGCCTCATTGTGTCTCGTGTATGGAACGAAACGACCCTCATATCGGACGCCGCCGCAGTACAAATCGTATCATCCTCGTACGAAAATGCTGCGGATTATGTCTTGGCTTATCAAGAAAGAAAGACAGAAGATGCAGTGAAACAGGACGTGGCGGAAATGTACAATCAAGTGGGCGACACAGCCCATCTGGAAGGAAATTTGATGCGAGCGCGCGCCATTTTGAAGTACTTGGAGTATACCGACGAAGACATTGCGGTGGCCGGTCGTGACGCCTACAATTATCAAGGTGTCGGGAATCCGCATAAGCATGCCCAAATTCAGCCGGGAGAGCGTGTCTTGGATGTTGGTTCTGGATTAGGTGTGGATAGTTTCATTGCCGCACATCGTACCGGTCCACACGGTCGAGTGATTGGCATCGATCTCAGTCACAGTGAAGTGGAACACGCCAATCGTCGAGCTCTATCCCGAGAGATGAAGCATCTGGAATTTATGGTCGCCGATATGGAACATATACCATTGCCCGATGCTTCGATGGATGTCATTGTATCGAATGGTGCGTTTTGTCTCGCGCCGAACAAGAAAAAAGGCCTTTGCCGAATTGTTCCGTGTTTTGCGGCCCGGTGGGAGAATCGCCATTTGTACATCGACGCTTCGATCCAAGCAACTGCCCGAAGGTATCCAGTGGCCTCTCTGTATGGAAATGTTCATTGCCAAAGACCAGTTGGAACCGATGTGTTCGGAATTGGGCTTTGAAAATATTGTAATCGATGACAGCCATTCGAAAATGGTCTACGAATTACCCGAAGAAGAGGAAACAAGTACTTTAAATCCGGATCGACATCGGGTTCATGGCAACAATCCCGCGTTTCGGCATTTAGAAGAATTCAATATGAATGAACTTTGTGCTCGAGTTTGCGTCGTTGCAAAGAAACCATTGGGAGACGATGACGTACAGTCGGAACAGCAAGATGCATTGTAAATTTAACAACAATAAGAAAAGTCTTTTCTATTTCTATTAGTGAGCTTGTGTTGCTAAAACAGACGGCTCTTGGATGGGAATTTTATTAGTATAAGGCGCCAGTCCATTCAGTTCCCGGAAGATCAATTGTTCCAAATCGTGCCCTTCTTCATTTAGAGAGTTCATTCGATCTTCATTCGACCACTCCTTACTTTTATGAACCCTCCAAGCCATCAGGCGACTTTTGAGGTCATTGGATACGGGAAGATGTTGGATCGGTACGATGAATCCGTAATTTTTATCGCGCACGTGCCACCATGCACAGGGACTGTTACCGACTTCAATGTTCGAATACAGAGGACGAAAGTCTTCTACTTGAATCTGACTTTCTAAGCCATGCTCGCGGAGGACCGTCCGTAGATTTTCAACGAGCTGGATGCCTTTCGCGTTGAACTCGTGAAGCTGTTCAATGGAGGCAAAGAGCGGATGTCCCTTCTTGGCGACATGCTGTTTCTGCTCCGAGAGCCACTCTTCATACTGCAACATCCACTCGTGCAGTACACCCGATTCCTCTACTTGCAAATCGTTGACGATAGCTGGTTGGCTGTGTCCCTCCGTGCATTGAATGTGCAGTCCTTTATCGAAACGATGAAGATGTTCGTCGAACGAGAGCAATGAGATGATGTATTTCATAGAAGATGGATTTCTATATTAGCTTTTGCAGTAATTATTCACGTAATGTAGTTTATGGCCATGCGGATGGACCCGATGGCACCATCATTTGATGTTTATTGTTGGCTCCGATACATGCAATGCGAACCATGGAAAGGAACTATTTTATCCCGAAGGTATCTTTTGTGAAGGAAATAATAAAACGTTGACACCACCTATCACGAGTCACGAGCAAGATGGGACTGGATCAAGTCAAATCAATGATGACGTCAAATTGTTGTCTCGGTAGAATATTCAATCACCCTTCCTATTAGAAAAGCGCGCCAGGTTTTGAAGAAGCGCGCCCAAGTTTTGGTGAATACAAAGTAAGAAGCAAAGGAAGGATTGAATAGTGGTAATTGTCATTATTTTGAGACACAATCACCAAAGCCTATCTTCTTTCAGACACTTTTTTGCCATGCCAGCTTACGATTCTGACGATTCTTCCTATGCTTCGACCGTTAGCGACGACATGCTGCTTGCTGATAGCGATCTCGAAGAGATTCTCATTCTATGGCTTCTAGCCGAGCAAGAACGCAGAGACACTGATTTATTGCTGCTTGCATTGCTGTTGAGCTAAAAGGAAAAGGAGCCGGATCAAACGAGACAAGACACAAGCCGAGCTGCTAGACTATACAAGCTGTCTAGTAATTCAACATATTTATCCAGGAATCCTTCTACTTGCTCGTCTCTTTTAGCAGGACTATGTCAATGATCATGAACTCTGAATGGAGACATGCATACAGAAACGCATCCTTGCTAGCAAGCACAACAATCCCGAGGTGAAAGGTCGTTACCGAAACTGCGTTCGACTATCGGGCTTGCCTCTTATAGTCGTTGCAGAAGTACTTGTTACAACACTACCTGCAGTAGGTACCTTTGAATGCTTTTCTAAGGGGCGGCACCTTTCAAAAATCCAGCTTTCGTTGGCAGTGCCTTACTTTGTTTATCACACACTGGTAATTGAACGCCTCGCTGTGACCAATCAATTGTGTTTTGCAATCGCCAATCGGTGTCGATAATCGTTCCTCCGTTGTAAAGCGGCTCTCCATAACGTTCAAACCAGTTCGTGTGGATTCCAATCACGTAGTTTTCTGAATCGAGGATGGCCGCTCCCGATAAACCCCCGGCGGTATCACAATAGTAGCAGGCGTAGTTGTCGAGCGATAAACAGTCAAATGCTTCACCATGGCAAACACCTGTCGTCCACATACTTCCATACTCCATATCTTCCGGATAGCCATTGATGGTTGCGTCATTCAGGCTCTTCTCGCCAATCTTTGTCTTTCGAAGCCCGGCAAAGCCAACCACGTCCCCGATGAAAGTACATCCGTCGTCTCTCGGTGCCAACAAGACAACAGCATAATCATGGTTGAATCGATGTTTGGTACTCGTGCCGCGCAGATAAGCTTGATAGAGGGTAGTACTGGTCGGGTACCATTCCCCAAAGGGATCTTTGATGACATCATTCTCACGAAATCGACCGGGCACAAAACGGTGAAGCTGTAACCAATCGTCCGCTTCCAGATCGTAGACACAATGTGCCGCCGTCAAAACAGCGTTTCGTGAAATCACCGTACCGCTACAGAATTTACCGTCTCCGAACTCCATTTGACCCACGACAGAGTAAGGATACACAGTAGTGTTTGCAATGGCAGTACGTCCATCCTCTCCTATGACATTCCGAAGCATGGGACGCAGCTGACTCGGGGTGTATACGGTGCGTGGGGAAAGAACGAGCTCCGTAGTATTGTATCGCGTCGCGTATTCTAGGCCTTTACTATACGAAAAGCGCCTAGCACCTATAAAGGCTTCTTCAGAATTGCCTAACATTGTTTCGTTGAACTCATCGCTAATATTGACGCCATTCTTATCGGAAAAGGTACCTTGCTGTTTTCCGTAAGCAATATCAGCTGATCGTCGTTTCGCTACAAGACGGAATCCCTCGTCCTGAAATTGCAACATCTCCTCCTCAGTGACCGAGCCCGAACAATCCACATGTCTGTCCCACTCCACATCTATTTCCCGAAACGTAACTCCCTACACAAACGACTTTGAGTGTTCAAAGCAATCGCGCATCACTCAACAGCAGCATCGTTCGTACCTGACACGTTGCCAAACAAGCATTCATATAAATCTCTCCATCACCACCTTCGACGGCCGGCCCCACGAGTGAACATCCGTATGAGCATTCGTACGGGTCCACCGCCGCCGCTGCGAGGTAAGCAGGGGATACCCATGAGGCGGCCATGATGAGGACGACGACGACCGTGTCTACCATAACGACCATGACGACGACCAGGATGTCGACGACCACCACCGTATTGACGAAGTAGTCGCTTCAATTGTGGGAGGTATCTCATTAATTTCATGATGGACGATTTGGGAGAGAACATTATGAACGAAACTCCTTCGTTTGCGAGAAAGTTCAAGGTGACGTCTGATTTCGATGGATGACTCTTTCCATAATCCTCCACTCTCTCTAACTAAGCCTGCTTCTTCTTGGGGCTTCCCGTTAGCAGATCACTTATGCGTCGAAAATCATTTTATATGGCCCAGAATCGTCTTCTATTGCCGTTTGGAATGTGAACTCTCTTATTTGCGCCGAAACGACGAAACAGAAAGAAAACGCCAACCGTACCCTGGTATAGAAACGCGCGCCGAAGAATCAGATGTCGTACCGCGTAACATTGCAACGTGATACAAAGGGAACCTTGCTATCTCCATACGGTTACGTCATCACGTCTGTCATCCACCAGTTCGTTCGTCGGCTTGCACGCCAGCCCACGTTCTTTGCCATTTCCGTTGGAAGGTCACTTTATCCCGAACTCTCGACACAGTTTTTTTTTTTTCAAGAAGTACGGTACGGTACAAGTATTTGTACGAAGTACGAAGTCTGCGCCACTGCGGAGTTTCCTAAGACTCTAGACTCTAGACTCTGGTATCAAAGCAAAGGAGCAGGCACAGGAATAATTTATTAAAACAAATCGAGTTGAGCAACTTCGTTACATCAGTTTCACACTAGAAATTTCGCACACTTGTTTAATTGGTGCAAAGGCCTCTAGATTGATGAAGATAAACACAAGTCAAATGATTTTATTTCATATTTTCTTCAATAAATGAGACAATTTCCGTTTCATGGAGAGCCGGATTTGACGTATAGCAGTGCCAACGACATGTGAGCCGGTTCATGAGCCGCCTGCACTGAGATAATACGGATCAACTACCATCATCCGACTTGAATATAGAGAGGACGACTTTTACCCCTGATGTTGAGCCGGCTACATAGTGAAGAACCAGATCATGATCCGGCGTGCATGTAGAGCGGACGACTTGTACGCCGGATCATAATCTAGCTAGTACCTTGTGAATAGCCGGGTTAAGATCTTGCGTATGTAGCACGGATTTCATGCAAACCCATGCTGAATCACAAGCCGATGATTGTAGAGCCTTTAATCCCGATTCCTTAGACTAGGCAGGAGGGCAGTATAAGTGTAAAAGGTTTGCACGCAAAGAAATTCTTTGCGCGATAATCAAGATTATCCCGACTCTTAAGTGGTTAAATTACACGCAAAGAAATTCTTTGCGCGATAACCTGAGATCCGTTTATCCTTACTCTTAAGTGGTAAATTTTATACGCAAAGAAATTATTTGCGTGATATTTGTACAGGTACAGTACCCTTCTCTCGTCTCCCTAGCTAGTCTTTCGTAGACCTAGTCTAGAAGAAACTGGGAACACAGAAGAAATAATGTGCATGAGCACAGACGTGATATTATCAAAGGCAGATGGTTCACCAAACAACCACTCAAATAACTTCCACACCAGAAATCACTTGTTTCCTGAGTACCTTATTTCGTCTCCCTCTAGAGCTCTTTCGTAGGCCTAGTCTAGAAGAAACTAGGATCACAAGATCAATTATGTGCGTTAGCACAGACTACAAGAACTTAAATAACTTCTACACCAGAAATCACTTGTTTGCTGAGACAAGAATGAAAAACAAGCGATAACGCGCAAAGAATTTATTTGCGTGATAACCGACTTGGAGTTTTCAAAGATGAATCTTTGATCTACGCCGACAAAAACCAGGATGAGACTAGGTAAAAAACGTGATTGGAGAGCCGGCACGTCTTTTGAGGCAGCTGCGTAAACGAAATCTATTCTGGTTACACGTGGAATTTTGCAACCGGTAATGACGTAACCGTATGGAGATACCAGTAGCAAGGTTCCCTTTCGGAATGAAAAATACTCCGTAATTACGTAATTACCTTCGAGTCACGAAATGCAAAGATACGGCAGATGACAGACGAACGTCGCTATTCCTCCAATGAAAAAAGGAAGTCATCGCAAGAACAATCGCGCTTCATAAAAAAAAAGAGACCGAATGACGAATAAACCATAGACTGATATGACAAAGACAGCGTCATGGCGCTAGCTGTTGCTATTTATGACAGAGACATTCGAAACAAAGATGAAGCAGTATTGAGAAGGAACGACGCGCTCGAGTCGACGCATGTATGGTGCGTTTCCCCATCCTGTCGTGTTTTTCATTGCAAAAGCAACGAATCGATGATTATACCAAAATATTTGCTACTCCTCATTGAGTTAATACTCATGACGACATATACTATCACCAAGATCGATGAGATTCTACACTTACGGATGGAACGAAGCCGAATACAACTGAATGTACAACGTTTTGTTGCGTGTCTTTCTCACCTGTTTGATTCTTCTTTCATCACTATACATAGGGTCTCGATGAAGCAATTTGGCCTTCAAGTAACGTTCAGATGAATGCTTTGACGAAGTGACGAGGACAGCACCGGCATCGGATGTTCAATCTGTCGATACCTTCGTGTCGGGAGTCACATTCGCTCGCCTGAGTCTCTAGCGAAACACTATTCCATCTTGCTGTAGGAACAAAAGGAACGTCGGCTTGAACATAGTTTGAGGAGTCGTCGGAAACGTTGCCAAAAAGGAAGAAACAATCAGTTCAAAGCATGTTTCTGGCTCTCACATTAGTCACATATATTGAAAAATCCGTTTCGCTCCTTCATTTGCGATAAGGACTTTATCCAAGTACGATTCTTAGAACTAAATAGCTGCCTTTTACTTCCAAGGTATTTGAAGCGTCTTAGCTATGGGCTATCTTGGTCTTCGCAGTCTCTTCTTTGTGAGGTGCGACGTACGAACGTATCTAACCTTAACACTATGCGGGTACAAAGGCGATCGTCGGAAGGAAAAAATATTGCAAATATCCGCACCAAACGAAAGCGTCAACCAAACATCACCATGGCTCAAATATAACGCATGTTCATCATCTTCAGGTACCATATATATCGCAATTGCATCAAGCGTACCATAAAAGCGCCAGGGATGTTGACTTGGCTGTGTTGTTTACTACTATCACCAGCGAACATGCGAGGCATGCGTATTGTGTCACGTCGCAGGATGAGTCATCAAGCTACGACAATTCATCCACACTTGTCGGATGCTCCGATTACCGTCATTGGCGGAGGCATGGCAGGACTGGCGGTCACGTATCATTTGCTTTCGCAAGGACGACCTCCCCATAGCATTCAAGTCTTCGACAAAGCCCCCGTCGGACAAGGGGGTGCTTCGGCCGTGGCGGGTGGATTGTTGCATCCCTTGTCTCCCCGCGGTAAACTAGTCTACAAGGGACTGGAAGGATTATACGAAACGAATTTATTGTTGCAAACCACTGCGTCAGCGGTCGTGAAAGATCGACTGGTTCGCGTCGCCACGACGGAATCCCAAGCGCGGATGTTGCAAACGACGGCGCAAACGATCCCTCACATTTGCGAATGGATTGCCGCAGATGAAATGCAACGCATTTGTCCGTCCGAGTACGGTGGATTGATGTTACAGAATGGATGTAAAGTCGTCGATGTTCCGGCGTATTTGAAAGGATTGTGGAACGCGTGTGAACAGCTCGCACAAGAAACGAATTGTCAGTTGACTTGGACCGTCACCGAACATGCCGCAATCGATGAAGATGATATAATTGTTTATACCGCGGGTAGCGGATTGTTCCAGTCGAACTTGTTGAGCGCTTCGACGTTTCCTATGCAATTGGTGCACGGACAATCGTTGGTGCTTCGCAACAACAATTTCCAGGACGCGTTGTTGTGCGGCAAATACATTTCACCGTTAAACGATCATTCTCGACTCTTGGTAGGATCAACTCACGAATTTCGAGACGATCTTTTGTCACCGGAACAAGTGATTCAAGAATTGAAGGAACGGACGAGTGCGGTGGCACCTCACTTGTGGGAAGACCCTGTCGTCGAGAAGATTACGAAAGGAACGCGCGTGCAGTCCGAACGTGGAACACACGGTCGATTGCCCATTGTCGGGAAGCTTCCGGGAACGAAACAGCATTGGGTCTTGACCGGTTTGAGCAGTCGAGGTCTCTTGTATCATGCCTTGTACGGAAAAATGCTCGCGAAGGCCATTTTACAGGGATCGGAGGACTGTTTGAACGAGTTGGATGATGGTATTTTGTGGTGGAAAAGAAGCTAGAACAGTTGAGTCGATGAATGGAAAGAAGGATTTTCGTCCTGAGATGAGCATTGGAGTGGTCGCGGGACTGGCGAACGCTAGGTCAAGTTTGGGAAGGGGATATCATTACTGTTGTAACGAAGATCACGATCAGCTATTTATTGTGTCGCGGTCGCGGCAATTGAAACGAAATCCAGTACGAAAGTTCGCATCGTCTTTCTACGGTTCGCTTTGTGAGAACCCGCCTTTCTCGCGAATATTATGTTTCCTCTTTCACAATTCCACGAAAATATTTGCAACCATGAACGACCAAGAAACTGATCCGAAAATGGGTGAAAACTCATTCCCAGCCTCGCCTTCATCGTCATCCTCGTCGTCTTCCTCCTCTTCTTCATCGTCGTCGTCGTCATCCTCTTCTTCATCGGCTTCGGCACAGAAAGAAGCCTCGACCGGTCCCCCGACGCTGGTCGACGATCAGCAGTATGTCATTTACGAACAGAAGGAAGTAGCTCCGCTCGGCCAGCCGACGATTGTCAAGGGTCAGCAATATTTCACGTACGGACAGAATGATGCCAACAACCGTTACGTCTACATTGGAGACGATGAAAGTGGCGAGCCAGAGTTTGTGGATTATGGTCCTCGGATCGAGACTTAGCTTGGACGATTGCACTGATAGCAAGAGGGGTGGAGTTCATGTCCTTCGCTTTGCTAATAAGAGATGGTGATAAGTCTGTAGAAATAATATTGTTTATAATGACTTGTGCTCGACGTTTTAGATTTTCCAGTAACTGCCAATCAAGTTCTTTGACATTGATATTGGCGTGTTGTTGTTTCGAGGATAATTAGTAAAAACTAGAAACTAGACGTTCAAGTACATACATAGATTCTTGACAAACTTGAGAGAAGTCGTCGTCATTCGTCATCGTTCTTTGATGTCGCGATCTTTTGTGTATCTTTTTACAGTGCGCAGATATGTACAAAGTTTCCCTCGTACGATTCTACGTTGTGCAGTACTTAAACTGAAAACGGATCCTGCTCCGTTCCTCGCATCGCGCACTTTCTGCCGAGAAAAATTTCCCACCACTTTCGTCTCATAAATAATTTCGGCTTGGCGAACTTTTCTCAGTTCTTTCATTGAGCTCGCGTTCGTATTCTTTTTCATCATTGACTTTCAAGCACCATGAGCGGCAAAGGATCTTCCGGAAACAACTCTTCGTCCAACACGGGCGGCAACAGCGGTGGCAACTCGTATCCCCAGGTGGTGAGCGGTCACCAGTATCATCAGTACTCGCAGGGCAACTACGGGTCGGAACGCTATTCCTACATTGGCAAGGACGACAGTGGAACCCCCGAGTTTGTGGACTACGGTCCCAAGAGCAGTCGTTAGAGTCTGTTTGAGGAACAAACGAAGGTGATCGATGCTGGATGATGGCGTGTGAGGTAGCATAGAACGACTATTGATGACGGGACTGAGCAAACGATCGATGGATGTATGATACCATAAGCTTCTAGACTTTCGCATCGAATCCTAACATAATGCATGCTTTTATTCATTCGTCTTTCTTTATACAATTTACAATATCTTGTCGAAACCCACTCGTGGTTCGCTTTCCGAAATCTGTTGCCGCGCGGATGATATTAACTCGACCGTACCTGGTACACGTCAATGTTTACATTTATCCTCGTTCTACGAATGCTACTTAAAGTTTTTTCTGTTAAAGCTTACTATATTGCATGTTTGTTACATCACGCTTCGACGAACCATAAGTTATCTTGGAAACCGGAGGAATGAATCGCTCATCACATTCCGGATACGACGTCAATTTCAAATGCGGTTTTCTCAAAAAATCAATTCGAAAATAAAAGGCCGCAACTATCAGCGCAAACACTGAAGAATGCGAATGATGTTAGCAACTTGAATATAGCCGCGCATCAATAGAGAGGTCCCGCGACGTTCCCTTCGTCTCAATGCGTGGTGCGAAGCGTCGTGTCTAATAAACTGCCTGTCATAGAGGATCCGCTATCTAACCTTAGATCATTCCACAGGATGTGTGAATGATAGTTCTGCAATCTTTGATCTTCAAGAAATATTCGGAGAGGTGCGTAAGTTTATTGCTTGTTCTGCAGAACAAATTTGACCGTACCTGGTACGCCGTTTGACGTAGAATTCTACACAAAACAACACGTCAGCATGAAAGCCACAGCAATTATTCCCGTCAACATCTCACAAAGAGCACTCCGCACATTTTGCAAAAGATCCGCTCATATTTGCCGCTCATTGCATTCCTCGGGTACCTTTCGTTCCCTCCATCACTTTACTGACGTCATTCTTCATCATCATGAGTGGCAAAGCATCGCCGGGAAACGCGACTTCGGCCAGAGTTGCTCGCACAATTCGCGAATACCCCAAGCTCGTGACGGGCTACCAGTATCACATGTGCTGCGTGGTAAAGGTGCGAGCGCTACGTTTATTTGGGAAAGGATGATTATAACCAGCCCGAGTTTGTCGATTACGGTCCCAAGTGCTGCCGTGATCAACCTCGCGAAGAATGAGTCTGTGATCCTTGATTCAAAAGAATGAGGGAAAGCTACCTCAAGGCTGCTTTCAATGACGGAGCGTCCGATTCAGTTCATCATAAATCTTTACAAAAGCACTTTATCTTGAGTAAACATCGTAGTCCTTTATTGCTTGTTTCCAGTACTCTGTCATTTGCTGCCATCTGTCTTCTTGCTATCGCAAAAGCCCTTATCGTGCAGTCCTACAATCCACTGAAACGTTCGCCGATATCTTCCAAAGCAGCTAGTGTGACTCGGAATACTACATTCGAAGAGGTGGTGGTGAATCAAAGGAATCTTGTTCTTGTTTCTGGTGCTTCGGCAATAACTCGCACTTCAGCTTCAATCGAAATTCATTCATGTCGTTCCTCGCCTGTCCTTTCTACATTTCAGTACTAGTAAGGTGTTCACTGGCTTAAAAGAATATATAGTCGGGTCACTAGGCCGACCCAGACTCGTCTAGTTGCGTTGCTTGCTTCAAGCTGACTCGAACTCAATCCAATTCAAATTCCAGCCATGTTGTGTTGATTCGACTGTCAAGCGTTGACAGCCTTCCTGCAGTTCCACGACATGGGATATGGTTTGCCATGTCTGCCAAGCGCCCGTATTCGGGAAGGACTTGATAGACCGGTCAATGCGCTTGGTATCTTTGTCACTGTTGAGTTGTAGTCCTCCATCTCCCGTGATGCTTGCGATGCGGTAACTAATCTTATAATTCCCAGACTTTTTGACTTGCACGTCGTAAGCAACCCAGTGCCCTGTTTCCAGCCATGCTACATTATATCCGCCCTCGTCTTTGGTTTGTTCTGTGCCAATGCCCTTAAATCGGCAGTAATCCACCGCAGTAATTCGCACAGGGGCTCCTTCACGCCAATGAGAACCCGTTGCAATTTTGTTATTTGTAACAAAGCCTGAACGACGCCTTCATTCCTAGTGCAGTTCTCGACTAATGCATTCTCGGCGAGTTGAGCCATGATTTTCTCCGGTGCAGGGGGGCGATTTCTTACCATGCGTCCAGTGATCGATTAGTTCTTGATATCCCTCCGGCTTGGCAATCGTGAAAGCATCCGGACGTGGATTCCAACTTTTGAACGTCCACCAGCACCACCCGATGTCGTGTGATTCGGAGCAGTTGGACGGCTTGGGAATACCACTGGTTGTGATTTTCTCCCGATTCTCCAACCCACAAAGGAACATTGTATTTTGTTCGTAACTGAAGATATAATTTGATCGATTCGGGTGGTAGGTTCCACCCAGTAGTAGTGAAACGAAGAACCAGATTTTGATCCGCAAATGGCCAAAGTCCTCGGTGATTGTTGCTCCATCCGTTGCCTTCAATGACAATCATGTGATTTGGATCTACTTGACGAATCGCTCTAATGCAATCGACATAAAACTTCTGCAGTGGTTTGTTGTAACGATCGTTGCGCCCATTTTTGTTTCCAGTTTGCTCAAACATCCAATTGGGTTCATTCAAAAGATCATAGGCTGCAATGATTTCACGATCTTTGTATCTCTTGGCAATCTCGGTCCAAAGGGCAATCGTTTTGCGGATATTTTCGTCGCTTTCCCACAGGGAAGGATTGGTTTTGTTGTAATCGTTAATTTTGGAGTCGTAGCCTTGTCCGCCGGGTGCTGCATGCAGATCTATAATCGCATACAAGTTGTGCTTTTCGCACCACCCTAGCACTGCATCCAGAATTCGAAATCCCTCAGGCTTCCACGTGTCCTTCCCTTTGATAGTTTCCTCTTGTATGGAAAGCGTAAACAAGTTGTAATGAAGCTGAACTCGAATCGAATTAAAACCAGCTTGTGCAATGAGTTTAATATCGCGTTCGTGCAAAAGTTATTGAGCCAAGCTTGTCGATATTCCTCAAAAAGTGCTTCCGATCCGAGCGTTGCTTTTACTTTTCAAAGATAGCATATTCGCGCAGGACAAATTGTTTTGTTGATCAACATGAGATAGGGTTCTTGTAACATCCACCCTCCGATATTCACGCCTCGCAATAACAGCGGATGACCTTTTCCATCGACGATGCGTTTCTCATCGGCATGGACGAACCCTGTCGGTGCTGCTTGTTTTGCGGGCGTTCCTTTCGATCCCCCGAAGATTCTTCTCATTTATTATTCTATAATCTTTTGCTAATAATTGTTTACTATTTCGCCAAAGGAGATAATGTCGAGGTTTTTTTTTTTTTACTCCGTATAAAAAAAAAAATAAGGCGACGAGAGTACAGACCTTCACGTATAGCTTTTAGAACCAGGCGCTGTACTTGTACGTACAAGGTACACCGGTGTGCAGTCATTCTCCGAGGTACTTGTGATAGGTTAGGAACAAACAGCTAAGGTTCTACACCCAAAAATTGGTCGTTGGTTTAGCGAACGGCGTGCACTACAATAAGAGACTAAAAACGATGCCAAGCACTATCACTATTATTTTTTTAAAGTAATCAATACGATGCGAAAAACGATGTGGATGAAACTTCTTCTCGTGGATGAAAAGGAGGACACCGAGAGAGTGAACACGAACGTAAATTCAAATCACAAATCAATCATCGAGAACTACGAAAACGGGGAAACAGAAAGTCGATGTTGCCCAGCCGAACTGGACATGGACGGGCGACAGGTGACAAGCAACAACGGCGACATGCCTCCGTACAAGAGAATGATACGGAAGCAACATCATTCTCATCATCATTCGGTCACGCAAGCAATCAACCGAACAAGCTGTCCGTCGAATCTGACCGGATACACGTGGATGGACTGTAGAGATCCTCGTCAAGACCAGACAGGGACAAGTCGAGCTCATTGATCGACACGTCGTCATCGATAGTCAGCGACACAAGCAACGAATTCGACGAGATACCGTCAATGCACGAGATGTTCATTCGTTCCTGGACGCGCCGACGACATCGAAGGTCCACACTCGCAGTCATCATCAAACTTGAAGCCTCGCTCCAAAACTAGCACCTCCGATGACTCCAAACACGAGGACTCCAACGCAGCTTCGCCCTCGGCTTTATCGTGAACATCGGAAGCATCTTGTAGCACCTTGCATGGCATTCGCGACAGAGGTTTCCGACTCTTCGTGAGCAACAACATTAAACTCATCTGCGTCCATGACATCGAATACCTCTGCAATGAGCGAATGCCAGGTAGCTTCATCATCAACATCACTTGCAACATCAACATCCTTTGTGGCGTCTGATAGACTGACTCCTGCATACTTTGCGTAAAAATCGTCAATCATTTCGTCCGCGGCGAGTCCAAGTAGGCTACTGATATCATCATCCTTGTCACAATTATCATCCTTGTCACTCTCTTCAGCGAGCTCTGGGACGCTAACGGCTTCGTCGTCGTCATCATCTTCGATCGTGATGATTTCAGGCAGTTTCTCCGTGGCAACTTCAACTCCAAAAACAACTGGATCTTCAACAGCAACACCACCACTGCGGAGCTTAACAACACTCGCTCCCAGTTCTGCGATCCAAGCGACTATTTGCGACGGTTTCATGCCGGTACTCTCGACAAGGCCGTCAATTGCAGTTAAGTCGGGAGAAGAATTGTAATCATTCTCCTTCATCCAGTCCATCAACTTGTCGATCTGCCATTTCTCTAGCCCCTTACTACTGGCTGTAACAAGACGCAGCTGATTGATAGAAGAGGGGCCGTGATTGCTGGCCGGCAAACAAGAAGCGACGGGATGATGAGTGACGTTGGTTGCGACGCTGCATTCTTCGGTCCTTTGCGGTTTTTCTTTGAACCATCATCATTCGTTTTCGACCGCGAATACGGACGTTTTGCGAGAAGCAGCAGAAACAGCCGTTTCACCTCCCATCACTGCAGCAACAGCAGCAGCAACAGGATCAAGTGACGCTGCGGCCGTACCCGTAACGACACTCACCGACGCAGTACTCTGCGTCTGGAAGGAAGCCATATCACTCAATTCCTTTCTCAAAATCTTGAAACTGTCGTCAAGGATCGCGTCAATGGTCGTGAATTCACCGCGACGAACGACGCTATGCTCTGTGTGCTGCAAAGCCTTGGATTTGTCTCCAAAGCTAATTGCAATATTCACCGTCTCTTCGACAGAGAATTTGCTAGCAGGAACCCATTGCTTCGATTTCCACTGAGACCCAGTGCTCTTGCGAATATCCTCCTTCTTTTCGAGTACTTTGTTAGCTAACGACACGAGGAGCGGCAACTCCCTCGTGCCAAACGATAGGATTAATCTTGTTATCTTTCATTTTGTTTGCTTTGCGATGCTGCGGACACTTGACTTTGTCAAATGTTCTATTTGTAAGCGATTTCAAATCTTTAAGACATCAAAAGCAAGCACAATGTGAGTAAAGACTTCATCTTTCATGAGAAAGTCATGAGAAAGAGACAAAAGAGTCCGAAAGTAGACGTTAATAAAGATCTTCATGGTAACTTACCTTTCAACACGGCGATTCCTTCGAAAAGTGCGAACAAGCAGCGAAAATGTACAGCAGCGGTACGGCTTAGATACAGTATCGTCGTATTTGTAGCGTATGTTGTATAATAGTAACGTAGCCTTGGTAGTCCTCGCCACGTACGAGTAAGTAGCACTGAATTCACGTAGAAATTATACACCGCAGCAAGCTTTCAACCCAAAATCACAACAAAGTGTCTACTTTGCTCTGAAAGCAACGTGATATCCTCTGATATGCCTTTGCATCATCACTCATCGACTCCTCATTGCTCTGGGTAATGCGTATCGGTGAGGACTGTCGCGTCTCGCACTCCTTAGATGTGAAAAACTCGACATTACCTCGCTTGCTCCCATGTCGCTTGCGCGCTCGAGTGGTGTTTATCGTTCATCACCGTTCAACGCCTAATCGTACTGCCTTTCTAGATCATTTTATTTCATCCCATGGTCGGTTGGACATGAAAACGTCGATGGAAGCTGCGTCTCAACCTCTTGAATCATTGTCCAGTGTCGCGCGTTGTGGCTCTGCCTCGATCGCCCGTCTTCCGAAACTCGCCCACGAAAAGCAACTTTTAAGCACAGGATGCAGCGTTCCGACGAATTTCATTGATGAGTTTTGCAATTGCGGCCGTACTATCGATACTGTAACGTTTCACCGCCGTAGAAAACGGTAAATTATCGTCTTATCGCTTCTGCAGAACCTTTCGCGATGGAGTTTCTGCGGGCACCCGGCTCATTGTTCCTTCAAATCAAGCCACAAACATCATGTTTTCGATAACCTGTGTTCCTGTTCTGACCGCTGATGTAGCGGATATTGTGAATGACATTTACAGCAATTCGCTTAGCTGAGCAAGGACAAAGTTCTAGCTGTAGCGCTCCCACGTCGATGTACCTGCTGAACGAAACCTTTGCAGTATGTCGAGTTGATTTCCTTCACTCCGTTCTCGTTCCCTCTAACATTAATGAATCTCTAGTTCGTCTAATGCTTGTTTCATAGTTTAGTATATTTGTTTTATTCGTCGTTATCTGTTCGTGCCCATACGTTTGAACAAGAAATAGCCATATTCGTCGGTCGTCAGTGATAAGTTATTTTTTGAAGCTAACTTAGTGGTTTTGTAACTCTAGAGAGACTTTCTCTTTTTTTTAGATATGATTCATCTCTAAATAGACCTAAAACAAAGTAGGAAGGATCATCCCTCGCAAACAAGGTGGATTTCTCTGTTAAATGCTATAACAGCATTGTCGCACTTGATCAACATCATCATCGCCAATTCACCATTTTGACAAAAATTATTGTTTCAAAGAAGAATGATCATAGACGGTAGACGATAGACAAGATTGGACTCAAATTCTGTCTGTCCACCGCCGGAAATTTGAGCGAGATGATTATTTTAGTCCCCGAATTTCGGGACTGATGTGTTATTATTTTTGGACAACCGCACAAAACATCAGTCAAACAGCTCATCATCATCGCGTTCGACACAGACTAGAACGAAACGAAGATATCTTTAACGGAACCTAGTAATCTGTGAATTTTTCGAAAGCAGAAGTATTTAAAAGCATCGGAGACGCATTTGGTGGATACCTAGTTGAAAAGAGAAGCAAACGCATGCGCTACACATCCGCTGTTGTCATCATGCTCGCGTCGCGATGCATTCTAGCATTCCGCCCTTTCGTGGCAAAGCCTCAACAAATGGTTCGATTAGCGGCTACTAGTGAGCTGGTTCATGCGCGAGTGAGCCGAAAAGACCTGTCGTTGGAGTTAAAAACAATTACCAATGAACTCGACACGGTTCTCAGTCATTTGAAGGCGCGTCGTGCGTCGGCGGAAACATTACAAGCTGCTCAAGACATTGCAGCTTTGGCTAGTAAACGCTCTAACCTGATTCAGGAGCGTGATTCGTTTTTAAATCAGCGCAAGGAAGCTTCGGCAACTGTGGGTATGTTGATGCGCAAGAATGAATTGAGCGAGGAAGAACAAAAGCAATTAGAGGAAGCCAAAAAAAGCAGTACGAAAGCCTCTGACGGAGCGACTGCAGCAGAAACCCACCTAGAAGAGTTGCAAACGACGATGGACGACCTGTTGTCTGGAATTCCGAACCTCTTGGACGATAAAGTTCCCGACGGCGATAACGACAGTAACAATGAAGTGGTTTCGACGTGGGGAGACATTGATGCTTTACCGAGGGAACTCGGATGGACAGAAGAGTTTGAGCCTCTTTGGCACGATGACGTAGCCAGTGGCTTAAAGGGTTACAAGTCGGAGGCTGCTGTGCGAATTTCCGGTGCTCGATTTGTTGCGCTTTCGGGTGCTGTGGCTCAACTGGAACGGGCGCTTGCTATGTTTTTCGTTGATCTGCATACTACTAAGCATGGCTACACAGAAGTTTCGGTTCCATACGTCGTTGGTCGTTCGGCACTGGAAGGTACTTCTCAGCTGCCAAAGTTTCAAGAGGATTTATTTGCTATCACCCCAGAGAGCCACACTTGCAACGGTGAAGACGCATTTTGATCCCCACAGCTGAGGTCCCTGTAACAAATATGCACCGTGAAGAGGTCCTGGAAGAGAGTGATTTGCCATTATCTTATGTCTCATTTACTCCATGCTTTCGCGCTGAAGCCGGGAGTTACGGAAGAGACACCAAAGGTCTGATTCGGACTCATCAGTTCCTTAAGGTCGAACTTGTGAAGATTACCAGTGCCGACACGTCGGATGAAGAACACGAGCTGTTGACCAGTCAAGCAGAAGCGTGTTTGCAAGCTTTAAAGTTGCCATACCGAAAGGTTCGACTGTGCTCTGGGGACATCGGTTTTGCCGCACGTCACTGCTACGACCTCGAAGTATGGCTCGCTGGGGCAAAAGAATACCGTGAAATTTCTTCTTGCAGTAACACCGGTGACTTTCAAGCTCGCCGGATGAGCCTAAGATACCGACCAAAAAGTGAAGCAGGTGCCGACGGAAAGAAACCCAAGAAAGAAAAACTTAAGCTTTGTCATACGATTAATGGAAGCGGACTCGCCGTTGGTCGAACATTGGTCGCAATATTGGAGAACTATCAGAAGCCTGATGGAAGCGTTGTTGTACCCGAAGTATTGAGGCCGTACATGGGCGGAAAGGAAATCATCGCGGTTCCGTAATGAGCGAATTTGTTGTAAGCAAATCTTAGGAGTATTTGCAGAGCTTATTTGAGCATCATCGTGTTTAATTTTGGCTACCCCGTACTTAGGAGCGGCCAATGCATACTATCCAGTTAGGTCTAATACTGTTCAGATATTTTTTCTTTTCTTTTTCCTTTATCTGTTTTACGTTATGCGTGCACTTTGTGCGACAGCGATGCTATACGAGATCGTCGGCATTGGTCGGCGGAGTTGTCTCGTTCACTTCGATTTCGGCTTGAATTTCTACCTCAGCCTTTTGTGTTTCGTCTTGACTTCCATGGTTATCAGGCTGGACACGGGCACCGCGAGCGAGGCAGTTAGGGCAGCAGTCTCGAATGAGATGATACAGGCAGTAGCAGACCGCAAAGAAAACGGCCCAGAAAGCAATGTCGGCCGAGCCGAAGTTCTTGAAGTCCAAGTTCATGTAGGACAATAATTTCGATCCGCCAGATTTGTTTTCCCCAGAGATTGTTGTTGATGGTATTTTGATGCTAGATTGAACATGGTAGCATCCTCGAAACACCGTAGAAGCTTGAGAGGAACTGTCGGTTCGCCAGTTGTTATTCCAGGCTTCATGTTCGCGCTCATCTAAGCACTGACCTCCAACTCCGTCGTACACATCCATGACTAGGTTATCTTCGTTGCCAGCAACGAATCCCTCGTAAGAGAGACCGGCCAAAATGTCGGAGACATCGCCAGGAACGGCAACAAACGAAATTCGCTTCTTGTTCACTCCATCTTTCGTGCACTGCCAGGCGGAATAACTTCGCATGTTGCAGAAATCAAAGTCAGCCAAATGCAATGTTTCACTGCTTAGGCTAATGCGACCGTATTGGACGGACAGGTCAACTCGTACGCGATTCAAGTTCAAGTCGGAATCATCCATCAATGACGGGTAGCTGAAGTTGTAGCTCGGCATATTGTTAACAACCGTCACAATTGCTTCGTTGACGTTGTTCCATGTTGGGGCATGATTCACATGCTGGATATTCACCGTTTGCGTGGCAAGTCCGGACGCGGCGAGTGTACGCTGCTCCCACAATGCGACAACACGATACTGAAACGACTCGTTGGGCATTTCCAGGGACTCCCCGTAAGCGTTGGTCGATGGCATCGTGAAGAAATTATCCGACGGTCGTCGGTATTCAATCCACAGACCCGTCGAGTTCACAGGAATGGGAAGGCTATTCGCGCCTGACAACAGCTTGATTCCTTCGGTGTAAAGCTCTCCCATTGTCGGAATGCTTGCAATGTCAACGAACAGTGGCAACGTGGTAGTCGACGTGTTGGTTCCGCCCACCCAAATCAAGGTCGGCTCGCTGATCGGGGCATCTTGCTCGATCACGACAGCCTCCGAGGCTTGTGCTTCCAAATAAAGAGGAACAACCGCAGCTTCTCCAACTCCTTCTTCAAAGAGGTTCTGCACTTGCGTTGTTGTCAGAGTCTGATCAAAGAATGAGATTTGCCGAATGGATCCTTGAAACGGCACAGTGGTGGAGTCACTCGCATCAATCTGAGGAAACAGTTGCATCGTCTGATTCATGGGCAGACGAGTCAAATCCGCCGAGTAGGGAATATTCTCCATGATCAGCTTTCCCTGCATATACAAGTTCGTCGAGGATCCCGATGTCGTGATGGTCAAGGACACGGGGACATTGTGTTGCGAGTCGTACTGTCCGATGCGAATCATGCGGCAGGACTGTGTCGCATCTTCAAAAGCAACGACCAGATTCGCTCCAAACTGCGCCACCATCAAAGAGAATCCATCGCAGCCTCCATCGGTCGGAAGCATGCGAGAGACTTGGCCCGATCCGAACGTCCAAATGGGCTGCAATGAGGGAATTTCATCCGCCGGAGGCACGGGCGCCGTGATCCAAGTCGACAAGGACCATTCATTGCTGTTGAGATGATCGCGGAAAGCATCCAAAGTCTGGGTGCTGCGGAGGCTGGTAGCCTGTTGATCACCGAGCTTGATTCCGGTGCTTTCATGGCACTCCAGGCCTTGAGGAGCGGCGGTAGGCTTCAAGAGTCCGAGTAACGATTCGCTGTTAGACGAGGCCGCCAAGCGCAGAGGATGGCAAGGCGTGAAGGTGAACTGTTCGAGAGGTTTGTATGATGACATGTTTTTTACGTTTGTCGAATTTTGTGAGAAGAAAATGCTTAGAGGTGCCCGTAAAACTTGGCGTTTCCAACTTTTTTCATGATGGAAACGTTCATCTGACCGTTTCCATTCAGTCTTGGCGTTTCCGAACGTTTTCGATACCGCTTTTCGCATGCTCCTTAATTGCTTCGCTTTCCCTTGATTCGAAGAGTGTAAACGTTTAGCATTGAATTAAATAAACAACCTTTTAGTTATCATCGATAAGAAGATAGAAGTTGTTCTTGAACGAATACAAGGAGCAAAATGCGTTATAGCATTCTTCTCATTGTTGTCTCTATAGTACATCAAACAGCCGTACAACAGAAATATAAGCGCGTCTTACCAGTACTCAATCATCTTATCTCCGGGTTCTTTGTTAGCAGCCGACAACGACGCGACGACTTTTACTAACAAGCATACCAGTATTGCAACTTATACTTCTGTCCTTTGAAGAAACATCTCTTATTCGTAATCATAAACAAACAGATTCAAAAGCCATGGACTTGCTCAAAAGGAAATGGAACGCAAAAGAAGGTCTTGGAAAGTGCCAAGGCCAAGTCGGGACGGTTCATTCGAGTCAAAGACCTTCGCGAGGTGGAGGAAGAGGAAACGCAACGTACGAAACGACCCGCCGAGCCATACATGACGGAGACTTCCAAGCGTTCGAAGACGGATGATGTTGCACAAAACGAACTATCTCCCCAGAGTCAGCCGCTGTTCCCCAAACAGCAATCAGCACGACACGGTGTTACGGACGACATGAGCTCCATCGACATTACGACGGAGCTGCGTTCGTACGGCTTACCCATTCGACTCTTTGGAGAAACTGATATCGAACGAAGAGAACGATTACAAGATGCACGAAAAATGCAGAAAGAAACATTGGCGACCTTATCGGAAAAGGAAGAGTTTCGACTGGGCAAGGGACACAGTATTCGGAATCCGTTTCTGGAGAAGAACAACAATGAGGATGCGATTGCCGCACCGGCGAAACCGTCCGAAGAAAACAAGTGGACCATCGACGATGAAACGGATCCTCCGAAAAAGATTTATCGCTATTTGAAAGGTCTGCTTCGCGAATGGGAAGACGATTTGATGCAGCGCCCCGAAGAAGTCAAACGATCCGTCGCCGGGCGAAACGAAACCAAAACGCTCAAACAATGCAAAGACTATATTCGACCGCTTTTCAAATTGTGTAAGAATCGCACTTTAGCCGAAGACATGATGGGGCATATTCTCAAAATTGTCGAATACTGTCAGCAAGGAGAGTTTGTCAAAGCCAACGACACGTATATTGATGTAGCCATTGGACGGGCCGCGTGGCCGATCGGTGTGACCATGGTGGGAATTCATGAGCGTACCGGACGATCGAAAATTAATAGTCAGAATGTGGCTCATGTGATGAATAGTGAATTGCAACGCAAATACTTGACGAGCGTGAAGCGTCTTATTACCTTTGCACAACGCAAGCGTCCCGATGTGGATCCGTCAAAGAAAGTAATGAATTAAGTTTTCTTTCGGAGATTATGCAGCTTTGTTTTTCAATACGGAGTATTTTCACTAGACCCTATGATGAGTGATGCTAAGTCTTTAGAGTGATGAGTGCGCCTCGTCGTTAATTGGATGAAACAATAGATCAAAGCCAGTACGACATCGGAGGAGACAAAACTTATTTGAGAAGCGATAAACGCATGACACATGACGAAAGAGTTTTTTGTTTCGTTTTTCGATGTTCCCAGATCGCAGGAACATGAAAAGCATAACCACTTGTATGGTTTTCATGAAAAGCGATCGTCATTTCATTCAAATGATCACAAAAATCTTACAATTGATTATCGCCGCATCACTGCTTCGGCTGACGTTTAGTCTGAACGGCCTCCCAAGCACGACGGCGCGTCAAAATCACTTGTTTCGCCCCCCTTGGAGGCCAAGCGCTCTCATCGAAAATGATGGCTTTTTAAAAGAGTCTTTGTTTCGAAAGCAAGGAGAATGGGAAAAAGAACTCCGTCTTCCTACCATCTACGACACCCACCAACCTTGCGCTATCCGACAAGTGCCGGGTGATGGGAACTGCTTATTTCATGCTCTGAGCCTCTGTCTCTACTACTCAACGCATAAAACTCACTATGATATGTCAAACGGTCCAGGTGAGCTGTACACGCAGTCCCGAAGTCTTCGAGCAAAGGCTGTAGCATGTCTGCGACAAAATGATAGAGTTCTCTTCATAGGGGGGACAGAGTCACTTTTGGCAATTGATTTAGTAAGTGACGGGGCGACAACCTACGGAATATCCCCGAAGAATATTGTGCGGAAATGGAAAAGGATCGTGTGTGGTAGGTACCAGGTAATTGCTGAACACAGCAACCTTCATTCGTCCAGCCCGCTCGCCTCAATATTTTGTGTGCGTCTCAACGTAGTGCTACTCTTTCTACCTTCACTTTCTGCTTAGGGGCGGCGGGCCAGAGATTATTGCGCTGAGTAATGTCTTACAACAACAGATCCACGTATACCCGACTTATTGTAGATGATTCGTTCTGGATACGTACATTTATGTTGGAAAGGATGGCGTGTTTTGGCTCACCACAATTTGATACGAAGCCAGCGCTACACATTTTGTCGGCTGACTCTCGCTTTCCAGATGTTGAACCAGGCCAGCATTTGACGACTGGAAATCACTTTTAGCGCTCTTTCCGTACGGTAAAAGTAGCCGGAAGAAACAGAAAGGACGCCGAGTTACTATTCTTCTTTGGATTCTGTTTCACTTATTGCAGCGCGTAATTATATAATATAGCGCAAATTTTGTTCCGCATTCCCAAGCAGGAGTCTTTAAAGAGAAACTTCGGTTTATCAAATGATAACAAAGCATCACTGACTTATCTTTCATCATCTTGCGCCCCCAAACAATTCCGATTATGAAGATAGGGCAATGCTTATGCTTGAATCGACAGCATCTTTAGCGTGAATCATCACGCAGCTTTGCGCAGCGCTGTACAATCGTCACTGCCCGTCTATCACCGAAATTCTATTATCTTTTGCTTTCTTAGTTAGCAAGTTGAGAAAAACGTGGCTTTCGCGGCACGTCGTTACGAAAACCACGTTCGAAATGCAATTAGCCTTAGATGTTTCTCCTCTCATCAACGCGCAGGTCATCTGCCCCAGTTTTCAGTACACCTGCTCTCCGTCGGTCGCCCAAATTTTCTTGCATCCAATGATTCATTCAATGCCTGCAGCGCCCCTCATGATAATTCGGAATGCGCATCTCGCCGAAGGCAAATGCTACAAATCTCTTCGTTGCGAATCAATAGTGCGAAACTCACAAGTCCGAGCTAGAATCCTGCAACATTGTAATGTCATAAATCAAAGAACACCCCGGGCAATCCACTGGTTCACGTTCCCCGACTTCAATGTCCAGTTCGTGGCCACAACGACACGTAAAATACCACACCTGGACGTCTTGTCCTTCTTCATCGACCACAAACTCGGGTCCGGTACAATCTTCTTTTCGTAGGCGCACCGCATTAGTCACTCGGTTCAACGATTGGACTTTTTGCAACAGCAACTGTTCATCGTACGCTTTCCGATCTTCGCGCAAACATTCCCACGCGAGCTGAATGTTCCGAAATGCGTCCTCCCCCTCCCGGCCGTTTGTCGGGATGCGATTGCAAGGCCGCTCGATGATACGCCGCTTTGATCGTCTCCATGTCAGCGCCCGGAGAGACTTGGAGTGTGTCATAGTGTGTTGTTAATGTCATGGTCGAAATGGATTGTTATTCTTTATGTTTGTCTTTTATATGAAGCGATGTAATAAACAAACGCATTCATCACAAAAAAAGTTAGTCCCGCAAAAACGGACGCAGGACAGGCTGAATGAGTCACGTACGTGTCGTCACCACACAAACGCTTCCACGCCGCTCGTTCGTCGTCGTGAAAAATCTTCCCACCGCGCATCACGCAGCGAAAAGAGACGAGATTCCTTCACTTCTCTATTGTTGCTTCCCAACTCTTCATTTTCTCTCTTTCTAATATTATACAAACATGTCCAATCAATTCCGACAAGCCTTTCAGCGCATGGCCAGTCAAGTCAACGCGAGTGGCGGCGGCGGAGGAGCCGGAGGAGGAGGAGGACCGCAACGGGCCGCTCAAGCCGCCGCACGATCGATCGGGGCCCTCGCCAGTGCCGCCGTGCTCAGTTACGGCGCCTACAATTCGGTGTACACGGTTCAAGGAGGTCATCGTGCCGTTGTATTCAATCGTTTTGTCGGTATGAAAGACACAGTCTACGGAGAAGGTTTGAATTTTAACATTCCGTGGTTTGAACATCCCGTCATCTTTGATATCCGCACCCGTCCGGTCAATTTACAAACGTTGACGGGATCGATGGATTTGCAAATGGTTACCATTGCCATTCGTGTCTTGCATAAACCTGATCCCAACAAATTGGTTTGGATTTACCGCTTTTGGGTGAAAACTACGACGAGCGCGTCTTGCCGAGTATCATGAACGAGTGCGCCAAGGCCGTCGTGGCGCGGTACAATGCGAACGAGCTTTGACGAAACGAGATGAAGTCAGTCGTGAAATTTCGCTCGATTTACAGAAGCGGGCGGCCAATTTCAACATTATTTTGGAAGATGTGGCGATTACACATTTGGCGTTCTCGCCCGAGTACGCCAAGGCCGTCGAAGCGAAGCAGGTGGCGCAACAAGACGCGGAGCGTGGGAAATACATTGTCATGGGGGCGCAGCAAGAAAAGAAGACCATCATCACGAAAGCGAGAGGAGAGGCCGAGTCCGCGGAACTCATTGGTCAGGCGGTGCGCAAGAATCCGGGTTTCATGAAGTTGCGACGCATCGATGCGGCGCGAGATATTGCGGATATTGTGGCAAGTTCGGGCAATAAGATTTATTTGAACGCGGATACACTCTTATTGAATTTGTTGAAAGATAAAGACGAGAAATTAGAGAAGGGTGGATCCGGAGGATGGCGTTAGACGGATGAGGAAGTCTGAAAATGCGTCGAAAAACTGTTCTTAAGAAAACATAATGATTAATCTAGGTCAAACGACATGATTTTCTAGTTTCGTAAAGAATGTTATCATTGATGAGGCACTTAGAGCGTTGTGAAGACGCGTTGCGATGTCTGACACCGAATGAGCTTGATTTAACGAGGCTAACGTTGCAACACCAGATCCAAAACGGCCTGGGGTAGATGCACAGAAATGATTTATTTTGTCAACCATCTGGTGATGTTTCTTGCTTTGCTAGCCCTTAAACCCAAAGCAAAAGCTTGTCTTCTGCTCTTTTGTTTTCTGAAACTCGGATTGTAGATCACCAGCCTGCCTTTTTCTACAACTGTTCTCGTCGCTTTTCGCACTTTCGTTGTTTCCATCGTCATGGTACAGGAAAGCGGCAATAATATACCGTGTTCCTTGAGTCAGCACTTCCCCGCCGTGATATACAGAGTCTCCTTTGAAGCTCAACAAGTCTCCCGTCTTCAAATGTACTGTGGTGTCTTCGTCATAAAAGTACGTTCCACCGCCTTCATAATCGTCATTGAGTGCCAAAACAAAAGAATGTGTCGATTCGTCTACGTGAATGGGCAGGTGATTTGAGAATGACCCGCCTTCATATTTCACACAAAAGGCATCGTGGATATAAAAATGGGGGACAGGCCGAACTGACTCACCAAAATGGGTTGTATCGAAGTCTTGAAGAGGCGCTTGGACCAATCTAGGAGTTTGGGGACGGTATGAACGGGAACATCATGCGTCGGGACAGCGTAGTGGCGTTGCGTGGTCCATTCTCCACTTTCCGCCCAACGAATAACTTGTTGACACGTTTCGCGGCTAATGACCTCTTTTGTTACGAACGCCTGGTTTACAACGGCATGCCATGAATGCGATGTCTCTGTTGCAGGGACCTCTGACCGAGAAAAATACTCATAACTCGCAATTTTATCCAGCTGCAGTCGAATCTCCTTGTGATTACCGCATTCCTTCGGGTAATTTTCTGCTGCTTTTTCCAAATTCGTTGCGCTTGCACAAATTTTCGCTCCGCCAGATACACAGCACCTAACGCATGCCATAGATCCGGGTCGTTTGGGACTTGTTCTAGCGTCATTTCATACATCTTCTTGGCAAGTTCCAAGTTTACCGCCGAAAAGTAAAAGTGACCCAGCTGTTGGGCCTCGCGCAGGTTCGTCTGGGGAGGATGGCTGATCCAGTTGCAGGCTTCGTAGCGACATCGTAAGCAACCACACGAATGACCGGTTCGCCGCTGCAAAGCGTTCTCTCGTAGTTCGACAGAATCGTGCTCCTCGATCTGGCAAATCGTAATCTCACTTTCGTCACTGACATCGTAGAGAGCCACAAGCGAAAGCTCGAGGGTATTCTCTGGATTGGTCGCCGACAATTCAAAAACACAGTTGGGTGCACAAGAATGCTGATAGTTGCCAATACATACGTTGGGATCGATAACGGCATACATTTGCTGCTGCAAATGATCCTGCAAGTACTTCATCACCGCCAAGGCCGAAGTGCGCTTCTTATATCCGGGTAGTTGACGGGTCAATACAAGCAACTCTGGCTCCTTCAATTTCGGAACAACTTCCGTCGCGTACCGCATCATGGGATGATCTACAGAAACAACAATCATCCTTTGCCGTACTATGGAGATTACAGCTTCCCAGCGATGGTATTCGATTTTCTCTTGAACGAATCTCCAAGATGGCTTGGTCAGTGGGTGAGGTTCCGTCTGTTCTTTGCGAGCCTCGAATTCATCATGCTTTCCACTGTCGACCAACGAAAAAGCGACTTGTATTTCGTACACTTCATAGCGGCTGTAGTGATGCGATTTGTCGATTTTCTCCAAGAATGTGTGAATGGATTCCGAATACGATGGCGCCGACCGATACGGATCGTCACGTTCTGACGAGTACCGCGGAAAGCCTTTCCTCTTTTTCACATAAGTATCCTCTTCCGTAAGAGCAACTACATGCCATGGACATTTCTTGTTGATGACAACGTCTCCTTTTCGAAACTTCATTGATGGTTATAGGAAGGCAACGATAATATTCGAAGAAAATGAGGCGGCCCCTCATTATTTTTGCGTTTTGCCCTCACATCAATCCGTGACCCGCGTGTGACGGACGAACGATTCTAATTCTGTCTGGCAGTCATCCGAAATGCGCGCGACGCCGCGCTCCCCCTTCCGTGTGAGCCACCCATTTCAGTCCTCTTTAACCACCTTCATTTATTGCGATCGATCTTTCGTTCGTCTCAGTTTCTCTTGAGCTGATCGCCATGGTGCATCCGCTATTTGAGGTAGGCGCTGCGGTGTTCGAGGAGCGCCCCGACTTCCGAGTCCGAGGGCACGCCAATTTATTGGCAGGCTTCTTGGGGAAATTCCCCGGACGTAACGACAGAGAGTGTCACCTCCGCAAGGAGGATCCCCACGCGAGGCTGCGGAATGCGACGATGTCATTCTGATGAAGGAGCGTTATCTGACGGCCTCGCGTGGGCCGTCCAAGCAAAGTTATGCCATAACTCAACGGGGATTACGACTACCTTCGAGAGAAACTCCCTTTTTTCTTAGCGAGCATGATCCTGACTGGTGTTGGGCGCGGACTTCAAATCCGTGGACGCCGAGAGGCGTAGTGGTCCGATTCCACCTTGCTCGCGTTTGTGTTGTGCTGCTTTGTATGCCTTTGTGAGTTTCATTCGAGGCTCTGATGATGCAGCACCGCATTCTAGCCGCTGCATTCTCTCGCTTCTGCGAAACTCTCTCCCTCTTTTCTTAGCGAGCATGATCCTGACTGGTGTTGGGCGCGGACTTCAAATCCGTGGACGCCGAGAGGCGTAGTGGTCCGATTCCACCTTGCTCGCGTTTTATGTTATGTTATGTTGTGACCTATTATACTGTCTCTATGAATTTTATTTGAGGCGAGGCAGCCGTTGCACTTGCACAGTACTGACTTGTCCTAATAATGCTAGATATATGCGAGAAGAGTCTGTCGCTTTTTAAAGTCATGTCGAAACACAATGCAGCAAAATGTGGATGCTGTTGTTCTATGCTGCAGTTTCGTCAAAGCCATACCGTTGCGTCTACCCTTGCCTCGACACAGATTCATTGTATTTCCCAAACCCGTTTGCTTGATCATGTTCTATGATTGTGGATTCGATGTTGGGCTTACATCCATCGTTGTCAACCGCTGGATTGGGCAAGCAAGTCGTGAAGGAGACCGGGAAGCCCTGCATTAAGTGACGTTGGTCTTCATGTACAAGACGTGCGAAATAAGCTAAGAGTTTTAACAACGGTGCTTCTGATTGTTATAGACGAAAGAAAAACACTATCACTACTCCTTATTATTCTTTTTTATAGTCTTTTTTATAGAAAGTACGACACAACGGGAAGGACAACGTGGATGAAAATTCTCGGGGATGGGATAAAGGTACGTCGAGAAAACGAGCACGAACACATTGATAAGACAGATCAATCATCGAAAAATGTTAAAAATGGAAGCTCAATATCACGCAGCCAGCCGAATTGGAAAAATGGAAGGACGAAGGAAGCAACATCATTATCGTCATGATTTGGTCAAGCAAGCAAGCAACCGAACAATTTGTCAGTCGAATCTGACCGGATACGCGTATCATCACCACACAGGGACAAATCAAGCTCATTGATCGACGCGTCGTCATCGGTAGTCAGCGACCTGAGCAACGAATTCGACGAGATATCGTCAATGCGAGGGTCGTTCGTTCGTTCCTGGACGCACTTCGGCGACATCGAAGTTCCACACTCGCAGTCATCATTAATGTTAAAGCCCAGCTCCAAAACGAGCAGCTCCAACGACTCGTGTGATTCCAAAGACGACAACTCCAACGCAGCTTCGCCCTCAGACTCAGAAACCTTGTGAACTTCATCGTGAAGCTCAGAAACATCATGTGGCACATTGCACGGATTTGCGACGGAAGGCTCTGACTTTTCGTCATCAACACCGGCAACATCGACATCAACATCCTCCGTGGCGTCTGATAGACTGACTCCTGCATACTTTGGCGTAAAAATCGTCAATCATTTCGTCCGCGGCGAGTCCAAGTAGGCTACTGATATCATCAATATTGTCGTTCTCTTCAGCGAGCTCCGGAACACTAACGTCTTCGTCGCCGTCGCCGTCGTCGTCGTCATCATCATCATCTTCGATTGTGATGATTTCTGGCTGTTTCTCCTCGGTTGCAACTTCAACTCTAAGTCCCACTCCAACTGAATCTTCAACAGCAACACCACCGCTGCGGAGCTTAACAAAACTTCAGCTCCCAGTTCTGCGATCCAAGCGACTATCTGCGATGGCTTCATGCCGGTACTCTCGACAAGGCCGTCAATTGCAGTCCAGTCGGGAGAAGAATTGTAATCATTCTCCTTCATCCAGTCTATCAACTTGTCGATCTGCCATTTCTCTAGTCCCTTACTACTGGCTGAAACAGGACGCAGCTGATTGGTAGAAGAGGGGCCGTGGTTGCTGGCCGGCAAACAAGAAGCGACGGGATGATGAACTGCGTTCGTTGCGACGCGTGCTTTCTTCGGTCCTTTCCGGCTTTTCTTCGCAACATCATCATTCCTTTTCCGACCGAGAATACGGACGTTTTAGAAGCAGCAGAAACAGCCGTTTCACCTCCCATCACTGCAGCAACAGCAGCTACAGGATCAAGTGACGATGCTGCGGCCGAACCCGTAACGACACTCACCGACGCAGTACCCTTCGTCTGGAAGGAAGCCATATCACTCAGTTCCTTTCTCAAGATCTTGAAACTGTCGTCAAGGATCGCATCAATGGTCGTGAATTCACCGCGACGAACGACGCTATGCTCTGTGTGCTGCAAAGCCTTGGATTTGTCTCCAAAGCTAATTGCAATATTCACCGTCTCTTCGACAGAGAATTTGCTAGCAGGAACCCATTGCTTCGATTTCCACTGAGACCCAGTGCTCTTGGCGAATATCCTCCTTCTTTTCGAGTACTTTGTTAGCTAACGACACGAGGAGAGGCAACTCCTCGTGCCAAACGATAGGATTAATCTTGTTATCTTTCATTTTGTTTGCTTTGCGATGCTGCGGACACTTGACTTTGTCAATTGTACTATTTGTAAGCGATTTCAAACCTTCAAAACATCAAAAGCAAGCACAAATGTGAGTAAAGACTTCATCTTTCATGAAAAGAGACAAAAGAGTCCGAAAGTAGACGTTAATAAAGATCTTCATGGTACGTAGTAACTTACCTTTCAACACGGCGATTCCTTCGAAAAGTGCGAACAAGCAGCGAAAATGTACAGCAGCGGTACGGCTTAGATACAGTATCGTCGTATTTGTAGCGTATGTTGTATAATAGTAACGTAGCCTTGGTAGTCCTCGCCACGTACGCATACGTGGTACTCAAATCACGTAGCAATAATACACCGCAGCAAGCTTTAACCAAAAATCACACCATGGTGTCTTTTTCGCTCTGAAAGCGACGTAATATCCTCTGATATGCCTTTGCATCATCACTCATCAACTCTTTATCGTCCTGGGTATCGAGTATCGGTGTGGACTGTCGCGCCTCGCATTCCTGAGGAGTGAAAGAACTCGCCGTTACCTCGCGCGCGCTCGAGTGGTGTTCCTGGTTCACCGCATCAAAAACAACTTATTTATCGTCAAACAAATCGTTAAAAGATGAAATTTACCCCGCTACCAAATTACTCTATTTCTTTTGATTAAGGGAAACAAAGCAATTAACGAGTATGCGAAAAGCGGTATCGGAAACGTTCGGAAACGCCAAGACTGAATGGAAACGGTCAGATGAACGTTTCCATCATGAAAATGTTGGAAACGCCAAGATTCAGGGGCACCTCTAAGCATTTTCTTCTCACAAAATTCGACAAACGTAAAAAGCATGTCATCATACAAACCTCTCGAACAGTTCACCTTCACGCCTTGCCATCCTCTGCGCTTGGCGGCCTCGTCTAACAGCGAATCGTTACTCGGACTCTTGCAGCCTACCGCCGCTCCTCAAGGCCTGATGTGCCATGAAAGCACCGGAATCAAGCTCGGTAATCAACAAGCTACCAGCCTCCGCAGCACCCAGACTCTGGATGCGTTCCGCGATCATCTCAACAGCAATGAATGGTCCTTGTCGACTTGGATCACGGCGCCCGTTCCTCCGGCGGATGAAATTCCCTCATTGCAGCCCATTTGGACGTTCGGATCGGGCCAAGTCTCTCGCATGCTTCCGACCGATGGAGGATGCGATGGATTCTCTTTGATGGTGGCGCAATTTGGAGCGAATCTCGTCGTTGCCTTTGAAGATGCGACACACTCCTGCCGCATGATTCGCATCGGACAGTACGAGTCGCAACACAATGTCTTCGTGTTTTTGACCATCACGACATCGGGATCCACGACGAACTTGTTTATGCAGGGAAAGCTGATCATGGAGAATATTCCCTACTCGGCGGATTTGACTCGTCTGCCCATGAATCAGACGATGCAACTGTTTCCTCAGATTGATGCGAGTGACTCCACCACTGTGCCGTTTCAAGGATCCATTCGGCAAATCTCATTCTTTGATCAGACTCTGACAACAACGCAAGTGCAGCAACTCTTTGAAGAAGGAGTTGGAGAAGCTGCGGTTGTTCCTTTTATTTGGAAGCACAAGCCTCGGAGGCTGTCGTGATCGAGCAAGATGCCCCGATCAGCGAGCCGACCTTGATTTGGGTGGGCGGAACCAACACGTCGACTACCACGTTGCCACTGTTCGTTGACATTGCAAGCATTCCGACAATGGGAGAGCTTTACACCGAAGGAATCAAGCTGTTGTCAGGCGCGAATAGCCTTCCCATTCCTGTGAACTCGACGGGTCTGTGGATTGAATACCGACGACCGTCGGATAATTTCTTCACGATGCCATCGACCAACGCTTACGGGGAGTCCCTGGAAATGCCCAACGAGTCGTTTCAGTATCGTGTTGTCGCATTGTGGGAGCAGCGTACACTCGCCGCGTCCGGACTTGTCACGCAAACGGTGAATATCCAGCATGTGAATCATGCCCCAACATGGAACAACGTCAACGAAGCAATTGTGACGGTTGTTAACAGTATGCCGAGCTACAACTTCAGCTACCCGTCATTGATGGATGATTCCGACTTGAACTTGCATCGCGTACGAGTTGACTTGACTGTCCAACACGGTCGCATCAGCCTAAACATTGAAACGCTCCACTTGGCTGACTTTGACTTCTGCAACATGCGAAGTTACTCCGCCTGGCAGTGCACGAAAGATGGAGTTAACAAGAAGCTTAATTTCGTTTGTTGCCGTTCCTGGCGATGTCTCTGACATTTTGGCCGGTCTCTCTTACGAGGGATTCGTTGCTGGCAACGAAGATAAACTAGTCATGGATGTGTACGACGGAGTTGGAGGTCAGTGCTTAGATAAGCGAACATGAAGCCTGGAATAACAACTGGCGAACCGACAGCTCCTCTCAAGCTTCTACGGTGTTTCGAGGATGCTACCATGTTCAATCTAGCATCAAAATACCATCAACAACAATCTCTGGGGAAAGCAAATCTGGCGGATCAAAATTACTGTCGTACATGAATCTGGACTTCAAGAACTTTGGCTCGGCCGACATTGTTTTCTGGGCCGTTTTCTTTCGCGGTCTGCTACTGCCTGTATCATCTCATTCGAGACTGCTGCCCTAACTGCCTCGCTCGCGGTGCCCGTGTCCAGCCTGATAACCATGGAAGTCAAGACGAAACACAAAAGGCTGAGGTAGAAATTCAAGCCGAAATCGAAGTGAACGAGACAACTCCGCCGACCAATGCCGACGATCTCGTATAGCACTGCTGTCGCACAGAGTGCACGCATAACATAAAACAGATAAAGGAATAAAAGATTAGAAAAGAAAAAATATTGCAATGAAAAGTATTTTTAGTAGCACCGCTGTCGCACACGATGCACGCATCACATGCTGTGGTAACAACTCCCCAAAATGTTGATTTTTTTGCAATGACCGCTCCTAAAGAAGTCTTCAATCGGAGCGAACAAATAATGACATAAAGTCAACATGCTCATGATCAGTTAAGTTATGTAGTATCTTTGTGAAGTTTCAATCTTCGGGACAACGCTTCTATCAATGAAATTTTGGCTAAGTGTACACACATTCGACCGACGGCTAGGACTAAGCAAATCTTGAGTTTTTCTTTCTATGGTATCCTTCCAGCGACACTTGCTTCACTCTTTGGCAGATTTCTGAGGCTCATGCGGCGAGCTTGAAAGTCAAATGTATTACTGCAAGACAAATCTCATGGTATTGTTGCCCAGGGTGCCAAAGCTTCCACGTCATGAAATGGCGTGCGGCAAAATAGATCAACGGGATATCCAAGTAAAATGTGAATCATCGTCGATAGTACTCGTCGGAACCTTGCATATCGTGCGCAAGTTGCAGATCTCGTAATGTACGCGACATTCAGAAGACGACGAGCGATCGAAGCAGCGCCAAACCGCGAGACACTGGACATGATTCATGCGTTTGCGACGCATTCAGCTTTCTAAGACACAATACATATCCATGCGACCACGAGAAGGAATGAAACGATCCAGAAAGACAGTACGATAAGGGGCTGAACGGTGATGAACAGTGAACACCACTCGAGCGCGCGCGAGGTAACGGCGAGTTCTTTCACTCCTCAGGAATGCGAGGCGCGACAGTCCACACCGATACTCGATACCCAGGACGATAAAGAGTTGATGAGTGATGATGCAAAGGCATATCAGAGGATATTACGTCGCTTTCAGAGCGAAAAAGACACCATGGTGTGATTTTTGGTTAAAGCTTGCTGCGGTGTATTATTGCTACGTGATTTGAGTACCACGTATGCGTACGTGGCGAGGACTACCAAGGCTACGTTACTATTATACAACATACGCTACAAATACGACGATACTGTATCTAAGCCGTACCGCTGCTGTACATTTTCGCTGCTTGTTCGCACTTTTCGAAGGAATCGCCGTGTTGAAAGGTAAGTTACTACGTACCATGAAGATCTTTATTAACGTCTACTTTCGGACTCTTTTGTCTCTTTTTCATGAAAGATGAAGTCTTTACTCACATTTGTGCTTGCTTTTGATGTTTTGAAGGTTTGAAATCGCTTACAAATAGTACAATTGACAAAGTCAAGTGTCCGCAGCATCGCAAAGCAAACAAAATGAAAGATAACAAGATTAATCCTATCGTTTGGCACGAGGAGTTGCCTCTCCTCGTGTCGTTAGCTAACAAAGTACTCGAAAAGAAGGAGGATATTCGCAAGAGCACTGGGTCTCAGTGGAAATCGAAGCAATGGGTTCCTGCTAGCAAATTCTCTGTCGAAGAGACGGTGAATATTGCAATTAGCTTTGGAGACAAATCCAAGGCTTTGCAGCACACAGAGCATAGCGTCGTTCGTCGCGGTGAATTCACGACCATTGATGCGATCCTTGACGACAGTTTCAAGATCTTGAGAAAGGAACTGAGTGATATGGCTTCCTTCCAGACGAAGGGTACTGCGTCGGTGAGTGTCGTTACGGGTTCGGCCGCAGCATCGTCACTTGATCCTGTAGCTGCTGTTGCTGCAGTGATGGGGAGGTGAAACGGCTGTTTCTGCTGCTTCTAAACGTCCGTATTCTCGGTCGAAAAGGAATGATGATGTTGCGAAGAAAAGCCGGAAAGGACCGAAGAAAGCACGCGTCGCAACGAACGCAGTTCATCATCCCGTCGCTTCTTGTTTGCCGGCCAGCAACCACGGCCCCTCTTCTACCAATCAGCTGCGTCCTGTTTCAGCCAGTAGTAAGGGACTAGAGAAATGGCAGATCGACAAGTTGATAGACTGGATGAAGGAGAATGATTACAATTCTTCTCCCGACTGGACTGCAATTGACGGCCTTGTCGAGAGTACCGGCATGAAGCCATCGCGAGATAGTCGCTTGGATCGCAGAACTGGGAGCGAAGTTTTGTTAAGCTCCGCAGCGGTGGTGTTGCTGTTGAAGATTCAGTTGGAGTGGGACTTAGAGTTGAAGTTGCAACCGAGGGAGAAACAGCCAGAAATCATCACAATCGAAGATGATGATGATGACGACGACGACGGCGACGACGACGAAGACGTTAGTGTTCGGAGCTCGCTGAAGAGAACGACAATATTGATGATATCAGTAGCCTACTTGGACTCGCCGCGGACGAAATGATTGACGATTTTTACGCAAAGTATGCAGGAGTCAGTCTATCAGACGCCCACGGAGGATGTTGATGTCGATGTTGCCGGTGTTGATGATGATGAAGCTACCTGGGATCCGTTCATTGCAGAGTTCTTCGGACGTGATGGACGCAGATGAGTTAGATGTTGTTCATGACGAAAAGTCAGAGCCCTCCGTCAGCAAAAGCCGTGCAAGGGGCAACAAGATGCTTGCGAAGCTCACAGTAATGCCCGCAATACATTTGAGTCCGAGGGTGAAGCGGCGTTGGAATCGTCGTGTTTGGAATCACTCGAGTCATTAGAGCTGCTCGTTTTGGAGCTTGGCTTCAATTTTGATGATGACTGCGAGTGTGGAACTTCGATTTTGTCTGCGTCGTCCAGGAAGGAACGAAGGACCCGTGCATTGACGGAAATTCATCAAATTTGTTGCTTGGACAGTTGACTTCCGATGAAGATGCGTTGATCAAAGAGCTTGCCTTGTCCCTGTCTGGTGTTGACGAGGATCTTTCCAGCCCATCCACTCGTGATTCGGTCATCTCCATGATTCGGTGTTCGACTTTCTTCCATAGTTTCGATTTACTTCCATCCGTATTCGTTTCGTATTATTTGTGTTCCTCCATTGAATCGTTGCTGTTTGCTATTCCGCTGAAGTTACCTCACTATCGCGAGAGAAGCTTTTTCTTTCAAGTGTTACTTTATAATTTTAAAATTGAGTTTGCATCGTTTACTTATTGACTTACGTCTTAATTTGTATTGTAGTCCACGATAATTGCAGCGTCTCAGAGTTAATGATTCTCTATAAACATGACTCTGTATTTTTTGTCTACCCCCGACTGTTGCGCTGGTTCATATCTGACCAGATACCTGACTGCCCCAGTTCCACTGCCTC
Source organism: Fistulifera solaris (assembly GCA_030295235.1). Taxonomy (NCBI): domain Eukaryota; phylum Bacillariophyta; class Bacillariophyceae; order Naviculales; family Stauroneidaceae; genus Fistulifera; species Fistulifera solaris. The sequence goes on from AP026173.1 coordinate 338,680, forward strand.
TGTAGCTGACAAGCGTTGTCGCCGCTTACGCCTACTTTGTAACAGTTCGACCGAACGCCTACTGGAAATACGAATCAGAAACAGAATAAAGCCAGTCACCCACCACCCACGACCTAATCCAGCGGCCAGACCGATCAAAATCCACGCCAACATCCATCCGAGGGCCAATAAAATCGCCAACTCAGTTCCATCACAACACCAAGTTACAAACGCGGCTTGAATCTGGTGCCTCCTTGAATGAGATGGCATATTGAGTAATCGAGCCGCTCTCCGATGCCGCGCATTGGTTTGTAACGTAATGAACGCATGCCACAATAGCTCGAAAATATTCTCTTTTCGGAATTCCGCAGGTAAAGGAACATCTTTTCGAGCCTGAAAATTCATGTGATATCGTGCGATTTCCGCTTCATCTTCGTCATCGTCCCAGTCGCTGTCTAAAAACTGTCAATACTGGCACTGCCCGAAGATTTTGAATGAATTTGATGCAGCCCCACATGCGCCTCTTCCGCAGTCTCTCCTCCTTCCTTCCAGGGTCGATCACGAAATATGCCTTCCTTATCATCTGTGTAACTCTCGTTTTCAAGTTCCTCATTCTCGGCATTCACAGTGCTTGTATTGTTGTTGGCGTTCTCCTCGGGCGAAGGAGACGACTCCTCGTCGAGAACGAGCGGCTGATACGCTTCGATTCCGGGCATTTTTTCGATCCTATGCAACTAGTCGGAAAGTTCGGCTTTTTACACAAGATCACGAAGAAAATAATAATAAGATAACAAATAATCAAATGGCTGCATTCGATCGACCGCTCTCGCGTCGTCGTTTATTCGTTTTACTGGTAGCAATGATGATGCGACATGTCTACCACGAATTAAAATTCAGCATCAGTCACTAACTTTATCCTTATTAGGTTAGTATCACGCGCGATCAAGCGCTTTTCTGTTTTCTTTTATTTTATTGCTTCCGAATGAATGCATTATTCCTCGCATTTGACATTAACAACACGACTTTCATGCGCACTCCCCGCAAACATTCGAGTCTTTCACTGCTCAAAGGAGACGGCTATACTGCAACAAATGAAAACACAAAGCTGGTCGCAATTATTTCGGGCGCCGTTTCAAGCTGCTAGTGCCCCCAACAAGCCCCCGACACTCGATGACATTCCCGATCTGATCGATCAAATCATGCTGCATTCGAATAGTGAAACGCGAGCCGCCGCTGCAAAGCGAATTTACGAGTTATGCGATGTAGCGCACAAAGAAAATCGTGTTCCTATGGTTTGTAGCGCAAAGTACGATGTCTTGACGCCCTTGGCAAAGTGTTTGACCCAGGATAGTGGAAAGGGACGTCACTTAGCTTGCTTGGCTTTAAACAACCTTTCGGTTCCACCAGAGAATCGACATGCCATGGCTCTCGGACCTGCTTCGAAAGACGTGATTGGGGCACTTTGTAGAGTAATCGCCGAAGACAAACACGAATCGTATATATGCTGCATTTGCCTTATGAATCTTTCTTTCCTCGAGGCAAGTATCACGTCCATCTTGCAGTATTCGCCTCCTCTCGATGACAAAGCTTTGAGTCCTCTGGATAATCCGAACTCTCTTCTTCGCGTCCTGGAAAAACTTCTTGCAAACGCGCCTGATGTGCCCAAGTCCGAATCCGGCAAATCAGAAACGGACAAATTACTAGCAGCTGCAGTCCCCAAGGCAAGTTCAAGCAAATCGGAAGCGGTGCGCTGGACTTGTGGTTCGTTGAAAAATTTAGCAAAAAGTGAGGAGAATGCAGCTTTGATTGGAAAGACGAACATTCCGAAGTACGTCGTGGAAAATATCCGTGCCGCTACAGATCCTCCATCCCAATGGAAGTCCAATAGCCTGGAGGATTATGCTCTTTCCCTTATTCTCCATCTCGCTCAATGGCCAGTCTGTCATGAAACTCTCATTCGAGTTGGCGCTGAAGATGCTATCAAGCCTGTGGCGTCCATGAATGACCCAAGAGGTATTGAAGCCAAAACGGTTTGCGCTCTACTGGAGGCGAAAAAGATGCGCTTGCGATGATCTTTTGTTGAGACAACAACAAACGAAAAAGAATATCTGGAATTTTCATAAGTTATCTATTGCAACCCGACGTATCGGATTACGTCGACCGGCTTACGCAATGTTGGCCGTAGCTGATAAATAATGTAAAATGTTAATGGCAGGATCGACTCAAGTTTAGAAAAAGAGTGTTTTCGCACATCAACAAAATAGCTCAAAATGAGATTTATTTCTTGAAGCAGAAGCAATACCTAAAAGAATAGATGATCTTGCACCGGGACTTTGATTTTCTTCTCACATGATTCATACGCTTGTAATCGATCCGCAAGTCTTTGGTTTTGCCTCTTTAAGGTCTTTATTTTCTTTCGACACTCTTGACCGAAGACGATCAGTTCCGGCTGTGTCAAGGCATCCAACCGGGAATGCTTCGACGGGCCGGCCTCTTCTCTGGACTTTCGGTGACTCCTGTGCCTCGATTCTGCATTGATTGCTTTCTGACAAGCTTCACAATACGCGCCCTGTCGTTTGTAGATTTTCAAGATACGGTACGTAACACATCCTTCCGTGGAATTGACTCCTTTACAAGGGTAGATGTAACTTAAGGCGTCTGCTTCATCCGACAGTGTAATCGGGACAAAGTCCACGTGAATGCGACGCAACAGTGCCATGGCATCACGAAATATGGGTTCGTCTTTTGCTTTGTCGATTCCGATAGCGATCACTTTGGCCTTAATTTCTTCTTTGCACCGTTCTGCGGACGGTAAGAATGGGGGAGGGGGAGGATCCTTGACCTTGAGTTGCTTTGCTGGTACGGTCGCGGGCTTTGCTGCTGTTTGCACTTTCGGCGGCAGTCCCGGTACCGGTATCCTGAACACATTCGGCGACATTCCTGGCACTTTGGACTGCGCCGAAACCGGTTGCACTTTCGGTCGCCCGCCTGGCTTCAATTGCTGGTTCGTGAGCAACACTGTAGGCTGTTTCGGTGCTTGTTTCGGTACTATAGGCTGCTTCGGTGCTTGTTTCGGTACTACCGTTGCTAAACCTTTCATCAAGTTCGCTTGCCTCGCTGTTTCGGCGCTACTCGCTTCCACGGCACTGGCGGCATTCAGTAAGCGCGAAACGGTCTCCGCATTGACTGCTGCCCGAATTTCGTTCAGCACATCCGTCACTTCCGTTTGCGTGGTCACCGGAGCGCAAATGAAATAATTTTCGGTAGTTTCGAGACATTTCAACTCGTGAATCATGTAATCGTCCAGTAATGGACCCGGCGGAACAATTTGCTTGATCAAAGCAGCCATTCGTCGTACGCGATTACAGTCGTCCATCAGTCTGTCACTAATGTCATTCTTCTTACAAGATTCCATTTCCGCATCGTTGAGCAGCGATGTGATTCTCTTGCTTCCCAGAAATTGGTAGACGGCAATGGGAAAATGATGCCGCGCGAGGACGATTTCTTTCTTGTGATCGGTTTTCCCATTGCCGCGAAATTTTTCTTCAATACCGGGCGCATGCTTGCACATGGCGGCAAGAAATATCATATTCTTGAAGAAGGTTTGTGGTGAACTGGATGTCATGATCTTTCTCATCGACCATCGATGGCATCGCCCTTTCCAGACGTGACCGGCGGGGGCCAAAGCTTCGATTTGATCCGAAAGTTCACGGCATTCTTTCCCCACGAACAGTGGCATTGCTCTCCTTCCTGTTTCGGTTTTGTCATCTTCTAACTACGTTGCAAAGTGATAAGGCGGAGATCTCAAATTGTTTTTTATGCCTTTTGTGTGCGTTATAGGGTCTACAAAAGCGCCGGTTGCTCGCATTTCGGCAAAAATATTTGCGCACGCACAGCAAATAATCGGTACATCTTCTACGTGATTTTGTGTAGCTTCGGGGGGCCTCGGCGTTTTGGGCGGCAAAAGCAGTGTAAGCCTTACTGTAGGCGAGATAACAGATAAATTTAATTTCGATACGCGAATGCGTCGTAGTGGTTCAACGAAGACTTCCACAATAAACGACCACATTGGCGACGAGATGCGATGATGCGAATCCTCGCTCCAGCTCACTTTTTCAAACCATATTCGTCAAGGAGCAACGGTTGCAACTGATCGGTCTTACATTGGCTCTCCAGGAGGTGCTTGACCCACAGACGACATTAAGTGTATTGCACAACGGAGAACAATGAAAAGCATCCGCGTCACGCGCATCGTTTGGATGCCGATTCTTTTTCTATTTTATTCCGCAAAACAAACGGCTAACGCACTCGTCACTGCCGATGGGAAACATCTTTTTCAATCCAATTTCATAGAACAAGTCGTTTGGGTCTTGCAACAAAGATATCACAAACGTCCGAGAAAACGGAGAGTGACGCCGGAACTGAGCTCACAGGTGAAATCCAGAAACAACCTGCGTTGCGATCGCCAGCGAGCGTTCGAGATATGATGGCTGCCATGGGAACATCTCCTCGTCGTATCTTTCTATCGGTTGCGTCATCGGCCGGAATTGCGTTGGTGGGAAATTTGTTTGGTGTCACCAGTTCCGCTCTCAACCAAATCGACGAGGATTTCGTCGAATCGACGGGGTTGGATTTGTACTATCCGAGAGGTGACTATAAAAGGTATCGAACGGTGGATTATACCTTTGTGATTCCGAAAGAATGGGTGGCCGATACCGCAGTCGAACTCGCGAAAGCCCAGAGACGGACACAGCCTCTTGATTATCGAATGCGACAAACGAGTGGAGGTACCCTTCCCGACTCTGGTACGTTTCATTCAATTTTGAAATCACCTATTTGTGTTTAATCTTACGTCGCTCCCTTGATCAGCGTTTGGACCTCCGGGAAGGCTCGATAACCGTGGCGTTTCCCAGGGAGACACGAATGTGTCGGTAATACAATCTCCATTTTCCCCGGGCTTTTCACTCCGCGATACGATGAAAACGCCTACCGAAGGTGCTCTATTTCTGCTCAACAATTCGATTGCCCGTTTAGAAAGTGGTCGCAAAGCTGCACTCCTCGATGCATCCGAACGAAACGGTGTCTATCAATTTGAATACAGAGTCGACCCCGGTGGCGGAAGACCACCACTGCGATCCATTTCCGTCCTAGCACAGGCCAAGCAGTTTTTGTATACGATGACAGTAGTTGCGCCTGAGAAAGACTGGACTTCCAGTAAAGCATACGAGGCAAAACTACGAAAGATTGCTGAAAGTTTTCATCTTCGATAGCGATTTGCTAAACGTTGATTGCACATTCATAGTCAAATAAACGAGTTATCAATTAGAAGGGTGTTGATTGTATTCAAAACAACTGAGGAATAGCACGCTGCTTTACAAGACGGCAGAAAATTCATTATTTCTTCTCGGAGGCTCGGTTGAGTTCCTCCCGCAAGTTCTTCGTGAAATCGTCATCCATATCGTCATCCCAGTTATCCATCCACTGCTGCGTTTCTTCCTCTATTTCATTCTTGCCCCAATGTTCAGATTCAAATTCCTCAAATTGGTCATCCTCCTCCATAGCCTCCATCAACGTCTTCGGTTCGGTCTTCTTGGAGGCATCCGCACTGGATTGGCTCTTTTTCGCCTCTGTTGTATCTCCCATTCTGTCCTTGCTGCTTTCTAATGACACTATAAGAAAAGTAGGATGCAATGCCTTTTTTAATTATTTTTCCGTCGCCCAAGAAGCAACAAGCAATAAGCAATAAACACTCTTTGTTTTGTCTTTGTCAACAAGGCAACAAGATCCTCGTCCTTCGTTGCCCTTCATCCTTCGTCGTCCCTTGCTTTTATGGGTGCAAAAACGGACGACAAAAGCGCGCTAAATAATGCTACCCCTACGACACGGCTGCGCCTAATTGCGCATAGCGCGCATCATCATCCGCGCACGCCGTGCGCATTCTCCCGCATGGCGCAAAGTTCCAACGGTCATAAAACGTCCTAGCTCCTAAGTGATGCATGCCAACAGCTTCCACCCAGAAATTTTGCAATTAAGTCCAAAACGTGCTCAAACGCGCTTCGTCTTAGAAGGATCATTGGATATTCCGTCGGTCCAGGCGCGCAAGGCTTATTACATATTACTCCATAGTAAGTCGTCGCCAAAGGACAGCCCATTTAGCGACCACGGGAGTGAACGGTTATCTCAACGAGCTTTGGCTTTCCCGCGCAAACGATTGACGAAAAGAACCATCATCGCTCCTTTGCTCTGCTTGCACAGCAATAGGAACTCGCAGTCCTATCAACCTTATCATTTACTTACAATAATCTCAACAACATCAACCAGACAACATGTAAGTATAATCAAAGCCTTACACGTTGTTTCTTGAATGGAATATCCGGTTTATTGGGCAGGCGCAGTTATTTCTTCTCGACTTTTCTGACGAGTCTTGTTCACAACATTTCTTCTTCACAGGGTCTCGTTCCGTCGCAAAAGAAGGAAGAATCCACTGACAAGAAGGCTGACACAAAAATGACTTCCAAGAAAGAAGACAAGGTACGTTTACGGACTCGTGATGATTTAGCGACGGATGAGTAAAGCAATTTCTCACTTTCTTTCATCATCAGCCCGTCACCAAAGCTGCTGCCCCCAGCAAGCCCCCGACGCTCGATGACATTCCTGATTTGATTGATCAAATGCTTAATTCGAATGGCGAAAAGAGCGCAGCCGCTACCAAGCGTATTTACGAACTGTGCGACGTCGGTCACAAACAGAACCGTGTGCCTATGGTTTGCAGCGGAAAGTACGATGTCTTGACGCCCTTGGCAAAGTGCTTGACGCAGGAAAGTGGAGATGGACGTCACTTAGCTTGCTTGGCATTGAACAACCTTTCGATTCCCACGGAAAACAAACGTGTGATGGCTCTTGGACCGGCTTCGAAGGATGTAATTGGAGGACTCTGCAAAGTTATTGCCGAAGACAAGCAGGAATCTTATTTGTGCTGCATTTGCCTCATGAACCTTTCTTTCCTCGAGGCAAGCATTACGTCTATCTTACAGTACTCTCCTTCTCTTGATGGCAAAGTTCTGAGTCCTTTGGATAATCCGGATTCTCTTCTGCGCGTCTTGGAGAAGCTTCTCGCGAACTCACCGGCTGTCCCCAAGTCAGGATCGGGCAAATCGGAAGGTGTGCGCTGGGCTTGCGGTTTGATCAAGAACCTGGCGAAAAGCGAAGAAAATGCGGCTTTGATCGGAAAGACTGACATTCCGAAGTGCGTCGTAGAGAACATCCGAGCAACTACGGCTCCTCCCTCTCGCTGGACGTCCAACAGCTTGGAGGACTTTTCTCTATTTGTTATTCTGAACCTCGCTCAGTGGCCTGTCTCGCGAGATACCCTTATTCGATCGGGAGCTGTTGATGTTATCAAGCCTATCATGTCGGAGGGTGACCTCCAGGGACTCAAGGCGACCATGGCCTGCGCGTTCCTTGGCGCCAAATGGGATGCTTTCCCAGATGGCGGCAATCCAGCCGCCAAGGCTGTGTCGGAACTCATGACGAACATTGTCGAAAAGAAGGGAAAAGACGGGCAGTACGCTTACGGAGTGTTCAAGCTGTACACTGCCACGAAAGCTTACCGTGATCTTGCCGTCTCTGCGGCCCGCGACGACTCGGAAGGAACTGAATCCAACACGAAGGTGCTCGCTTTCCCCTCAGCAGTGGCCCTCTGCTTGCAAATTGTGTCCGATCTTGTGATCTCTGCTATGGAGGATTCCGAGGGTGGATCCAAGTATGTCCCCGATGCCATGTCTGCAGAATACGCTGTAGGTGCCTTCGAGGCTATGCTCCCAGCTATTCTTCAACCGGCGGAGCCATCACGTCAATCGGTACAAAGCGAGAAAGCCGCGAGTGAAATCAGTCAAATGTTCCTTACGTATGTTGACGTGTCAGGAACGACCGACGAAGCCAAGAAAAGTGCCAGAAGCGTCGCGTCTAAGCTCAAAGAGGCGACGGGCTCTGCTAGACCCATTCTCGAAATCTCGCACGACTTGTGGAATCAATACCGAAAGCGAGAGGGACAACCGTTGGATCAATTCATTTCCAGCGAGAAGGGCATTGAAGCGGATATGAATGGCCCGCTTGATTTCCCTTCCGTGTGCCAACTCGGAGGGCGGTTGCACCATCCTTTAGATGCAGTTCAAATAATGGTTAATAGTTGTTGTAGACGTGTGCTCCACGAAACAAAGATTTGTGCTCTTACGTAAAGATAAAAGGTAATTCACATTCATATTACTTTTGAAAGCGCATGTTGATTATGGGTTCTATGGCTAGTTACTTTTGAACAGAACTCAATTCCTCTAGTATCTTTCACTTATCATGGGCTCAGGGGCAAAGCATAGCTTACTCGCTTTTGAGGGCCACCTATGCTATTTACAAAGTGAAGAGCTCGAAAGACCGGCTAAAAGATTAGTCGTATGATTTAAAGCACATGCTTTCTTTTCCTTGCGTCAATGAAATGAGCTCAAAATCCCTTTTTCAAGACAGCAGGTTTCATTCTTCTTTAGGTGACCTTAGCAAATGTCGTCAGCGGCCAAGGGCATAAATAAGTCAGTGGGAAGAATTCTGCAACCACTCGCAATTAGATTGTGCAATAAACTGTAGAAAATACAGACGTGCATCTCGATCGTGCATCCGTAATTAGGACAAACCGGGACAAACGGTTTTTGTACTCAGCTGGTTAAGTAGGAAACGACATGTTGAAAAATTCGACAGCATGATGAGTGCATTGTTGTGTACATTTCCTCATTTGAATCCAGTTGTTGTTGTTGTTGGTCGATCGCCTTGGTTTTTTACTCCTCGCGTTTCGTTGCCCTTCATCTTTCATTCAACAAATAACTAATTATATCCTTGAAGACAACGTCAATGCAAATATGAATTCTGTCTCTTTCTCCGGTCTTCTTCTCATTCTGTGCGGCACAGTCGTAGCGCAGTGCCCTCTCTGTTACGACGGATCCGACCCTCCGGATCCGGATTTCGTCCCCGGTGGCCGATTGGACAACCTTACCTGCGATTCGTTAGCTTTCGGTGCGAGCGTCCCCGACCCGGAAGGTGATGGCCCTACTTGCGAAGACTGGCTTCTAATCGGACTGCAATGCGGATGTCCCATTCCTCCGGGCGGTTGTCCTTTGTGCTACGACGGCAGTCGTCCTCCTTCCTTCCAAAAAGAAGTCCTCAATTCGACGTGCGCGATATTCATCAGTGCGGCAGGTACCCCGAATTCGGATCCGCAAACCCCGACGTGCGATCAGTGGCTGCAAATTGGTGTCCTTTGTGAATGCCCCGTTCCCGACGATGCGTGTGATCTCTGTGAAGACGGTTCGTCCATTCCGGACCCTGAATTGATGATTGGTGTCGATAAGTGTTCCGATCTGATAGCCAGAGCCGCATTCTCGGAAGGAGAAGAATGTTCGTCGTTGCAGGCTACGGCCGGTGTCTACTGTGGCTGCACGAATCCGATTGCGTCCGAAGGTTATTGCCGCATCTGCGGAAACGGAACGTTGTTGCCCAATCCGGGCTTTGTTCCGGAAACAGATGACAACACCGAGCGGAGTTGCGGTCAATTAGAGATCAACCGCGAAGGACTCGCGTGCGAGGAACTTCAGAACCTGTACGCGGAAGCTTGTTGTAATGCAGCGCCGGTGGCGGCTCCATCCGGCAATGCTGCTCCGACGGTCGACGAAACTCCGGTGGAAGCTCCTACCCCGACGACCGATGAAGAACCTGCTCCGGTCAGCGGTGAAGCGCCGACTGTATCTCCAGAGGCTCCCGTGCCGGCGACTCCCGTAAATCCGAGCCCCGTGGACTCTGGAAATTCGACAACAACTCCCACAGCGCCAACGGGCACATCGACTGGATCATCCTCCGCGGCAGGAAGGGGTTACGAGTACCTGATGGCAATCTTTATCGCGGTCGTAATGATTTGGTAAGGATTATAAACAATCCTATATGTCACTTTAAAAGAAAACACTTTTTTTGTAAAACGTTCTTCGTCTAAAAGCTTCTTAGTAGCTCTTGTTACTCTTGAAGTCAGTTATGGGTGAGAAACAAAGCTTCTTCATGACTCTGAGTACCAACTGAGGCATTCACTTTTTTGTTGCAACGCCAACCTGTCTCTTCAAATCTTCATCAGTGTGCATCTGTTTGATCTGTATTTAGTTGAGCCTTTAGTTTCTTTGATACATCTGGCAAAGAGACGGAGTTTCTAGTCACCCAACCGAAAGCGTCGCCGCTACGTTACGAAAAACTCCGCTCTAGAGTACTAGTATACAAAACCAAGCAAAAGAGATACCCAAGTATGCCATCATTTTTGAATCTTCCCGCTTTGCACCTGAAGTCGGAACGACTGATTCGCCGGTTGGTTCGGTCACTGGAGCTATCGGCTGTGTAACTGGACTTGCTGGTTCTGTCGGCTGCGCCACCGTACCTGTAGGTTGTGCCACTGGAGCAGAAACTGGTATTTGTACCGGCGAACCGGACGCCGTACTTGGAGGGGGAGGCGCGACAGAGACTGCGGGTGCATGAGGTGCGTTTCGATGAAAAGCCAAGACACAAACTCCAGACTTACCTTCAATACAACCAAAAAATTGCTCCGGTGTGCCTGGCAAGGAAGGGTCGCCGCTTTGTGGGTAGGGTAAATTGCAATCCGATACCGTCGGACTGTACCATTCGGAGGGGAGTACTTTGACTTGAGAATTCCCTCCACTAAAGTAGGCATCGTAATTGGGCGGCTTGCAGCTGTTGGAAGTGATGTATTTCCATTGTATCAGTACTTCCTCTCCATATAAACCTTGCGGCAGTTGATAATCATGGACGTATTCTGTATAACCTTCGCTCCATCCGGCTAAATAGCCGCGATCCGGATGAATGGGGTCCGCTGGAATATCGTACAACAAGTCTTTGACGAACAACAGCGAACGAGACGGGTCTGTAAAACAGTCCCAGGTGGAAGAGCGTCCATTCGGACACGCTCGTATTTCAATGTGACCTCCGTGATGGACAGGAATGGTAAAATTCATCCGAATCACGTCGCCGCTGTTGTAGGCACCCTGCGACTCCCAGGGAATGACATTCCCCAACGAGTCGACCCACTCATCGTAATCATTCGTATCCGTGTAACCACAAACACCGTTATTTCGATTCAAGCAATGCGGACAGTACTCCTTCTTGGCTTTTCCTGCTTCTTGTCCGTCGGTTCCATTTTCGTGTGCTACCCAGTTTCGTGCGCGAGGGCTGCTGACATAGCCGTGGCTGTGCACCAGCGAGAAGAGGCTCAGCAGACTGCCGAGGGAGGCAATCATTTGTTTGTGTTGCATCGTTTTAAGTTCTAATACAGTATCCAGACCTTTTACTTTGATGTTGCTTGCTCTGAGTCGACATCACTCTTCGAAATAAATGAAAAAAGTGTGCCAAGAGAGTTGGAGTGTGCAAAAGACGCGACGCGAGGTCGCCGAAGAACTTGCGGCTGTCGAAGTACTTTACAAAAGATACTCAAATTCACAAGATTCAAATAGTGTACTATCCGGGACTCTTCGTTCCATCTTTTCATTCCCTTTTTCTATATAATTAGTACATCAGAGCTTATAAAGATGTAGCTACGCAACAGAAACCCTAGCTCGGGCTCTCTAGCTGGCTGGAGCTTCCAAGATGAACGATTCATCTAATCTATCTCCAAGGCAGGATCTTAATGATGTCGAACAAACAAGGAAAAATCTCATTTGAGGATTATGCGCGGTATAGATGATATCGCGTTTTTCGTCACTTGTCTTCTCGGCGATTATAAAAAGAGAAGACGTCATGAAGGAGAAACGAAGCGCTTTATACGGACGATGCATCCACTTCTAAAATGAGGTGCCGATCTTCCTTTCCTAGCCTCATTGGTTGATCTAATGCACGACTCATGGCCTTTCGTGCCATTTCCAGCGCCACTGGACCTTTCTCAAGCGCCCAAGGACCTGGTTGGGGAAGATTCGTAAGTAAGATTGATATCACTTGAACTTCATCAATATCTTGTCTGCTAAGTGCACTCCGGAATGCACTAGGACCCGGAGGACTGTACAATGCGGTCCCCATTTGAATATGAATAATACGAGATTTGTGCTTCACAAATGGACCCAAGCCTTTCCATCCGTGTATATCGCCAATGCCACCATCGATCAGAACGTAGTCGTCCTGACTATCATCGCATTTCCAACCGACTGGTTGGAATAGAATGGGAAACGTGGCCGAAGCACGAGCGGCTCGCGCCATGCTACCACGTTGCAGAATCCTTCCCTGGAGCGTTTGCAAATCGAAAGCTGAAACGGCCACGGGTATTACAGCATCTTCTATCAGTAAGGACTGATGCGGACGTGCTTCTCGTAGAAATTGATGGATGGTTTTTTGGAAGGCATTGCCTCGAAAGAGGGCAAGCAACGCGGGAAAGTCGGCGAATTTCGATAATGTAACATTGTTCGAACAAAATACGGCAGCTTCGTTCGGTGATACGCCTGCAGATAACAAAATTGCCGCCATGGCTCCCGCCGATGCCCCGGCCACCGACTTCACGCGTGACTTTTCGAAAATAGCCGAGTCGACTTGATCTTCCCATGCCGCCAAGGCCCCAAAATAGCCATAAAATCCAAAGAATGCGGGCGCCAACGCCAAATGGAAGCCATCCGGATGCAGTAATATGTCTCGTAATGTCATTTTTGGTTCCACGGGGCGATACCGTGGCGGCTGGTACTCCACATGAAAGCAATTTCCAACCTTGGAGAGAAGAACCGCTAAAATGACAATGCCGACGATATGGGCGTGTGCTTGCCATCCATTTCCGACGGAAACTTTCCCTGTACTCTCTCTTATTCTATTAGGACGGCACATTGCTTGCTTCAAAATAATTGCAAGTGAATGCCGATTATAAAGGCCAAAATGAAGGAGTAAAATCATAAAAAAGAAAAAAATGATGACGCGAGGCGCAATCAATAATGACGTACACAGTACGTACCATAAGCCTTAACCTTGCCGTGTCTTTAAAAACAAGCGATTGGCTCGGGGCTAGGAGGGAAGATCGAAAAGAAACGCTTTGTCCATTGGAGTTAGTACATCAAAACCAAGAAAAGGCTAGTGATCTCATCAATCAACCTATCTGTTTTGTTGAGGAGTTGAAAGGTTTGTTCGGTACACTATCTGGCAACATCGGATATTGAAAAACTTTAGTCTCGGTCAAGTGATCTAATGGTTTTTAACATGTTCTTTATCTCTATAACATAACAAAATCTGCAGTTGGCGATTTGTTAATCGAGCTTCTGGGTTTGAGTCTTTTAAATCGTTGAAAAATATTATATCGATTTGCGGCTTGAGCAAACCGCATCAATGATACAAAGGAATGTCATGATTACCGGTGCAGCGATCAGGTCTGTCATACGAAGCACTGAGTAATGGATCAGGATGGAGAAAGAAGCGACGAAATCGAGCGCTTTCCTCATCTTAGTAGATTCCCGTAGTTGAAGGCGCCGTTTGATTGTGTTCCTCACGACAATAGGAATTCGATTCGTGACGTGTTGCAAAACGAGCTTCCAATTTTGCAGCCAGAATAACTTTCCATAAAGTGACCGCGAAGGAATACCATCCTTTTTTCGTAACTTCTCGCTGGCGAGATTGGCAACCCCTAACACGTACAGGGCGCTGGCGCGTTTTCCTTCCATGTGATGATTCATGTGTTTCGTCTCCAAAAACCAGCTCCACACAAACAAATCATTTCCAGCGCCTTCGAGACGCTGGTATCTCCGTTCGAGGAATACTAGATAGTCATCGACATTGGCTTGTTGGATAAAAGACTGTTGATCCGACAAAAGATCGTTTTTGGTATGTTGGTGACTGCCCCTATCGAGCGTATCACGAGAATTCAAACCATAATTTGGAAGTCGCAGGCTCAGACGGAGACGATCGAACGAGTGTATAGATTGATAGGCGGATGCTTCGGATGACAATAAAGCGATGGCAACTGTCATCCAGAGCAGTATTTTTCGCCTTGATGATGTCATTCGTCTTTCTGTCATGTAAGTCGGATGATGATTCGTTTCCAGCAATGGTGATCCGCTTGGAATGAAGTTGCTGCGAAATGTTCGCCATTTATCGTCCCATCATGACAACATTCGGAGTCGATGGATCGGAACACACAAAAAAGAAGCCGTTGCGGTTGCGCGGCAAGAAAAAGGTAAATCCAAATTTGGATCGGCGCTCGCCAAACAGAAAGATACCGATTACTCTAGACCGAAGAGTATGAAACGACACGGGACACGACTGCCATCTGTCAATACGGTATTGAAGTTCGAGACGCTGCAATCCAATCAAAATGCAAGCTACAGGCTACTGATGTTCATTATGTAGTGGCTACTGTTTCACCGTAGGTCAAGTGCCGCGCTTCGTTTTGGCATCGATTGATTGGTGCGTGCATTTTCGACCACGTGTCACCGAACCAATCACAGCCGCCGACAATCGAACGGAAGGAATAAAATAATAGGCTGCTTGAGCTATAGGCTACTGTACAGGCTATAGGTCGATGGTTATCATAGCTCAAAGGATCCGTCTAGAGAGTCAAAAGTGCTCCAAACTTCATTTACCTTTCTTAAGCCTCCTAAGTTTGATACGCGTCAAGAGTTCTAAGCTCTGTCGTCATCAGTCTAGTTGACTACCAAACACGAGCTATCTTTAAATTGTGCCTATGAATAAAACAAGAATTTCCGCGGATGAAACTTTCATTTCCTTCGCAACCCACGACTAAGAGCTTCCTTCTTTACTTGTTGAAGACTCCTCATCTGGGGTCTCGTTGTTGTTAGGCCCGTCTTCTTCATTCCGCAGACCCTCCAGTTCTTCTTTGGTCAAAAACCGTCCCCCCGGTCCTCGGGGACGTTTCATGGCATGATTGTGTCGACTTTCGTGCATGTACGGTTTGTTTCGTTTACTCTGTTGTTCTCTCCGTTTCCGCGCAAAGTATTCTTCCATGATCCGTCGCGCATCGCGTCGTTTGAGAATGCGGGCGTATTGTTTGGGGTTGACGTACGTCGGGAGTGTCGATTCTTCATTCATGTTTTGATACAATGTGACGGCGGCCCCCGGTGCAACCGACGACAGCAGCGCCATGTGTTGAAATAAGACACTGTTGGGGTCGAGTTGCTGCGTCTGTTGAAAGGCCGCTAAACTGTTCGCAAATATCGCCCCCATGGCGTTCGGATTCATCCATTGCTGTTGATTATTGTTTAATACTTGTTGTAGAATCTGTGCAGCATTGGGCTGCTGTGGAGTGGCGCCGTTCGTAGTGTTATTATTCGAAGGAAACGAATCTTTCGATTGCGGTGCACTCATGGTATGTCAAGCGAGAAGGAGAAGCGCACAAAAGCTTGCTCGCGGTCGCTCCCGGGTATTATCGTGCCGTGCAACTACAGTAAGATTCTTTGGTGAAACAAAACAACGACGAAGCGGAAGACTATCTACTTTTTAGAAATGATGATGATTCTTTCCTATTGCCCTTGCTATTGTTGCGGTTTGCTCCCGAACTTCCTCTCATTTTGTGCGAAGGATGTCAGCAAAGGTCGAGAGTGCGACGTTAAGTACATGGCTCGACTACATAGTGAGGGGGTATTCGGTCCCGTAGCGACAATGAGTCAGTCGGGCGATTTTTTCTCGGTCCGTTCATTTTCCTTATTTTCCGCCATTCTCATTCAAAACCATTACAACTCCATTATTCATTCCGCTATTCATTGCTCCGTCTCTCTTTTGTATAGTCTCTCTTTTGTATATAGTTAACACAACATGTCATCCTGGTTGCGTGTCCTGACAGGGGCACGAAAAGTCGCGCAAGCGGCATGTCAGCAAACCGATTGGAATGCCACAGCCATTCGTACGGCCCAACATGGTCGCCAAATCATGGATTCTCTGCAGAAACAATACGAGACCATGTCGATCAATTCGAATGCGACGGGAATGTCGGACGATAGGTTACAGACCGAAACAATAAAGCCAATTAATGCGAATAAACCTTCCTCGACACCATCGCCTTCTTCAACATCGACAGCGAGCAAAGCATCAACAGAAGTACTGCAGCCAGAAATAGCCAGTACCTCCAGCACTGCTTCCAATGAACTGACACAACCTCCGCTCGAATCATCGAAGCGAATTAGCGCCTCACCCGGTACAGCAGCCACGACACAACTACCCGACAAGCCACTTAAAGACTTTTCCCAAGGATCCGCGGTGCCGTCGTCACGTTTCGGTCGGGCCTTTGGTTTTGCCCGTCTCGGTGCGGGTCTCGTGTGGGGGACTGCCACGGAAGGATTGAATCGGTTGGTGTCCGGTCAGTCCAAAGGATCGTCGGTGGTGGTGAATGACGCGAATGCCCATCGATTGGCGGCCACACTGTGTCGAATGCGCGGGGCGGCCCTCAAATTGGGACAAATGCTCAGCATTCAAGATCAATCGTTATTGCCGGAAGCACTCAGTCGGGCTTTGGAGCAAGTACGACAAGGTGCGGAAGCGATGCCGCAGTATCAATTAGAGCAGCAGATGCAACAACAATTGGGTGCCGATTGGCGACAGCGATTTCGAACCTTTGACGACCATCCTATGGCTGCGGCGAGTATTGGACAAGTCCATAAAGCCACATTGCCAGATGGACGAACCGTAGTCGTTAAAGTTCAATATCCAGGCGTTGCGGAATCGATTGAATCGGACTTGCGAAATTTGACGATGTTGATCAATCTGTCCGGACTGGCGCCCAAGGGATTGTTCATTGACAAAGTCTTGAGTGTCGGACAAGCTGAACTGAGCCTGGAATGCGACTACGTTCGTGAAGCGGAACATCAAGTACGCGTTCAACAATTAGTGAATGAGGATCCTGTCTTGTCCACCCTACATCGATTCCAAGTTCCCGCTGTAATACCGGAATTGTCGACGGAACGCGTTTTGACGACCGAATTTTGTCCCGGTAGTACGATTGATGTCGTGGCCCACTTGAGTCAAGAAGAACGCAACCGGATTGCCAAAACCATTCTTTATTTGACTTTTAAAGAAATTCTTGTCTGGCGACTCATGCAAACCGACCCCAATTGGGGGAACTTTCTGTACGATGTGGGGACACAAACAACATCGTTGATTGATTTTGGTGCTACACGGGAGTACTCGAAGGAATTTATGGACGGTTATTTGCGCATGGTGTGGGCCTCCGCAAACCGGGATGCTCCGACCTTGTTGGAGCAATCAAGACGTATGAAATTTTTGACGGGAGACGAAAATGAGACAATGATCGATGCGCATATTATGAGTGGATACACGGTAGGAGAACCGTTTTGGTCCGATGAACCCTTCGATTTCCGTGGTTCCAACATTAGTTCTCGTTTGAGTGGTCACATGGCCGTCTTTATGAAACACCGATTGACCGCCCCGCCGGAAGAAGTGTACACTTTGCATCGAAAAATTGCGGGAGCCTTTATGCTGTGTATCAAATTGAATGCCAAAATTCAGTGCCGCGATATCTTATACGATATTGTCAAAGATTATGCGTTTGAAGATGGACTCGACCGGCCTGTGTTAGAGCCTAGCGCATGATGAAAAGCTAATACGGATATAAGCTTTCATAACAATGTTTATAAAATGAGTCTTAATTCACGGCTACGTTCCGTAGTCTATTTCGCCATTCTTTCAAATACGAGTCGGAGGCGTCGCTCTCTTTGGAAGGATTGCTGGAATCCTTTTCGACTTTTTTTGAGAGACGAGAGCTTCCCTTGTAAGCTTTCCTCACTAATACCAAGCGCTGTCGTAGCTTTGGACTTGGCTTGCACTTTGAGTGTCTTGAGCTTTTGTTTCCGAGCTTCTTCGGGATTCTCAACCTGGCGTAGTTTCTTTTTGGTTTCCGACATGGCTGACATGACAGCCTGTAAGCTCGGGTCTTTGTAATTCGATTGCTTCTTTTGGGCGTGTATTATTGCTTCCCATTCCAATTCTTCGGCCGTCAATTGTCTGCGTGTGTCATTGGATGGACTGCTGCTGTCGTTATTGTTGTCGTTATTGCGAAGCAATCTTCGGGATGCACAGTATAGAATGGCGGTTCCCGCAAACAGGTACATTTCGAAAGGGATATTTTCCAGTGCCTTCCTTACATACTTCTCTAGTTGTTCTATTCGCTGATCCGATTTCTTATCAGTAGGAAAGATTCGACCCACTGCTTCGTCCGCCAACTTGCGCACCGATGTCAAGGATGACTCCAGCCATTGGGACATGCTTTTTTCGCCGCTCCGTAAATCGCTACGCCCTGTTGTCTCAACTACACTTGCCCTACTCAGGATATGAATTGCAGCATCAATGAAAGGAACGGGCTGCTTCTGTTTGTGCCTATAGGAACAGTTGCAATCAATAGGGCGCGAATGAATTTCCAGTTTACGTGTAACAACGAAAATGACTTTAGCTCAACACGTTAGGGTTTAGGGTTACGTGTCCATTCGTTTTCGGATGTTGCGTGACGTCAGTCGTCGAGCCAATCAAAAATTGCTGTGACAGTCGCATGTACTTGCGGTACTCAATACATAGAGCATCCAGTCCCGTTTGCCACGTAGTCGTTTTCCTACGGTTAGAACTGCCATCTATGATGTAGCCGGTCGGCTCTCCAGTTATTAATGACGAGAAAGACATCATCGCGAGATACCTGGTAGGAGCAACAACAACAAAACATAACAGCCCTGCTGTGAGCTGTGAGAAGAATTATTATTATTTTACCATCCGTCTCTTTCTTGCCTTCCATTATACTAGTGAGTTTCGTCATTATTGATTGACGCCGTGTTCATTTCTTTCCTTCTTCCCAACAAAATAAATTTCGCAATTGTTTCCGAAGACGATATGCCTCCCCGGGAAGCCGTCGATGAACGACTCGAGGTTGTAGTTTCCGAATCCCCCATTGCTGTACGAAGACGACGATTGACGCCAACACCCTACACGGAATACAATCCACCTTTTTCAGATTCGAAACGACTCCGACGATCCCTGACGGGTGATATGACGACGACAGCGGAATGGGTCCAGCGCTGTTGGCAACTGCATTTTGGTGTGTCTCTTTCCGTTTTGATGTTTGGTTACTTCGCCAATCAACCTGCCAGGTAGGTAAAAGGACTTTTGTCTGATAGACCGTGTATAGCAATTGTCTCTAACTTTTCATCTCGCAATTTGTTAGTAAATACATTCCCATCGATCCGACTTTACTCGTAGGACAGGAATGTGAACGGGCCTTTCTGAATGTTCTATCCTCGTCTCTCGAGGATCCTTTCGCTACTGTGTGCTGTAATGCAGTCAATATACACGGTATTTGCAACAAGGTATGCTGTTTGATGTGTTGTTCTTCTCTTGTAATCCTAAAACTCATACCTTCACTCAATTCGATGTTTCAGACAACACTACCCCTCGGAAGCCGACTCTCGCGTTTCCCGGAGGCGTGGTTAATTCCTTTATTTCCGTTAATACTACGTTGGTGTGTGAATCGGTGGAATAATACTATACAAAACAACCACACCATGGTACGCCGACTGGTCCTTTACATAACAATGATGCTAATTCGTGGTGTCATACTGTATCGAGGAATGAATCAAATGGAAAACTATTTTCATAGCACCGATGCTTCGTGTTGGTACCAAGAGTACTTACGGGAGGATCAAGCGACTTGTTATGGACGATCCTTTGACTTTTCGGATCATGTGGTGTTGTATATGGCGCAAATACTCCCGATTTGTTTGGCCGAAACACTCGAATGCTTACAACAACCTCCTACACTGCCACCACGTCGTATCTTGTCGACACAAACCATGACATTGTTAACGAGTATGAATGGTGGCATCAATCCAGACGAGGAGACACCTCCGAAAAAGAAATGTCCGAGCGTGCGACCTCTCTCTGTCGTGATTGTATTCGGGACTCTTTACTTGTATTTGATCACGTTGTGGGGTTCATACCGTACCACGGCTTACTTTCATACGGGCCCTGAAGTCTTTATGGGATTTGCCGTGAGTCTTTTGCTGCAGTGGCCATTGTATCGTTTGCAATGTTCGGAGCAACCGTTTTTGCGTTATGTACAAGATTGGTTCTTTGGAAAGTAGCAGCAAGCAACAGTGCTAGTAAAGAAATTAGAAGTTTTAATTATGCTCTGTGATCAAGCTTGAACTCTTATTTATGCATTCATGGCCGGAAACAATTCATGACGACTCGCTTGTCCGAAATAAAGACCCGCCACAACCAAGAGTAGATTTTTAGCGGCTTTGTTATCGCTACACACCGCACGTTGTTGTGCGACCTTTACAACAAGTCTACGTAGCGTGGCAGCATCTTGTCGATGCAGGGGCGTTTCCAGCCGCGCCAAGAGTGCATAGCACCACTCATAATATTGTAAAATTCCGAGTTGCGTGGAAGTAGCCAAATGTTGTAAGACACGACGAATCATGACTTGATCCAGTTGACACACCAGTTGCACCGTCGGCCTATGATACCCTTCCGGTGGCAGTGCGTCTTTCCAGGCGGCGCTAGTAGCCGCGTCGTCGTCGTCAATAGTTTCTTCAACCTGTCCGGTGCAAAACTGGATCCATCCAGCTCGATCTTTCATGGTCGGAACGGCCCCCAGAAATCGATGTTCTTTTCCACCGACTCCTTGTTGATGACACACGCTTAAATACTCGCGTAATTGTACAAATTTCTCTAAAGTTTGCGCAATCCACGCGGTTTCATGGGGAATTCGTTCTTTCGGCAGGGGGAATTTGCGTGGACAATAGATACTGCAGGGAAGCCGCCGACCCGTCCAAAACTTCATATCCAGCCTTGTAAGAAGAACGTTTTGCGTGTGAAGAAGCTACTAGGGATGTATCGGGAATACCGCGAGCTTGCTGGGCAACGAGTTGCAAATACTCGGAAGCTTCCATAGTATCGACACTGTCAAACGAGATTTTGTTACTGTTATCGTCGTCGTCAAGGCGTCGCCGTTTCGTCGGTAAGCAGGGCTGTTGAGACATGATTGTCGACCAGTAGAAGGAAAGACGTGCACCGTAGCACTTCTAAAGTAGAAATGAACGAAAGTGAAATGAAAGAAGAAAATGGCGCTGCGTCGTGCATCGTCGCGTTTCGTCGTCGCGACGATGGAGGAGTCGTCGCGATAATTAAGGTTACGCGTTAACTTATGAGCCATCAAGACGATGATTGATTAGGGTTCATGCTTATGGTGACGTCACCCACATTTTGACATCAACGAAAACGACGAATGTGAATGAGAATCTGTCTTTAGAATGAATAAACGCAACAGAAAACATCTAAATTCGGCTTATCGTGGTTACAAGAATGCTTCCACCTTCTAAACAATACAAATGAGACTGACTCTTAGTCGACAAAGGGCTTTCCTAGCAATGGCTCTACCGACGGCATCTTCACTTCGTGGTGCATCACCACTTTTTGTTCGACGCTCCCACAGAATGAGCGGAACAGCAGGCAGTCAGGACTATTCCGAAGCGACGGCCAAGTATTACAAATTCAACGGCTGTTCGGACGACGAAAATAAGAGCTCTGTGACTGTCAACTTTAACACGGGTCACGTTTTGACAACCGATTTGCCCCTTCGTATGGGAGGAAAGGATCAGGCCTCGCAACCGGTCGAATGCTTGTTAGCGGCTTGGGCGGGATGTACGCAAGCCACGGCCTTATTTGTGAGTCGGCAAATGATGCGAGAGAATAAGAGTTGTCCTTTACTTGAACGACTGGAATTCGTGAATATTACGGCAACCCGAGATGAACGAGGAGCCTTGGCTTTGCCGATCCACGAAGATCCGCCAGTACCGAGTCGACTTCATACCCTCACAGGAAACGTTGTTGTGTGGCCCTCGTTCGACGAAGAATCGTTGCAATTGTTGCAAGAGCAAACCGAATTGCGATGTCCGGTAGCCAATATGCTGATCGCGAGTGGTTGTCGTATGAACGTGAAGTGGATCAATGGAGATGAAAAGAAAATAGAAGAAGTCTTTCCTAACAGGAACAAGATCAATGATCCATGCTATAGACGTCAACGAGTCGTCGTCTTCTTCGTAGTCATGCTACTCTCTAGAGATCCAGCAACACTTTTGCATAGTCGCTTCCGGAAAAGAACACAAGCAAGATTAAGGCTAAGGGTCAATTCAATCCCGCTCTCTCCCTTATTCCTTTCCACGTGGAAATTGTTCCCGTGACTGAACTCTGCGTAAAAAAAGTACAACAGCCCAAAACAGAGACATTTATTTTCTCGGCGAACGAAATAAAATTTGTTGTGATTGATGATTCATAATTCATTCATCAAAATACTGATCGTAAAGCTGTCATTTCTTTTTCCTTTTTCATTCCAAGAACTCATCCTTCCGCTTTTCCTGCAAGTGAAAGAGGCGGAATTACGGTACGGAGGGAAAGAAAGGCAATTGACAGAAAGAGCCGCACCTCCGCAATTGAGCAAACAACGACTTTGTCACACAAAACATCATGACTTTATTGAATTCGTTCACACGCCGTTGCGTTCTTCTTCTTTTTTTTGCTGGGTGCCTTTTCTGCGGCAGCACCCGACTTTATGGGTATTCCCACGACGGCCGGACCACTCGATGACGCCAAATGCAATGTCGAAGATTTAGAACAAGCCAATGATTTGCAACTGTTTGTCATTTTACAAGAATTGCGCAATACGACCTTTTTTCGCAATTTCTTAGTCGACCTTGATCGTCCATGTCCCTTGCAGTCGTGGAGGAAAAAAGACAGCGAGCAGGAAGAAGAGGAGGAGGAATTTGAATGCGGCGGTAATGAAGAAGCGGACGAAGATGCTGAACCCGCTTGTCATGTTGATCTTAGTTCGAATAGCAATCCCTTTTCGTCGAATGCCTTATTTTCCATGGCTACTACAGGATTCGAATCGAAGGCACAAAAGGATACGTTTAAGTGGCAGAAACAAACCGATATTGTGGTCAAAGACGAAGAGCCTTGCGAAGAACCGCTTCTGCCCGATTCCTTTTGGATTGATATTTGCAGTCCTCCCGGAAAAACGGCGGAAGAAAAGCTTGTTAACTTGGCCATGAATCCCGAAAAGAATACAGGATACAACGGGACGCATATTTGGAAAGCCATTTATGAGGAAAACTGTTTAATGGTTGATGATACGAACAGCAAAGAACTGATGTGTCTCGAAGAACGTGTCTTGTACCGGCTGTTGTCGGGGCTGCACACGTCCACGACATTATCGATTGCGATGAACTACTATCCGCCATCCAAGCGAAAGGGACGAACCGATTACGAAGCCAATCCGGACTATTTTATGGAGAAATTCCATGATAATCCGGAACACATTCGGAATTTGCATTTCTCGTACGTCGTCTTGTTACGCGCCTTGCAAAAAGCGGCACCGGTGCTGCACGATTTTGATATACGCACGGGGGATATTGTGGAAGATGAAACGGCCAAAGTGCTATTGCGTCGATTGCTGGATTCGGCCATTTTGCAGTCTTGTTCGAACGTTTTCTCGGCGTTTGATGAATCGCTCATGTTTCAGCAGGATACTCGTTTTGATGTTGTTACTTTGCAGAAGAATTTCAAAGGCGTCTTTCACAATGTATCGTCGATTTTGGATTGCGTGCAATGTCAGCAGTGTAAATTGCACGGAAAGATGGCCATGTTGGGGTATGGGACGGCACTTAAAGTACTTTTCATGAGAGAAGAGCCACCTGTTATGACTCGAAACGAAATTGTGGCGTTTATCAACACTATTGCGAAGTTCTCTGAAAGCATTCGTCAAGTCCGTGAACTTACGCATCTTTATTTAGAGAAACAAGAACAAAAAGTGGCCAAAATGAAACAGACAGCCGCCCTTCCGCAACATACCACAATTGCAAGTGGGGATGGAATTACAGTAGACGCTTTGGATGGTGCCGTGGGTCTCATTGCCAAGTTAGGTCAGGAAAATCTTATCGAATGGAAAAGAGAAGCTGAACTTGTGCAGTTGGCTCTGCAACGAAATCCAGAGTTGTTGATTTTGGCAAAACATTACGGTAACGACGTGTCGAAATTTCTCGAACTGGCAAGTTCGATCGGATTAGTCGATACAGAAGCGCCACTTCCAGATGCCATCATCGTAGGAAGTGGTTTGGCAGGCCTATCGGCCGCTCTCAACATTCTTGATCGAGGCGGAAGTGTCGTGATAATCGAAAAGGAACACCTACTTGGTGGAAATTCGAACAAGGCTAGCTCTGGTATCAATGCGTACGTCTCACCTGAAGAAGCTGGAGCTGACTCCTTGGATTCATTTCGAAATGACACTACCCGTTCAGCTGGGTCGTCCGCCCGTCAAGATTTGATTGATGTGTTGGTTACTAACAGTGGGTCGGCTGTCACATGGCTACGCGAGCGAGTTGGTGTAGACCTTTCGCTGAAGGCACAGCTGGGTGGCCATTCCTCGAAACGTACACATCGGCCAAGCAACGGTATGGCGGGTGCAGAAATCATTTATGGTATGCAGAAGGCTGTCAGAGAGTATGAGCAGACTGGTCGTGTGAAAATATTACTTGATAATCGAGTGAGCTCGCTAGTAACGGATGATAACGGTGCTGTAATTGGAGTTGAATGTATCAATGCTGGAACAGACGAGGCATACAAGCTACATGCACCTAATGTAATTTTAGCTACAGGTGGATTCGCTGCTGATCGTTCCTCTGGATCTTATCTGGAACAGTATCGACCTGAATTGTTGAAGTTCCCCACGACTGCGGGCCCATTCTCTACCGGTGATGGAATCTCCCTTGCAAGAACTTTAGGTGCGGGAACTGTTGACATGAGTAAAGTGCAAGTGCACCCAACTGGTTGGGTCGATCCTAAAGATCCCGACAATACAAGTAAAGTCTTGGCGGCTGAGCTTATGCGGGGCGTTGGGGGCATTCTTATCAACAAAGAGGGGGACAGATTTGTCAACGAACTCGGAACAAGAGCACACATCACGGAACGAATGCTCTCTCATGACCCCATTTACGAGAAAACAGGTGCATGGGATAAGAGTCGGCCGGTACCAACTTTCTCGCTCGTCCTTTCGTCGTCTGCTGCGGAAGAGGCTAAGAAGCATGTGGATTTGTACAGTCACAAAGGTTTACTTACTCGAATAGAGGGTGTGTCTCTTCTTGCACAGTGGATGAATGTACCGAAAGCGAAACTAGTTAAGACTTTTCAAGATTACCTAAATGCTTCCAAGGCTGGAAGTGATGCATTCGGAAGAGTTACTTTCCGCAATTTACCGGCCGAGTCGTTGGAAAATGAAGTTTTCTATGCAGGGACAGTGACACCTGTATTGCATTATTGTATGGGAGGGATTACAATTGACACCGAAGGGTATGTGTTGAATGTGAACGGTGAACGAATACCTGGTCTGCATGCAGCGGGGGGAAGTGACCGGGGGTGTTCACGGCGTAAATCGACTGGCTGGGAATTCGCTACTAGAATGCACTGTCTTCGGATCATTAATTGGACGCAGAATTCCGATCGCAAACCCAGTTAATAGCGGGCCCAAACAAGGTCAGGGAATAAAATCCAACAAAGACACCTTGCTACGCAACGTGTCATCAACTGAGCTTCAGCAGCACAATACTGAAGATGATTGTTGGGTTGCAATTCATGGCGTCGTGTACGACCTCACAGAATTTGCAAGTGAGCACCCAGCAGGTCCTGAGTCTATTTGGAGTCTGGCTGGAGGCGACGGAACCGAAGCTTTCGATGCTGTGCACAATAAAGGACTACTTGAAGACTTTGCCGAAGATCGAATTGGTCTGCTCTCATAACTATTGTTGACAAGCCCCGACGATTAAGATGAAACATTTGGGTTTCCCGTTTGTCGCTGCAACGTATACTTGGCCGTTAAAAAGTAGGCCTCCTCGCCCTCTCTTGAGACTGAGAAACTTTGAAGATGAGCTACTCTAGCAAGTTTAGGAACAAATAATGTTGTTTTACATACGAAGAACTTCATAATTATCAACTCAACCTAGCGTACTCTACATCTTTCGGAGCATAAAGTAGACAAGAGAACAACAGCAAAAAACGAGGAATTAAACACAAAAGAAAAAGCAAGACTCTGATTGGAACAAAGACTCAAGGAATGGAAGAACTTCATGAGTACGTACCCAGCGGATGGTAAAACGAGAATTATACGAAAAGGAAAGTAATCTGTGCCCATAGATGCCAGTTGCGTACTATCGGGACTAATATCCATTGACAAAAAATATCGTCCTTATGGCTTGGCAAAGCTGTAATGCGCTCCATCTTCGGATAGTTTTACACGGTGGCGGCACTGCTTGTATCTCCGTGACCGGAATAACATTCGTGATGACGACCCCCAATTTAATGATGAAATAAATTGATTTCCGATTGCATACTACCCCTATGTGGATTGATGATTCATTAAAGGAAAGACGGAGCTGGGTACCCGTAGTAGTCCGTCGTGGAAGGTCCGCAGCAAAGAAAGGGCAATTATAAACCGTAGTGGAAGATCGACTATACTTGCAAATATTTTCATTAATAGATATTGTCGGAACGCTGCAACTTGTCCTCAAAAATTGCTTTTCGTAGGCGAGTCTCGAGAGACAAGCGATCGAAGAAGGCCCAAACCACGCGACAGTGGACAATATTCACGTGTTTGAGACGCAGAAATCAGCTTCAAACGATACGAATCATTTCCATGAGACCACGAGAAGCAATGAAACACTCAAGAAAGGCAGTATGATGGGGCGTTGAGCGGTGATGAACGATGAGCACCCCTCGAGCGCACGCGACGTAATGGCGAGTTTTTCCGCATCTAGGAGTGCGAGGCGCGACAGTCCGCACCGATGCACGATACTCAGGACGATAACGAGTCGATGAGTGATGATGCAAAGGCATATCAGAGGATATTACGTTGCTTTCAGAGCAAATTTGACATTATGGTGTGATTTTTGTTAAAGCTTGCTGCGGTGTATTATTGCTACGTGATTTGAGTACCACGTATGCGTACGTGGCGAGGACTACCAAGGCTACGTTACTATTATACAACATACGCTACAAATACGACGATACTGTATCAAAGCCGTACCGCTGCCGTACATTTTCGCTGCTTGTTCGCACTTTTCGAAGGAATCGCCGTGTTGAAAGGTAAGTTACCATGAAGATCTTTATTAACGTCTATTTTCGGACTCTTTTGTCTCTTTCTCATGAAAGATGAAGTCTTTACTCACATTTGTGCTTGCTTTTGATGTTTTGAAGGTTTGAAATCGCTTACAAAAAGTACAATTGACAAAGTCAAGTGTCCGCAGCATCGCAAAGCAAACAAAATGAAAGATAACAAGATTAATCCTATCGTTTGGCACGAAGAGTTGCCGCTTCTCGTGTCGTTAGCTAACAAAGTACTCGAAAAGAAGGAGTATATTCGCAAGAGCACTGGGTCTCAGTGGAAATCGAAGCAATGGGTTCCTGCTAGCGGTTTCTCTGTCGAAGAGACGGTGAATATTGCAATTAGCTTTGGAGACAAATCCAAGGCTTTGCAGCACACAGAGCATAGCGTCGTTCGTCGCGGTGAATTAACCACGCTTGACGCGATCCTTGACGACAGTTTCAGGATTTTGAGAAAGGAACTGAGTGATATGGCTGCCTTCCAGACGAAGAGTACTGCGTCAGTGAGTGTCGTTACGGGTTCGGCCGCAGCAGCGTCACTTGATCCTGTAGCTGCTGTTGCTGCAGTGACGGGAGGTGAAAACGGCTGTTTCTGCTGTTTCTAAACGTCCGTATTCGCGGTCGAAAAAGAATGATGATGGTTCAAAGAAAAACCGCAAAGGACCGAAGAAAGCACGCGTCGCAACCAACGTCGCTCAACAGCCCGTCGCGTCCCGCTTGCCGGCCAACAATTCGCGGTCCCTCTCTTACTCCCGATCGACCAGCTGCTTCCTGTTACAGCAAGTAGTAAGGGGCTAGAGAAATGGCAGATCGACAAGTTGATGGACTGGATGAAAGAGAATGATTACAATTGTTCTCCCGACTGGGCTGCAATTGACGGCCTTGTCGAGAGTAACGGCATGAAGCCATCGCAGATAGTCGCTTGGATCGCAGAACTGGGAGCGAGTGTTGTTAAGCTCCGCAGTGGTGGTGTTGCTGGTGAAGATTCAATTGGAGTTGCAGTTGAAGTTGCAACCGAGGGAGAAACAGCCAGAAATCATCACAATCGAAGATGATGATGACGACGACGAAGACGAAGACGTTAGTGTTCGGAGCTCGCTGAAGAGAACGACAAGGATGATGATATCAGTAGCTTACTTGGACTCTCCGCGGACGAAATGATTGACGACTTTTACGCAAAGTATGCAGGAGTCAGTCTACCAGACGCCCACGGAGGATGTTGATGTCGATGTTGCAGGTGATGATAATGATGAAGCTACCGGTACCTGGGATCCGCTCATTGCAGAGTTCTTCGTTATGATGAACGTAGACGAGTTAGATGTTGCTCATGACGAAAAGTCAGAGCCCTCTGTCGCAAAGCCGTGCAAGGTGCAACAAGATGCTTGCGACGCTCACAGTAAAGCCCGCAATGCATTTGAGTCCGAGGGTGAAGCGGCGTTGGAGTCGTCGTGTTTGGAATCACTCGAGTCGTTGGAAGAGCTAGTCTTGGAGCTTGGCTTCAATTTTGATGATGACTGCGAGTGTGGAACGTCGAGTTCGTCTGCGTGCGTCCAGGAAGGAACGAAGGACCCGTGCATTGACGGAAAGTCATCAAATTTGTTGCTTGGACCGTTGACTTCCGATGAAGATGCGTTGATCAAGGAGCTTGCCTTGTCCCTGTCTGGTGTTGACGAGGATCTTTACAGTCCATCCACTCGTATCCGGTCAGATTCGACGGACAGTATTTTCGGTTGCTTGCTCCCTTGACGGGAGTAATATATGTCGATGGATCGGCATTCGACTTTCTTCCAGTTTGTCTGCATAGCCTTATTGTGATTACCTTCCACTCCCACTTCGTACTCGTTTCGTACATGTTCCTCCATTGAAATTGCCTTCTCGTTAGTGTTCGTCTCTGCTTTTTCCAATTTACCCCATTCCACCCCACCGCTGAGAAACTCTTCCATTGTGTTCTGTCTTAATGTTACTTTAGTTAAAATGAAAATTTAGTGATCGAGTTTGCATCGTTATCTTTAGTCCGTATTTGATATCTAATTCACCTTTTAGTTGCAGTAGACGATCGCTGAGAGAATCCCTGTTTGTGATTTTGGAGACAATGAAATTCAGTCTATCCCCGACTTTTTCGCTCACTTATATCTACTTGTAGCCAGCTATCTGACAGACCCAGCTCCTCGAATGCGATGGCATATAAAGTAGTCAAATAACTCCCCGATGCCACGCATCGGTCTGTAAAGGAAAAGACGCATGCCACAATAACCCTGAAGCTATTTTCTTTTCTGAATTCGGCAGGTAAACGAACATCTCTTCGAGCGTAGAAATCAATTTGAGATCGAGCACGTTCGACTGGACAGTTTCGGCGACGATTTGCTGTCTAAAAAGCTGTCTATGCTTCACCTTGATGCAGCGATCGGCAGTTTTCTCGTCACTGGCGAGCTTGATTCGCAATTCAGGCTCTTGACAGCCGCAGAAAAGGAGGACCACCACCTGCTTCTTCACCGCTCCGCAGAATAGAATCCCAAAGACACGGCTTAAGCGCAGATTGCAGCGCTCCTCGGCACTATTTCATGTTCATGCGACGACGAGAAGGCAAATCAAACGAACGAAATAGTCGGAAGGAACTTTTGAGACGTCAATAAACCACGACGACGCGCACTCGAGCGCATGCTACGCAATCGAGTTTTCATCCTCTTACGTGTGCGAGGCACGACGGACTGCGCCGGTACTCGATACCCAGGCGGATAATGCGTAGTTGCTTGATGATACAATGGCGTGTCAGAGGATTTAACGTTGCTTTGAGAGCAAAGACAACACCATAATATTATATACTCTATAAGGTTACTCACTTTTTTGTTTCCAACTTTCGCAAGGAACCCGGAGATGGAAGTGAAACATGATCTAAGTAGTTGTGCGACACGATCTACATATCGACAATTGTCCACCTATTTTCGTTCTATAGCTGTTTGTACTTTCGAAACAACAATGAGAAATAGAATGCTCGCACGCGCAATAATCTCGCATCATCGAAAAGACCTCCTTTTACTTGTATCGTCAATCATTACTACGAGTATGAGAGTTGTTTATTCACTTCAGTGCTGAACGTTTACACTTTTCAAGTCAAGGAAAAACGGAGCAATACATGAGCATGCGAAAAGCGGTATCGGAAACGTTCGGAAACGCCACGACTGAATGGAAACGGTGAGATGAACGTTTCCATCATGAAAATGTTGGAAACGCCAAGATTCAGGAGCACCTCTAAGCATTTTCTTCTCACAAAGTTCGACAAACGTAAAAAACATGTCATCCTACAAACCTCTCGAACAGTTTACCTTCACGCCTTGCCATCCTCTGCGCTTGGCGGCCTCTTCTGACAGCGAATCGTTGCTCGGACTCTTGCAGCCTACCGCCGATCCTCAAAGCCTGGAGTGCCACGAAAGCACCGGAATCAAGCTCGCAGATCATCAAGTTGCCAGCCTTCGCAGCACCCAGACTCTCGATGCTCTCCGCGAACATTTAAACAGCAATGAATGGTCCGTGTCGACTTGGATCGCGGCGCCCGTTCCTCCGGCGGATGAAATTCCCTCATTGCAGCCCATTTGGACGATCGGATCGGGCCAAGTCTCTCGCATGCTTCCGACTGATGGCGGCTGCGGTGGATACTCTTTGATGGTGGCGCAGTTTGGAGCGAATCTCGTCGTTGCCTTTGAAGATGCGACACAGTCCTGCCGCATGATTCGCATCGGGCAGTACGAGTTGCAGCACAATGTCCCCGTGTCCTTGACCATCACGACATCGGGATCTGCGACGAACTTGTATATGCAAGGAAAGCCGATCATGGAGAATATTCCTTACGCTGGCGGATTTGACGCGTCTTCCCATGCATCAGACATTGCAATTGTTTCCTCAGATTGATGCGAGTGACTCCACCACTGTGCCGTTTCAAGGCTCCATTCGGCAAGTTTCTTTCTTTGATCAAACTCTAGCAACAACGCAAGTGCAAAACGTCTTTGAAGAAGGGGTTGGGGAAGCTGCGGTTGTTCCTCTTTATTTGGAAGCAAAGGCTTCGGAGGCTGTCCTGATCGAGCAAGATGCCCCGATCAGTGAGCCGACCTTGATTTGGGTGGGCGGAACCAACACGTCGACTACCACGTTGCCACTGTTCGTTGACATTGCAAGCATTCCGACAATGGGAGAGCTTTACACCGAAGGAATCAAACTGTTGTCAGGCGCGAATAGCCTTCCCATTCCTGTGAACTCGACGGGTCTATGGATTGAATACAGACGACCGTCGGACAACTACTTCACGATGCCATCGACCAACGCTTACGGGGAGTCCCTGGAAATGCCCAACGAATCGTTTCAGTATCGTGTTGTCGCCCTGTGGGAGCAGCGTACACTCGCATCGTCCGAACTTGTCACGCAAAAGGTGACTATCCAGCATGTGAATCATGCACCGACATGGAACAACGCCAATGAAGCAATTGTTACGATCGTCAACAATTTGCCGAGCTACAACTTCAGCTACCCGTCATTGATGGATGATTCCGACTTGAACTTGAATCGCGTACGAGTTGACTTGACTGTCCAACACGGTCGCATCAGCCTAAGCAGTGAAACGCTCCACTTGGCTGACTTTGACTTCTGCAACATGCGAAGTTATTCCGCCTGGCAATGCACGAAAGATGGAGTTAACAAGAAGCTTAATTTCATTTGTTGCCGTTCCTGACGACGTTTCTAACATTTTGGCCGGTCTCTCTTACGAGGGATTCGTTGCTGGCAACGAAGATAACCTACTCATGGATGTTTACGATGGAGCTGGAGGTCAATGCTTAGATGAGCGCGAACATGAAGCTTGGAATAGCAACTGGCGAACCGATAGCTCCTCTCAAGCTTCTCACGGTGTTTCGAGGATGCTACCATGTTCAATCTAGCATCAAATTACCATCAACAACAATCTCTGGGGAAAACAAATCTGGCGGATCGAAATTATTGTCCTACATGAACTTGGACTTCAAGAACTTCGGCTCGGCCGACATTGCTTTCTGGGCCGTTTTCTTTGCGGTCTGCTACTGCCTGTATCATCTCATTCGAGACTGCTGCCCTAACTGCCTCGCTCGCGGTGCCCGTGTCCAGCCTGATAACTATGGAAGTCAAGACGAAACACAAAAGGCTGGGGTAGAAATTCAAGCCGAAATCGAAGTGAACGAGACAACGTCGCCGACCAATGCCGATGATCTCGTGTAGCACTGCTGTCGCACAAAGTGCACGCATTAGTCTACATAGAACAGATAAAGGAATAAAAGAATAGAAAAGAAAAAAAGGATATTGAGTTGAAAAGTACTATTAGTAGCACCGCTGTCGCACAAAGTGCACGGTGCACGCATCACAACATAAGACATAGGAAAGAAAAAGGGATGGTAACAGCGCCGTAAGTTGTTGCTGCTTTGCAAAGGCATTCCTGTATAGTATTCTATCGGAACGAACAAATAATGACATTAGTCAACACGTTTTTTATCAGTTCCATTTACGGCCTCAATCGGGGACAACAACGCTTCAAACAAAGTTGGCTCTTTCCCAGTAAAGTTTAATCGATATGAGCGTTCGACCACAACGAGGACAAAGCATCTCTTGAGTTGTTCTTTCTTGGGTTTCTTTCCGTCGACATCTGCTTCACTTTTGGGTCGGTTTCTTAGGCTCATGCGCGGGCTTGATAGTCAAACGTATCACTGCAATAGCAATGGCGTGCAACAAAAAAGAAACAGTCGGAGCTTCCAATAAAGGAAATCGACGAGAGATCGACAACGACTGTAAATCTTCAGTCATTGTCAAAAGAACGCACCGGAACGCTACACCTTGTGCTCAAAAGTAGCTTCTCGAGGAGAATTTCGGAAGACAAGCCACCGAGGCAGCGCCAAAACGCACGATGATTTACGCGTTCGCGACGTAAACTTCAGCTTCCAACGATACACATCATAACCATGAGACCGTGAGAAGGAATAAATAATCCAGGTCTGCAAGTACTTCACGAAAAGATAGTACGATTAGGCGTTGAACGATGAGCACCCCTCGAGCGCGCGCGAGGTAACGGCGAGTTTTTCCGCATCAAGGAGTGCGAGGCGCGACAGTCCGCACCGGTACATGTTACCCAGGACGATAAAGAGTCGATGAGTGATGATTCAAAGACATATCAGAGGATATTACGTTGCTTTCAGAGCAAATTTGACATTATGGTGTGATTTTTTGTTAAAGCTTGCTGCGGTGTATTATTGCTACGTGATTTGAGTACCACGTATGCGTACGTGGCGAGGACTACCAAGGCTACGTTACTATTATACAACATACGCTACAAATACGACGATACTGTATCTAAGCCGTACCGCTGCTGTACGCTGTACATTTTCGCTGCTTGTTCGCACTTTTCAAAGGAATCGCCGTGTTGAAAGGTAAGTTACCATGAAGATCTTTATTAACGTCTACTTTCCGACTCTTTTGTCTCTTTCTCATGAAAGATGAAGTCTTTACTCACATTTGTGCTTGCTTTTGATGTTTTGAAGGTTTGAAATCGCTTACAAAAAGTACAATTGACAAAGTCAAGTGTCCGCAGCATCGCAAAAAAGCAAGCAAAATGAAAAATAAAAAGATTAATCCTATCGTTTGGCACGAGGGAGTTGCCTCTCTTCGTGTCGTTAGCTAACAAAGTACTCGAAAAGAAGGAGGATATTCGCAAGAGCACTGGGTCTCAGTGGAAATCGAAGCAGTGGGTTCCTGCTAGCGGTTTCTCTGTCGAAGAGACGGTGAATATTGCAATTAGCTTTGGAGACCAATTCAAGGCTTTGCAGCACACAGAGCATAGCGTCGTTCGTCGCGGTGAATTAACCACGCTTGACGCTGTCCTCGGCGACAGTTTCAAGATTTTGAGAAAGGAATTGAGTGATATGGCTGCCTTTCAGACGAAGAGTACTGCGTCAGCGAGTGCCGTTACGGGTACGGCCGCAGCAGCGTCACTTGATCCTGTTGCTGGTGGTGGTGAAAAAGCTGTTTCTGCTGCTTCGCAAACGTCCGTATTCGCGGTCGGAAAAAGAGTGATGTTGCGAAGAAAAGCCGGAAAGGTACGAAGGGTTCTCGTCGCAACGAATGCAACGAACGTAGTTCATCATCCCGTTGCATCCCGTCTCCCGACCCGCAATCACGGCCTCTCTTCTACCAATCATCTACGTCCTGTTTCCAGCCAGTAGTACGGGGCTAGAGAAATGGCAGATCGGCGACAAGTTGATGGACTGGATGAAGGAGAATGATTACAATTCTTCTCCCGACTGGACTGCAATTAACGGCCTTGTCGAGAGTACCGGCATGAAGCCATCGCAAATAGTCGCTTGGACCGCAGAACTGGGAGCGAGTGTAGTTAAGCTCCGCGAGTGGTGGTGTTGCTGGTGAAGAATCAATTGGACTTCGAGTTGAAGTTGCAATGGAAAAACAGCCAGAAATCATCACAATCGAAGATGATGACGATGACGAAGACGAAGACGTTAGCCTCCGGAGCTCGCTGAAGAGAACGACAAGGATGATGATATCAGTAGCCTACTTGGACTCTCCGCGGACGAAATGATTGACGACTTTTACGCAAAGTATGCAGGAGTCAGTTTACCAGAAACCACGGAGGATGTTGATGTCGATGTTGCAGGTGGTGATGATGATGAAGCTAACTGGGATTCGCTCATTGCAGAGTATTTCGATGTCATGGACGCAGATGAGTTAGATGTTGTTGATGACGAAACGACAGTATGCTCTGTCGCAAAGCCGTGCAAGGTGCAACAAGATGCTTGCGAAGCTCACAGTAAAGCCCGCGAGTGAATTTGAGTCCGCGGGTGAAGCTGCGTTGGAGTCGTCGTGTTTGGAATCACTCGAGTCGTTGGAAGAGCTAGTCCTGGAGCTTGGCTTCAATTTTGATGATGACTGCGAGTGTGGAACTTCGAGTTTTTCATGCGTCGTCCAGGAAGGAACGAAGGACCCGTGCATTGACGGAATGTCATCAAATTTGTTGCTTGGACAGTTGACTTCCGATGAAGATGCGTTGATCAAAGAGCTTGCCTTGTCCCTGCCTGGTGCTGACGGGGATCTTCACAGTCCATCCATGCGTATCCGGTCAGATTCGACGAACAGTTTGCTCCGACAGTGTGCTTCCTTGACCGAGTGAATGTTGAAGAATGGATTTTCATTTATCAAGCTTCCTATAGATGCTGCTGCTGTCGCTGACCACCATTCCTTTCAAAGACTCCATCTCCGCCTTCGTAGCCATGATTTCCTTCCATTTCGTTTTCGTTTCGTGAATGAATCAATTTCATGAGTTGTTCCTCCTTTGCTGTGGTTGTCTCCTGATTTGCTCGTCACCGTCTTCCAAATTTGTTCCATCTTTGAGAAAATGTACGTCATTTCTGCTATTCTCGTCCTAATTAAACATTAGTTTATAGAGTTTTTGTCGTAATTTACTCTACTTTGCTTTTTATCTACTTTGCTTCTTATTCGTGGTGACAAGCACCCTAGTCTAGAGGTGTCTTCTTGAGCTTACCTGGTAAAAAACAACCTAGCCTCAATGACGGTGAGATAGTCGCGCGATCGCGCGGTTTTGCACGACGTATGTACGTGGCTACTGTACCCTACGAAGTACACGCGAACGTGCCGTAATTTTTTGTCGTGCATGATCGCTTCAATGTTTTTCTCCTTCATTCTTTTTCAACGACAAACGGCAAACGTGTGAGTAATTGACTAGCTATTGCTATTAAAAACCATGTTTGGCCTCGGCAAGAAGAACGCGGGCCCTCCGGAGAAGCCAGGATACGAAACAGCCCGAGGATGCACCGCTTTGGTGACGGGCTCGTCGGGTTTGTGCGGTGCTCGCCTCGTCGAAATGTTACTCGAACGAGGCGCCAAGCACGTCATTTGCTTTGATCTTATGCCACCGGATGCTACTCTTAAGCAGCGTTTCGCGGAAGCGGAGAAGAAAACCAAGGGAAAGTTAACGATACTCAGTAAATTGGAAGGTGATCTCACCAATGACAAGGCCGTTATGGCTGCGTTTGAAAAGGATTCGAACATCGATGTGTGTTTTCACATTGCCGCCCTCGTCGGCCCATTTCACGACAAAGAAAAATATCATGCGGTCAATTACGAAGGTACCTTAAATGTGATCAAGGCTTGTCGTGAGAAGAAAGTTCCCAAGCTCGTATATAGTAGCAGTCCATCGACTCGATTCACCGGTGGAGATATCACAGGCCAAACCGAAGATGAGCTTGCGATTCCTAATACTTTTCTAGCTCTCTACGCGGAAACGAAGGCGATGGGTGAAAAGGCTGTGACTGAAGCGTGTTGTGATACGCTATTGACTGTTTCTGTCGCCCCGCATCAAGTATACGGTCATTATGATTCCTTATTTCTTCCGAATTTGCTCGAGACTGCCGGCAATGGTCGTCTTCGCATTTTCGGTAAAGGCGGAAACAAGATCAGTATGTGCCATGCCGACAACTATGCGCATGGGCTCATGTGCGGAGCGGATGCTTTGTATCCCGGAAGTCCGGCACTGGCCAAATTCTACATTGTGACGGATGGTGCACCGGTGGATTTCTGGAAGACGCTGAATCAAGCGGTAGTCGCCATGGGTTTTACGGATCTATATTCCAAGTTTCATCTGCCGGCCTGGTTTTTGTATACGATAGCTTACGCGGCGAATGTTTTGGGTTTCCTACTGAATCGAAAATTCAAGTTGAATCCCTTCAATGTGAAAATGCTAACGATTCATCGCTACTTCTCGATTCAAAATGCACAGCGTGACCTTAAGTACGTGCCAGTGCGTACATTTGAAGAGGCGTGGCCCGATACAATTGCTTGGTTCAAGGAAAACTGGCTGCCCGGCTTTCTGGAACGACAACGTAACTCGAAGAAAACTGATTGATGAGTAACAACGCTCGTGTTTTTAAAGAATCGGTTTATTTTAATCTACAAACGTGTTTTTATTATATGATGCTTTCTTTGAGTTTCGTAAGTGGTGATCTATGTAGATTCATCAGCTGGACGACTAGCGCGAAGCGCGAAAGTGACTGAGTCATTCATTCACGTAGAAAAGGTGCTGCGATGCGGTAGAAAACAGACGGTGCAGCATCGTTTTTTGCGGTTTTCGTCGTTTTGCTTCAACATGATGATGGAAAGGGCCCAACATTAAACAATATATTATCAAACCATGAGAATAATAGTAATTCTGCAGTTCCTTTTTCAACTGAGACACCCCGCTGTAGCGTGGGTATCATCGCCCCGAATCGTCCCGACTTCTTTGGCGCTTTCTGTGCAGAAACGCTCCTCGGTGGCCGACGAGACGAAATTGGACGATGAAGATAACATCATTCCGATTGAGGGCGCTCAGTTCTTTGGTGGCAACAAGCAAAGGAAGAGTTCTTCGACCCAGTCGCCGAAGATCAGGCCGAATTAGAAACAAGGCAGTATTACGATCGATTTGCCGATACGCGGGCATTTCCAGATGCGACGGCCACAGCGGTCGCCCGATCCCTACAACAACAAATTAATCGTGTTCTTTATCAAGAAGAACAAAGTCAGGTAACAGAATTTACTTACAAGCCTTCGATGGAGTGGGAAACTTCGTTTCCTGTCAAAGAAGCGAATCCGTTGATGGAACTGAAGAATGCTCTTGCTTTTTTACGAGCACGTGGATGTCGCCATTACTTCCGCAAAATCGATCAACTCAAACACAATAGAAGTTCGATGGGAAATTGCTGTGGCATGGCCTATTTTCTGGGAGCCGCGTTTGCTTTTTTACAGGACAGTCGATCTTGTCGATGGATGGAAACACTATTACTCGACAAGTGGATACACTGGATGAGAAGGACCTGTTGTTTAGCGTTGCGAAGCAAATTTTCCCTCGATTTTGGGATATTTATCATATTGGAATGACTCCATCCGCAGAATTGTCTCCTCGCTTTCCCCAATTCGGTCTTTTGAGGTCGTACAATTTGTATGAGTTGCCGGCACGGCTGTACTTACAGCCCACGCAGTTGGACACGGGGAAACGAATCGACAATACTGCAGCTATGATCCCCAATCATGCCTTTACATGTATCATCAAAACAATTGGCCCCCAAAAGCAAAGATATGTACCAACAACGCCGGTAGAAGTCAAATTGATCTCCCAAGGAGACGGCTTGCAAATTCAATGGCAAATTCCCTTGGCTGTGGAGTTCACATCACAAGCAACGCTAGCTCTTCCCGATGCCGATGAAGAAGCCGAAGTAAGTTTGAACCCAGCATGCGGGTATGAGTGGAAGGAATCGCGAAAGGTTGCAACTGTGCCGTATGGTGGCAGTCCACAAGATGAAGAGATTGCGAATCTTCGAAAGCAGCTATACAACCAGGTAATCAAAGACGGCTTGAAGCCTCGTATGGAAAACGGAAGACCCGTTTTCTTTTCTGGATGAACTCTGTGAAAGCATGTTATACTAGCAGCGGTCTGGGGATGGGAGTTTACGATTGGCGACCTACATTTGTGAGAGCAAATGAAGTTGGTATCGAATTGGAATAATTGTCAAATATATGTCGCTATTCAGCTCTGTTTACATTCTGGTCGCTCGTCATCATTTCGCCGCTCGTTATTCACTTGTGTGTAATCCATTAATGACATTCGGGCGTTGCTCGTATCTTTCGCTTCCGATTCTCCTGCATCCTTATACGCTGTGCGTTTTCTCAAAGGTTGATAATCGGCACCAATTCCGAAGCTTGTTGATGGCTCATTATTTTGGGACATCGATGCATTGTCTTGATGTACAGAATTTGTGACAAACGATTCTTTGACGGCTTCGTCTGGTCGATTCGATTGTTGTTCGTGTTTTTGAGTCGGTGCAAGAACATTTTCCGATGGCAGTGGTTCCTTGAAGGTCACCCGTGGTGGGCTTTTCGACGTTTTTGTGAGGGACTGTAGTCGTTGTCTAAGTTCAAGTTCGTATTCTTGCTTCTCCTTCATTGCTTTCATCAAACTAGGACTACGTTGTCTCGGGTCGGATTCAAAGAAGTTCCCAGGAGAAGCAGGATTACTTGTCCGGCTCAGCAAAAACGACGTATCCGGCTTTGACGGCTTAACGGTTGGGATACCAGTCTTTCGATGTCTTGGTGAATTATCTTCGCGTGGCTTGAGTGCATTTTTTGGAGGAGTCCGAGGAGGAAGGCCATCAAGCATCTCCTGACCTCGATATTGGTTGTCAAAAATGTCTAGCTCGTTTTCTTCGCGTAAATCGTGTTGCAAAGCGTCTCTGAGTACTGTGTCATCATTCGTCAACTCCTGACGCTGTATTTGGAGCTTCAAAGACGTTATTTCTTCGTTTAATTGAGCAATCAATTCATCCTTTTCAGCTGCTCGCCGCTCGGCCTTTTCGACATCGATTGACGCAGAATAGTTCTTCATCAGAAGTTCTCGTTTCTCGTCAACCAGATTCGATATATGTGCGTCATACTCGAACTTGATTTCTTTTAGTTTTTCGTTGGTCATTCCTCCCGATCTGCCGTAGTTGTGTTGCTCATCTTCGTCGTATTCGCTCATTACTGACTCTGGTATTACCCCAATAGCATGACTATAGCGAGAAGCTTTCTTCAATTCTCTGTTTTCTTCTAATAGTAGAGAGTACTCCTTTTGAAGCTTTTCGAGCTGTGACTGGAATTGTCCACCACCTCCTGTTCCTCGAAGCTGCCTCCTGCAACGGTCGTTATCCTCCTGAAGATCGAAATTTTCCCGCTCGAGTGACCTCATCTTTTCTTGACAAGTGTCCACCTCTATAGTGAGCTCGTTGACTTGAGCCGTAGAAAATTCTAGATGGTTTTTCAAAGAGGCAATCTTTCCTTCAAGCATCTCATGTTCACTTTCTTTTCCATTTTGAGCTTCTTCAAGTACGCATCAAGTTGTTGATTCTTTTCAAACAAAGCATCGAGCTCTTGCTTTGCTTGGTTCTTCGCTTCAGCAATCATGGCTTTTCCTTTCCTTACAAGCTTTTCCTTATCTTCTTTGGCGCCTTCTTTCATTCGCTCGATTTGTTCTTCGTATTCTCTTTGCAAACTTTCAATTCGCTCTTGTGAATTCTCTCTGTACTGATTCAAACTAGAGGTTGACCTTTCTTGAAGATCATTATACTCCATTTTCCATTTTGATTCGGTGGCAAGTAATTTCGATTCGGAGTCTTCTTTTGTTTTGCAGTGAGCTTTTCTTTCTTCTTCAAGAAGCCTATTCATTGTCTTTTGGAGGTCATCAATGTCTTTCTTCGCTTTCGCTTCCAAAACTTCACGAGTTGCTTCCAAAGCTCGGTGCGCTTCGTCCGTTACCTCTTGCCGCGCTTTTCGAAGCTCGTCGATACTCTTTTTCTGATTTGCGTTCTCTTCCAACAAATTTTCGATTTCGCTTCGTAGAGACGATGCCTGTGTCTGGGCAACTTGATGATCCTTTTCCGATTGCTGTAGCTTCTGGCCAACATCTTCTAGCTGCGACTCCAAGTCGACATTGGTTCTGTGCAGTCCAGAAAGCTTCTCTTCCGAAATAGCTAACAGCTCCTGTAGTTCGGATACTGTCTTTGACGAGCGCGCCAGTTCTGACGTAACTTGCGCTATCTCTGAGCCCAGCTCATTGATTCTTGCAGAGTGCTCGGAAGCCTTGGCTTCCACTGTGTTGTGCTTTTCTGTCCATTGGTCAACGTCTCGGTGGAGATCGGCATTTCGTTGTTCTGAATCGCTAAGAGATTGTGCCGTCGCGCTCAGTTTCTGCTCTAGTGTTCGACAGTGTTCATCGACCTCTGACTTCGCATGTTGTAAATCAGCCAGCTCCCTCGAAACATTATTTAACTCAGCTACCAACTTTCTTTCACGTTCCTCCGACTGGTAAAGAGTCTGGAGAGCTTTTTCCAGCTTATCCTTCGTTGAAAGATACTCCTTCTTGTATTTGTCACCCAATCGCTTTGTATCATCCAAGGTGTCAGCCATTTTCTGTACAGAGTCGTTAGATCGTTTTTCTGCGAATTCTCGAAGCTTTTTGTTTTCGTTCCTTAGGCGGTACAATTCTTCCATCACTTCTGGATTGAGCTCATTGATCCCCTCTCCGACGCCTGATGTGGGCTCGCTTTGCGCCTTTTCATCTTCTTGAAGTCTCCTTCGAAGTTCATCCATCTGTTCCTTCTGGAGCATAGCCCCCTTCCACAAACTTTCGTTGACAGAAGACTGATCATTGGCCTTTTTCTCAAGTTTCTCTAATGCATCTTGGGTCTCAACAAGCTTCACCTCTGCTTCGATTGCTCGAACCTTGTAGTCTTCAAGCTGGCGCTTTAGCGGTGCTAACGTTTGAAGCTCACTTTCGAGTCTGACGATCTCGTCCACCGCATTCCCATGCGCCTCCTGTTCTCGTCGCAAAGCGTCTTTAATATCCTGAAGCTCGTTCATCCGCTCTTTGTACTTCCGTAGCTTTTCCGACAACTCCGGCAGAGCGCCTTGGTTTTGGTTCAGCACCTCGATTTCTTCCTTGGCTTTCTGCAGCTCTTTGATTGCTTGTTCACCTCTGCTGGCCTTGTCCCGAATATCATGAAGCTGATTATTTAAGGCTTCCACATGTTCCTTATATTTCGCAATTAATTCTTCCTCGCGGTCTAACGACTGTTTTTCGAGTTTCATCATTTCGTTGCGGTGGCGACCTTCAATCATCTCGAGTTTTCCTTGAAGTTTCTGCTCTCGCTGCTTGTACGTAACCATGTAGCTTTCGTATTTTACAATTCTCGAGTGCAGCTCACGAAAAACCATTTGCATTCTACCGGGAGACTCAAATGTTCCCGGACTTGGCATTGTATTTTCTGTGTAAGGGGACATCACGCGACGTGAAGCGTCTGGAGTGTAGCCGGAACTACGAATCGAGTCATTTGTTTTCCGAGAATTACTTCGCTCTGGACTAAGGTTGCTTTGAATTGGAGTCGCCATAGATGTGTTGGAGTCACTTTGTTCAATCGGATAAGAGCGCCCTGAGTTTGTGGATTGAGGCGGCTGTGGACTTCGTTCAGCTTCCGATCTGGGTGTCTCCAACAAGGATCGTCGCTGACGTAACGCAGATTTTGGTGGGGTCATAGAGCTCGAGCCGATCCCACGTGACGGAGACCTCTTTTTCGGTGTGCTTTTCCCACGACGCTCGATTAAAGACATCAACGTTTTCTGCACGGATTTATTCAGCCCCATAATTTTCTCAATGTATTGACGACGCCGTTGCATATTAGGGGATTGAACTGCACAGTCGAGTAGATTGCTCAACACATAAAGTTTTAGTCGCGCAGGCGTCATTCGAGAGTCTGAGTCATCTCGATGCAGGTCCTTTGGAAGTGGGCGTGCCTTTGTCGAAGTCAGCATCAACAGTGAAGTCCAAATTCGGTCTGTACCCGGCGATTTCCCAGCCATGTCTTGCAAATCAACCTGCGAGTCACATACTTCTTCTGCAATTTTCGAAATTGCGCTGAAGAACACAGGAAGGGTAGAGTTTGAGAGGACACGCATAATTACACAAGGAAAAACTAACTGCTGAGCGAGTTTCGTACCGAGTAACTTCAGGAGACGATAGGCGCTCAACAACCATGTCAAGGTTCTTCAGAATTTCGGTTGAATTGACATTATCAAAGCTGAACAAATCAAACGTATTCAGCCAATCCAGGAGAGAAGCAAGTTCTTTGATCTGCTCTGTGTTCATGATGACGTTTATTGTTGTTCGTGGATCACGTCGCTCAAAACTCTTGTAAACTAGTTGCTAATCGTCTTGCTTTGACCACAAGCCTTTTCTCTTTACAAAGCTTGCTTTTGAAGGGCAACAAGCAACAACAAAGTGGCCTTGCTTGCCTATTGCAACAATGAATTTATTTGACAAAGATGGCTCGGCGCGCTTGTGTGACAATTTGTATTTTATACGAAACTGTATATAAGTACTTTATTTAATTATATGTAGTGTGCCAATTTCAGGTTTTGGATATCGAGTTGGAGCGGTCGGCGTTCCTCGGTTTCGTATATTTAGTACATTCCACATTCCACTTTGGAATTCTGAAATGCATCAGACACTTTCTACCACAGTGCAAAACGAACTGGGAAAGGGCGCGAACACAAAAAAGACAAGAACATCATCGACGACACACAACGAAACTGCCTCTTGAAGAATGCTCTCTCGTACATCGCGTTGATAGGCTCATTCTGCAACGATCTTTGCAATGCATTCATTGAAGCTCAGTTCACGAGATGACTAAAGATACGAAAGAAACAGGCGAAGACGAGTTTGCTTCAGAGTCGAACCATAACACAATGCCTCAATCAACGGCGGTGACAGGAGAACCTGGTCACGAAGACGCGACTGGCCGTGACAGTTCCCGCTATTTCTCTTTGAAAACGCACGGATCATTTGACGAAGATCATTCTGTCGGTTGCAAGAGTCCTGATGGCTCTGACGAAGATATTAGTATCTTTCGAACTCGTTCTCTGCTCGACGACGACGATGGGGAAGAAGCGGAAGGAGAGACGGGACCGGATGCAACTTTGCGAACAGCCAGTAATCTATCTGGCAACAAAGAGAGTTCAATCCGCGGTATCAGCAACAAACTGCAGCAACTTGTTCATGGGTCGCAGCCCTCCGTGCCGGCGGAAGGTCGTGAACTTGCTTGTCGACCTAGCGTCCTCTCGGTACATCTCGCAAATCAACACTCGTGGGACGGCTTTGTGCGTCGCGGTACGCGTCTGAAGACTTTTGTGGATGGCGCTATGCACAAAATTCGCGATTCGTTTGGAGCCGAAGGTGGGGAGAAACGTCAACATCCGTCGGGGCAAGAAAATCCCGTCAGCGAGCCGCCACAGCAACGTCGTCGTCTCGACCAGACCGACTTTGCGTCGTCCTTGGCACAAGAAAGAACGGCTGAAGTCATTCAGCTCCAGCGGGTAAGTTTGAAATTATCGGTGTGCGGCTTCATTACGTCGTTGTATTACTCATTTCTTTCCTTTCTAGCAACTAAAAGATTACGAGGTCCAAGCTTCCGCTATGAAGGCAGCCAATGACGCTTTGCGCGAAGAATCTGCTAGTATTCAGCAACGACTTGATCGAACCACTCAAGCGCTTCGAGCTGCAGGTTCCAATGCACAGAAAGCACGCGCTGATGCCGATGCAGCACAAGCTACAGCAGCTAGCTTGGCGCAGACGCTCGATTCCTTGGATACTGTTGTCACCGAGACAAAACGCGCTTCTCAGGTTCTGCATCAAGAACACCAGAAGATATCCTCCACGGTGTCTGTAATGGAAGGAAAGCTTATTCAAAAAGAAAGTGAATTGATGC
Organism: Fistulifera solaris; assembly: GCA_030295235.1. Taxonomy (NCBI): domain Eukaryota; phylum Bacillariophyta; class Bacillariophyceae; order Naviculales; family Stauroneidaceae; genus Fistulifera; species Fistulifera solaris. The sequence goes on from AP026173.1 coordinate 383,235, forward strand.
GAGTGAACAAAGAGCTGAAGAGCCTGCGAGCTGAGAACACAGAGTTGGAGGTACTGAAAACAAAGTGGAGTGACGAACAGAAGCGTCTAAAGCAATCGTTGGATCTGCAGGACCAGGAGCTACGAGATTTGAAGCAGCTTCAAGGGGAACGTGATGCACTTGAGAAAGCACGGAAGATTCGCGCCGAGCAGGTAGAGAAAGAACTTCGTGAGACTCAAGAAATGTTGATGTCAGCAACTTCGGGGCAGGCACAAGCGGAGAAGATACAGAAGGAGCTTCAAGAGACGATTTTGGAGCTTCGAAAGTCTAATGAAGATATTCATGCAAAGATGTCGCTCCAGCAATCTGCGAACGCTGATGAAGTAAGTCGCCTTTCCGAGGCACTGACGAAGACTGAGAAAGAAACGCAGAAGCTGCGCATCGAAGCGGAGGCAGCAGCGGAGACAATTCAGCGTTTGACGATGGAAAAAGAGTCCGCGAAGAAGCAAATATCTGACCTAAAAAGTCGTGCTCTGGCGGCGGAACATCGAGTGAAAGATCTCTCTAGTATGAGTTCCTTGTTTACTACGCCGGAATCCCACACGAACCAGAAAGATGCTCGGACCGTATCTACGACGTCAACAACTCCAGCTGCAAGCAAATCTTTCGTTTTGCCGCCACTCAATGGGTCGGTCCCACACCCGATTCCTACTTCCACGGACAAAGAGAACACTATTTGGCATTCCAACGTTCCGCAGAGCAGCATCTGCTCCATTTGCTCTAAGGCTTCTTACGGACTAATGAAGCCATGTCAGTGCGGAAACAAAGCATGCACGAAAAAAGCTCACCTTTCCTGCGTCAATCGTATCCAACCCGGTCCGAGTGTATCACATCCCGGAACTCCAGCTCCTCAGCTTCCTGTTGTTCTGTGCTCGGTGATTAGCTCTGGCAAGTGACCAACCTTATTATGAATTCTGCGATGCGCTGTGCCTAACAAGACTATTTCGCATTGTGGCGGGGTACCGGTAATTCTGAGGACCAAGACGGATTGTTTCATAACGTAATTTAGAATTTAGGAGGAAAAAATTTATCCATAACTGGTTTTACCGTCACGATAACAAGGGGCAACCGAAGCGGTTCAGCTAATTCGTTCATCACCAGTGCCATTCCTATCTTTCCCATCTCTGGATCAACTTTAGAAGCCATATCCCATCCTAATTTTGCATCAATTTGAGCGATAAGAGCCATAGTATCCAAGTTACCCACCTCAATGGATGCATAACACAAAGCGAATGTTGACGTCCATGCGGCCCAATACCAAACGAGCAAGGGCATTCCGTAATCACGTGCTAGCGCTTTGTAGCGACCGCGCCACGAATATAGTTCCCCCGTATTAATCCCTTTCAATGTTTCCAACTTGGCAATTTCACGATTCAATTTTCGAAGCTCTTGATCTTTCTGAAAGTCGCTCAGGCCGGCAACGCGATTCTTTTCGATTTCTTCCTCCGCGGGTGTTAAGGGCGTGTAGAACCGGCGGACGATGCCTATCGAGAGTGAAGGCTTTTGAAAAGCATAGCGCCGAAGGCCATGCATATGGAGAGCTAACGCCATTGTAATCACCTCACCTCTTTATTTTTAGTGAAATAATAGAAATGGAGTGTTACGTATTTTTTTTTTTTTTTTTTTTTTTTTTTTTCGGAGCAAGGAGGTGTTACTTTCTCTACTATGCTTGTCTAACACGAGGATCAGTTGTACGACGTATCTGGTACGCTCAGAAGGGAAACGGTAGATCGCGAAGGAGCACCATTGAGGATAAGGTTAGTAGATAGACAGACCAGCACCATCTAACCAAAGCGGATGAGAGCTAAGGGGCAAACCACTACGCGGGCTGCGCAACAGCATAGAAACGGAACGGACTAAGGAAATGCTCAATCGAGAGCGGACATAGCCACATACAACAGAATACTGTTTGTCCCATTTTAGTGCTAATTTCCCAGCAAGCTTTTTGATCGCAAGATTAGCCTGCTTTCCAATCAATCCATCTGCCGGAAAAGACCAACGGGGTGAAATCAATACGTTGGGCTTCACATTTGGGGCCATGTTTGTCGAATTTCTCTTTTCGTCTTGCTAAAAAAGAATTTTAGGGTCAGTGGTAACATAGGAATCAGCCTCAGTGTCAACGATAGATACATCAAACATGGTGAGACGACGTCTTTTCCAAAATTCATACACGGAGATATCACCTCTAGTTTCATCAATATCATGCATTGTCTCAACTGCGTCCACGACCAGGGTAGATGGGAGGTTCGCCGAATGTTTCGTCGGGCATAGCCTGCTGACAAATAAATAGAAATTCCTTCTTCATGTCATCATGTCGGATAGAGACTAGTCCACCATGTGGACAATCTTGTGAATGCGAGAGAATTTGTCACCGCATCCATCACAGGTTTCGTTTAGTCCAAGTAAGGGCAGGCCTAAGCGGATTCGGATGCTGTCACGAAATTCGTCACATGACAAGGTGGTACCGTTGATGCGCATCGGATGCACAGTCAACCAATTCCCGGTCTCCTTTGCCCTTTCGAGACGCTCGACTTCTACAGGGCGTTCTGTTTTACAGATGCGCTGCAGGGTCTTCAAATCTCTGTCTATACGGGCGCCCTTAGCAGCGTACGGGTTGCTTTGGCATGCTTATGATAAGCCGCCACATCAAGTTCAATTCTGCATTAGACTATCCGTAAGGGGCTTAGTCACCATTACCGAAATTTCATAGTTAACCGGAGCTGTCACACTAGGGTCGTGAAATGGCGATTCCAGCTGCCTTAGTTGCGAGAGTGGTAATTTCTCGAAGTTCACCGACAGTCGGACTCCGGCCTCCCCAAGAATCGCTGGAAGTAAAGAAGTGCGTAAGGCAACCTCCAGCGGTTTGAGAAACTCTTCACAGCCTGGAACTACGCGCTGAATGTAAGCCCATTCATTTTGTAGCGAGATTGTGAAGGCCGCATACGCTGCTTGTGGTTCAGTCCGAGCAACCATGGAAAGCGCTTCAACTTTGGATATCCACGCTTCAATTTTGGGACACAGCCACTCCCCAAGATAGCTCCGATCCCCAATAAATCCTCCAAGGTATCTGGCGACGGCACACACGAAAACTTGTATTCAGCTAGCAACCGACTACAAGCCAATCGGGACTCAGGGTCAATGCAAACAAGCTGGCTTTTCTCGGTTCGGGATAGTAACCACGGTCAGGGCCATACTTAATAAGCAGCTTCATCGCGATATCTATTTGACTTGCAGGACCCGCTAAAGCTACGTCATCCGCATACCATGGCTGCACAACATCCTTAGTGGCTTCACGAATGCGTTTTGCCAAGGGAACCAGGGTAAGACCGTATATAATCATACTCATGGGATCTCCTTGCGTAATTCCCTCGCTGGCTGTGAAGTTTGATGCACGGTTTTCCCTCACCTCTTCAGAGAAAAGAATAGGGCGTGTGCCGATAAGAATGAAAGATAAGTCGGGCCCCTGCTGGATACAGATGCCGCACAGTCCACAGCATAACCAGGGCGATTGAGTTCGTTGAAAGCGTTACGGGCATCCACCAATACCACCGCTTCGGGGTCGGTCTGAGAATCTAGCATTGATGTCGTGGAACTGTTGTCAGAATCCGAAGGAGATAAAGAGGGCGAACATAGCCAACACCCGGGTACGGTAGTGAAAGTACCGACGAAGAATCAGAAGTCGAAGTATCAAGCGAACTATCAGAAGCCGAAATAATCGAAGAATCAAGTAAGCGTTTTTGAACGGCATGAAGTGCCCCCTCAATACCAGCTTGCAAACCAACAGAAAGGTTGAAGTTGGAAGCCTCAGCCGTGCTGTGATAACCAGTTGCTTTCAAAACCGCTTGATCTATTAGGCCGGAAGATATCACCAATTGCAATAGGGCGAACACCAGGTTTCTTGTCTAATGCTACGAGTCTGCAATGCATTAGAGCTCGAATTGATGCGGTGGGTCGCCATTTGTTAACCACTCGGTCCAGGCAGCTAACTCTTGACGTAGTGCAAATGATGCATCACCAAAGCAGATAAGCCAGTTCTGAAGCATTTTGGCATCAATGCCGCTAGGACCTCCACTACCATTGATATTACGAGCAGCCTCTTCAATACTTTGTGCTGTCATTCTGAGAGGGACCGCATCGGGAGTAGTATCGTACTTCTCGAACGCAGAATGGTCTTCATCGTTTTCCAAGTCGGGAACTCGTTGTGGAGGATGCTTTGCGTCAAGAACATCACGGACAGGTTTGCCTGATTTCAAATCAATTGATTCTGGGTCTAAAACAGAAGAACCTTCTTGCGTTGATTCCATTAGCTGTTGCATCGCCTTTTTGATTCGTCCAAACTCAACTGTGTTTCTGAAACGCTCTGCAATTTCCAGATCTGAGCGAACGACCGGTCCACGAATTCGAAATTTACGTTCGAGAAGAGTATCATCAACTAGCAATTGATACTGCTTCCCAGCCCAGAGCTCAAGACGATCATTAATACGAAGTCGGATTGCTTTGGCGTCGGAGATATCACGCTTGCTTGCAAGCACCACCTGCACGAAGACAATCACACGTTCAAAATTTCGCGTGCGATGGAGCCGGACTGCCTGAAATTCCGCAACAAGTTGATTGAGGAATTTAATACCCGTGTCTCCACCGAGGGGCAACATGTAATAATTAGGGGAAGAAGAACACAGATCCTCATAGCGTTTTTGCCACTCGTAATCCTCCTCAGCTGAAAGACTGCCATGGAGTTGAGTCCCATCGTTGTCGTGAATCCAGTCTCCGAAGACTTGTTTCAAAACGCAAATGGGCTTCACTGGCAATAAAACCAATCGGATCAGCACCATCAACCTGTGTGAGAAGCGGAGGGCTCAAGGACTCTTGTGAGATCGTTGGCAATTTCTTGCACGAGGTCGTCGAAAGGAGGGGCCATCGGTTGTGGTGCTTGTGCTGTTCGAGGCGTGCGAACAGGAGGAACAAATAGGGAGTCATCGACATCCGGAGTAGGAGGCGTATTCACTGCGTCCGGTGACGAATTTGGCGTCGTGAATTGGTGATTGGATGATTCAGAAGCCTCTGCGCCCGCACCCTGAAAGGTAAGTGCAGTGCGGTGGGCTTCTGGAATTTGTTCGATGTGGGGTGGAAAGCTATCCGGTGGATTGGGTGTGGAATCATCGGAAGGATTAGCTGTGTTTTTGTTGGTGCAGGCACGACAAAAACAATTGGTGCATCGAAGATTGTTTTTACGACAAAAGCAGCGTCGGTTTTTGCATGTTGCGGTTTTGGAACAATTGCAACAAGGGCCCGGAGGTCGAGGCCTGGGCGACGAGACTTCTGTGATGTCAACAGTGGGGGTGTTTGTACCTATAGCGACACAGTAGGGGTGTCTCAAGACTGAGCGCGTGGATGCCTTTCTTCGGCGGCGAAATGATAGGCGTGAAACACTGTAGGATCAAAATGTACCGAAAAATAATTTGGTCGATAATCGAAGCGCGTGTGTACGTCAACCGAACAGCCAGACACGCACCTAAAGAGCTATGGTCCAAGTCTACTGCAATGAATAGAAGAGATCAGGGGTACCAAGGCAAAGTTTAAAGTCTCTAGATTGTTACATTACTCCGTCTTTCCTCGACTAGACTTCTGGCCCTTGTTATGCACTTCTTCGCAAAATAAACCACGTCTTGATCACCGCCGCTCTCTATTTCCCGTTCTGACTCGAGCTGCTGGGTTAATGCAGTTTCAATAAACCTTATTTCTTCTTCTTCAAACACATGCAGCACAGCTTCGAGACAGCGGCCGACGTTCAGCCGTACATTGGCAATTCGATCCGATGATAAAGACAATGCTATCGCCGCTAATTCCTGCACGGGCGAATTCGTCATTCTTTCCTCGACTTGGTAGTTTCCTTGCCACTTCGAAGCACAGGCCCCATTTAGTAAAAGCGTTTCCATCATTTTCAAGCTAAGAAGCCGTTGTTTGGACTCAGAATGGATCGCAGCTTTCCTCACGTTTGGAATAACAATGGATGATATCCATTCCGCTGCGGCATCCTCACCATGACTTCCCAAACTGCTACCACCCATACATAGACACTCTGCGGCAGTCTTTCTTACTGCATCAACTTTGTCCCCCATCAACTGGACACACAATTTAGCAATTTCGGATCGCGTTTCGTGTTGTTGAGTACAGCCTAATAGTGCTGGAACAATCTCTACTGCGCTTTGTCTCACTCGCCATTGCTTACTGTTGCCAAGCTCCGCTAACGTAGGAAGTAGCCTTAGTACCTGTTTCTCTGAAAGTACAGGTACAACTACAGGTTTTTCAGACGCATAGGAGGATATTGAAACAGAATCGTCGTCTAAAGACGCGATGGAAGCATGGCGTGCACGAGCTTGATGAGATGATGTCCGAGTTGCGTTAGTAACAGCTCGTAGAGCAGCGCTAGTCACCTCGGGATCGCTATCATTCAACAAAGTTTGGACAGTGGGAATTAGACGATCATCAACGTGCTTCTTGTAGTGTACAACGCTATCAAAATCAGCGGACAAAGATTTTTCGAGCGAAGAAGGATCAACAGCCACGTCGAACCCGCGGTTCTGTAGCGAAACCAGCAAAGTCAGGAGGTCACCAACAGCTGAAGCCAGAGAAACGCGCACAGATACGCTCGCATCTTTGTGTAGCTTGATAGAAGCCGGAATAAGAGCCTCTAGGATGCTGACCTCGCTTGGAGCAGCTTCTCCAGGATTCGTTGACATCATCACTATTTGCGAGAGACGAGGGACGCACGCAACAGCTTCACATCGTACGCGCTCATCGGAATCCGACAGCAAGGCGAGCAGGGTGTCTATCACCACACTAGACCAATGTGCCCCCAAAGCATCGCATAAGCGGTCGCATTGAGCAGCTACAGAGAGTCTCACTGAAGGTGAACGATCTTCTGCTAACCGTGTTGCAACTGGGAGCAACTTGCATTGAAGTAAATAAACCTCAGCAAAGGTCGGATCATCGCGACTGGGAAGACGGCGCAGGTACCGACTTCCTTGGCTGGCGTCTCCCAAAAACGCATTAGGCAAGTGCTCAGCGAGATGCCAGGTCAACGTCATCGCTGCTGAGCGTAAGTGAGGTTCCGGATCTGTCATGGACCGCTCGCACATGAGCACTAGCCATGGGACTGAACGAGGATCAAACACTAGCTCAGCGATTTCGTGTAATACTTTTGCCGTTGCTTTTCGAACCATCACATCGACGTCGTGCAGTGCTCGAGTAATCACCCCTCGGAGCTGAAGCTGATGCGGAAAGTCGAGGTGACCCCACAAAACAGGACCTAGCGAGCACGCTGTTATTCGGGCACTTGTACTTCGACTCGCAGCCAGCCTATGAACAACCGCGAGAAACCTGTTCCCCGCATGTAGTCTATGGATGTCCGAAGATGACACTTCCCCCTTCGAACCGAATCGTCGTCTCAATTCTGCTTCCATTTCAGGATCCAGCGGCCGTCCGCTTTCCGAGTCACAACCCGGGCTCTTCATGATTGGACAACTCAGCACAATCAATTTTAAAAGACTGCCCGCGGTTCCCAAATCATTTATAGCACCCGCTTCCTGTGATGTACGTCCAGCCGTTGCCGACAAAGCTTCTTCTTCAGATAGTTCCATTTCTGTATCTATATCTAAGATATCACAAAGAAGCGAAATGAGTTCTCCACGTAGTAACGCTGCCGGAGGCGACGTTGTATCGGCAAGGAAAGTGCGTGTGCGCTGTAATACATCACCAATCTGCAACAAAGGTTTTTCGTGTGACAAGCTCGAATCCAAATCAGAGGAAATGGTTGGGCGCTTCACCCCTTTCCCGTCTCTTGTTGGCGTGAGGGGCGGCGGGGGACCTTTTCTTCGCTTGATAAGACTTGCATCTGGAAAAGAAAATCCACTTTTTACCTTCCCTGGTAAATTCGATTTGGGGACAAGCTTCATTCTTGTATAGTCAAGTATAACCTTTGCGACGCTTTTGGCGGCGTCGCCATAGTCCTTTGAAGAATGATGGTAAACACTATGAGGATTCCTTCTTGGACTTGATGCGCTATCTGCGTCACCCGTATTTCCGGAGAGAGAAAGTAAATGTCTTTCTTCATCTTCCAATCCTATGACAAAAAGAAGAAGGACCCAAAGGACCTTTTCTCCAACTTTGAATAACGCTTCTTCTTTCTTGTTCTTCACCGGATCACGAACTTCGGCGAAGCGACGGCGTACGAGATTAGTATAGGCATCAATTCTGAGATCCGCACCAATGAGTGGCCTTGGTGTTTCACCGTGATCATCGCTCGGGTCAACTGAATCGCGGACTCTATTGCCATCCATCATATTTCCAAAGCCAGAACCCTTAATTAGCCTTCCCATCTCTTCTCTAGCTAACCGTAGCGCATCGTCAGCGATAGGCCGAAGAATAAGAGTTAGCGGCCGATTGCTTTGTCTGAGTTCGTCAATTGTCTCAAAATGGGTCAAATTCTTTGTGTCGACATTGCCTACTTTCACAATGAGGGAACCAACTTTGGCACCGGCCTTCTTTGCAGGTCCACCAGGAGCAACAGTTCGAACAACTGTCCTCTCCAAAACATTTTCGACAGTAAGACCGAGCATTTCGCGCTCAATTTTAACTTCATAGTAGTCTGAATTAGAGTTGCGACTCTGTGACTGAGGAAGGGTGCGCTTGTCTTCGTCATTCGCTTCGAGGCCCTCCTGCGTTGATTTGCCAAAGAATGATTGCTTGGGACCCACGCGCCGAAACATGGAAGCAAACACAGAGTTTGTAGTTTTTGATATTGTTTCTGGTTTATCCTTGTGGTCTACTGGTTGTTCGAGGCCAGCATCTAACGTAAAACTGTCGGCGCTTCCTGTCGCTTTACGGTCCTGGTTTCCAATTGGTACATCTCCCATACACGCTCGAAAAAAGGCAGCGGTCATATCACCTTGCGGAGTAGAGCAAGGAGGGAGCAGATCCGACACTACCACTGGGCGATCAACTTCATCAAATTCATCGATGTCATTGGAGGTGCTGGACTTCCCTTTCGGTAAAAGATCGACTAAACTTTGATACGCCCCATCTACTTTTTTCAACGTCATCTCCAAACAATCGCAAGCGTCACTAATATCTTGTTCTTGGTATCGTTTTATCGGTTCAGAGTCGATAGTCTTTTGTTTAGGATGCCTTGGTGATTTGTCCCCGTCAACTTTCATTGAGTCCTCTGCACCATCGTCAACGGCGCTAAAGTACTCCAATAATAGTAATACCTGTAGCAACGAATCGTTACCTCCCTCACTTAACTTTTTCAAAAGAGGAGATTGCGGGCTGCGATTCTGAAGCTCATTTCGAACAGCCGTTAACAATACATATCGCAATTCAAATTTGTTGCTGCTTGCACCTTTTCTATCATGTCTATCATCTTTTCATCTGCAGCCGATGAGATAAAAGAGTGTGCAACCGCACGTGCTTCTCGCGCCGCTTCAGCTGGTGATTTATTTTTCGCACTAGCTGCAGCAGCCACAGCCGCCAATGCCAAAGCAGCTTTTCGCTTCACATCGTCCGCTTCATTGTTGTCATCATGCGAAGACTCCTCAGAGATTGAAATTCGTACTTTTGCAGATCCATCGCCCTGTAGCTCTGGTACCTCTACAATTGTAGGCTTCATCTCGTACTCGCTACCCGCACTTGTTGTCTCTTTGTTGGCAGCGTCGACTTCAGAATTAATATCAGATTTTTCCTCGGAGCTGCTCTCGACGTCGACCTCCTTCGGCTCATCCATGCTTTGAGCTCCCGCAATCTTACAAGAGAATTCTTCGGCCACTATTGCAGATTCTACTTCTTCTCCGTTGGCTTGTTGCTCGAGCGATGTTTCGGTGGACGTCAGCGGTGTTATTGTTGACACAGGTTTGGTCGAATCATCGTCGTTCGCCTTCTCGTCATTGCCTCCTTCCTGCATTTTAAAGTCAAAGGGTCGGCTCTACCGAGGAATGAAGCTGCACCCTATACTTAATAAATAAAAGGAAATTTATTTCTTTATCTTCTCCACAAAGTGCTTTTACATGGAATTCAAGAGTGGAACGCAGGCAATAAACAGTGCAAGCACAAAAGTCTCACAAAGGCATCGTGGTGAAACATCTTTATGCGACGCACTGGTTGAATACCTTGAAACGACGTTAAAATTCTGCCTCGCCGTAGGCTTTACGTAGAAACTTGTACTGAGAGGCAGAATTTTAACGTCCTTTCCTTAATTATTGGAATTATTGGGTCGTGGTACGACTTAGTGCTACGGCGCTACAATTTTCAGTGGTCTTGCGTTCGAATTGGTTCTAAAGATGGCTATCTTTTGCGTCGCCTTAGTCTACTCTAGTTCGCAACCTTTTGGCTGCTATCAAACGCGAAGCCTCGGTGTCGCTTTGCAGTGTCTTGCGATAAAGGCTGTGCAAAGAAATGTCCACATTAACTATATCATCGACAAACAACTAGAGCCTCCCTTGTGATTAGGTTGACACTCCTCTGTTGTTGTAAGTATTCCCATTCCTTGGTGGCATTAATCCAACGTTCGCTCGTGGTTGCAAGTGATAATCAATCATATACTCATTATTTGAAGAAAGAACCGAAAGGCTAAAACACACTAGCTACTTTTGCCTTTTTGCTATAATTTGTTACTATGGGGTACTGCAGTAAACTAATAGACAACTCTTCAATTTTGTGCGAATGCGACTTTCACTTACTTCTCGCTAGGGTCTAGTAAATGAGACTGATGGTGATTCGTGATTGAATTTGTTCAACCGTTCAACCTCAACCACCGTGCACCCGACAGACGCTCCCTTCATGCGAAAAAAGAAAGGCGAAACTGCGAACAAAACGCCAAACCGCAAAATCACGGCGTTCACAACTGGCTGTCAAACCGCAGTGTTTCCATCGCCAAAGGCATTCTTCTCGCTCGTCATCCTATAATTAATTTCATTTATTTTTCGAAGTATTCTACAACATAAAATGGTGAGTAGAAAATGTTTCATTGCGCCTTATCGATCGTGGATGGTATGAGCTTCATAAAAAAAGCAGTGCGTTTCTGATGGTTGGTGGGCATGTCGCGGATCGGTTTTGTAAAATTCTCTTTTCTACTTTATGTCGTATAGTAAAAGGGAATTTTAGTGTCATTGTTGATTTGTTTTCTTGTTAATCCCCATGGAGTTTTGGGCGATTTTATTCTGCGTAATCATTTTCTTTCAACTCACACTATCCTAACAATTATGTTGATCCAGGCTGAAGTTCCAGAATTCAAACTAATCCTAGTCGGCGACGGAGGCGTGGGAAAGACAACATTCGTCAAGCGCCATTTGACGGGTGAGTTCGAAAAGAAATACGTCGCTACTTTGGGAGTAGAGGTCCACCCGTTGCTTTTTCACACGAATCGTGGGCCTATTAAATTCAACGTTTGGGATACCGCTGGTCAGGAAAAGTTTGGTGGTTTGCGTGATGGATATTACATTCAAGGGCAATGTGCTATTATCATGTTCGATGTGACCAGTCGCATCACTTACAAAAACGTTCCTAACTGGCACCGCGACTTGACGCGCGTCTGCGAAAACATCCCAATTGTTTTGACCGGAAACAAAGTTGAGATTAAAGACCGAAAGGTCAAGGCGAAGCAAATTACGTTTCACCGAAAGAAGAATTTGCAGTACTATGATATCTCTGCTAAATCGAACTACAACTTCGAGAAGCCGTTCTTGTGGCTAGCTCGAAAGCTCTCCGGAGACAATCAGCTTCACTTTGTTGAAGCTCCTGCCTTGCAGCCACCGGAAGCAACGATTGATGATGCTACGAAGATTCTTTACGAGCAGGAGATTGCTGACGCAGCCGCGCAGCCTCTGCCCGACGATGACGACGATGATCTTTAGATTTCCATTTAATTCACAAAATCTCACGGAATGCTTTGTCTTTCAAGGAAGCGTTGCGTGATGGAGTAGAATTGAAAATTTAGGACCTTGTCGGGTTTCCTTTGCAAATAAAGATGCTTTGAAAATCTAGCTTTGAATTTACGTTTCTATTAGTACTACGTATTATCATCATTGATGCTTGCTCTGTAATCCTCTTCCGGGGGTACAGAAATTGCAGAAGGCAAACTTACATAATAAGACGTACTATGTCATCAAACCGCAATAACACTACGGAGCGCTCACAAAAGCTTGAAGCCTAAGTGCGACTTATTAGTCAACCAAGTTTCAAAGATAGAGCACCGTGCACCGTATCAGGTACTTGGTAACGGAGAGGAATGAGTTGATCAAGCCGGTCGTTTCTAGGTCAAGGAAGACACCCGGTAACAGGAAATCAGTTGTTCGGTTGAATTAGCTGTTTGACAATTAAGAGCACAATAGCTATAATGGCTAGAATATTTGAATCGTCTAATTCGCTTAGACTGCTGTCAAAAAGTCTAAAATATACTGGCTATGGTAATTCGTTTACCTAGCTTTCACGATCTCATCCAAGTGACCGTTATTCGTGACAAAGAACAGACAGCGGGACTGGATGGAGAGCTTGTGGTGCTTTGCTGTCGTCCATAGCGAGTGGAGTATAAGTCGTTGGCAATGCTGTTGTTTCATTGCCTCGTATAAAGCATAAATAGCACAATCCACAGCAAGTCAATCTTTGAACATAACTTCTAAAGAATGAAACGCTTTTATCGTTATCTCGTTGGCTCTAAAAGCCAACAGCCTGTTCAAATCAACGGAGAAGCCCACGAGCGGACAGTTTTACTCAACGCTGGCGAATCTTCGCAATCTACGCTTTCAAGAACGAGATGTTTACAAACAGATGAGGATAATATGAGGTCAGAAAAATGTTCTATAAATAATGAAGCGAGCCACGCGTCTCTTGAAAGTTTTTTCTTTCCGGCTGACAACCCTTCGATACAACGATATTATCGATTTGAAGCTACCCCAATTACTCCGGTTGTCGCTCTTTATAAGCAACCCAATACAGACAGTGGAGTGACGGGTCTGCTGAGAAGATCAGCCGTTGTTCCTTCTCACGGGACATCGGATCACGATTGGATTTTAGTGTCGGTAGGAGGCCGGTCAGGGTGGGCTCGTCGTCATCCAGCGGGGCCTTTTCAGCCCGCTGATACATTTAAAGCTCATCAGGCTTGGATGGGAAACCACGCTTTTTTATTCAAAGGAAAGTGTATGCTGGGATCGGACGCACCAAGTTTGGTTTTAACGAACGCTTTGTTGCTGGGTTGTGGGCTCTATCACTTTCTCGTTGTTTTACCGAGACTCGCAGCAGTACACACGCAAACATCTATTTGGTATGGAGCGTCAATTTTTCTCTTACTTGCTTCCTTCATACTTTTATGGATCACAGCTTGTTTGGATCCAGGAATTATACCCGCCCGGTCTTCGCCCCTTCGACCTGAGCCTCCCGCCGGTGTAGTGGGTCATTCTTCAAACTCGTATCGCTACTGCTCAACATGTAACATATTCCGACCTCCCAGATCGAAGCATTGCAATTCCTGCAACGTGTGTGTTTCAGAATTTGACCATCACTGTCCTTGGACCGGAAACTGTATTGGCGAGCGAAATCACATGTGGTTCGTGTGCTTTTTAGTGGCTGTCACTACACTCTCATCGTTCGTTACCGGATGTGTAGCTATACTTGTGGCAGATAATTTTTTCGAACTTTTGGAAATGAACACGGGAGGAATCGGGCCCGTCATCAAGTCAAAGGACAGCATGGATTCGACAGCCATACCGACATCATTACTTTACGACAAAGATGCGTGGTCTACTTTGTGGGAAGCCATTTCAGCTATGCCCGTTACCGTTTTGTTCGGGTTATTCCTGTTGCTATGCGCGTGGTCACTTTTGTCCTTACTGGCATACCATGCTCTCTTAATATCCGTTGCGCAAACAACCAATGAAAGGGTACGCGGTGTTTATTTAACATCAAGAAACCCCCGCGACAAGGGCTGCTGCCTCAATTGTGTTACATTCTTTACGCGGAGAACGTCTCCAAGCAGACTGCCACCTGATTTTTCCAAAGAAGTAAAGCTGCAGCATGCTCGCGTTGAGGCGCCATGGAGTGATAACTCGCCATAGCACTGCCTCAGTCACGGAGTTATTAAACAATTTAACTGTAACAACTCTGCTCTTGCTTTGAAAAGTCGTAGGCGGTAAATGGAGAGCGAGATTGCCGGTATCTCTAGCTAGAGAGAGATAAAACTGTTCGCAAATGCGGAGAAACCTTTCTGAGAAAAGATAGATCACCTATGGAGATAACAGATAATCAAATGATCTTCTACGACCAGAAATACCAATTAACGTCAAAAAGACGAAAACGCAACCTCACCTTGTGCAATTCAAGGCTCTTCCGCTCACGTCCTAAGCAATGCATTCCCCCACAAACAACAAAAATAAATAACCGGCGATTCACACCTTCCATATTTTTTTTAAAAATTAAGATACAGCAAATACTTCTAAGTATTTATTCCTAATTTCCAAAAGTTCGAATGAAATTTTGACATTCGACTGAATTATCCACTGTTTTTCCTACTTTTTTCATATTAGAATTTTTATTTACTAGATTATTGAATTTTTGAGATTCGACTGAATCCTCTTTTACATGTGCAAAGATTTGTAAAGGCAAAAAAAAAAAACTGGAAGTACTAGCTACAAAGTTTTCCCATTTCTGCCCCGATGATAGCCGATGCACTCGACAAGCGCTTACAAGTGGAAAACGGTCAATGTAAAGCAACCATGTTAGAAATCGTAGTTACTATCCAAAGCAGCTACAATCGACGATAATTTCAAAAGCAGTTTCCATTTGAAACCATGTCATAAAGTAGAAAGTGGCACCGTAGTTAATCAATCAAGGCTAACATAACAAATCAAACGTTTCGACAGGAATCATTAGCAGAGTTGCTTTACAATCTAATCTAACGGTATCGAAAAGATATTTGTAATGAAAGCGTCTTCTGGTATCAAGGCGCGTATCAACATTATCAAGTGATTATTTTTGCTATGATATGGGTTAAACACCCAAGGTACATGGTTGACAGTTTTTGGAAAGCAGAACTGCCTAAGTAGACCTATATACTGCTGTTGTAGCAATCGTCCTTTAATATGTATTTCGTGTTGCTGGGCAAAAAAACACTTTTGTCAACCAGACGGCAAATTGTATCAACGATTAACGATCTATTATTCCTAGAAGCCATTCGATTTGTTCTATCCACGAAAATTTTCTCATCTCACACGGTAGACAACCGTCTTGACAATAAAGTCACGAAATTACAATTCATATAAGCCGCTCGCGGCCGGCTAGGGGAGGGGAAGAAGGCAATGTTGGAAACCAATCTCGACACGCTTTAAATCCCGATGTCACCTGGATAAAGGCGCCCAAAGATATGGCTTCTCGGGAGAAACTTGATGCCGTGAAAAAAAGAAGAATCGTGCAAATATGTTGAAATATTTTCTATATCATTCGCTCATGGAGCCAGTATGATCCAGCCTTTTCGGTCGCATGTTACATTCCTAACAAGAACGGTCTTGTGCCGCAGAGAGTCGGATCCAAGCTATTCAAATCAATCAGTTTTTCACCACGATCTGCAATTTCAAAAGTTCCAACTGTTGCTTGCAAATTGGTTATAACGCTCAGATAATCAGTAGCATCTATGTATCTTAACCTTACAAGCATTATGGATGCGGATCAATACCCACATTTTTGTCCCTAGGCTGTTCTATTCCCGTCAAAAGTGGACAAGAACAGTACAAATGAGGTACGGATCTGGATCGTTAACAAGTATTCGTGCTCCTTTTCTTACATATTTTGATTGATTTGTACGCAAAAACGACGAATCGGAAGTGTTAAAACACAGTCCGCGAGCTTCCAAAGCTTAATCAATTTCCTTAGAAACGCCAACCTAATTGATTTGGTCTTATTTTTGTTTTGCGTCTATCACGCATAGTCACGGCATGAAAATATTCTTATATTGTTTTAAATTTCTTGAATGTAGTGTTGTAAACCAATCACTGTCTGTTAATCTCAAACCGGGGTCAAAAATCTCTCATTTTATGTTATGTTTTTTACCATTTGAATCAACTAAATTGAGGCTTGGTTTCATGCGCCGTGCTAGGACAAAAACGAAAAGAAACTTATTGAGGGACACATGACCTCTGCTATGTCTTTGAGGCTAAAACGTTTCAAGACTAATCGAATTGTCGTTCGGTTTGAAAACCACCTCCCTACTTAACAGCGTTTTGTTGTTCATTCGTTAACTTTACAAGTGATCTTACAGCAATGGGCACACCCAAGTGCAATTGGCTGGATCACTCAATGAGAGGTGCGTGCTCTATTTTTACCAACGATGATACTGTTTGTCATGATGGTTGCCTGCTACCATTAGGTGTCGGTTCAGTGTTAAACGCAGCTTTGTTACTCTATCAGCTATTCCTTGACAGGCGTCTCGAAGAACAGGATTTGAGGGTGCTATATTGATGCACGTTCCGGCATGGAATATGGCCGAAGAAGGAAGGACTCAATTGATTGAATGATGAGTGTTTTTATAATGTACATTAAGTTAACACAAAACAAACATTCCTTGTATTAACTTCTAATTTTCTCACGTCAGAATGCAATTTTGACATTTGATTGAATTTTTTCATTGTTATTATTCATTTTAATAGTGCAAGTAGTCGACTAAAGAAAGGAGGTCTTTTAGCCATCAAGCGTTAAAAACTTCAACGCGGCCTACTGTCTGGCGAGCCTAAATGGCGCAGACACAAAACCATTACAGTAAAAAATGAGCAGTCCTTGCTCGGCAAAGAGGTCCTTCGAGACTGCCATTAAATTCTTCATCTCAAAGATCTACGCCGTTGATAGCGCAAATCTTTGTTCAATCATTTTGTTAGCCTTTTGCCTCTCTCTTCGTTTCACGAACAACTATCATCGCATACCTTGCGATGACAACGAGCAAATCTCAAAGCTCCATCCCTTCAATAAAGCTAAAAAGCAATGACGTCTTGCGCTTATTATGCGAGGGCTCGAATGAGTGTTGTGCGGGAGCGTTTGATGCTACTTTTTCTAAGGCGCCCCCTTGAAGACAGGATAAGAATCAAAGAACCGCTATAGGCTTCCATCATTCGTTTTCTCGCTTGGCTGGGTTGGTTTGGTCCTCCTCAACAATCTCTGGTTTCAAAACTAAATAGTCTAACTACTAACTACGGAGTACCTTTTAGCAAGAACGTTCTTGCCTTTTAGCCCTTAGGCCCGTTCTTATCACCGCACATGTGCCAACTCACGTGCACACCGCGCGCCGGCCAGTCAATCGAATAGCAAGGTCCAAGGCAAGGTCCAGAGGAGTCCAGAACGTAAAACGTAACCCTTCTTTTATCAGTGCACATGAGTTTTGCACTTGCACTTCTTTGTAGATTTCAGTCACATCAGACAGCCAAGGTCTAAGCAAGTGCCGCTTCAATTTCTCCTCCCTTTTTCATTTCACATTTCACTGCAAACGCCGATCCATTTATTATTTTATGTTATTTCTCCACCTTGCGATGACAACGAGCAAATCTCAAAGCTCCATCCCTTCAATAAAGCTAAAAAGCAATGAAGTCTTGCGCTTATTATGCGAGGGCTCGAATGAATGTAGTGCGGGAGCGTTTGCTGCTACTTTTTCTAAGGCGCCCCCCTTGAAGACAGGATGGGAATCCAAGAACCGCCATAGGCTTCCATCATTCGTTTTCTCGCTTGGCTGGGTGGGTTGGTCCTCCTCAACAATCTCTGGTTTCAAAGCTAAATAGTCTAACTACTAACTACGGAGTACCTTTTAGCAAGAACGTTCCTGCCTTTTAGCCCTTAGCCTCTCTAGCGTATGTCCTACGCCCGTTTTTTGTCGACCCTTTGTTTTTGACACCTCCACGTCATCGACTTCGGGTAAGGTACAGAATACATCGCATTTGTTTGAATGTCTTACCACTACTGAACGTACGTAGGTTGAAAACGTCCAGGGACTCGTGCACAGACCAGTCTTTCTTCCCGCATTTTCCACCTCTGGGTTCGTTGACACCACCTCTACTTTCTAGCCAACAGTTCTCGAACAGCGGTGCCACACTCGATAGGAATGCAAGGCCATCACACACATCACAGCAGCAAGCAAGTAAACAAGCTCGAAACGATACCATTGTCCACCATTCTCGTTTACGGGCAGCAAGCGTCATTAATAGAAAACTAGCAACTCGGCAATTCTCAAGAGATTGACCATTGACTTGGGTTTTTGATCCCCAGCACTTTATATGTTGCAGGCGTCTGTACAGCCCCTTAATTACTCGTTACGCGAACGAAAGCCAAGTCGGTCCGACCCGTTATTTATTTACGCAGACGGAGACGAGGGAGAACTATCGTATTCAGCAGTAAAACAGAAAGTATTGAATACCGACATGTCCGACGACTACGACGAAGATGCAAGCATCGGTGATGGCAAAGACAGAAATAAGTCTCGCCGTGAATTGCCACCAGGAGCTGTGGCGGCTTTGAAAGCATGGCTGTTATCACCAGAACATTTCTCGCATCCCTATCCCACTCCGCAGGACCAGGCTATGCTCATGCAGAAGACAGGGATTGATAAAAAGCAACTAAAGAATTGGTTCACAAACGCGCGAAGGCGAATATGGAAACCCATGTTGAAGAAGCAAATTGAATCGGGACAACTATCTGCTAATCCTTCGGGGGTTGTACCAGGACTCATGATTTCCACTATTCCCGGTGCTCCGATGGCAGTCAATCCTGCGTTAGATAATCCGCATTCTGTACAGGCGATACGTGCTCACTACCAACAGGCTTCAAAGCAGCAAGAGGCTAACCTGGAACAACAACAACAGGTAAGTGCAAGTTTTTTTATGACTCTGCTGTATGGAATTTCCGTGACAACTCACTTTCTTTTGTTTTCAGGCGGTACCTGTCGACTCTTACGGTAATCCTGTCTATTCTTCGGAGCAAGCGCCGCAGTACTACTCAAACCAGCAGATGACGTCCGATGGACTCGGGCACTTGTCCACGCTGTCGTCGGTGAGCTCTCTTGGGAATCTCCGTAGACAGTCATCAAACGTTCAGCTTAGTAAAACAGACAGCCATGCCGTACTGATGGAACTTTTGCCAGGGATCAAGATCTTGTACGACAAGCTACAGAGTCGGCTCGATTGAAAGCTGAGGCAAAACAACAAATGGCTTCAGGAGGACAAGCGTCAAACGGCACAGCGCAGTCACAAGTATCAAGTCAGCACCCAATGAAAGCCCCTTCATCTTTAGGATCTTCGAACGGACTGTTGGGAGGTGCTCTTCAAGGGGTCCCCTCAATGAACTCGTGGCCGCATTTCTCAAGTATCACTTCACTGAACAATCTTGGAACTCTACCGGGTGTGAAGAGCATCACAAGTCTAAGCGGTACAGATCTTGCAAGCAAAGGAGAAATAAACAAGAATGGCAATCTAGCACAAGTGAAGAGCATGGAATCTTTTGGAAAGAACGACTCTTATGCGTTCTTGGAGGTCTTCTTCGGCGACCGTTCAAGCAATAGTTCTGCCAATTTGAACTCGTTTGGCAGCTTGTCAAATCTGGCGAAGTTTCGACAAGTTGGAGATGAGGACAACGAAATTGGATTATCTCTCGAAGACGAGTCACCATCGCAACCATTAAAGAAAGAACTGGCCAGTGCTGCGCAACCCGCTCCTTTAGCATCTTTGTCTCAGGATACGTCAGCTAGCATGATGGATTCAGGAACACTGAAGCGTGCCTATGACGATGCGTTAGCTGCTAGGGGGCTTATGTCAGTCAGCAGAAGCAGTGAAAATCTGACAGATCTTGTGCTCCCGGAAAAGATTCAACGTACTTTGTCACAGGAATTCATCAACAAAGAACAGTTGTTTTCTCGTTCAGCACCTTCAAGTACACTGGCAAAGAGCAGTCTAGCACAGCAGCCGTATTCTGGTCAGCAGTCAGTAGAGATGGATGGTGGTTCGTCGAAACAGTGCTCGTCGCCATGTGACTCGTCTGACACGGGAGGACACGTCCAGGTTCCTACTACGACCAAATGCGCGCTTTGCATGCAAACTTGTGTCGACACTCAGCTTCGTCCATGCGGTCATATGTTTTCATGAGAGGTGTTTGAAGCCGAGCCTTCAATCACCGCGAGGTCCTCCGAAATGCCCTATTGATGATATTCCGATGCATTCAGCCGTGTTGGCTGTGCCCACGGACGACTTCCCGACGCAACCAAACCAATCTACATGGACTTATACCCACATGCAACCAGTATCGTCAGTGACCGACACGAACGGTCTTTGATCTCCAGCTACTTACGGAAAGTCTTTCCGTGATCTAACTAATATAGCTTGTGCGTTCTAGTGAGAAACGTGCTACCAAGAAAATGAAAATTAAGCAGCAAAATTTATTAGAAACATAATGTGATGAAATACGCAATTGAAAACACAGCTACATTGTTTCACGTCTTCGGCTTTGGTGAAAAGAAATTGAGGATACTCCCTTTCTTCGGCGTTGCAGGCAAAGGTGTTGTTGTTAAACTTGTCCTCGGCTTTTTAGAAGATTGAACATGTATTTCCCTCACCTCATCAGCGCGCTTCTTTTCTTGGTTTGTCGTTTTAACGCCAGCTCCTGTGTTAGTTTGCTTTCTGAAAAATGAGTCGACCGTTTTCATTTTTGGCAACGCTTTCAGGGCATCCTGCGACCTATACTTGACGGAGGACATATCTGGCGTTACTGCATGCCACGCAAATTGCTCCATTGCCGAAGCCTGTGCTTCTATCTTTTTGAAGGTTTTATGAGACGGAGATCTAAGCCATTCCTTGGCCAGATTCATATCCCATAGACAGACCGGCATTCGAGTGTGCAACCATTTTAAACTCGGACATACATCGCCGGTGATCAATGTGAACGTATCCAGAACGGGGTCAGTTTCTCTACCAGTCTGAACACTTGTCCAAAGTCCTGGCATTAATAGAAAAGGGAGCTTGTTGTCAGCCGACTCGTTTGGTGACTTCTTTCGATAAACGAAATATGGTTGTTTCTTTCCGAGCTCAGTCTTCCATTCGTAAAAACCGTCAAACGCAACCAGACAACTCTTTCGGGCATTCGCAAGTCTTGAGAAGCTTGGTTTCTGATACATCGTATCTGATCGAGCATTAAACATCAAATTAGAGAAATGCTGGCCCATTCCACTCGGCAATGGATTCGGTGGTGTGCCTCCTCTTGTTACTAGCCCCCAAACCTTCCGCTCAGCCTTTATCTGATCATTGGAGTCTAAGACAAATACCAGAGCATCCATTCCCGGACTCATATTATAATTGTCACGCATGAGGCGATCCTCATTTTCTGAATTCGACCGTTCAGATCTTGTTGGAGATGATGATTCGGACGTTTTCGGTGCGGCGGTTTCTAAAGGAAGTGTTACATTGAGCATCTCCGCTGCAGCCCTTACTGCGGCGCCAGTTTGCGCAGTCCTTCCACACATTCTTTCGATGGTAGTACCGTTCAATAGAGATAATTGATAGGGTGAATACTTTTACAAATTAATGTTTTGCTTCGTAATGAAAGAATTTCGATACGACAGAAGAAAAAATATGAATAGCGGTACGACTAAAAGTCGAACGAACCGTAAATCGTGTCGCCATATAAACCACAGACCTAACATTCTATTTTCATTTTTAATAGCTGATAAACAACAGCATCAATAATTAGATTAAATCGAAGGTGTACAGTGAGCTCAAGACTAAAGAAAGACGCCAAGTTTTACATGTTTGAAGTGTGGCGATGAATCGCTCATGACTCATGACTCATGACGTACCCAGAAAAAACATACAAAAATCTCCCATTCAGACAGATGCTAACTTGCCTTATCAGCAAAACGGTCGAGCACTCAGTGTATAACAGCTACGGTCGATCCTTCTGTCGCTCCAACTTGTTCAGAATGTCATGGACCATATTCTTCATGACAGGCTGACCATGTTTCGTTCTCTGAGTAAGCATTTTTGTTCGCTGCCTCCTCTCTCGTAACCGGTTCTTTCGTTCCTTTTCAGATTTCTCTTTCGCTATCTGGCTTTCTTCTATTCCTTTCTTTCGTTCTTCGGCTTGTTGAACTGGTTTTTGAAACATGTGTGTGCGTCTCTTTTTAGTTTCTGGTTCCGTCCCTTCCGCTCCACGTTTCCGACTCGCTCCTCTCCCTGGTTCATACCCTTCCTGTTTCATGACTTTCTGATAACTTCGCAAAGCCTTGGCTGTCTCCACTCGCTTCTTTTCCTTGCGTTCTCGAAATTCATCGAGCGCCTTTTTGACACCTTTGCGGTGCGCAAAATTGTCCAGGGCAACCACGGCGGTACGGCGTTTTGGTTCTTCCGTTTTAGGCATTGTTGTTTGTCAGTAAGTATTAACAATTAGAAGTGAACAAATAATGATCGCGTCTTATTACTGGAGTATTTGTGTTTGTTCTTTGCGACGCATTTATTTATTTGCTGGTTCTTGTTTCTTGTCGAGGTTTTTCGCTTGCGTTGACGGATCAAGGACGTACAATGTGGGACCTATCGAGTCCCGCAAGATAGCATCGACCTCGGTGTGGTTATCCTTGACCCTCATGCACAAGGTAAAGGAACCAAGGGGACGAAGAACGTGCACGTTCTTCGAAACGTTCTTGGACGTGCACCGCCATTTCTGCGAGAGGCGCGAAGAAGAAGGAAAGCCAATGATCATCATTCATAAATAATTAATCGATCAGCACAGCGATAGCACCAAATTCTCCTTAATTTGTTTCCAAACATGTCAGAAGAATCAACACTATTTATATTATACGGGTCAGCGACGGGCAACGCCGAACACATTGCTAAAGATCTTGCCGCGAGACCCAACACATATTTTGACAAAGTTCTTTGTTTCGAACTCGATCAATTCAAACGAAAATGTCAACCTACTTGGGAAAAGGAGACAACTACCAAACATGCGGTCCTAATAGTCACTTCCACTACCGGCAATGGTGATGCACCGGAGAACGCATCACGGTTTGTCCGATACATTAAGCGCAGTCAAACGGTCGATGAAAAACCATTTCGGCACGTCGCTTATGCCGTTTTAGGACTTGGCGATACCAACTACGATCAGTTTTGTCAATGTGCAAAAGTGATTGACAAAAAATTACTGGAGTTGGGTGGAACTCGTATCAGGCCTTTGACGTGCGCTGATGAGGCCACTGGCCTGGAAGAGGCCGTCGAACCGTGGACTGAACGAATTCTAGACGAGATTGCCGCTGCTTGTCGAGGGTCTAATTGCAGTACTGAGGAAGTAAAGGAAGAATCAAAAGAAGCTATACAAGAAAAAGAAGTTGACCAGACATTAACTGTGGAGAACGGTGCGCGCGAGTTGAAGTTTTCCGATGGCGTCGCGACGGTGCGCGCACTCATTGGTTTGGAAAACAGATCTCAACCCATCTGGATACCCGACACAAAGTATTTACCTTCACTCACTGCGAGTCGCTCCTGTGAGTTGTTGGTACCCAGGAAAGAGTCAACTGATTTTTCGTGTTCGGATTCCCTCACGACCACGAGTTCAGGGCTGCACTACACTATGAAACATCCCTTTGAATCGACCCCCTTGAAAGCACGTTATTTGACCAATACTTCGACAAAAGCTGCTGAAGAAGCAACTGGCTTGCTGGAGTTCACAGAAGAAGCTGAAATGTTTTCGGATGAAAGCTTGCTGAAAGCCTCAAAAGTCTTCGAATCGCATTTTTCGTTATCGCCCGAGGACGATTCTTGTACACGTGAGCAGCGTGATCGAAACGGAAAGCGTGTCATAGAGTTGTCGCTAGCTCTACCCGACGATTACACGCTCGAATATGCCCCGGGTGACTCGTTGGGTCTGCTAGTCGAAAACACCCCAGAAACTGTACTGTTTGTTATTGATATGCTTCAAAAGAATCACGGCATTCATTCAAACCAGCAAGTATCAATCGACGAGGGTAGAGCTGTTACTGTGGAAGAAGTAGCTCGTAGTCATTTCGATTTGTGCTCACCTGTCAAGAGCAAGAGAATACTTTTTGGCCTGTCCCAATTTGCGACGAACGATGAGGAAAGGGTGGCTTTGCAGTTTTTGTCATCGAAAACTACCGAGGGTGATCGGATCTTCAAGTCGTTTGTCGACGAACAGCGCTTGAACGTTGTTGATCTTCTACGAGAGTTCCCATCGACGCAAGGGATTTCAATGCAGGGATTGTTTGGGATGTTGCCGGCCCTACCACCTCGTTATTATTCTGTCTGTTCCAGTCCTTTGAAGAATTCCACGAGCGTAACCATTGCTTTTTCCGTCGTAGATTATATAACTCCGTCATTGAAGATTTATGGAAGAGAGCGAGGATTGCGACGAATCGGAGGGGTTGCTACAAGATTTTTAGAAACAGTGTGTTCGCCCTTGCTCTGTTCGTCAGGCAAATTTACATCGAATGAAATCTTCCTTAAGATCTTCCCGAAGCCGACAGCTGAGTTCCGCATGCCCAAAGCTCTTTCGACCCCACTCATACTCATTGGTCCGGGAACGGGTATAGCCCCGTTTATGGGATTTTTGGCTCATCGGCGTGCACTGACGCAATTGTCGGAAGATCACGCTACTCCGGCGGCGCAAACGGTGGTGGAGGGCATGTGGCGCGGAGGATACGACGTCAGGGAGAAGGATTTGTCGATACACAGTACACACGATTTGTTGGAGTCCATTCCCGGAGAGAATCGAGTTGGTTCTGTCGATCTTTTTTTCGGCTGCCGTCATGCGGATCATGATTGGTTATACCGAAAAGAAATGGAATACTTGCTTGATGAAAAGATTCTATCGGCGTTACACACTGCTTTTTCCCGTGACAGACCCAACAAAGTCTACGTCCAAGACAAATTTTTGAAGGTGAAACCTCGGAACGACTGCTGAGTTTGATCACCGAACAAAACGCGTCAATCTACGTTTGTGGAGACGGAAACGCCATGGCGAGAGACGTCAAGGACGCTATTGTGAAACTTTTGAGTCAAAAGATGGGCGTCGAAGACGCCTCAAATTATTTAGAAGCTATGAAGAAGCAGAATCGATTTGTCCTTGACATTTGGAGCTGAGGATTAGGCCTTCAATGCTAAGACTAAATATCTACTTATTCTCTACAATATCGTCTTGACATCAAAATGAAATTCTCTACACTAGATCATGATCGGGCGCACCTTTGTCGTTGATGGTGTGCCACTCGCCCTCCGCTGCCTTTTCCAGTGTCAAAATGATACGGTTCGGCTTCAAGCGAAAGGATGCGCTTGTAATTTCGCCGGAGAGTTTCCCAAAACTGAGACATTGATCTTCCGTCTTGAAGTTTCGCACTACAAGCGAAAGGGAATGTTGCGTAAATTCTAGCGAAACATCGTCAGTCGTGCATTTCTCCCCTATTCCTTCCATATCAATAAAAGTTTCACTTTCATCCCATCATCTAGAAACGCATACTTGGTAATGTTGCTTTTGTGATAATGAAAGGATGAAGTTGCAGTTGCGGGTTGACTACCAGTCGATGATTGCTTGGAGAGGAGGCGTGGCTCTGCTTTCCCATCCCATGATGGGCCATTTGCCTTGTGCGAATGAGCAAAGTAATAGGCGTTCTTGCCCTTTCGCTCAATATTTTCCTGCAGGGCCGATTTCCTGAGTTCCTGTTCACTTGAGGCAACTTGTTCCGTCATGGCTTCTTGTTCTCTTTATCGAACGGTAAGTGAATAATGACAAGAGATCAACGAGCTGGTGGTCATTATTGTGGCTGTTTCTCGCGATCGCGATGGGAGAAAAGCAATAAGAAAGAGAAAAATAGCGTGACGTAGGTCGCTTACACGTGTCAGAATGTGTGGAAACCGCTTCGACGTTAGGCGTGAAGCTAGGGAGAGTAATAAGGAAATGCGAAAAATAGTCGGACCAGACATAGTCTTCCTAATTAGCTGAGGTATCACCGAACAATACTGATGGTCTACGATTGATCTAGACGAGAGCAACAAATAATACGGATGTGCAAAGACTCTCCCAAACTCCAACAAAAGGACAACATGGAACACGTAGGACCTTGTAAAGCATTGAGTAGGAAAATACTTATTGAGCCTATTAGTCTAATCTATGTACACCATTATCTTCTCTCTCTTGAAGTTCGTGCACGAGAACATCCTGCGAATACAAGTCGCTTCCGTAGGCAAGGCGGTCCGTCCCCTTCACCATTGTATGGCTGTCTCTTTGCGATAGCGAAAGCACTCGAGCAAAACACAATATTGAGGCAACGCTGGTACCGATTACGATACAACCAAGTAGTCCAATATCATGGTAGGTACCATCTTGATACGCAACACAAAATGACCCCGCTGAGGTCGTGCTTGGTACGCAAGCGAGTCGACTCATTAGAATGTAAGCAACGGAACCAGCTAAACCATTCTGCAATGTAATATTTGTGAAAGCAGCATCCGTATCTCGTGGAAAGAGATCCGCAAATACGGCCTTGAACGGGCCTTCGAATGCAGCTCGGCCCACGCCGTGAATAGAGTAGATGAACAAAACGTGCCCCCACCCCCAATTGTTCTCGACATCCGGTTCAACAAAAAACGGCACGGCCACAAACGCAAATGCCAACGAACCGAGAAATAGCGCAGGTGCTTTGGAGGTCATTCGAGAATAGCACAGCGATACAAGAGCTGCTGTTATGCCGTGAATCGCGACAAGGACGCCCACGAAGGAAGAGTCATGATAGACTTTGGGGACTACTTGACCCGAAATAAACGAATTCAAGTACGCCCCCGCAAATCCAAAAGCAGCATTGAAGCCAATCATGTATTTAGTGCGAGAATCTGTGATCAAAAGATTCACCGTTCCCAAGGCCTTCGAGCAGCCAGTACTCTGTCTGCTTTCCAGATCATGTCTTGGATAGATTGGCACCGCCGTTGTAAGAATTGTTGCGATGATTGTTAGAATTGTGTAGAGCAGAAAAACAAGAGTCCATGGCACCCCCGCTTTCACCAAAACCGTTGCAAGAACGTCCACGAGCGTCTCTTCCACTAAAAAGGAAAAAGCGAATACACCTGCCAATCGGCTAGTTGACTCTTCGATCGTCCGTCCACTTTGATCGCAATAGACTTGCGTAGCTTCTGCAAAGTAGACACCTTGGGCGGTCCAAAACATCGATGCACCGATGCCGCCGAGTCCGGCCCCCAGCCACGCTGAGATTTCCGCGGAACGTTTGGAGGTGTGTACGAGCATGGAAGCCATCCAAAACAAGGCGATATAACCACCAAACAGAAGCTGTCCCACGACTATAGCACCATGGGAACCTATTTTTGAATTAATAATGTTGTTGCGCCGATCAAGGAAAAGAAAGTATAGGTTGCGTAAAGAATTCCGCTTTGCCGGGCTCCGATAGTCCCCAGTTGAGCTGTTGCCAGAGCGAGACAGGCAAGCGCACTTGCTGGTACCGCCGCGCAACATATGGACAAACGCACGAACTGATAGTAGACATGTTCACTTTGTGACCACCGTTGGTGGTCTTCTGAGTCAATGGAAAGTGTTTCCAGTGGAAGCCGCTCGAGTTCCGTTGTGTTCCTCTCATCTTCCACTTGCAATGAGCTCCGAGCAGTCATTCGAACGAGATGACTGTGAGCAAACAATGGCGATTATACTTGACATTAGCAGATTTGAAGGTTTTACCAAATTCAAATTGAAAGACCTAATGCACTTGCACTGCAAATCTAATTGCGATAAATTTTGTTGAAACATAAACGCAAAACCTACTGTAGTATGTTTGCCCATTTTCTATTAACCTTAAGTGCTTACATTCGAGCTATGAACCTCGTAAGGCTACTATAAACAATCACGAGTTTTTTTTTTCGAAGATCATCATAAGGTTAGCTAGGGCGGCTGTTCATAGTCATGAAAAGAAGCCGTTTACAGCCAGCGTTACTTCTAGACAAAGCTGTGACTTTGCAGGGTGGATGCGCCGTGAATGTTGGCATCCGCCAGACTTGAACCAGATAAGGTGAGCGTACCGCATTCCTCTCCTGCCAAGATCCAGAACAAGTTTTGCGGTCCCGCACTTTGCAATTGATCATCCCACCATCGGTTGATCAGCTTGCGTTCCTGTTGATTCATCGATTTCAAACGTACTGTAGCTCCGCTGTCGTGGTAAACTATTTCCCCGTCATCGGATATTGTCTCGGTCGGGGCGCCATCGGGCGAACCAAGCTGCGCCGGTGGGAAGGGTTGCTCTGGGCGCGCTCTAGGATTTGACCGTAAACAAGGTTGAAGATATGCATTCCGAAACGGGTCGTGACATCCAATTAGCGTCCCAGGGTCGCCTGCTTGTCGTGGAGAACGAGGATCGCGCGCGTTTGTATTTTGCTGTTGTTCTTCGTGTTGCAGGCTGATATCCATGACGGTCGCAACTTCCAACGGAAGTGTTGAGCTGGTAGCATCATACCTCGCTCGAGTCGAGCGAAGGAAAGTATATGTTAGAAAGATCAAGAATATTGTTGCGTAGGCCTCATGCTTTGCACCTTTCAGAATGAACTGTCCTGTAATGGTCATTTGAGCAATGACGAGACCAAAGACAAATCTGCGAAAGATTTTGGGCCAAAACTGCCCGCCGCTTTCGAACACGCTCTCATAAACATAGAGGTGATGATGAGTCCACATGATACGCGAAAAAAGGCAAAAAAGAATGCATGGTAACAGCACCAGTGGTGCAATGACGGCAAAGACGACACTGATGACCACAACCAACATGTCTTGAGCCAAGATCTTATGAAACGGGAACCAGCCAGGATCGTCAATCGACCTACAACCCAGAAAAGGATCGCGTCGAGCCCGCAGTGTGGCGGACGGGAACACGATGTAGCGCGCTGCGGCCTGCAAGAGGGCCACCAATCGAACCAGTTCCATTCCGAGTCCGAGAAAAGTCTTGATCGTCACAAACGTAATGAAGAAAGAAGATAAATGAGGGAGCGCGTTACCAAGACGCAGAAACGCTGATTCCGGGTTGACGACAATCAAGGCAACTGTGTCGAAAATGGTAGATGAGATGGTCGTTACCAAGAACACGTTTAGAACCTGAAAGAAAAAGTATCTTGAGAACGCCCGCATTTGAACTTCGCTGTACGAAGTCATGCCTTCCATTCTGCCTATAGCCATGAATAAAGGAGGCTGAAGTTGCTGGAGTCCCACGATGCACAGGGGCTGCACCATTTGAATACCAGCAGAAAACAGAGCTGAAGCACCATGAAGCTGGGCGAGTCGCGGGGAGGAAGTGACCAGTGCCTTTTCACTGACAAACATCGAAACAATAGCAACTGGCACCACGTAAAAACAAATGATAAGATAGACAAGGAAGTCGCCAAGGATAGAACGTGTTCGATGCGCTCCTTTGGAGACGTAGATGTTTTCCCATAATACGTCTCGTGGTTCGGGGGCTGTCGTAACTTGCATAGACCCAGGCTTGGAAGAGTGCATGGATTGGATTGCGACTGTTGCTGCAGTAAAAGTTCTCATTACAACAAAGGCTTTGTCAGTTACTTCATTGATGTGATCTTCAATTTTGTCCTGATTCGTAGATTCTCCTGTGGACAGGATCGGTCTCCCCAAAAAGGACATATCTTTGTTAAATCGCCCGTATCGTTTTAGAGCTTGTTTCGCATTCGCCAAGGAATTGACTTTTGCTTTTTTGCTCGACTCTGGCTGCCCTGTGTAAATTCCTTTGCTTTCCATTTCCAAATCGGCTGGGCTTCTCGACCTCAAGCGACTGACAACATTTTCATCTGGTAGCACGGAATACATAGCCGAGGTGTCTACTTCGTCGGCTTGTCCTTCGTTCCCTTCCTCGATGGTGGCTGGGGCGTTTTTCTGTGATAAGCCCAACAGTCTGCGTTGTTTTGGATCATCCGTGACGAACGGCGACGCTAAAACGTAATCGATGTCGTTGGCGCCTTCACCTGCTTCCATCTTATCCAGCATCTTCATCACGCGACTACGCCGCCTTTGTTCTCTTTCAATCTCGTTGTTGAGTTCCTCCAATTGCGAGTACAGTCTCACCAATCGTTCCTGGGTGCCTTCCGCGACGCCACATTCCTCCAATCGACTCGGCAGCGTTGCCAAGAATTTCTTCCACATGGATGGCTCGTATAATTTCTTCTTTTCATTCCGACACAAAAGTAGGAGCTCGTGTTCCAAGCTTGCCAGAATGGCGGTTCTTTGTTGGACCAGGCGCTCCAAATCGGTACAATTTTGACACATGAAAACGGACCGCACCGCATCTGGATATACGTGCTTGAAGTAATTCGTAATTTTCTTCGGCGATCGCAAATGACGGGGAATATTGGTTACCAACACCGTCCGCAAATGTGGTTCTCGATTGAGCAGATACAAGTGCCGAATGGAGTTGAATGTCTCATATTCGACTAAAAGTTCCCTCACCACGATACCGGTCAGCAAGTATGCCGCGAAACAATGCACCCATAGACGCGGAGATCCCGCACTGACGTTGGCCATGGTGAAGCGCATGAAATCGGTGACCAGAATTTTTCCGACGTGCAGATCGAGCACATTGCTGCCCGTGTAATTGAGCGGCAAGAGGACCACAAAAGAGAATAGCGACATTTTAACGATACATCGCAGTGCGAGTCTATGGAAGCGAAGAAAAATGAGGGAATCGTAGCCAATGCGGTTAATGATTTCTTCGTCGGAAAGGAACAGCATGACGCGGACCCAACTGAAGTAGCCCTCGACTGGCAGAGGGGGGAGGGACGAGTTTGGGAAGGCGGTGTCTCCGTGGTGATATGAAGAGGGGAGAAGTCTTTTGACTGTGGTAGAAGCAGGATAAGAATATTAAGAAAACCGCTGACAGTGTCAGATAAAGCACCAATAGCGTCGCAAACGTCATGCTCGTAGCCCGGTAGGAACTTTCTGAGATGTATTCATTGGTAATATAGTCTGGTAATAAGGATAGTCTTCTGTGTTCTATGGAAAATGCGGGTTTATTGCGGAGGCGTTTTCCTCTTCCTCAACGGGGCCAAATGCTGCGACAATCAGTGGCTCGAACGTTTGCATAAAGAGCCGTTTTCGAAAGTCGACAAAATGAATCATCCATTGTGGGGCTGATGTGCTGTCTGTGGTATTTATCAGCATATCGTTTAACCAGTCCATTTTGTCAAGTCTACGACCGATTGCGCCGAAAACAATATTAAGGTCAAATGCAATGAAAGAGATGAAGGATAAGAAGAAGTGGCAATAGGTCGTCGACGGCGAAAATGGTTGCACCGCTTGCGCTTTTTTCATCTTTCATTTTTGCTTCGTCTGCGCATCCATCAGTCGGTTGCATCCAATGATCCGGTACTCCAACAAGTTGTTTTGTACTGTCATAGCGTGAACCAACGGATAGTTAACAGACACTATAGGTACTTCTGGCTTCATAGTAAAAGGTGCGTGAAACGTGAGAGCCGGACGAAGGACGGTGCCGAGGTGATTGGTGGAAAATGAGAAAGTTGAAAAACCGTGTCAAGAAGCAATCAACTCCGCCTAAAATAATAATCACAAAGTTTCTATGACTGGCAAGGCTTGTGCATCAGCTGTCGCAATGCGAAATATAAACTTTACAACATTTGTTCTCTTTTGGATGGCTCGGATGGGCACCGGGCAAAAGTCCCCGGAAGACTTCCGCGTGCACGGTCTTGCCGACATTGAGCCGGCATTTGCATCGGTGGACGGAAATATGTTCTCAGGATTGATCTCGGCGCGGGAGAACTCAGAAGCCGAATTGTTCTTTTGGCTAATTACTAATGATTCCTCTGATTCGCTTGTTATCTGGTTCAATGGTGGCCCGGGTTGTAGTAGCATTGATGCCGGCTTTTTCTTCGAAATGGGCCCTGTCACTACGCCGTTACACCCGGCCGGTTATGACAACTTAGACCGTGGTAACGAAGCACCACTCAAGTTCAATAAATATACATGGGCCAATGTCTCCAACATCATGTACATTGAACAACCCGTCGGTGTCGGGTACACCCACGGAAGCCCGAAACCCCAAGATGAAGATGAAGTCGCCGCCGATTTTTACCGATTCTTGCAAAATTTCTTTGATATATTCCCCAAAATGCGCAAACAACGTCTTTTCTTGGTCGGAGAATCATATGCGGGTATGTATGTTCCGTCCATGGCTCATTACATTCACGAAAAAGCCACGAGTGACGACCCGAAAATCAATCTCAAAGGAATTGCCCTGGGGAACGGGTGGGTGGATGCCGTCAAGCAAGGTCCTTTGGTGATTGATTATGCTTGGTGGCACGGAATGATCGATACCGTGTACCGAGATGCTTTATGGAGTGCTTGGGCGGATTGTATCAACGGGTCGATATCGTCTCCGTTTCATAAGTTCACGGTTCCCGATGAATGTGGTATTATGGGAGCCGTGTTGGAAGCCGCCGGTGCGAAAGATGGACAGTCGCCAAACACCTACGACGTGACCACATGGGACACGTATCCGGTTTTGACAAGTGACACTGGGTACGTATATTTCTGCGGGACGAGTGCGCTCGACGTCAACCACTTACATACTGTATTGTTGGATCACAGAACGTTTGCCAAATTTTTGAACCGACCCGAAGTCAAGGAAGCTCTCAACGTTGGTCATGTAAAGAAAGAGTGGATGGGGTGCATACCTGGGGCGGGTCGAAGGAAGCTCAGCTTACTAGACAATGATAGACCTCTCTCGATGGCGCGCTATATGGCAGATCTTTTAGACAAAACGGATATTGATGTGTTGGTGTACAATGGAGATGACGACATGAGTACATGCTCCCAAGGTAGCGAACTTTTTCTGAATGATATGGAATGGTCCGGGCAGTCCGATTGGCTGGATCCCTCAGCGTACTCGAGGGGGCTTTGGAAGGTAAACGGAAAGGTGGCGGGTCACGCGAAATCCGTCAGAAATTTGCATTTTCTGGTGGTATATAACAGGTACGAATGGAGAGCTTGCAATGGAATAGTATTGCCAGCCTTTCTCATTTTTGCTTTGTTCGTAGTGGGCACATGGTACCCTATAATCAGCCGGTCAATTCTTACGATTTAGTAACGAGATTCACGAGAGGACGCCCTGATTATATTGATCAAGAGATCCCTTTCACATTGGATCACTATCGCAGACCAGAGAAGCAAATAGTGCCTACATCTCCTGGGCAGCCGATGTCGCACCTTGTTTCGGCAGGCATAGGATGTTTGTTTGGTGTGATGATTATGTGGATGAAGACGAAGCGTAGCAAGCAGCAGGGATACGATCCGGTCCCTACTCACTTTTAGAAGCCTTTTGTTGTGTTGGTGTAAAACTAAAACGTATGCCTTGCGCTTCGGATCCTATTACCTACAGATAAATCTGTCGTCACAAGCAAATAACTTTATCAATTTTAAACTTACAGTTCGTACCCGATATGAAATATTCGCGATGTTGTTTGTATCAGGACAGCCCTTTCTCGATCCTTCTCCATTCATTGGAAAGCAAAATAAAAAATAACAAGGTCACTTAATCTTTGAGGGCAAAAGAATGAGTAAATGATAGCCGCTCATCACGCGTAAGTGAGTGAGCACTAGGACCTGTTACGGCATACGTCTTTACGGAATTGTTCATGAAGAACTCAACCAAATTGGACACGATAGAAAGCAGCTGACACAAGTTACCTGTAGTCTGCTTTCAATCACTTTGTCATCCATGCCGGCAAGTTTGAGACCCTACGTTGGCTAGTCTCACGTGCTTCCGGAGCAGCCTGTTGAACCGCAACCGGAGCCGGACTGGGAGAAGGAGCTGACACAGCAGCTGCTGGTGCTTGAACTGCTGACACAGGTGCTTGAACAATATTAGGATTCACACCGTAAGGATTGGGTGTACCTACCGGAGGTGACCACGCACCGTAGTGCTGACGAGCAGCGTCTTCGCCGTAGTAATAGCTGTATCGAAAGAATTCTTCATAATACGCATCAGGTGCAGGCTGCTGAGGGGTTGGCGCAGCCACTGCTTGTTGCTGTGTTATATGCTGTTGAGAAGGATAGTGCTGCTGCTGCTGCTGCTGACTCTGTGCATATTGTTCCTGGGCCGCTAACTGCGCAGCATGATACGCCAACCATTCCGCAGAATACTGCTCCTCGCCTTGACGACCGTAACTTTGAAAAGTCCCTGACATGACCGGGGCGGAGGATTGAGCTTCTATAATCGACGCAATCATTTGCTGTACCGTCTCACACCCTTTCTTGCTGCCCGAAACTGTAGCAATCCGAAATGTTTCGCCGGGGGTTGGATAGGAAGGGATTTGAATACGAGTGCCGCTCTTACCTTGCATCTCGCGAATGACACAGCCTTGTCGTCCTATACACAAGCCTACGTCTTTGTCGGGAATCTGCAGAATTGTGTCAATTACGAAAGCAAGCGACCTGTACTAGTGTGCAAAACCGGCTAAATACTCACCTGTATTTGAATTGTGATTTGTTCTTCCCCACTTCCATAACTGGGCATGTTCTTGAGCAAACTTTCGATTCTTTCTTTGGCAGCCAAAGCACCAGCTTTGTCGGGATGCGTTATGCTGATGGTTCGTTTTGTCGCATCATTGACATCCGCCGATGGCGGTACTTGAATATTGGCACCCGTTTGCTCCTGAATCGCTTTGATGGTAGCTCCACCCTTGCCAATGACCAAACCAACATCCGCATCGGGAACTTGTACTGTCACCAACGCGTGACCCGCGTCCAACGCTTCCTTCAACAAACGCTCATCTTTACTCAACGATACACCAAAGGCCGATGCCTTTTCGCGCACCATTTTCATGATAATTTCTCGGCATTCGTCAATCGCCTGTTGCGTCGGTGCCGATAACGTAATTGTTCGTTGCGTTTGCCCGGGCTGCAATTCGTGCTCTTTTTGAATCTGAACTTTGGCTCCGGTGCGAGCCTGCATGGAAGCAATGTTTTCTCCCCCGCGCCCAATAATGAATCCGACGACTCCGTTGGGTACCAAGACATCTTCATCGATCCAATCACCACCATCCGTCGGCAAATTCGCCTGCCCAATCAATTGCGCCACCGACGCGGGTCGATACGATGACGATGCATTCCTTACCACCGCCAAGGCACGACTTTGGTCGACGATGGCGTCCGGATCTTCGGGAGGTACCAAGGGCGGTTCCTGTTCCGCCTGTTGGAGCAGTACATCGAGTGACAAATCCACTTGATCGATGAGAGTCTTGTCACTCCCCGACAGAACAATGTGCAATGGCTGCTCGGGAACTCCCGGTAGTGGTGGTTGATCGGAGGCTCCTCGTCCTTGTAGTTCGACAGTGACACCCGGATACTGCAATTTGTCTTCCAGAAACAGCCGAAAGTGCTTGGGAGGTCGTTCTCGGGTGGTCTTGATCCAGATTCGTTTTTGAATCGTTTCGTCGGCGTCATTCGGTTTGCTTTGTACTGTCGACGAGAGCTTGGCCGCTACGAGTCGTGCCATTTCCAAGGGAGCTTGTGGTTCCTCCGCCGTCAAACCCCAGCGACTGCGTTTCCGCGATGACGATCCTTCGGAGGACGAAGTAGGATCCGCGCCCGTGAGGCGCGCTGCGATCATCTTGGCTCGTTCCAGCGCTTCTTCCGCTGATACTTTCTGATCTGACATGATTCAACTCAAGAGGGGTCTGCTTTTGTTGTTTATTCGTTTGTGAGCGTCTCATCAAGGAAAGATAAGCCAGGGTCGCTTCTGTTGTTGGCCATCAATGCGTTTTCATTGCTTGGCTAGTTCGACGTCAGAGGTACGGCCACGTAGCTTTCCATACTTATGCGGTCTGTAATGGTACGCATCTATCTGCCCGGCGTATAATGCTTTTCCGAAAAAATGCGTAATACGGAGTACTTTTTAGTTGCATCGCAAGAAAATATTGCAGAGGAGCCATTTAATAAGAAAAAACGCAGTAGACTTCATTTTACTCACCAAAAGCGTTTCATTGACTCAAAAAAAGGATTACTGGAACATGTCGGTAAGTGACTTGGGATCGAAATCGTTATTTGCGCGAAGGGCCGTTTTCTGACCCCATGGCATGGAATTCTTTTTCGTTTCAATGTTTCAAAGGAATCGGTCGAGATGCTCGAAAAACGCATTCAAGCCCTGGAAGTGGGATCGCAATACGAATCGACCAAACGAGCGGTACAAAATGTCGAAAAGCAACATCTCGAAACACTTCGTCAGATCAAGGCGGCTCTTTTGAACGAAACGGGAAGCCCATCTTCGTCCAAAGAGGTAGAACGGTTGATGAAAGAGAATGAAGAATTGAAAAGAAGAATGCGAAACTGGAGTATCGTGTCAATCATATGGCAACCTGTATGGAAGAGCTTTATGAGCGGAATAAGCAACTTCGTGCGTAACTCGATTGCGCTCGGGAGTATTTTACTTTTTTTTGTTACGAAGCTTACTTGGAGGAGTGCCGTTGTGCTTCATGACGCCTTTATGTTCGGGGATCAAAGTTGCAGTTGCGCCTTCTTTCAGAATAATTGCAAAACGAAACTAAAGTCTTCAGTCGCTGAATGATTCTCTCAGTAGTCAGGTTCTTTATAATCATTCTTAAAGAGACTAAGTCCGAAAGACTGTGAGGTACGAGTGCCTTGTAACTAGTATTTGCATTTAGCATCCGGAGTTACGCCATTTTGTTCTTTTGCAAAAAGTCAGGAGCTTTCCAGCATATGAAGGAAGCTAGGGCAATCGTCATGCAAAACTGCTGTTTTTGTACGAGATCGGAAACGATATCAGATACCGAAGGCAGCTGGTAAACGCACTCGATCAGTTTTAGAATACCGTGAAAGAAGAAAAAGCTCTGTTGGAGATGAAAAGACATAAAGAGTGAGTCTTGGTGTGGGTGCAGTAGACTGCAATCTAGAAGAGATGAAACAGGAACTAACTCACGCGCTGCTGTTCGTTCGTAAAGTAGAACCAAGAAAAGGCATACATTCCGGCACTGGCGAGCTTGTCGACCCCGAAGAAGTACAAAATGGGTGTAATGGCGGTGATGGATGTTGTTTGTGTCGACAATGATTCAAGCACGCCCGCGATTTCGCCTTTCGTAAGGATCGGTAACACAATCTGGGAGCAGGCGAATAGGTTGAGCAAAGCCAACGACACCAATGTGCGAGATTGTAACGTCGTCTCTCGTGGGAACGGATTCTTTGCCAAAAATGGGATAGTGTCTCGACTTGGAATAGCGACTAGAGATAGCCCGGTAAGTATCATCAGCTGTCGCCAAACGATTTGGGACGGTATCCACTCTTTCGAAGCCCAAAAGGCCATGCCCGCCGGAAGCATCAAAGCAACCGCTAGATTTGCCTGAAGATGCTGTAGCATACGATCCGAGCTTAGGCACTCGAGGGTAGCCGCGAGCACAAGAAGGAGCACGCTGAGAGCCGATTGGTATTTGAATTTCAAAAGTCCCGAAATTGCCCCGTCTTGACACGCTTCTTCGCCCAAGAACTTGAGACAGGTAGCAGACGGCTGCTCGCCTGATATCGGAGCATTTCTCACGTCCATGAGGCTTGGACACGCCTACGGCGAGTAAAATCAACATGGTCCATCGCGGCACGTTGATTGCCGACGCTCCTGGGTCGACGTGCTTCATAGGAGGTGCCCCTTTCGGCGCTTTGGGTGTATCCTTTACCACTTTGGACTTCTTCTTGTTCGACGGCATGAGTTTGCGGGTTTGATAGTATTCGTAATAGAGATGGAGCTGAGACCCGAGGCAAGCTTGATTATTTGTGAAATGGTTTGTGATGAATTTATTTTCGTTTTGGCAAAAATGAGTTCAACGATAACGGTAAGCGTTACCAATTCCTACCTATTTTTTTTGGAAATGCGAGCAAGCAGGATGCACCTGACTGAACTGTTCGTGTTTGAAACGTCAATCGCCTGTCCACCGTAACGATCTATATTGCAGTATACATAAGAGAGTATAGTACTTTTTGTACGTAGAACTCTACGACCGCGGTTCGCCGTCGCCGCAGCTCGGAGCCGTTCGTCGTCCGCCTTTTCTTGACAATGGCAAAGATTGACGAAGACCGCAGCATCGTCATTCTGCTGGAGTCCATGCAAATCAAACCTGGCTAGTTCGTTTGATTGGTGTTCAGTAGCTTGTGCCGGATTGTCGAAGCCGAGGGCGCTGCATCGTACTGTCAATCTTTTCATTTTTGTTTATCGGTTTCCTACCAATCATTCGTGACAACAATGGATTACGACGATGATGCCTTAAACAATGGGCCAGATATGGAAATGGACGATGACGAACAACCTATCGATGAGGAGATGATGGATGTAGAAGATATTCCGGTCACGCAGGAAGATTCTTGGGCTGTAATTAGGTACGATCGAACCGACGTAGTCGATTTGCGCGTGTTGTAGTCGCTCACCATCGGATATTTAGTGCTTATTTCGAAGAAAAGGGTCTCGTTCGACAGCAGTTGGATTCTTTCGATGAGTTTATTCAAAACACGATGCAAGAACTAGTAGATGACTCGGGTGACATTCGTGTATCTCCGGAAGTACAGCACATGGTGGGATACGATGATGAAGCGTACGATGCGGAACAGCAAAAGGATACGAAACTAGTCTTTGAAATCCACTTTGGTCAAGTCTACTTGTCAAAACCCACAACTGTTGAAAAGGATGGCAAGGTCACCTACATGTTTCCTCACGAAGCGCGTCTTCGTAATTTGACATATGCGGCTCCTCTGTATGTGGATGTCGACTTGAACCAATATCACGTACCTCGTGAAGTCAATGTCAACGACCCGTCCGAAGACATGGGTGAACCAGTGTCAACCGAACACGCCAAAAAGGAGTTTTTGGGCTACGTTCCGATCATGCTGCGGTGTCTCTTTTGCGTGTTATCCGATAAAGATGACGCCGAGCTGTCCGAGCTCGGGGAGTGCATTTACGATCAAGGCGGATATTTTGTCATCAACGGATCCGAGAAGGTGATCATTGCCCAGGAGCGTTTGAGCAACAATCACGTGTATGCATTCAAAAAGAAACAACCGTCAAAGTTTTCTTGGGTGATCGAAACACGGAGTCAAGTGGAAAATTCGACGCGTCCTGTAAGCTCTTTGTACATTCAGATGTACCACAAGGGCGGGCGAGGTGCAATCGAAGGGAATCAAATTCGCTCTACACTGCCTTATATTCGAACTGATGTCCCAGTCGTTATTATTTTTCGGGCGTTGGGATATGTGGCTGACCGCGATATTATTGAGCATGTTGTGTACGATTTAACGGATGGTGAAATGATGGATCTATTTCGTCCTAGTTTGGAAGAAGCGTTCGTTATTCAAAGACAAGATGTCGCTTTGGATTTTATCGGACGACGAGGAAGTGCAAAAGATGTCACGAAGGAGGACCGTATGCGTTACGCTCAGGCCATTCTTCAGAAAGAAGTTTTACCTCACGTTGGAACTGAAGAGCACTGCGAAACGAAAAAAGGATTTTTCATTGGATATGCTGTGCACAAACTGCTCATGTGCAAGTTGGGCCGAGCAGATGAGGACGATCGCGATCATTTTGGAAAGAAGCGTCTCGATTTGGCTGGTCCTCTACTTGGTGGGCTTTTCCGCATTCTATTCCGCAAATTGACAAAAGATG
The DNA here is from genome assembly GCA_030295235.1 of Fistulifera solaris. NCBI lineage: Eukaryota > Bacillariophyta > Bacillariophyceae > Naviculales > Stauroneidaceae > Fistulifera > Fistulifera solaris. The sequence goes on from AP026173.1 coordinate 422,995, forward strand.
TTAGAAAGCATCTTCAGCGCTGTTTGGATGAGGGAAAACATTTCAATATTGGTGCTTCGATCAAGAGCAATCATATCACGGATGGTTTGAAGTACAGTCTGGCGACGGGTAACTGGGGTGACAAGGGGATGACAGCGAAAGCAGGAGTCTCGCAGGTGCTCAACCGCTTAACTTACGCTTCGTCTCTATCCCACTTACGAAGATCAAACACTCCTTTAGCTCGTACAGGAAAGCAAGCGAAGCCTCGACAGCTCCACAACACGCACTGGGGAATGGTGTGTCCGGCCGAAACGCCCGAAGGACAAGCAGTTGGTCTTGTCAAGAATCTTGCCTTGATGGCGTACATCACTACTGGGACCGCACAAGTTCCGGTCCTAGAGTTTCTTGAGGAGTTCAGCACTGAAAATCTGACTGATATTCTTCCTTCAGTTATTGCCGAACCAAATACGTGCAAAATTTTCGTCAATGGCAACTGGGTAGGCATTCATCGTGATCCCAAGGCGCTCGTTGAAACATTTCGCTCTTTACGCCGAATGGTTGACATTGACGCAGAGGTTTCCATTGTTCGTGACATCGCAGATAAGGAGGTCCGCATTTACACGGATGCTGGCCGTATTTGCCGTCCGCTATTCATTGTCCATGACCAACAACTTGCCATAAAGAAAAGCCACATTGTACAACTTCAAGGTTTGAATCCGAATGAAAAGCGCTTGACTTGGACAGATCTGCTGATGGAGGGTTTGGTCGAGTACATTGATACAGAAGAGGAGGAGACGACCATGATTGCAATGGAGCCGAAAGATTTGGATGCTACCGATGCATACTCTTCAACTTACACGCATTGTGAGATTCACCCCAGTATGATTCTAGGAGTCTGTGCTTCAATCATCCCTTTTCCCGACCACAACCAGTCTCCCCGTAATACTTATCAAAGTGCCATGGGCAAGCAAGCTATGGGTATCTATGCTTCAAATTACCAAGTTAGAATGGACACAATGGCTCATGTGTTGCACTACCCTCAGAAACCACTATGCACCACCCGAGCTATGGAGTTTTTGCATTTCCGAGAGCTTCCTAGTGGAGTAAATTGCGTGGTTGCGATCATGATTTATACAGGTTACAATCAAGAGGATTCTTTGATCATGAATCAATCTGCAATCGATCGAGGATTGTTTCGATCGTCTTACTATCGCTGCTACATTGATCAAGAAAAGGCAAGCTCTGTAGGAACTATAGGTTCATTGACGTCGGAGCTCTTCGAAAAGCCCGCAATGGACAACACAAGAGGGATGAAGCATGGCGAATACGGCAAGCTTGATGATGATGGTCTTGTTGCCCCTGGAACCAGAGTGTCTGGAGACGATGTTTTAATCGGAAAAACCGCCCCGATGGACAGCACGAGCGGTATGCCTTCAAGATACACAAAGCGTGATTGTAGCACATCAATGAAGGCCAACGAAAACGGCATAGTGGACAACGTCTTGATCAGCACCACGAAAGAAGGCTATCGGTTCACAAAAGTTCGTATCAGGAACGTGCGAATTCCCCAGGTGGGAGATAAATTCGCTTCTCGTCACGGTCAGAAAGGTACCATTGGTATGACGTACCGCCAAGAGGATATGCCATTCACAGTGGAAGGTATTGTTCCCGACATTATTGTCAACCCTCACGCCATTCCATCCCGAATGACCATCGCGCAGCTTATCGAATGTTTATTGGGTAAGGTTGTCGTGTTTCAAGGTTGCGAAGGCGATGCCACGCCTTTCACCGATGTCACGGTCGAAGACATCAGTACACGTTTGCACGCCATGGGGTACCAAAAACACGGCAATGAAGCTTTGTATCAGGGCCACACGGGACGTCCCCTCAACGCTCGTGTGTTCATTGGTCCAACGTTTTACCAGCGATTGAAGCATCTGGTCGATGACAAGGTGCATTCACGTGCCCGCGGTCCCGTCGCGATGCTCACCCGCCAGCCGCTCGAGGGTCGTTCTCGCGATGGAGGTCTTCGTATGGGTGAAATGGAACGTGATTGTTTGATCACACACGGATGTGCCAATTTCATCCGCGATCGATTTTTCATGAATTCGGATCAGTATCGCATTCATATTTGTGAGCGATGCGGTCTCACGGCTCAATCCAACTTGAAGAAGATGACTTACGAGTGCCGCAGTCCAATGTGCGTCGGTCGACCCACGCAGATTTGTCAGGTCGAGATTCCTTACGCGGCGAAGCTTCTGTTGCAAGAACTCAATTCCATGTGCATTCAGACTCGAATTTTTACGAAGATGGATGCCTGATTGTGATCGAGGCTAGAATCAATCAAGGGACTTGGACAAGACGGGCAGTTCTTTGCTGGGTAAAGATATGGTAAAGCGATGCAAGTACAGCGTAATAGTAGGCCTCACTAGTTTGCTAATGTATTTACATTCCGTGAGGAGATGTTTGTGAAATGCGATTGGAGTGCGCACATTACTCCGCTTGTTCGATTGATTGTGTTAGACGCTGATAATATTCTTTAGCTGATAACAAGACGATTACTCCTATTAAACCAGCTCAGACTCGTGACTTATGATGTCTCGTGACTGAGGGTACACAAAAACTTCCTCGCGACGGCGCGGAATTTTTTGATTGTTCTCTTCCAAAAACTCGAATCTTTCGTTGTGAGGCTTCTTGCTAAGAACAAGGATGAAGTCGTCAGCGAAAAGAAGATCTGGAGCAACGGCTCGCTTTCATTATTCGCCGACGGATGAGAATTTGCTTGTTTCTCCGTACATAAAGAGTTCATTTTGGTCCATCTCGCATCGGCTGTTTCTCGTCTCTCAATCCTAACGCTAACAAAGCCAAGAACCGTCTACTTCCGCCCTTCCTCCCAGCATCTTCTCTGCTACAATGGTGTATGCTCCTCCTTTGACCGCCGACGAAATCACCACCGCCGCCGGAGTGATTCGTCAACTAAAAGGTGTGACCGACGATCCGCACGGCCAAGAATTGCGGTTTGTAGCCATTTCCGTCTTAGAATCATCGGCCGAACGACACGCGCACATTATTACGGTAGAACCACCGACAGGCAAGGCCACCGAATATGTTGTTAAACTCGAAGATCCGACGATTGTTTCGACTTTAGAATTGCCGCTCGGAACACAACCCTTGTTTACCCCGGACGATTGTGATTTGGCCGAACAGGTCGTGCAGCAATCGTCCGAAGTGGCGGCCGCCTTGGAAGAGCGGTACGGCATTACCGACCTGACGCGGGTCGCGTGTGATCCGTGGAGTATTCATTTGGCCTGTGACGATGATACGGCTTTGACGCAATGGCGCACCGATGGGATCCCCGGCCGTCTGGTCCAAACCTTTTGTATTATCGCCAAGAAGATGGCCTGGCCGACAATCATTACGCCCACCCGATTGATATCTTGCCCGTGGTGGATTTGAATGCCCGTGTCGTAGTGTGTATTCACGGAATGGATCGACCGGCTCCCAAAATTCCGACGGAATCGGTCAATTACCATCGTGATTTGTTGCACAAGAACACGTATTTGCCCACGAAATGGAGAAGTGATGTCCCGAAGCCATTGAATGTCATTCAACCTCAAGGTCCTTCGTTCACGGTGACCAATGACACACACGTGGAATGGCAGAAGTGGTCGTTCGATATGGGTTTCAATTATCGTGAAGGATTGACGCTACACAATGTATCCTTTGATGGCCGCCCCGTTCTCAACCGCGCTGCCTTGGTCGAAATGGCCGTCCCATATGCCGATCCTTATCCTCCGCATACGCGAAAATGTGCCTTTGATGTAGGCGACTATGGCTTGGGGTATTGCGCCAATTCGTTGCAACTCGGGTGCGATTGTTTGGGACACATTCGGTATTTTGATGCGGTGCTCAATGATGCCGCCGGCAATCCGGTGCACAAGCCGAAAGTCGTTTGTATGCACGAAGAAGATCAAGGGATTTTGTGGAAGCATGTCGAGTACCGAAACGGCTACAATGAATCACGTCGATCAAGAGAGTTGGTCATCTCGTTTGTAGCGACCGTCGTCAATTACGAATATCTCTTTTACTGGAGATTGAAACAAGATGGTATGATCGACTTTGAAATCAAGCTATCGGGAGAGTTGTCGACGAATCTGTTGTCGGCACCCGAATCGGATGGTCGTCCGACTCATGGTGTTTTGGTGGCACCCGGTGTTAATTCGCAAATCCACCAGCACATGTTTTGTGCGCGTCTCGACATGGCGGTGGATGGAGCGGAACACAATACGGTTCGCGAGGTCGATATTGTCTCACGTCCCGTCGACCCGGTCTCGAATCCATACGGCAATGTCTTTGAGCCGGTGGAAACATTGTTGACCACGGAGCAGGCGGCCATCCGGACTCTCGATGTCACCAAAGCGCGCACGTGGAAGATTTCCAGCAACAAGACGAATCCCATCAATGGCAAATTGACTTCCTACAAGCTAGTTCCTTTCAGTAAAGGTGCCGCTCAGCCCGTTCTCATGACCGATCCGTCGTCGGCTGTTTTCAAGAAAGGGACCTTTGCAACGTCTCATTTGTGGGTGACTCCCTATCATCCGAAGGAGCGTTTCCCGGCGGGCGAGTATACGCCTCAAGGTGACGGGTCTGTTGGACTGCCTCAGTGGACGAGTCAAGATCGCAGTTTGTTGGACTGCCCGGAAGGCATTGTCGTCTGGCATGGTATGTACTAGCATCGCTTTCTTGCTGCTATCGTTGTGTCAAACTCACACGCTTGTTTCGTCGCTACAGCTTTTGGCGTGTTGCACGTCCCGCGCATTGAAGATTTCCCTGTGATGCCTTGTGAAATCACTGGCTTCAGTTTGAAGCCCGACAACTTCTTCTTGGGAAATCCTGGCATTGATATACCACCGGAAGTCAACGAAGCGAGTAAGCTCGACACTACGGCTTGCTGTGCTGCCAAAAAGTGATCGATACCTCGTGGAACATCGTCCACTAGAACAGGCATTGAATAAGATACTTAGATTTTAGTAAACGGCCTCTATTTTTGCACTAAGAGGTAGCCAATCGAGATCGTTAACGCCGTTCGTCGTTTTTGAAAAGAAGATAACAAATGCAGTCGTCAAGTTGTGGTAAGGATCATGAGTAATTGATAAAATGTAAATTCTTTTCGTCCGTGTGAATTATACATTTGCTCATTCCTTCTCTTCACAAAACGAAAAACGTTTTCGATCAGCCCGCGCGACTCTGGGCCGTTCTTCCTTACAGGGTTGCAGGTTGCAGTGTTTCAGAGCCAGATGTTAGTCTCTCGTCAAAATAAACATAGCGTCTTTGAACTAAATCGTTGAAAAATGTCTTCGCGAAGGCACAAGCCTTATCAATGTCGTACTCCGCAATCATGTGCTCAATGGAGCCTCTGTCAATGCATGATAAAAGACGGCCCCAGAAGTGACTTAGACCAATGTAATCCAAACACAGATCGACATTGGCAAGACTCGTTGCGGCAGTTTCTTTCTGAGGTTTATAAAACCGAGCCCCGTACTTTTTCGAATGACATTTTCAATTATAACTGACCATCCCATATGAACAGACAACGCGTCTACAAATTGCAGTAAAATCAATCCGACCGCTGGAAGGTTCATGGGGAGCACGCTCTCGTCTTTGTCCATAGCGTCATGGGTAACATTGATTATTTTCCAAAGGTCTAGCAAAGAACGGCAGTGCTCTTTGTCTGAAGCACTCGCTTCTTTTGAATCACGATGTACAACACGAATGATGGGATCTTCCGTCGTAAAATCGTGTCGAACAACAGGTCGGTATGAGGTGCTAATGTTTTCGGGGCAAAGTCCGTTCACTTTCCTGTGGTAGTCCGTTTCGTCAGTCAAATGGCGATAATGTGGTAGCTGTACAGATGATAATGATGTCGATATGTACCTTCTCGTATCAGCCAGAGCCTCTATCGCCCAATCACCAGAGCGGGGATCTCCATTCGCCGTATGTTTGGATGCCAAATTGGTGGCTCGTCTGGCATTCAATCCCCATGACAACCAAAACATCTCGCAACAAAATCCCTTTCCGGGCCTTCCTTCGACCCAAACGTATTTGGCGTGTTCAAATATTCTGTCGAGATCCCGCAAAGAGGAATTTCGAAAGTGGGACCACGAAGCCTGAGTCCGTTGTACAAGTGTAGCACGAAAATTAGCTGGCCCCTAGAGTCCATTGTTGCAGCTCCCAACCCGATGGAGCATGTATATGCTGCGTTAAGCATGTACACCCCTCCGATCAAAGGGTTCCAGAACGCAAGCAATTCGGCCTTGAGCGGATCTACGTCGTAGTAACTCGGATACTCACTGGAACGAACGGGTTTAGCGAACCCCTCGAAGGAACTATATGCTTCAAAAGACTTGTAAAGTAAAGGGGCATCTTTGATTGCTTTACTTTTTTCCAGCTCAGTCCGCCATTGCTGAAAAAGCATCCTGTATGACTGCTTCGTATTCACCGCAACACGAGCCAGGTCCCCATTTCCCTGAAGGACATAGATAGACATGAGCACCGAGTGCAAGCCAAATGTCAGAGATATTGGCACTGGTTTTGCCAAATCGCTTTTCACATGGCGATGCAACAAAGTGAGTACTGAATTGAAATGCGATCGGTTTGGCAAATATTCATGGGGTGTATCGCGGCAAAGGAGAAAGAGTTCCGGTAATATCATGGATGCAAATGTCCCGTCCAAGTCGCCCCGTATCCGCTTGGAAGGATTCTTGCTTTCGTCAAATGACGGAGTCCCAAATCTTGGTAAAGTATTTTCTTTGAAGGCCTTCATAACTATTTGGACTATCTTCTGCGTATTCAGAATGCAGCTGTCGCCCCCAATATGCTTTAATGGATCGAGCCACGTATGTGGTCTCTTTCCTGCCGCTATCCCGGTCTTACTAGGATCATTGACGTGCACGCCTAAGTACCGTTCCTCTACGTCAAGAAGCGTCTCCCAGAATGTATTATTACTTATGATAAACGTCAGGTCGTTCACGAGGGGTTGTTCCAGGCCTGATTTCTTCACAAACCGCTTCACCGTCGCGGAAGTATATGCTTGCCCACCACCTAGGTAGAAAGAATTCTCGACCATTTCCGCCACAAACTGAAAAGCCATGTAGGGTTCTTTCTCTTTCTTCGTCGTCTTTAGCCGCTTATTGATGTCTTCAACAACATTTGAAAAGAAAAAGATTGCCACGATATGATAAAAGGACGATAGATGAGGATGCTCCAACATCAGTTCACTCTCAGCTTGATACACGGCGTTTGTCGCAGCATTCGTCACTGCCGCACATTCCATTATCCCCCGCATACACCGCGGCGAATGATGCATGAAGTTTTTTAGGAGCTCATAGTGCCCACGAATTCTTCCCATCGACTCATTCATGGTTAGCAAAAGATAAACGACTTGCATTTTATCGTCTACTTTCAAAAACGCTTCACATATACCGATTTCTTCTTCTACCTCTATTCCGCCGTATTTCGGCAACTCCCCTTCCTAATAGCGAGATCCAAATCTTCCCAGTCCACTTCCTCCTCGTCTTCTTCACCCAATTCATCGAATGTCAAAGCGTTAAACCTTCCACCGATAGCATTCTGAGAAACTTCGGCATTCCTTTGCGGAATGCGGCGGCCATCCGATTCGCAAATTGAAGAGCACCGTGGCAATATCTCAGCACGTCGATGATGTACTGGTGCCCTACATCACCGCCATCCTTCGAGCCGAAAATCTCTGATGTCACCTTTTCTCGCAAGCGAATACTCGATGCTAAGCTTGTCATAATCTCAGGTGGAGTTATAACAAAATTCTCTGTTTCTTCTTTCAGGTAAGCTTTCCTATTGCGATCCAAGATGAGCTGCAGTCCTTTACGATAATCGTCGACAGCCGTCATTCGAAGGTTAAGACACGCTTCCCACGACATCCAGTGGTGAAACCGTAAGGTCGCTTCTTTGTACATGCTATAAAGTCCATTGCTTTTGCTTTTTTCAGTGTCATCGGGTGCTACTTTTTTGTTTTGCAGGGAGGAAAGCGGATTGGAAATAGATGGTTGCCTTGCCGCTGCGGACGCCTTCTTATTGCGAACCTTCTTTTTGTTGGGAGGCATTCGATCAGATACTTTGTAAGCTCGCGCTATTGAAATACGGGTAAGAGCAGTGTGTCAAGGGGGCAGCAACTTCTATAAAAAGAAGAACGAAAGGTTTGCTAATCACCGCAACAAAAAATGAGGCCGCTCCGTTCCTGGTTCGTGGCTTTATGGGGTGGGATTTTTTTCGAAAACTCTTTCTAGTCTATGCGTCTCCTGCTATCGATTAAATCTGTAGCCAGAATAGAATAACCGTTCGGTATAAACGTAAAACGTGGAACGTACAGTAAAGACTAAGGTATAGTGTACGCTAGTCTCCCTTTCGGACTTCGGACTCCACACATCAGCCCTCGTAATTTAGCTAGAGCGAGTGTTACCAGATTGGCTGGCAGTTTGTTCTCCCGAGAGACATGGTCCTGCTACAGATCACACCAGCTTAAAGTCTCATTGTTGATACTCAACAAAATAAACATAGCGTCTTTGATCTACCTCGTCGAAAAATGCCTTGGTGAAGGCAGAAACTTTATCGATGTTGAACTCCGGAATCATCTGCTCAGTGGAGCCTTTATCAATGCATGATAAAAGACGGCCCCAGAAGTGGCTAAGACCAATGTAGTCCAAGCATAGATCCGCATTAGCAGAGTCTTTGGGGCACTTCCCTTCAGTAGTTTACCGAGGTTAGGCCCCTGCTTCTTTCGAATTCTATCTTCGATGATAACTGACCATCCCATATGAACAGACAATGCGCCTACAAACCGCAGCAAAATCAACCCGATCGCTGTAAAGTTCAAATGAAGGATATTGTCGTCTTCGTTGAAAGCTTCATTGACGATTTTGATTATCGCCCAGAGATCTAACTGAGAACGGTAGTGCTTCTTTTCTGCGGCACTAGCTCCCCTTACACCAAGATTGGTGCCGCAAGTTGCTAGATCTTCCGTCTTAAAAATCGTGTTGAACAACACCGCGGTACGAGGTGCTAATGCTTTCAGGACTAAGTCCGGTCGTCTTCCTGTGCAAGTCCGTTCGTCAGTCAAACAAGCGAAAACGTCGTATGCATACAAACACTTAGTCATTACTTACCTCCTCAAATCGATCGTCCAGTCATCATAACGAGGATCTCCATTTGCTGTATAGTTGGATGATATACTGGTGGCAAGTTTGGGATTCAAGCCCCACGCCAGCCAAAACATCTCGCAGCAGGACCCCTTTTCGGGCTTTCCGTCAACCCAAATGCACGTATCGCGTTCAAAAAAATTGTCCAGATCCCGCAAAAGAGGAATCTCAAAAGTGGAATCACGAAGCCTGAGTCCGTTGTACAAGTGTAGCACGGACCTTAACTGGCCCATGGAATTAATTGTTGCAGTTCCCAACTCGATGGAGCAGATATATGTTGCATGAAGCATGTACCCCCCTCCGAGCAAAGGGTTCCAAAGCGTAAGCATCTCAGCCTGGAGCGGATCTACCTTATAGCTTGGATCATCACTGGGACGAACGAGCTTCGCAAAACCTTCCATGGAACCGTAAGCATGAACATATTTGTGAACTAAAGGAGCGCTCTCAACTACTTTGCTTTCCTCCAACCCAGTCTGCAATTGCTCGAAAAGCATACTGTATGATTGCTTTGCATTCACCGCAACACGAGCCAAGTCCCCATCTCCGTGAAGAACAAAAATAGACATCAGTATCGCATGTAAACCAAATGTCAGAGATATTGGTACTGCTTTTGTCAAATGTCCTTTCACATGGCGATGCAACAAATCGAGTACTGTGATAAGATGCGATCCTTCTGGTAAATAATCAATGGGTGCATCCCGGCAAAGCATTAGGAGTTCCGGCAAAATAATAAAAGCAAAAATCCCGTCTAAATCGCCCCGTATTCGCTTAGCCGGACTCTTATCTTCGTCAAAGGGCGGTGCCCAATGTTCCGGCGCTTCGCCAGGAACAGACATACCTTTGAAGCCCATTGCAATGATCTGGACCAGCTTTTGCGTATTTAAAATGCAGCTATCGCCTCCAATATTCTTCAACGGACCGAACCACGTATGCGGTCTCATTCCAGGTGCCAATATCCCGGTTTCACTAGTTTCATCGGCCACGATGCCCATAGTTCGTTCCTCTATGCCAAGAAGCGTCTCCCAACAAGTATAATTGTGAATGATTCCCGCCATTCTGTCCACATAGGACTGTTCTAAGCCCGATTTCTTGACAAACCGCTTCACAGTTGAGGGAACATGAGTTTGTCCGGCAGCTTCATAAAATGACAGCTCGACCATTTCCGCCACAAATTGAAGAGCCATATAGGGATCTTTCTCTTTCTTCGTCTGCTTTAGCACCTTATTAATATCTTCGACAATAGTGGAATAGAACAAGAACGCGAGGACATGATAAAATGACGAAAGATGAGGATGTTCTAACGCCAGCTCATTCTCTGCCTGATACACGATTCTTGTCGCAGTATTCGCCACAACTGCACACTCCATTATTACCCGCATACAAAGTTGCGACTCGTGCATGAAGTCTTTTAACAGCTCATAGTGACCTCGAATTCGGCCCATTGCGTCATTCATAGTTAGCAGAAGAGCCACTACTTGAAATTCATCGTCTCCTTTCAAAAGATATTTATGGATACCGATTTCTTCTTCTACCTCGAGACCCTCGTATCTCGGCAAATCTCCTTTTTGAATCGCAATATCCATGTCGTTCCAGTCCACTTCCTCCTCTTCTTCTTCGCCAAAATCATCGAGTGTCAAAGCGTTGAATCTTCCACCGATCGTATTCGAAACATCATTGTCGTGTGTAACGGCAGCAGCCATGCGATTCGCAAACTGAAGAGCACCGTAACAATACTTGAGCACGTCGATGATGTACTGGTGTCCTAAATCACCGCCATCTTTCGAGCCAAAATTTCGTGCCGTCACTTTCTCTCGCAATCGGATGCTCATCACTAAGTTGTTCAAAATTTCTTGCGGAGCCACAATAAAGCTTTCGGGACTTTTGTCAAGTAGATACTTCGGTTGTGATCTAAAATGTGCTGGACTCCCTTGCGGTAATCGTCGACAGCCGTCATTCGAAGGTTAGGGCAAGCTTCCTGCGATATCCAGTTGTGAAAGAGCAACGTCGCTTCTTTCTACATGCTATAAATCCCTTTACTTTCGGTTTTTGAAGAGTCGGGGACTGTTTTCCTGCTGTACAACGTGGGAACAGAAAGGATAGGATGCCCTGCGGCTGCGGTCGCCTTCTTGCGGCCCTTATTTTTCTTGTTTGGAGACATTTTGCTTCAAATCAAAAGCAAACAAGCTCAGGCTTTCGAATGCGGGCACAAAAAATGTGTCAAAAGAGTTGCATTGCCTTAAGGCGAGAGGGAACCGAAAGCTTCGCTCGATCACTGCAACGAAAACACTCCGTCCGAATGAATAGAAAACGAATGAGGCGTTTGTTGCTTTTCAAGGGAATAACCTGCAGTCTTTTTTAGAGTCTTTCGTGCGGGAGGCAGGGGGACACTGGCGAGAGGTGTACCCAGAACCAGAATAACCGTTCAATTTATGTAGGAAACGAAAATAATGATTCGTATTTAATGATTTAGTGCCACTGCGCGCTAGGTGGATACGCTCTTGTCCGTTGTCGGTTAATGGCGGTTATGCGTCGGTCGATGAAAGGAAAGGACGACCGCCATCGATGAAAGGCAAAACAGAAGCGTAATAACAACGACTCTATAAACATCTGTTGTTGCTTCTAATATACCAATTCAATCAATTCGCTACTTATGAAATAGGTGTATAAGCATTCATTCATCCAGATTTCTGCAGAAAACTACTGGCTCTCGAGTACACGATCCGTATCGGAAGGAAAGGTGACCCGTTGATGTTCGCCAGAGGTACTGCCATGCATTCGGCGCGCAAAGGCTCACCCAATACCGGTAGTCACACGTCCGGTGATAAATTTGATCGCTTCGAGAAATGGTTGCGTGACAACGGTGCAAGATTCGATCAGGTAAGGGAAGCCGGCCATCCATCAGTGAACACTCCATCGAACATCTTATCGCTGACTTTCGTTACTGTTGAATGATGTATGCAGCTTGAAATAAAAGTATACGATGATGGATCTTCATCGTCTCGTGGGAGAGGAGATGACAGCAACGAGGAGAAGAAAGACACGGTGACAAAGGACGATGGAGAAGAATCCGAAATGCGCGGAGTTCACGCTCTGTCTCACATTCCTCCGAATACTCTCGTTATGACAATTCCGCGAAAATGTCTCATTACGGTCGAAATGGGCCAAGCTACACCAATAGGTCAAGCTATTCTCAATTCCGATCTGGACCTTGACGCGCCAAAACACATCTTCCTTATGGTCTACTTGTTGTGGGATCGGAAAGTGAATGGAACGAATTCCTTCTTTTATCCTTATTACGAAGTCTTGCCGAAAACACTAAAAAATATGCCTATATTCTGGTCCATGGAAGAATTAGCCGAGTTAAATGGAAGCTATCTGCAGCAACAGATTGCGGATCGTAATCAAGCTATAGCGGAAGATTACCGTGCCATATGCGAAGTGGCACCTCAGATGCGCGAATTGGCCACGTTGGAGGAGTTTAAATGGGCACGCATGTGTGTCTGCTCGCGTAACTTTGGTCTACAAATTGATGGGCACCGCACGAGCGCCCTTGTTCCGCACGCCGACATGCTCAACCATTATCGTCCCCGTGAAACAAAGTGGACGTTTGACGAGGATCGACAAGCATTCACAATCACATCACTGCAACATATTGGGAAAGGCTCCCAAATTTATGACTCGTACGGACAAAAATGTAATCATCGTTTTTTACTCAATTACGGCTTTGCTGTGGAAGACAACCGCGAACTGGATGGCTTCTGTCCCAATGAAGTCCCTTTGGAGCTTTATGTCTCTCCGGATGATCCCCTATTAAATGAAAAGCTTGAATTTTGGACGAGAGGCGAAATTAATGACAAAAATCACGGACCTCCCGGGCGAGCGACGACTCGACTACAATCGACTCACGCAGCCGAACCATTAGGTGTTCCGCCTCTTTTGAAACGTATCAGGGTTTGCGTTTCGAGTAATGAGAACACGCGTCTTCTGTTCAGTCTTCTAAGAGCTTTAGCTTGCAATGGCCCGGAACTACATGCTCTGGCATCGCCAGTTTCTGCTTCCTGCGGTCCTATCGTGCGGGGCGACGACCGCAGTTCAAGCAACGTTGCGCGCAGCTTGTTTGGATTTCCTGAGTTGCCATCGTCGAATAGCGTCTTAACTGGCAGCCCTATGCCATTCGGTGCTACCTATCATCGCTCTTGTCGTGACATACGCCACCCTGTGAGCTTGCGAAATGAGCGCGCCGCACTTCGGTTGTTATTGCAAATTGTAGAACGACACCTTTCGGCATATTCGACAACACTGGCCGAAGATGAGACCGACCTCCTTGACGAACTAGCATATCCTCGATTCAGTAATAAACGCCACGCCAAAATACAAGTTCGTGGAGAGAAGGAAGTTTTGCACCATTTTGCTCGCTGGGCAACAACGGCACTGGAAGTTTTGGACGTAATAGAGGAAGAGTTACAGGAAGAAAGGGGATCCATTGAGGTTTCCAGCACAGGTCGTGTTTCAGTGGTTAATCATGAAGAACGACCTTCCTTCGACTTCCTGATTCAGCGTATGGAGGATGATGCCGAATCTCGTGACATCGGACACCATACAATAGTTCGTTATTGTGCAGATGTACTGGGAAGTCTGAGGCGTGAGGAGTTCAAAAATATTCGACGACAAAGAGTCCTGCAGCAAGAGCAGCCGCGAGCTCGAACGTCATCCGGGCGTATCTGGAGATCCCATGAACCTGGTAGCAGTAAAAGATAACGCAGCAGTCCCTTGTTACTACGAAGTCTGCGTAATTTTGGGTACTGGCAATGCTTACCAAGCTACGTTATGTTAAGAAGCATGAAGCAAGCAGTCCTGCTACCTTAGAGGGAAGTCGTCGCCAACTAAAAAGTTAGTAGCAGCTTATGTTGTAACTATGGATGTTCGTCTCTTTGCTCTTTATTGCTGAATATCCCTTGTCTCTATCGCTTGGGTTGACAAAAGATCTCGCAAATACCAGGTACGGAGTAATAACATTATTGGTATCTAGGCGACTTTCTTTGCGTCGCAGCGAAACCCAAATTTCAAAACTATTACTCCGGAGTACTGTACATTTAAACGGAAGACAGACAGTCTCTCGGACGCAAGGACGTCACACGTCACCTGTTGTCCACGCCAACGCTGTTCTCCCACACACACAAAAAGACACAGTGGTAATCAGGCAGCACTGACGTACTTCGGTCTTCCCATCGTTCATCGCTCTCTCTTCGTGCTTTGCCTCGCAGATCCTCGTTCTCGTGGCAACGCAGGGATCCAACGTCACCGTGCGCACGTCGCAAGAACTGTTTTGCCTTGTCGTCGTTCATTGTCATCAGCGTTCACTTTTCAACTCTAATAAATAAATTACGGATTTACATTGAAAGGCACCATGAAGTTCTCTGCTGCTTTCGTTGCTTTGATTGCCGGAGCTACGGCTTTCACTCCGGCTCAGCCAAGCTTTGCTCGCACTTCCGTCAAGGTATACAACCTTGAGAAAGGTGCCGGTAAGTCATCTCAACAAATGATGTGTTTAAATATTTCAAATTCTGAATGCAGTTGGATTCTCACGCAATTCGACATTACAGGAGGTATGTTCGACACACGCAACCCCGACCCTGTGAAGCACGAAGATGCTCGCAAGTCGATCAGTGAGGCTCCGTCGTTCGAAGAGTACATGAAAATGCGAAGTGGCGGTGCCCCTGCTGCCCCTGCCCCCGCACCGGCGGCTTACACACCTCCCGCTGCTCCGGCCTGGGCTCCTCCGGCTGCCCCCGCTTGGGCTCCCCCGGCCGCTCCGGCCTGGGCTCCTCCGGCCGCCCCCGCTTGGGCACCTCCCGCTCAAGCGCCCGCCCCGTGGTCGCCACCGGCCGCCGCCCCGGCTCCTGCTGCCCATGGCGGTGCCCCAGTCAAGGGTGCCGGTGGTATGTTCGATACCCGTGATCCGGAACCAGTCAAGCACGAGGACCCTCGCAAGTCGATCAGCGCCGCTCCTTCCTTCGAAGAGTACATGAAGATGCGTAACAACCAGTAATCAAATTCTTCTAAAGTAGTCTTATGTCTAATAGGTGCTCAATGTGATAATTTTGTCAGTTCTTTTAAGATCATTGACATTGCAACTTGTTCGAGCAAGTAATAGAATGACTTGTTGTTGTTGATGGCTAACAATTGAATGCCAAGCCATCAGCTTCGTCTGTCGTGCACCGCAAGGTGTGGAGGTGAGACATGAGACGAGCAAACAAAGAGTGAGGGCAGTTAAACACTCTCCTTTGTTTGGAAAGGGTTGCTTATCGCTGGAATAGGATAGGGTAGCTCGTTCCGACCTTCAAGCGTTTCAAGCTTTAACCCACGATGATAATTTCCCTCGCCCTTGCTACAATGACAAAATAATTCTCGATTATTTCATTATGATGACGAAGAAGCGAAATCTTTGAATGTCGATTAATGACGAACAAAGATCGTTATGACGAACTAAAGCTAGAGCGATTTTGCTAGATGATTAAGGTTAAGGAGTGTTCTGCCCAACCGACAACCGACAAACCGACAAAAAATGGCGGACGTCGGACAGTCTTTGATTGGGTAAGTCTTCAAAATATTTTGAAATTTTGTGTACTAAAAATGTATCGATTCGTGAGGGTAAATAAATTACATAGAACATGTCACTGTGACGTGATTGTATACTGTAAGTAGGATATTGCTTTTGGAAAATCACTGTTTGAGTGTCAGTCGAACAACGTTTCCGTTTGACGTTTTGCCGTTAGTACTGCACACGTGGTCAACTGAACCTCACACTACTCACAGCCAATGATTTTCGTAAAGAATGCAACTTGCACCAATCGCGATGGTTCACAAACTGGTGGCTGGAGGGGCTTTCTCCCTTCACACGAGAATGTTTTCTCCGGTTCGTGGCCATTCAAAAAAGTTTTAGTAATCGATAGAAACCTTTCTGATGAACAGATACTCATGAAGACTTGAACGGAATAGATCAATCAATTGTAGCCATTAGATCTCCTGTCATCGCAACCCGCAGTGCGATGAAGACGATGGACTCGGCACCAAGCAGTGAAACAGAACATGCCGTTGTGAATCAAGTCGCGCAACCGACCAACAATAAGCAAACAGGTCGACCTCGGTCACAATCGGTTGCGACCGCTCAACCCAGTGTGGAAACAGTCGTAGCCAAGTCCAAGCGCGCTGCTTCCACTCTCTGGCTTCTCCTCCATGCTCAGGTAAGCACTACTATTAATTTTCGTCGTCCATCGTTTTGGCGCGAGTCAACGTCATGCTGACTGTATACTTTCACAGAATTGTGTTTTAGGCAACACCTGTCCTTATTCCGGCTGTCAAGAAGCCAAGCGACTTCACTTGCATCTGAAGACCTGCCCGGCCAACTGTTCTGCCAACAAAAGTGAAGCATGTCCCTCCCATTGCAATGGCTGCGAACAAGCACGTCAGTTGCTGAATCATTATCGCCGCTGTCGCGGTGAACGGGCGCGTCAAGGGTGTCGAAAAGAAAGTCAGCACTGTCTGATTTGTTCCCTCGTGGCCCGTCAAGCCAAATCCATGCTCGGCAAAGACAAATTGGGTCAGTCGTCATCGCGGAGCAGTACTAGTAGCATGATTTCGGTATTCAACAAAGACATGACACTGGGCGATGCCGCCATGATGTCGGGTCCGTCTCCGAGTCTTCACACGATGCCTCCACCGCCACCGCGTCGGGGAATTTTGGCCCACCGTGTCGCGGACGCGAGTATTCTCAACGATCGTCCGCTCAAATCAATTTCGTTTGCGGACGAAACCACGCGTCCGCGATCGTCTTCGGTGGCGGAACCCAAAAAAGAAATGTTGGTGCGATCGCGCAGTTTGTCCGTAGGATCCTCTCCCACGACGTGTGAAACGATTCTGGAAGAAGACGGGAGCTGCTCGGTGGATCCCGTCGGAGAATATCCCTCCGACTCTATGCTATAATTTACAGTATTTATTTTGATTAATTTCCCTCTTTTTTGTTGCAGCTTTTTAAAATTATTACTACGAGTCGTAAGAGTCCCGACTATTTTAGAATATTCTCTTGGTTGCGCCATCTCACGCCGTTTGATAATGTGGTTCGTGCGGTGCCAACAGGACACCATCTTCAAACACGACGGTCCGAAAGCCAAAATCGGGTTCAATGGCTTCCCACCACGTAAATTCACACGGAACCGACACTTTGCGAGGCACCCCAAAGACCGCTTCTTCGTTGGGACCCCGCTCTTCTTCTTCGAGACTGTAATCTAACACCAGAGTTTGTACCAATTGTCGGACATCTTCCAGTGACAAGGCGACATTACTGATTTCTTTTTGTTCCAATTCGTGATGCAATTCTGCTAAAGAGTGCGGTCGTTTCCGACAGGTTTGGACCAAAAAATAGCGCAATTTGGAAATGAATTCATGATCAAATTCCAAATTACTGTACCAAACACCTCCGGTCAATTCTTTGGAGGGTTGTAAATCGTACAACATGTACAGTTTTTTGGATTTGGCCGTGACACTTTTGACGGGTTTAATGAGACGTCGACTTTCGAGGGTTTTCAGTATTTTGGTCAAGGCATTTTGCTGAATATTGGTTTGGAGACGAATATCTTTCGTCCAACAGCCCATGGTTTGGGTCCGTTCAATGACTTGGTACACCATCCGTGCAGAAGGATCCAAACCCACAAATTGGAGCGCGACTTGATCTTCCACGAGCGTGTAATGCAATTCTTTGGCGGTCCGACTCATGACCAACCGCGAGGTGGCCGTCAATTCATTGATGATGGGGACTAATTGCAAGTATTCCTCATCGGGAAAATATTTTTGAGCGTCGAATTGGAAATTCCTGCGGTAGCGTATTCGCTTTGTGTCAATAAAGCGATGAAGCGGTCTTTTAATGTATTAGTCGAAGTCGAAGACGATGAGACGACGGTGGGTTCCGGAATCGCCAGGGCTTGTCCGGTTTTTATTTTCTTCGCCGTCGTGGCTGCTGTTTCAGCAATCCTCTTTTGAGTTGGAGGCATGATGAAGAATTGGAAATGAAAGGGAAGGAAGGAATTGCTTACAAGCACGTTTACTCTAGAAGAATTACGACGGGAAGTTTGACAACAACGAACCTTTGCGGTTGTTTTGTGAGGCGGCTGGCGGAAAGACGCCAAACGTGAACGGGGTACCGGATAGACAAGCAGTTGACATTTTGACACGCCACGTCACTCATGACTCAGAGATTATGCCGACTGACCTATTTTCGACGACGATGAGAAAAAAGATCGTCGAGACGAGATCTTTTTCACTTTTGCGCCGCGAGAAGACAGTTCCTATTCACTTCTTTTCCTTTCTCATTCATTCGATTGCAATTAACATGAGATTCCCGGCATCCACGCTCACGACCGCTTTGTTGTGCATGTCTCGTTCGGCCGCCTTCGTAGTGGCCAAGAGAGGGGCCTCGTCGGTGTGTCGTCGTAGTTCGCTCATGCCTTCCTTCTTGCAACTGCCTCGAATGATGACGGTATGTCATCTTTCTTCTTCTACAACTAGTAGTAGTAGTAGTAGTAGTGGTACAGAAGTATCGAAACCCATCGAAGTCTTTCGCAAAGATTATCAACCGTTACCCTACAAAGTCGATACCATTGAACTCGATATTCAATTGGAACCTCGGAAAACCACCATTACCACGCAAATGACCATCATTAGTTCCTCCCCGACCGTGACACTCGATGGTGACCGCTCCGTTATCGAATTGCAACACGTCCTATTGAATGGAACGCTCTTACAAGAAGGCACCGATTATCAAGTGACGGCATCGGAATTGACCTTGTTGCAGGTTCCTCTCCACACTCCCTTTCAATTAACCATTCAAGTCACGACGATTCCGGAAGACAATACCGAATTGTCGGGACTCTATCAAGACAGTTCCGGCATGTATTGTACACAAATGGAAGCCATGGGATTTCGACGGTTCACGTACATGGCCGATCGTCCCGATCAAATGGCCACCTTTTCGAAAGTGCGCATTGAAGCTGACAAGGAACAGTATCCTGTCTTATTGAGTAACGGCAATTTACTCGAACAAGGCTCTTGCAATGACAACAATAACCGACATTACGCCATTTGGCAAGATCCGTTTCCGAAACCGACTTATTTGTTTGCCATGGTGGCGGGGAATCTGGGCAAGATACAAGACGAGTACACGACGAAATCGGGACGACGCGTGGATTTGCAAATTTTGCCGAACCGCATCAAACGCATTTACTGCACTACGCTATGCTTTCCCTCAAAAGAGCCATGCAGTGGGATGAAGATCGATACGGGTTGGAGTATGATTTAGATTTGTACAACATTGTCGCGGTCGATTCCTTCAATATGGGTGCCATGGAAAATAAGGGACTCAATGTTTTCAACACGGCCTACGTTTTGGCGGATCCGGCCACGGCCACTGACACGGATTTTGAACGGGTTGAAAGTGTCATTGGACACGAATATTTTCACAATTGGACCGGCAATCGTGTCACGTGTCGCGATTGGTTTCAACTTACGCTGAAAGAAGGATTGACCGTCTTTCGCGACCAAGAATTCTCGGCGGACATGAACAGTGCGGCGGTGAATCGAATTGAAAATGTCCGCGCCCTGCGAGGACGACAATTGCCGAAGATGCCGGACCCATGGCACATCCCATTCGTCCCGAAAGTTACATCAGTATGGATAATTTCTATACGGCCACGGTGTATTCGAAAGGAGCCGAAGTCATTCGAATGTATCAAACGATTCTCGGAGTGGAAGGTTTCAATCAAGGATTGAAACTCTATTTGGAACGTCACGATGGACAAGCGGTGACGTGTGATGATTTTCTACAGGCCATGGCGGATGCCAATCCTGACATTGATTTGACATTGTTTCGTCGATGGTATTCGACACCCGGGACTCCGGTCGTCAAGTACCGGGGAGAATGGAACGAAGATGGGACGTATCAATTGCAGTTGGAGCAGGAAACCAGTGATGGGGAACCCTTGCACATTCCTGTCGCGGTGGGTTTGTTGGATCAAGCTACCGGCGAGGAGGTGGTGTCGACCCAGGTTCTCAATTTGAAAGAGTCTCAACAGACCTTTACGTTTTCTGATTTGGCCGGACCGGTCGTACCCTCCATTCTTCGTACGTTTTCGGCCCCGGTCAAGCTGGTACCTTTGGAAAAAGACAACGAGTCGTTGGCATTGGCGTTTTTGGCCGCACACGACACGGACGGATTCAATCGTTGGGAAGCAGTACAACGATTGTACACGAGCTTGATTTTTCAACATTTGCCTTCCAAAGAAGAGTCGTCGTCGTCCTCCTGGAATTACGTTGAACAAGCCTTTGCCCGTACTTTGGATACTTGCTTGGACAATAGTGATTACTCCATTTCGGCCTATGTATTGACTTTGCCTTCCGAATCGACGTTAGCCGAAGAGATGGATATGATTGATCCGATCGGATTGCACCAGGCTCGTTCCACTGTCAAACAACAACTGGCTCGGCGTTTTGAATCGGTGTTGATGGAGAAATATTCCGCATTGACCGAGTTGTTATCTCAGACCAAGGAATTGAAATTTGATGCCACATCAATTGGTTTGCGCCGTTTGCGCAACGTTTTGCTCGATTACTTGTGTTCCTTGACCGACACGCCGGAAGAACGTGATCGTGCGGCGCAATTGGCCATGAATCACTATCAGGCCGCCACGGGCATGACGGATCAAATGGCCGGTTTGTCTTCGTTGGTCTCGATCGATACGCCCCACCGACAAGATGCTTTGGATCAATTTTATCAACAAGCCGTCGGTAATTCCTTGGTCTTGAACAAATGGTTCACCGTGCAAGCTCTCGCCAATACTCCGAACAGTTTGGAAACCATTCAACAGTTGTATCAGCATCCCGACTTTACCTTGAAGAATCCCAATCGCGTCCGGGCCCTCGTGGGTGCGTTTACGATGAATGCGGTCGCCTTTCATCAACCGGCCGGGTATCAGTTTTTGGGGGACGTCTTGTTGGCAGTGGACGCCTTGAATCCGCAACTCAGTAGTCGTTTGGCTTCTCCACTCATTCAATGGCGCAAATACGTCACAGGAAAGTTAATGAAGGAACAGTTGGAACGATTGTTGGCACAACCGAAGCTGAGTGACGATTTGTACGAAATAGTGAGTCGGGGATTGAAAGAATAATATAGCTAGGATAAGGTTGCGTTGAAAGCTGTAAAACACATTCTAGCTAGTATCATGCCTGATGCGAACCCTAGCCGGAAACAGACGTTCATGTCGTAGCGTGACAAACAGCAGGCCGTGTATAGATCGCGTTCATCATTCCTATTATTTATTCATTATTCATTCGTTTCTTTCATCCTCCTATAATCAATAACAGTTCCATAAATAATGTCCAACGCACCACCCAAGACCGACAAACTGGCCGCCATGGCCGCTCGACAGCAGGGCGATGGACGTGAGACTTCCGAAGAAGCACCCGTGATAAAACGCGACAAATTTGCGGCCCTGGCGGCGCGGCAAGTGGAGGAAACTACTACAACGACGACTTTACCGAAACGCGACAAATTTGCGGCCATGGCCGCACGACCGATCATCGAACAGCAACCCACGGAAGAAGCCACGAGTAAAGAAAATCGAATTTCCGAACTGCAACAACGGTGTCAACAACGCGATGCAATTTATGCCGATCTCGATCAAGCCGAAGCCCTTGTCATTCAATTGTTGCAAGTCGCACAAGACACGGCTACCGCCTTGTCGAGTAATCAAGAAGTTTCTGTTTCGCAATATCAATCCACGTTGCAACACATTCATGCCCTATTACAACCGCATGCGCAATACGTCCAAGCCTATCAAGCGCCATCGACAACGACCCGCATGTATCAAACACGCGTCGAATGGCGACTCGCGGTGGAAGCCCAAGAAATTTTACAAGATTATCGTGCCTTGGAACGCATGGAGCCGTGAGGCAGGATCACCCAGAGCTTTGTCTTTAGTGAAAATGAAGCCTACTGCAGTACGAAGATCATCATCATTCCAAGATCATTCCAAATAATAGAATACTACAACCGATCGCAACCATTTCTGTACAGAGTTTATCCTCGAAAGCAATAACAGTTAAAAAACTATATTTTTAATCTATCTATCTAAGATTGAAACCAACCCAAATATTCCTGAGAACATTCACGCGTAAATTGAATAGCGTCGACATTCCCCGGAGTCCACAGGGATCCGTACGACGAGGCAGGAACCGACACGTGGTTCCAGGACGGCTGCGGGGTGTTGTGCAAATACAAGAGACCGGGCGACATGTGGTCATAATCGGCCAAATGATCCCGCCAAATACGATACTCTGTGGCGGAATCGGCCCGTCGTCGCGCGTATTCGGTCACCGACAAGGGAGACGCATTGGTGAATAAGAGCGCGCGTCCGAAGCCTGTCGGCGGGTAGACACCGTCTTTGGCAAAGAATTCCGAAACCATGGCCAATTTCCCTCCCGGTTCCAGTAGGCCATTTTGAGCTTGCTGCAGAATGGCTTGTACTACCGCAGCTCCGGAAGGACCACCCGACGAAAACCAACCATGACGATGGACCGGAATCTGCGGTGGAACCGGCAAGAACGGCGGATTGGCGGTGATGACCTGGTAGTTTCCCGGCACAGGATCGTCTTGCAACAAATCTTTTGTAGGAAGGTAATTTGATCATCCTCAACTTGATTCAATCGGGCATTGAAAGCCGCCAAGCGGAGCGCCCGTGGATTGACGTCGACGCCGACGGCGTGGAGACACAATTGTCGTTTGACGGCGAGAATGGCTTGAATCCCCGATCCGGTACACAGATCCAACCACTGTTCGACGGTTTCTTCTACTCCCAAAATAAAGTGATGCGCCAAGGCCAAGGAATCCGGTCCCAAATACATGACGGGTTCTTCTTCTGCCAGAAAACGAGTCGTCATCGATAAGACGTGTGGATGCCAATCCGTGACAAAATAGAGAGTTTCTCCCGTCGGTAGATCGAACGGATACAGGGAAACATACGCCATGACGAGAGAGGAATCAAAGTCACAGGGAACGACCATCCCTGTCTGGAGCCACTGCTCGGGCAAGGATGCCCGAGGTACCGCCAATCCCAACAAAAAGAGTGCCACCAAGACCGATACAGGTGTCGTCAACTTTTCTTGCGTCGTCGTCCAATTTGTTTGACCGGCCCTGGCGGGTTTGACGTATACCGGACAAGGACATGTGCGATGAGCCCCCAATACAGCATTCACGGAAGCACTGGTATAATTGGCTTGTTGCAACAGGGTTCGTATCCTATCGGCGGTGTCATAAGAACCAATGTGTTGCAACCGTTGCATTGCCCAGGGACTGGCGGCTATTCGTGTCGCGGTCGTTCCATCGTGTGGATTTTCCTCCAAGAGGGCTTGATACAAGGGTGCCGCCGCATCGTGTCCTTGGAAACAACGGACGTGTCGGGCTGCCGCGTAAGAGAGCGATGATGATACAATAGGAGAGGTCAGGAGACATCCAAATAACACCAGAAGCGTCCCAAAGCGCATTTTCTGTCAAGGCAGTGGAACCATGTTACGACTTTGTAAATGAATGAATGCTGGTAAACTTTGAAGGAAGATCAATGGAAGCAAATGCGGAGATGCATCGTCGCAACAAAAAAATGAAGGCTCGTAATGTCACCCGTTGCGACACGAACAGATTCTGTTGCGATGAGTAACCAACGGAAAGAAACACGATTTTTACAATATCAGGAATATTTTGGTGTGACTTCCATCGACACCGAGATGGAAAGTACTGGACTTTCGCCGATCGAGAAAAATGTCCGAACGAACGAGACAGCTTTTATTTTTGTTTGTCTATGATGTTGATTGTCAACTGTCAACATCGAATGACTCGAGTCTGAATTACAATTCTACCAGGTATTATACGAAAGAGGCTCCATTCTAACATTATCTCAAAAAATGTTCGGCAATCCGCAAGATGACGAGCTGTTGCCCAAGACGAGAAGTCCGTCTCGACAATCGCAAGCGACCAATCTACCGCTCGGCATACGAGCGAATTTGCAGATTTCGTTACACGACGAAAATCCGAAAGAGGAAGATCAACAGCCTTTGTTGTTATCCGCCAGTGTACCCGTACGACCACGACGTCGCAGACGCAGACGAAGGGATCACGCAATCGAAGAACAACCTCCGTCGGCATGGAGTCGTCGGATACCTTGGAACTGTTTGCGCTGGTTGGGGCGATTGGTCGTGTGGACCATCATTTTGAGTTTAATTGTGGCCGTCTTTTGGCATTCGTACGAATTGCACAAACACAAGTACGTACCCCCGTCGAGAATATGTATTGCTTCGTGTCGTTCGTTCATCTCTCTCACACTGTGTCACACAGAACGGAACCCATCAAAATTGCTTGGTTCAGTGCCGGAGCCTTTGTCTTACTGACATTCCCCATTTCCATGTACGGCATCATCCAGCATTTGTTGCATTACAACCAACCGCTCACGCAAATGTACATTGTTCGTATCTTATGGATGGTTCCCATTTATTCGATCGAATCCTGGTTGGCCATGCGCTTTCATGAACACGCCATTTATATTGAGACGCTACGAGATTTTTACGAGTCCTATGTCCTGTATTCGTTTCTCCAATTCTTAATTCAAGTACTGGGAGGAGAAGAATCGCTCATATTGATGCTGAAGGACAAATCACCGACACGGGGATTTCATATGTGGGGATTGCAATTTTGTTTAAAGCCGTGGATTATGGGACAACCGGTCCGCAAAACGGTCGGTCGATCGGTCAAACGCGTCCATTGGATGTCTCCCTTTTATCGAAGATGCAAATTCGGAGTCTTGCAGTACGTGTTACTCAAATTTCTTTCCGCCATCGTGGTCTTGTTGTTGGAATGGAAAGGTCGTTATAAAGAAGGCGATTTTTCTTGGTCCAGTGGCTATCTGTACATTTGTATTGTTACGAATCTTTCGCAATGCTGGGCACTGTATTGCATGATTTTCTTTATTATGCCACCAAGAATGAATTGGCACCGATCCGGCCCGTGGGAAAATTCTTGTCGGTCAAGGCCTTGGTCTTTTTCACGTGGTGGCAATCGGTCGTTTTGGCGATATTGTATCAGTGGGGCATGATCCCGGAACAGTTGGTGAATTTGGAACAAAATTATACGGAAGAAGATGCCGCGAAAGGAATTCAAGATTATTTGATTTGCATCGAAATGTTTGCGGCGGCTTTGGTCCACAGCTGTGTCTTTCCGCACACCGAATATTTGTCACACGCGGTCCGGGCCCGGAATCGCGCCTTGCAACGAAAAGGAGAGGACTCCTCGCACCCGACGGGAAAATGGAAATCGCGGCGATTGGGTCGAAGCAAATTTCATTCGTATGCGAGAAATTGGAAAGACGATGCCAGTAAAACATCGTCGAATGGCATTGAATTGGCATCCTTCGAATCCGCGGTGGATGCCCGATCGATTGAAACATGGGAAGACTCTTCCATGTGGCAAAATGTCCAACCCCAACAGGAAGAACCTCGTTCCCGGACCTGCAGTTTGGAGGATCCTTGGGAATTTTCACCGCATCACGCGGAAATGGACGAGGCTGAAGCACTGTCACCCGTGCTAGACGATTCCCACCGACTGAACGATGATGATGATGATTCGGCCAGTGAAGGTGACGATCAATACACTAGCAGTGAGGAAGATGATGTACCAGAAAAGACTGGCTTTATTCGGGCGTTGATTGATTCGGCGATTCCGCGGGATCTCGGAGACAGTACATTGGGCATTGTGAAAGGTGATTATCATGTCGAGAAGAAGACGCTACTCAGTGTCGCCGCTACATCCGATCAATACGATCTTTTTGCCATGAAGAGACTACTACCGCGCAAAGAAATACCGCCGTGAATCATCCGCATTATGCATTTGCACAAAATAGATTCCTTCCAACCTATTTCGCGAGGCAACACACACCTACAGCATTCGCGATGCGGCTGGGCGGATGCATCGGACCAATAATCCGATCATGTTGCAATCAGGTTGCGATGGTCACACAACTATAGCTGCATGTGACAAGCCATTGTTAATGTCGATGCCTCAACCTTTGTTGAAATAGCCAGCAACACACGATAGAATGGAACCCAATCAACTGTTTTGTTGACTATGATTTAATAACCAACAGCGGATTGTATACCAAATTTGACGCGTTTTTGACTTATCTTGGCTAGAGAGTGGATGTTTTAGGAGGTCAACTCGGAACGTAGGTCTACTTGTACCGGGTACGACTGTTTTTGAGTTGTTCTTTGTCCTTAGCCCGATGCATTGTGTCGTGTGTGACATGAAGTGGTACTGACAGCACACTCGCCATAGGAGTACTCGCCGTCAAAAAATTTGCCCTCGCCTCGACACGAACGACACCGACACCACGACAACAAAGCGTTTTATTTTTGACTTTTACATCCTGTTTACGAGAATAATTGCTCGGTTTGTCTTGAATGAAGTGACAAGTCTCACCTAAATCCGTTAAATTGCGAGCAGTATCATGAGTGAAGCATGGGAGGAGTTTGACGAGCGTCGAAGCAGCAATAGTAACTTGACATCACAGATCGACGACTCGACAACATCGAATTCCCTTCATCCTACAGCAACAAACGTACGATCTGATTTATTATCGCAACCAGATGACAGTCCAGATGCTGATGAAGAGACTGTACCGTTGACGTCGCGAGGTTCTTTCGAAAGTAACTCTTCGACCGTCGATCCCCATCCCGTGATACGCTCGCGGAGTACGATTGCGAATCAACGAAAGCGTTCGAAACGAAGAAGAGCCAAAGATACTGCCTCGGAAAGAGGATCCAAGTCCTGGGTGCGCACGTGTTTATTGTGGTTTTGTCGGAATACTCGAGCGGTGCAGTCGACTCTTTCTTGTATGAACCTTTTGGCCCGTTTGTTGTTCTGGTCCTCGATGCTGGCGTCCGTTTTGGGAGTGTTTTGGTATTCGTATGAGCTTTACAATCATGGGTAAGTTTCACCGACAATAAGAAGTAGTAATTAGGTCCCAGCTGACGCTGTTTGATTCAGAACGGAACCACATTTGATTGCCTGGTTCAGTGCGGGTGCGTTCGTGTTGCTCGGATTTCCGATATCGATGTACGGTATTGTGACACATCTGGCCAATTACAACCAACCGGATACGCAAATGTATGTTGTACGGATCCTGTGGATGGTGCCCATTTATTCGATTGAATCGTGGTTAGCGATGCGCTTTCACAAACAAGCTATCTACATTGAGACGTTACGAGACTTTTACGAGTCCTATGTTCTTTATTCGTTTCTTCAATTTTTAATTCAAGTACTGGGAGGAGAAGAAGCACTCGTGTTGATGTTAAAGGATAAATCACCAACCCGAGGGTACCACATGTGGGGGCTGCAGTGGTGTGTGAAGCCTTGGATTATGGGTCAGCCGATTCGCAGGCCGTCCTTCACACAAAACGATCGAAACAACGGAAAGAAACCCGTACGATGGGTTTCTCCCTTTTCATGCGCTGCAAGTTCGGGGTTTTGCAGTATGTTTTGCTCAAGTTCCTCTGTGCTCTTTCCGTCCTCATACTTGAATGGAAGGGCCTTTACCAAGATGGCGATTTCTCATCGCATTACGGCTATCTTTACATTTGCATCGTCACGAATCTTTCTCAATGTTGGGCCCTCTATTGCTTGATTTTGTTTTATTTTGCCACCAAGAATGAGCTAGCGCCTATTCGGCCGGTCGGGAAATTTATGAGTGTCAAAGCTTTGGTCTTTTTTACTTGGTGGCAATCGGTTATGATCGCTATTTTCGATCAGGCTGGGATGATACCGGAGCAGCTTGTGAATGTGGAGCAGGACTGGACTACGGAAGATGTGGCAAAAGGATTTCAAGATTATTTGATTTGCATTGAAATGTTTATTGCTGCAGTGGTGCACTCATTTGTGTTTCCGCAAACTGAATACTCTCCCGATGCTGTCGCCGCCCGCCAGCAGGCCTCACAAGGCCACCACTCCGATTTGTCTCCAACGGGAAACGGTATCAGGAGATTTCGACGGCGATTGGGGCGCAACAAATTGTTTCCGGCGCAATATCATCGCATTCATCCTTACAAAGACAGTGTCGGTAAGATATCGCCTGCACATTCAGGTTCTATGGTAGAAATGGCATCCCTTGGTTCTTCGTCACCGCATGCGCTGGAAATGGTGGAGGACCACATTCCTTGGCAGACATTCCAACCACAACAAGTCAATGGATACAGTCAATATGTGGATCCCCCGCCGATAGAAGCAGATCAATTGGACATAAACGGCGTGGGAACAAAAATACCCGGATGGTCAACAATTCCTGGTATTATTGAATACAGCGATGACGAAGAAAACAATCACTTAGATGACACTAGCATAGATGACGAAGGAGAGAATAGCGATTCGCATGACTCACCGATTGCCCGCCATA
Source organism: Fistulifera solaris (assembly GCA_030295235.1). Classification (NCBI taxonomy): domain Eukaryota; phylum Bacillariophyta; class Bacillariophyceae; order Naviculales; family Stauroneidaceae; genus Fistulifera; species Fistulifera solaris. Next base: position 451,739 of record AP026173.1, read on the forward strand.
AACGCGGATTTGTTCGGGCGCTTCTCGAATCCACTATTCCCACCGATCTAGGCAGTAGTACTATGGGAATTGTCAAAGGTGATTATCACGTTGAAAAGAAGACTTTGCTTCATGTTGCAGCAGCGTCGGATCAGTACGATCTGTTTAATAAGCTACGACGGAATACGCCAAAAGATGATGAGCTCATGAAATGATTTCATTTCATAAATTGCTAAAAATTGCTACATAGATGATGCGGATTGCGGGATGAAATTCTGTATTTATGGGGTGTTAAATTTAACGCGTAGCGATCAACGTTTTCTCCACGTAGCTACGATGACGAGGTATGGTGTGCTTCGTCAACGCCATGGATATGTTGACCCTCACGCTGAGAAAAATTCTGATCTGTAATAAAAGGAGCGTGCGTAGGGTAGGCTGCTGTAGGCGGAAGAACCATACGTTGACTCATCATAAACTGTGCCTGCCATACGCTTTGCGCCGTGGGTCCTTTTATTTTGACAATTCTTGATCGAGTTCCTGGTACGAACTCGCCTCGTTGGCTCGCTCGAATGCGAGTTCCTGACAGGTTCTCCAGCTCCGTGAGCGTACTGCCCCCGCGCCCAAGTATGGAACCTATCATTGAGTCCGGTACAAGTAATTGAACACTGAAAACTCCAGGCGCCACCAGTGCTGGCGGCTGAGGTACGAATGCTTCGCTAAAATCTTGGCTTGGCGTAGGGCGGATGGGCGCTGACAAGCTCATCGACTGTTCAAATTGCATCGCAAGTAGCTCAGGAGCTGATGCACTATGTGATACCGTGCGGCTTTCAGACGAGGAAGATTCTGTTCGTTCTTGAGGCTGCGGAAGCAAATAAAGCTGTTGGTTTAAACTGCTTGGAGTAGCACTAGGCAGTCCCGAGCTTGGCAAGTAAGAAGCCTGTGGAGTCCTGTAGCTTCCAAGAAAATCGGAAGTCGGAAGGTGACCGAAAGGAAGCCGCTGATTGAGCATGATCCCTGGTAAATCGGGGGACGAGGAAATTCGCCTTGGTATGCTTGGAGTCTGAGAGAAAAGATTTACTTCAGGTGCGGCGCTCCAGTTGGTTGAATCCGTCGCGAGTATTCGACTTTGATTTGAAGAAATAGGTAGAAGTACCGGCTGCAATTGTCCTCCAAACGAGTCGGGGACTGCTTTCGTGTAGCTTGTCGTCATGTTGGCATACCGACAAATATCAGGATGCGAAATCATACCGTCCAAAAATCAAATAAACGCAGCTAAGACACGAATCCAAGGATTGACCTGTGATCGTAACGATGCGCTCCGAGGTGTTCAGCATTATGGACGATAATGCGTAGCCACCGGCATTGTCGACGGCATCTTTCGCCGACAATCGAACAGACGAAACACCTGTGCTTTCTTCCATGAATTTAATGTTCGATCCAGATTTACCGATGATCATTCCACAACTTGACGCAGGGACTAGTAATCGCACGACGAAGTCGAACGCTGGCGTTACTCCTCTTTGGCGCTGCAGCTGCCAAGCTATGTGTTGGGAGTGCTGCTGTTCCTGTAGCATGTGAAGTCTGCCTAGGAGCAGTCTAAGCGCAGCTTTGCAGTTATCGGGCTCCCCTTGGACCAAACAAACACGGTCTTGAGTACCTGGATAGTAGTCCCCAGTCTGACTCAGCTTAATCCTCGTTGACGATTGCTTTTGAAAGTCCGAAATCGTTTGCCCGGATCGCCCAATGATTGAACCAGCGACATTGTTTGAGACTAGCAGCTTAAATGCTGCTGCGTAGGTTGCTGAATTCGATCTCGCGTATTGGTCAGCTTGATGGGATGGAGACGAAGATTGAGTAGGAGCCACAATGTCTCCGTAGCTCGTTGGTTGAGCAAATGAAGTAAAGTCGGATTGCGAGCTTGCCGACCAACCGGACGCTCCTTCTTGTGTAAAGTTACTAGTGTGATGTTGAGGTTGAGATGTATGAGTACGGGATGAATGAGTGTGTGGCGTGTGAGAGGCTAGCCCCTCTCTTGCAAAGTCAGGCTCTTCTTCGCTTGTGCTCAAGTGAGGTGGCGAAGAATTTCCTAAACTTGTTGGTGTTGTGGTGGTTCCGGTTGTAGGAACCGATGAATGTTCGGGCGAGGGGGACTTCGATGTGCCGACTGGCCCCACTTCACATTTAATGGTTGTTGTGCCCTCAGGAGCTAGTAACGCTATATTTGTAGTAGTGTGGGAAAGGGGCTGACTATGTGAGGGAGCTGTGCTGTGAGAGTGAATGTCGTGTGCTAAGGATGATGTGAGGTGCTGATTGTGTGATGGATTTTGAGATGTAGAGTTTTCCTTAAGTCAAAATAGTAGCAAAGAATGTGAGAACTAGAAGCAACCAACAAAGCCCGTCTCTCAGAAAAGGGTTCTGCATCAACGTACACTCGATAAGGACATAATTCGCTGTTGACCTGTCTGCGAATGTTGACGTCAACGAGATTGTCCAATTTATAATGTGTTCAGGCACAAATCACAACTAGCAGGAACTACGATGGATTGACAATGCATCCATTCCTTCCAATTCTGCGGAAGAATTACAAACTTGGTGAGTGCATCCACTTGTGGAAACGGCTATACGGCTATGAAGCAACAAATTCAGTTCTTTCGCAGGTCACGCATTCTTTACAATAAAGCTCTGTCTCTCTCTGAAGAAACATTGAAAAGCTTTTCATTTTATCCACCCAAAAGTGAGAAAGGAACGATTTCGCCTGCTTAACGGCGGGATCTCAGGGCCTACGTTTGACGAACCGCCGAAGCTCTTCCGACAACAGTTGAAGTCGTTCTTACCAGCAACAATAGACCTTCTTTGTGAAGCGATTGCTCCTTTTGCCATTGGATCGAAAAGATGGGAGCTCCAAGAAGATGCACGCACTTTTTGCTCCTTGTCGTCTTCGAAGTTTCATGTCGTTCGTTGCTGACTGACGTGCGTACTTGCTACTTGCGTTTGTAGTCTACGTCCGACGTCAAAACATGAGCCATTTAGTCGCGGATACGAAAGGCTCTGTGCATAGTCAAGAATGTACTGCCCTTTTCACTATTGGTTTTAGTGTATTTCCACTGACGACGGATGACGTCGACTGTGACTTTGTCTCGTGATTGATTCGTGGTATCACAAACCGGGACTTGATTTACCTTGTAAATACCTATAGCGATAATGTCTAAACCGGTAAGATAATATCGCCTTAAGTATTCATGAGTATGGTCTAATTTCTCCTACTTAAATCCTTAAATAATTTTTTTACTATGATGAGCAAAATGCAGTTACTTAGAAGAAATAAAACCGTTCAGGGACACCGAAACGCGAAGAGACATTGATAGATCGATCGAACAACATCAAAAAAATTCGACCGTCGTTTGCATCCTTCATTTTCTGCGATCCGATTGTGTCAACAGTTCTGGTCGCTCGCTAGCTCAAATTGCTCATTATTTCACAACAAAACCCAATCAAACAACTTCGTTATCAGCAACAGAACAAAACTATGTCGACAAATCGCATTTCGGTTTACAGTCAATACACCCGCAGCAGCTCAAGTTCCAGCACCAGCGAGAACTTGCCTCCGCGAACTCTGGCTCGTTTATCGCGAGAAGTCCGTAGTTTGCAGAAATCTCCGCCCGAAGGTGTTCGGCTTGTTGTAGATGAAGAGACTGGTTTGCCCACGAACCTGGGAGAGCTCATGGTACGTCGTTCTCCGACTGCAAAGAGAGGTTGCTTTCGCTGCAATTGAATTCGCTGAAATGGAAGGTGACCTTCAGTCCCAACGTGTTTGAGTGTCTTCATTAGTGTACCGTCACACTGTTTCCGTTGAAACGCTCTTGTACACAATTCTCTATACCGACTTGTTCACGGAAGTCCTGATGTTGTTTTATGTTATTATGGCTAAGAACTTTTGTGTACAAGTTTGCAGCTAAATAACCGTATTGCCGCCGGGGGGTGTCGTTTCGGAAAATCACGTCTCACTCTAAGCTTGTTGTCGCTGCTATTTAGGCTGAAATGCAAGGCCCCCAAGGGACTCCTTATGAGGGCAAATATTTTCTGCTGAAGCTTGTGTTTGGTTCGGAATTTCCTGCAGTTCCGCCACGAGGATTTTTTTCTTACCAAGATTTTTCACCCGAATGTCGATCTGTCTACGGGGGCTATTTGCGTCAACACACTCAAGAAAGATTGGACATCGGAGACGAAACTTAGTCACGTTTTGGCTGTGATTCGCTGTTTATTGATCGTCCCGTTCCCGGAATCAAGTTTGAATGACGAGGCAGGGAAACTATTTATGGAGTCGTACGATGAATATGCGAAGCGAGCTCGTTTACTTGCCGATGTCCACGGACGATCCTCATCAATGACAAAAGAAGGAGCTGATCCCGCTGACGATGTCACTTTGTCAAAAAGTATAGCAGACGAACGAGGGGTGTTGCAGTCTTCTTCCGATAGTAGCCGCAACAACAGTCAAAAACCGGCTAGCTCGCCCGATTCTCCTTCAAAGAAACTTGCTGCAGGAGCTGTTGGTGCAAAGAAAGTTAACAAGAAGAAAAGCCTCAAGCGATTGTAGCAGGCTTGTGTAAACAACGCTCGACGATGACCAGCAGCGATTTCATGCAGCATCTTTTCATCGGCTTTCGAAATATTAACGATGCGCCCTAGCATTAAATAGCTGAGACTTTAAAAACAGCTAATGTTATTACAATTCTTATTTAGAATTATTATCACATTTTTTATTAAAATGTTTCGGTAACAGACACATTCTTATATCACAGCCTATAAGAGCCCACTAAATGGTACTACCCATTACGTTTGATTCTGTCGTAATTTGTAATTAGCATGTCAAAACTTCTTCTTGTGATCTCTGCGAGTCTACTTCTTCTTGTCACTCTTGTCATCTTTACCTTTTGCCAGCCTCTTCGAGTTAGCTAATAGGAAGAGAACGAGCCTGGTGCTCGGTGCTCGAACGACACGTACTGCCGACATGGTAGTACAAGGTGTTTCACCAAATCTTTCGAAGGGAACGTTCAATACCGCAAGGAAACCGCTCCGAGCTTCATTAACTAATTTGACGTATACACGCCAGACGGTGTCCGTACATTTTTTAAGATCAGAAAAATCCGATGGACGTCGAGCAGAGAAGCCTCGATCGACGGCAACATTTTGCAGTCGAAGAAAAGACGCGTTGTCATCATTGTTGCATACCTTGTCAAGGCAACGAAAGAAAACGCCGCTCTTTTCGAGAAAAATAAATTTTCTTTTGCAGGACCCTTTATCAGCAATATACAGGCCTGCTAGCACGAGAGGAGTCGCGCAATCTCAGTGAAAGTTCATTGTTTCGTGCAAGGTATTAATTCTCTACTCGAGAAAATGTCGGCATTGCCGAAGAAAATACCGCGAAAGCTGTTTAGCTACGACGACGTCGAACCTACGCCTGCGACAGAGCCCCCGCGACCGACGTCCGAAGCCGCTCAGAATTATATTCCCAACTCGTATCAAAATTCCAAGTTGTCGCATGCCAGCATCCAAGCCATCCGAGACAAAAGCACTCTCTCGCCGGAATTGCGAAGCCAGATCGACTATCAGCAGAGTGACGGATTGTATCCGGCTTCGTTCCCTCACTATGTTCGAGGCCGTGACAGTTTGCGCAAACACATCACTCAACTCTTCACCAGCCGAATCGCCATCTATGACGGTGCGATGGGGACGATGATTCAAAATTATGCCAAGAAGAACAAGCTGGAAGAGGACGAGTACCGCGGAGACCGCTTCAAGGATTGGAAGTGCAACGTGAAAGGCAACAATGATATGTTGAGCATCACTCAGCCGCACATCATTCAGGGAATCTACCGCCAGTACCTCGAAGAGGGAGGATCTGACTTGATTGGCACCAACACGTTTTCGTCAACGACCATCGCCATGGCCGACTACGAGATGGAGGCGTACGCGTACGAACTGAACTACTGGGGTGCCCGCTTGGCCCGCGAGGTTTGTGACGAAGTAACGGCCAGAGACCCCACCAAGCCGCGTTTCGTTGTGGGTGCGATTGGTCCAACGAACCGCACCGGTTCGATTTCTCCTTCTGTGGAAGACCCGTCCGCCCGGAACGTGACATTCGACGAGTTGGTGGAGACGTATTTCGAGCAGGTGGTTGGATTGATGGATGGTGGTGCCGATATATTGATGGTAGAGACCATCTTCGACACGTTGAATGCCAAGGCGGCTTTGTATGCGATTGGGGAGTATTTGGAGTTTAGCGGCTTGGATATTCCTGTGTTTGTGTCTGGTACTCTCGTTGATCAGTCGGGCCGCACGCTTTCGGGTCAGACCGGCGAGGCGTTCTACGCCTCGATCCGCCACGCGAAGCCGATGTGCGTCGGATTGAACTGCGCCCTTGGTGCCCAACACATGACCCCGTTTGTGGAACGATTGGCCGGTTGCGTCGAGTGCTTTATGCATGTTTGTAAGTATATGGAACTGGAAATAATGCAGGTGTATACGCTGCCCTGCTTTGCTTACCCTTTTGACACCTTGTCGTTTCAGACTCGAACGCCGGTCTCCCGAATGCAATGGGCGGGTACGACGACTCTCCGGAAACGATGGCGGAACAGAATCGGTTGTTTTTTGAGAACGGTTGGCTCAATATGGTGGGCGGTTGTTGTGGGTCTACTCCCCCTCATATCAAGGCTATTCGTGAGGTCTCGGAGGGCTACAAGCCGCGAAAGCTTCCGGATGTCGGCCGTCCCAAAATGTGGCTATCGGGCCTTGAGGATATGAAGGTAGAGGACGTGCACAACCACCTCGGTCTTCCGTTCTTGAATGTTGGCGAGCGCTGCAACATTGCGGGCTCGATCAAGTTCAAGAAGTTGATGATGGCGGGAGACTACGGTGCAGCGATGGACATTGCCAAGCAGCAGGTCGAGGACGGAGCGCACGTGATTGACATTAACGTTGACGACGGCATGCTTGATGGTCTGGCAGCTATGCAAAAGTTTGTCAAGATAGCTGTGACAGAGCCGGAGGTAGCGAAAGTACCGTTCATGTTGGATGCCTCGAAGTTCGAGATTGTGTTGGCCGGCTTGAAGTGGTGCCAGGGCAAGCCCATCGTGAACTCTATTTCGCTGAAGGTCGGCGAAGAGATGTTTATTGAGCACGCGACGCTGCTGAAGAAACACGGTGCGGCTGTTGTTGTGATGGCGTTCGACGAGGAAGGTCAGGCAGCGACAGAATCGGAGAAGGTCCGCATTTGCAAGCGTTCTTACGATATCTTGGTGAACAAGGTTAAGTTCCCACCTGAGGACATCATCTTCGATCCGAATGTGTTGACGATCGGTACGGGCATGGAAGAGCACGCGAACTACGGTGTGGACTTCATTAATGCCTGCAAGACAATTAAGGAAGAGTGTCCGTACGTTAAGATTAGCGGTGGTATCTCGAATCTGTCGTTCGGCTTCCGTGGTGTGACGAAGATTCGCGAGTCGATTCATGCCGTGTTTCTGCACCACGCCATTTTGGAGTCCGGTATGGATGTCGGTATCGTCAACGCAAAAGAAATGCTTGCTATTGACGAGCTGGAACCTGATATGCTTGATTTATGCGAGAATCTAGTTTTCAATAAGACTGAGACCGCTACAGATGACATGTTGGAACGTACCGCTTTCGAACGAGCCGTTATTGATGCCCATAAGAAAGGATTGCCTCCTCCCCGAAAGCCTCGTGGCAAGATTGTGAACAAACCTAGAATGATGTTCAACTATGACAATGTGGAACCTTCGCCTGCGACAGAGCCCCCGCGACCGACGTCCGACGCCGCTCAGAACTATATTCCCAACTCGTATCAAAATTCCAAGTTGTCGCATGCCAGCATCCAAGCCATTCGAGACAAAAGCACGCTCTCGCCGGAATTGCGAAGCCAGATCGACTATCAGCAGAGTGACGGATTGTATCCGGCTTCGTTCCCTCACTATGTGAGAGGTCGCGATAGTTTGCGCAAACACATCACTCAACTCTTCACCAGCCGAATCGCCATCTATGACGGTGCGATGGGAACGATGATCCAAAATTATGCCAAGAAGAACAAGCTGGAAGAGGACGAGTACCGCGGAGACCGCTTCAAGGATTGGAAGTGCAACGTGAAAGGCAACAATGATATGTTGAGCATCACTCAGCCGCACATCATTCAGGGAATCTACCGCCAGTACCTCGAAGAGGGAGGATCTGACTTGATTGGCACCAACACGTTCTCGTCAACGACCATCGCCATGGCCGACTACGAGATGGAGGCGTACGCGTACGAACTGAACTACTGGGGTGCCCGCTTGGCCCGCGAGGTTTGTGACGAAGTGACGGCCAGAGACCCCACCAAGCCGCGTTTCGTTGTGGGTGCGATTGGTCCAACGAACCGCACCGGTTCGATTTCTCCTTCTGTGGAAGACCCGTCCGCCCGGAACGTTACATTCGACGAGTTGGTGGAGACGTATTTCGAGCAGGTGGTTGGATTGATGGATGGTGGTGCCGATATATTGATGGTAGAGACCATCTTCGACACGTTGAATGCCAAGGCGGCTTTGTATGCGATTGGGGAGTATTTGGAGTTTAGCGGCTTGGATATTCCTGTGTTTGTGTCTGGTACTCTCGTTGATCAGTCGGGCCGCACGCTTTCGGGTCAGACCGGCGAGGCGTTCTACGCCTCGATCCGCCACGCGAAGCCTATGTGCGTGGGCTTGAACTGCGCCCTTGGTGCCCAACACATGACCCCGTTTGTGGAACGATTGGCTGGTTGCGTCGAGTGCTTTATGCATGTTTGTAAGTATATGGAACTGGAAATAATGCAGGTGTATACGCTGCCCTGCTTTGCTTACCCTTTTTGACACCTTGTCGTTTCAGACTCGAACGCCGGTCTCCCGAATGCAATGGGCGGGTACGACGACTCTCCGGAAACGATGGCGGAACAGAATCGGTTGTTTTTTGAGAACGGTTGGCTCAATATGGTGGGCGGTTGTTGTGGGTCTACTCCCCCTCATATCAAGGCTATTCGTGAGGTCTCGGAGGGCTACAAGCCGCGAAAGCTTCCGGATGTCGGCCGTCCCAAAATGTGGCTATCGGGCCTTGAGGATATGAAGGTAGAGGACGTGCACAACCACCTCGGTCTTCCGTTCTTGAATGTTGGCGAGCGCTGCAACATTGCGGGCTCGATCAAGTTCAAGAAGTTGATGATGGCGGGAGACTACGGTGCAGCGATGGACATTGCCAAGCAGCAGGTCGAGGACGGAGCGCACGTGATTGACATTAACGTTGACGACGGCATGCTTGATGGTCTGGCAGCTATGCAAAAGTTTGTCAAGATAGCTGTGACAGAGCCGGAGGTAGCGAAAGTACCGTTCATGTTGGATGCCTCGAAGTTCGAGATTGTGTTGGCCGGCTTGAAGTGGTGCCAGGGCAAGCCCATCGTGAACTCTATTTCGCTGAAGGTCGGCGAAGAGATGTTTATTGAGCACGCGACGCTGCTGAAGAAACACGGTGCGGCTGTTGTTGTGATGGCGTTCGACGAGGAAGGTCAGGCAGCGACAGAATCGGAGAAGGTCCGCATTTGCAAGCGTTCTTACGATATCTTGGTGAACAAGGTTAAGTTCCCACCTGAGGACATCATCTTCGATCCGAATGTGTTGACGATCGGTACGGGCATGGAAGAGCACGCGAACTACGGTGTGGACTTCATTAATGCCTGCAAAACAATTAAGGAAGAGTGTCCATACGTCAAGATTAGCGGTGGTATCTCGAATCTGTCATTCGGCTTCCGTGGTGTGACGAAGATTCGCGAGTCGATTCATGCCGTGTTTCTGCACCACGCCATTTTGGAGTCCGGTATGGATGTCGGTATCGTCAACGCGAAGGAGATGCTAATGATCGAAGAAGTCGAGCCCGAACTCTTGACGGCTTCTGAGAATTTAGTTTTCAATAAGTCCGAGGATGCAACCGAAGTTATGCTCGAGCTTACTCGAAAAGAAAAGGAAAGACTTGAAGCTTACAAAGCCGGAGGGGGTGTTGCAATGAAAAATGAAGCATCATGGCGTGATCAAGATGCTGTGAAGAGGCTCGAGCACGCCCTTATTAATGGAATTTCCGAGTTCGTCGATCAGGATGTTGAAGAAGCTCGTCAGAAGTGCGCTAAACCCCTTGATGTCATTGAAGGACCGCTCATGGACGGAATGAATGTTGTCGGTGACCTCTTTGGAGCCGGGAAAATGTTTTTACCACAAGTTATTAAGTCAGCTCGTGTTATGAAGAAGGCCGTGGCATACCTGTTACCGTTTATGGATGAAGAAAAAGGCAAAACCTGATTGCCCAGGGACTCAATCCTGATGACTTCGACCAGAACGATGATTCAAATTACGCCGGAAAAGTGCTGATGGCAACGGTGAAAGGCGATGTCCATGATATCGGCAAGAATATTGTCGCAGTTGTTCTCGGCTGTAATAATTTCAAAGTTTACGATATTGGCGTGATGTGTTCATGTGAAATGATTCTTGAAAAGGCAAAGGAATACAACGTGGATGTGATTGGATTGTCAGGCTTGATTACTCCTTCCTTGGACGAAATGGTCGTTGTAGCTAAAGAGCTTTCCAAGGGCGGTTTCAAGCAACCTCTGCTGATTGGTGGTGCCACGACATCTAAAATGCACACTGCTGTAAAGATTGCTCCTAATTATTCCTCCGCAGAACATCCAGTGATCCATGTGCTGGATGCCTCTCGCTCTGTAACGGTGGTGTCGTCACTTCTTGGTAACGCCAAAGAAGACTACGTGGCTGACATACACGAAGAGTACGAGGAAATGCGCGAAGATTACTATGCTGGTCTTGAGGACAGATATTTCTTAACTTTTGAGCAAGCAAAGCAACAGAAATTCAAAATCGATTTCGAGAAATCACCCCTGCTCCACAACCTAAGCAAATCGGTACAACGTTGATAGACAAAGTGAAGCTATCAGACGTCGTTCCGTACATCGATTGGGTAAGCAGAACCGAACGATCGATTTAGGGCTTGTTTGTTCATCGCATCGTATCTCACTGTTTTACGCTATATTCAACAACAGAATCCTTTCTTCCAAACTTGGGAATTGCGTGGACGATATCCAAACCGTGGATATCCAAAGATTTTTAACGATGAAGCTGTAGGCAAAGAAGCAAAGAAGCTTTTTGACGATGCTCAATCAATGATGAAGGAAATCATCGCAGATGGAAGCATGTGGTTGACTGGTGTTGTTGGGCTCTTCCCTGCAAATCGCTCGGACGATGGTGAAGATGTCGAAGTTTACGAAAATGAAGCAGACAGAGAGGCAGGAACACCCAAAGCGAAATTCTGCATGTTGCGGCAGCAAGCTGAGAAAGAATCGGACGACCCGTTCTTTTCTCAAGCTGACTTTGTAGCTCCAAGAGGAATGAAAGATCACCTGGGAATGTTTGCCGTTTCCTGTCTAGGCTGCGACGCTCTCGTTGACAAGTATGAAAAGATCAACGACGATTATTCCAAGATCATGGCCCAGGCCCTGGCTGACCGCTTTGTAGAAGCCTTTGCTGAGTATCTTCACCGAGAGATCCGTGTCAACATGTGGGGCTACGCACCGGACGAAAAGTTGAATGAGGCCGATTTGTTGAAGATCAAGTACGATGGAATTCGTCCGGCCCCTGGATATCCCTCCCAGCCGGATCACACAGAGAAAACCACTATGTGGGAGCTTATCAAAGCTAAGGAACTTGCAGGGATCGAGCTTTCCGAATCTTTGAGCATGATGCCGGCTAGTTCGGTTTCAGCTCTGGTATTCGCTCATCCCCAAGCGGAATACTTTGCCGTCGGCCAGGTGGGCAAAGACCAAGTCGTAAGTTACGCGGAACGCAAGAACATGAAGCTGGAAGTCTGTGAGCGATGGCTGTCTCCCATCTTGAACTATGAGCGAGACTGAGGATGAAACAATCAAAAATAATTAAATAAAAAAAAGAAAATAGCTATAATATCCTATATGTGTCGTAGGTCTCGCCCCGTCATTCAGTTGGAATGGACTGCCCGTCGAATCAAGGACATATCGGCTCACCACATTCGTATCCACGTCCGTAAAAGAATCGCACCCATCGTGTGCATCGAATCACTCCTTGTGGACCACATGGATCGTCCGGATCGTACATACTGAATTTGTTGAAAAGAAACCCTTCCTCGCAAATGTCTTCTTTTTCACAAACGCGGGTCGCCGAGACGACCGTCATGCAGAATAGCAAGAATACGAAATGCTTGAGCACTGCAAAAAATGAGACAGGAGCCCGACACGTGAGAGACCCTTTGCGGAAAATACAGATCATCCTTTCCGTCAGACTTACTGTTCCTTTTGTGATAGATCAAAAATGAATTCAAAATGCGAGGTTTCTGATTGCTTTGAAGCGATTATACGAAGACAACAATGAGCGTATCTTCGTTTGGCGTTAACGCCAGTCGATTCTTTGGGTCACTTTTGTGTTGCATGTCGCATGTGGATTATTTGCTGCGCGCTGCGCCATTCCAAAAACTGCACAGAGAAAATTTGCAACGGAAAGTCTTTTACATAAAAAGGCTATACTATGAATGCCGGTGACACACCATTACACAATACGCAGTATAATGCGATATCGCAAGGATGCACAAGATCGTTGAAGCTGTAGAGCTGCTTTGCACCAAGCTAACGTTTAAGCGACGATCTCTACAGTAGCCTACTTGTACCAGGTAAAGGGAGCCTTATTTCTTATTTCTCGATGCTACCAGGTATATTTCTTTGTCAACAGCCTACGCTTTGCTTTTGAACATCGGTGGTAAAGCATTAAGTACAAGAGAACAAAGAAAGATTAAGAAACTTATCGCGTATCACTAAATAGCATTCATGAGATGTATCCTCCGTTCATCATGTATCTTAAAGACTTGAGAGTGAAGTGAAGTTTTCGACCTTTCAATTTTTTCACGCTCACGTTTACGCGATCTTCTCGATAACTAACGATGCGCTGCTTCGATTCCGAGTCGTAGACAGAAGCTGAAAAGCACTTTAAAAGCAGGATGTAACCAATGCAAGCAATAAACGCCTTCCCCCCTCAAGCCAATTCAACGGTACTAACTCGATCAAAAATCGGACCGTCTTTATCTTCGTTTTCACTCGCCACACGGTTCGCGAGTGCGTACAATTGCCGGGCGCGGAACAACCACCGGACCGCCACAAAGGACGCGAAAAAGGGATAGAGGAGCAAGGGCGGTGTGCCGCAGGTACATCCATCCGCGCACTGGGGAAAAAAAGACGGCAAAGATGGTCAAGACGAGGATGAATTTAACGGTTCCAATGACGGTGAAAAATTGCGCTGCCAATTGCGGGGCACCATCCAGTCGCGACTTGAGACAACAAATGTAGAGAGATGTCGCGATAGCGGTAAAAGCAAAGGATGCGATGCACGCAAAGTTGTAATTGTCGACTTGCATCGACCAATCGGCCGAACAACTCAACGATTGGCTCATTCGGATGAGATCGAGCGTTCTGTAAATAAAAAACAAAGACGACCTGATCGCTTATCAGCCGTTCTGTGCGTTTTATCCTGGTGAAAAAAGAAGTTGAGTCAATATTTTATGATAAGAGCACCACTTTTCAAATGTAAGGTATGCAGACGCGCACAACTTTTTGCTTTCGGTTTCGTGTTTCTTTCTTTTGCGTGAGAAAATCAATCTGGCCTGCAGGCGCGACGACGTTTTTTATAGTCAGGTTTGTGACGCCACAACCTCATACCGGTACACCGCCGTAGTCACAGTCACACCAACACACGACCGACCCTCTTCTTCCCAATTCCCAAGATGAAGACACTTTTGAATTTTGCAAGGATTCTTTTTAACCTTACATTATTTTATTGAATCACGACTTCTTATAACCAACAAACGACGCTAGCTTCCGATTACTCTGCGGCCCCGTTTTTGAGACGATATAAATCTGAGCACAAAGGACGTTGCTGTATTCATGAGCCAAGCCGCTTCGCTACCCCACAACTCGGTTCCAGCTGAACGAGTGGATGACTGGTGAGTCGTCCAAAAGGATTCTGATGGTCCATCGACTGTTCTGTAGCTCTCACAAAGCATTATGATACAGCTACTGCTGTCCCTATGGAAGCTCACATGCACTTCCGGGGATTCTTTCCGGATTCGCTCTCTTTTTTACCCTCGCCGTTTCCGGAGGCTGTACGTTTCTTCGTGTTTCCGACGCCGTACCCATTGACGAATTATTCAACAACAACCCCGCCGGTACGGTTGGGGCCGGGATTTGGTTCTTTGAGGATGTGAATGCCGTTGGTACGGACGCCACATCGTGCATCGAATACCCCGAATTCTTTCCGACCGACACGGCGTTTCAATTTACGCGATTTTTTTCGACACTGTCGTCGTTCGGAGGAACGGCCCTGTTTGTCATGTTGATGATTGCGGCCTGTCGCGATTTTTCGAAGTCAAAGTATTTGATGGTGGTGGCCGCCGGATTCTTTGCCGTGTCGTTGGTCTGCATGCTACAGCTGGTAAGTCGGATGTAAGCGTTACAAAAAGAGTCTTTCTTCGAAGCCTCATAGATCCGATGTTTTTCCTTGGTAAAAGATACTACTGGCGTCCGACCTTTGTAAAGAAGCATCGGCATGTGAAATGGGTGGGAACGCGAAATTGATCATCATTACATCGTTATTATGGATGCTCGCCGGGGGTCATGACGGCAAAAATGAAACGAAAACCAATGCCGAATCGAACCAACGCAACAATGGAACTTCCTCCTCATATTTATCCTCCCGATGATCGAAGTACGGCATTGACCGAAGCAGATCCCGACGAGGAGATTGTTGTACCCAATTCGCAACACAGCACACATAATTTAACTTGATGGTTGAATCTCGATCTCATTACAAATCTTTTCATAGATGAAAGAAAGGTAACATTGGCTGTTATTTTATTCTCCCAAAGAGTTCCAGCTAGATGGAGGAGCTATTATGTTGTTAGTTGTTATGGTGTTGTGACATGCACCGGTACTAACGGACGCCTCACACACCCGTTTCAGTTTTCAGCCGTCCGTTTGCCGTTTCGCCGATTGAATTTGAATATAGGAAAGACACGAAAGTTATTGATCCGAGGAGAAAAAATATCAAGGAAGGCAATAAACGGTTAACCTATACAATACAATCAACGCGATTCTTCAGATATATACTTTGTAGTGAAATATGGTGAAGAAGGGAAAGAAAGACGCCGAAGATCTCGGAGCTATGCGCGCAGCTCGCTTCGGCCGAGTCAAAAATACTCTGTCAATGGGATTTGGTGAGTTTCTATAAATCGCCCGTCGCGTCTGTTGAATACTGTAGCTCATTTCTTTCGTCTTTCCTGCAGTCGGTCTTCCTAATGTCGGAAAATCCAGTCTCACCAATCTCTTGGCCGGCGCCAATCACGCCGAAGCCGCCAATTATCCTTTCTGTACCATTGACCCCAATGTGGTGCAGTGCGTCGTACCCGATCAGAAATTCCGTTACTTGGTGGATGTTTGGAAACCACCCTCGGTTGTGCCCGCCATGCTCAAAGTCACCGATATTGCGGGATTGATTCGGGGCGCCAGTGAAGGAGCCGGTTTGGGAAACGCCTTTTGTCGCACATTGCGGCCGTCGATGGGATCTTTCACTTAATTCGGGCCTTTGAGAGTGATGAAGTCATTCACGTCGATGATTCCGTCGATCCCGTCCGAGACTTGGAAACCATTCAGGGTGAATTGTGTGCGAAAGACAAGGAAACACTCACCAAAGTGATGGAAAAAGAAAAGGAACGCGTGCGCAAAGAGAAGGGGCTATCCCGTTCCGCCGATGTTCCCTTGGCCGAAAGCTTTCTGGAGGCCTATGCCAAGTGTGAAAAGCTCATCAATGACAACATTCCGGTGCAAACACATGAAGATTTTTCGATGGCCGAAGTGGAATGCATCAAAGATTGGGGTCTCATTACCACCAAGCCGATGATTTATGTAGTCAACTTGTCACAGAAAAACTTTATCCGCAAAGGCAGCAAATTCCTTCCCAAAATCAATCAATGGGTCAAAGAACATGGCGGTGGTCAAATCATTCCCGTCTCGTGTGAGTTTGAAGAAACATTGCAAGGTATGCAGGATGACCACGCACAACAAAAAGGTACGTCGGCTGGTTCTTGACACAAACTTTTCGTGGATTGGTTCTTACAAAACACTGCTATTTGGAAAGCCTTCTTGCAACAGTGCACAGAAGAGGCCGAAGCGGCCGGTTTAAAAGGTCCGCAAGCCGAAGTCAAATCCATGATTCCGCGTTTGATCCGCGCTGGCCGACAAGCACTTTGCTTGCAATCGTTTTACACGGCCGGCCCCAAGGAGGTCCGCGCCTGGACCATTATGCAAGGAACACTGGCACCCCAAGCGGCCGGTGTCATTCACACGGACTTTGAACGCGGCTTTATTAAAGCCGAAGTCTGTGCCTTTGATGACTTTAAGGCATTGCATCAGGGACAGGCGAGTATGGCCAAAATAAAGGAAGCGGGCAAATACCGACAAGAAGGCAAGACGTATGCCATGCAAGAAGGTGATATTGTCGTGTTTATGCACAATGTGACTACAGCGAAAAGAAATAATAATTAAATGACTAAAAATTTGGGTTTACAAATTAGATGGGTTTCCTCTATCGTCTTGCACACGTTCGCGTTTTAACACCATTGGCAAATATACGTATTGAATTCGATCTTCGAGAGTAGACGCTCAATGATTGATATCTTTCATCTTCTTGAAGATGCGATCCTTGTGCTCTAAGAAAAGTGGAAGCTTGTCTCGCATCGCAACCACGTGTCCTACTTGAGAAATAAGCACCATCTCCTTTTGATCTTACTCGAATCAATCCGCTTGAATACGAAAAGCCCATCGATACAATCGCCGATACCACACATTCTTTCGTTCTCGTTCCAGTCGTCGTTCTTCTAATATCTCGTGCGGTCGTTTGATCCGTTTCGTATTATCAAAATCCGTCTGAACAATTTTGTTCAATCGATCCATCATTTCGTCGTGTTCGGTTTGGAGGGCGGCTTGCCGCAACGATTGAGATGTTTTTCCTTGCGCCGCTTCCATTTCTTTTAATTTTCCCTGCAAAGCGCGACTGACCACCCACGCGCCCAGGATGGAAAAGAGAACAAACGGCAGTCCGGCACGTATCATCTCGTTCGTATTGCTGCGTCGATCGGAAAACCGACGAATCATCTGTCGGTGAGTATATTGTTGTAAGGCGCGTTTGACGAATAGCATTCTTCCTTTCTGTATGAGGCAACTACTAAATGACAATCACTGTTATTCCTTGGTTAGTTCTCTGTTTTCTATTCTCCGTATCATCTTTCGTCAATCAATAAACGACGACGAATGATGTGTACTCCGTACAGGTATGAGAAAGGGTTCGAAGTTCGAACTGCGTGAAGCGGAATAATCGGCGGACGGACGGACGCTCGATTTCGTGCGTACGGCGTACGTTGGGCGGCAAAAGATTTCTCCAACTATGATAGTTCAAGTAGAGAGTGAGAGTTATCTCGTGGCGTAACAGCGTCGTACTCATTTGGTTTGAACACACTTTAAATACCGATGACTTCCCATTCTAGATCATTGTGCTTCCTGCAATGATGAGTTGTTGTCATGATGTTGTTTTATCATGCGTTGCATGCACCTCTTCAAGGCGTTTTGACTTTCAACTGGCTTCGGAAGGTTTGATTCTTCATTCTAGGAGTCAACGAGAAAAACATATATTGGGTGAATGATCGTTGGGGAGGGAACTTTTGAAGTTGACGCAATAATATCCGCAAATGATCCGGTCCAACATTGCTCTAGCAGTATTTCTGTTACTCTCCGGATGTAGTGATGCCTTGACAATTCCGGGAGGACGATCCGTGCGATCTTCATTCGTTCGTCAATCGGTTATGTTAGCGGCGGAACCGAAAAAAACGAAATCGATATCGCCGCGGTGCAGAAAGAAGCCGATGATGCTCTCAAGGCTGCGGAAGCCGCCCTGTCGAAAGGAAATAATGACAAGCCTCCAACACCCCCCACGCCCCCACGGCCCGTACAATTAGACCCCAAAGTCGTCGCCGCGACGAAAGCCTTTCAAAAAGCCGCAGCCGAATTTCAAGTCGAAGCCGTCGCGGCCGCCGTCGGTGCCGCGGCCGTGGGTGGAACCCTCGGTTTGACGTTGTTGGTGCAATATCCTTCCATTACGGCCTCTGTCGATCCTCTGTACCGCCCTTGGCGGGGGCAACCTTGTTAGCGGGATCCGCCTTGGCCGTCGGCTTGCAAGATTCGCAACCGGGCCGGATTGTGCGCAATGTGCTCGGCAAACCAACCAAGGCCATTGGCACCGGTATTGCAAAATCCATCAAAAATTCGATCGATCGAACCGTAGATCGTGTTGTTTCGTTCCCGGGATACGTCGCGGAGGAAACAAAGAAGAAGGTGACGACGACGGTCCAAGAAATCGAGTCGGATATTAAAGCATTTCCGAAAAAAGTCTCGGAAGCGGCTCTCGATGCTGCCGAAGACTTGAAGGAAGAGATCATTGCCACTCCGGGACGCATTGTGGAAGGAACGAAAGAAAGTGTACGTAAAACGGTGGAAGGAACCAAACAGGCAGTGCAACAGAAAACTAAGGAAACACAGGAGAAGATTGTGAAAAGTGTGGAGGAAGTGGTGGCCATTCCTACCAAAACAGTCGAAAGCATTGCTTCATTACTAGAAGGAGGTGAAAAGCGTGATCCGGAAGTCCCGAAACCGCCGAAATTACCACCACCGGAAGAGGCCATTCGGCAGGGAAGCAATCAAGTGCAACTTCCACGCTTGGCCGTACCCAAGCTGAGTACTTCTCCTGCTCCGCCCAAAGTTCAGCCGCCTGCTCCGAAAGCGGCGCCCAAACTGGATGCGCCCAAGATCGAGATCCCCAAAGTAGAAATACCAAAGATTGAGATTCCCAAGGTGGAAATCCCCAAAGTAGAAATTCCCAAAGTCGAAGTACCCCGTGTCGACCTTCCCAAACTGGATCTTCCCAAAGTGAAAGCACCGGAGGAAACAAAACCAGTTGCTAAGAAACCAGCCAAGAAAAAAGAAATCTGTTAACGAAGGAGCACAAGTCACGGCTTCGGTCAAAGCCCTCATGGCAGAATTGTCTGCTGAGAAGGTTACACCTGCCGTTGCGAAAACAGACAATACCGTAGCAGAACGTCGTCGTGCGGAAGAACAGGCTGAAAAGGCAAGATTAGAGCAAAAACAAAAGCAAGAACAGTTAAATGCCCAGAAAGCTGCCGAACGTGCCAAGGCTGCGGAGCAGCAACGTCAGCAGCAAGAAGAACGCAAGAGACAGCAAGAAGCTCAACAAGCTGAAAAGGCCCGACTTGCCATGGAGCAGAAACAGAGGCAAGAACAGGCCATCGCTCAAAAAGCAGCAGAACGAGCCAAAGCATTGGAACTCCAGCGCCAAAAACAGGAAGAGCGCAGAAGACAGCAAGAAGCAAAGCAAGCAGAGACGGAAGCTAAGCGTGCTGCTCAGCAGGCTCGTCAAGAGGAGCAGAATCGCAAGGCGGAACAGCAGCGCGCCGAGCAAGCTGAGAAACGACGAGCTGCAGCGGAAGCGGCTCGTCTAGAGGCTGAGCGTCGACAGCAAGAACAAGCACGTCTTCGTGAAGAAAAACTAAAAGCTAGTCAGCAAAGGAAAAGCCACAAGCAGTCGCGACTGCACCGCGGCCCAGTTTCTTGCTTGGTACTTCTAGTCAAAGAGCATCTGCCGCAGCACCCCGTGGAGTGCCAACTATTGCATACTGGCGGAAACGCGCCGACAACGGTATCTCAGGAAAGATCTACGGATCGCCCAATTTTAAGGACGGGGAACGCGTGGAAACATCCGCAATCACGTTTGGGCAAATAGAGAACGGATATGTGGTTAAGACGAGCAGCGGTTCTCGTTACTTCCTCAGCAGCACCCCACCTGCACCTGGCAAAGCTGAAAAGGCTCTTGAATCCGCAAAGCCTGGGGCTACCATAAACTTGAGTAATATATTTAGCGGCAGTGCAAATGATGCCCAGGCACAGAAGGCAAAGCCACGGTCCACTCAAGCTAGCCCACAGCCCAGTACGACATTCTCTCTGTTTGGAAGCAGTGGAACAGTAACCGTAACGCCGCCGAAGAAAGAATCCGTTTCCAAATCAGTTAGTGTGAAAGCCGACAGTCCACCCCGTGCCACGTTTTCTTTGTTTGGGCTTGGTCAGGCAGATCCAGAAAGTGCACCTACGGTAAGTAAAGTTACGAAAAGCAAACCCCGCGCCCCGCGCGGCGTGCCGACCCTAAAAAATTGGAGAAAAAATGGAGACAAATCCGTCACGGGGAACATCTCGGGTTCACCCAATTTTAAAGAAAATGAAAAAGTGACAACAAGCCCTATTGTCAAGGGCAACATCGCTGCAGGAGAAGTTGTGACCACAGGAAGCGGATCGCGCTACTTTCTGAACTAGAAAAGATTTTACGGTTCATCGAACGATCCGGTCTTTCTAGTGTGGTGCTACTGATTGTCAACAGTTTTAACCACGAGAATGCCAAAATAGAATTATTCCGCAATCCAAAGCATAATCATAATGCCAAGTTAGTGAAGTTTGTGTTTAATTTGTTATAATTTGAATTTCGTTTCACTAGTTCATTGCAAACACCTCAGAGCTTCGGAAGTGTTATGCTCCCAGCTATGCTAGAGTTATTCGACCCCCTCATCAACATCCCCCCTCGAAATTCCTCGTAAGTCGGGACCGTAGGTTATTAGTTATTAGTTTGTAACCAGAGCTGCTCCAGGTCCCGAAGACGAATACCAGTACCAGGGACGAATGAATAAACAGAATGTTTTCACTCATCCTCCAGCCGCAAGTCACCTTGGATCTTTGAAGCATCACTCATCATTCTCATTCGGACTTACGGCTTCGAACTCTGCCGGCAAAGTAAAATTGATTTACTGTATGGAACAACTGTACTTGATTATTTCCGATTTCAGAATGACCTCGTCATTCCAGATTACAATCTGCGGAATTTAGAGCACGAACATAGATAACGGCGTATCACTACGACCGTTAGCGGATTGTCGGTGTCCGATGCTAGTACGGTATCTACTTAAAGCTTGACAGTAATGTATTCTTTATCACCGGCCGAAACTCCAACGAACAGGGAAAATTGCGAAGGATTTAAAGACGGGATTGCCTTTCCTCTTGGAAGTTTGATTAGGACGAAAACTCGAATAACACCGTCCTTCATAAATAAAACATTTTAGTCGACATAAATTAAAGAACGACCAAAGCATTCATTAGCTAGGGAATCAATTGATAAAACATACGCATACTATGGGATTTACACCGCCAACATTTGTTTCTCTCCAGCGACAACACTCCAGGCGAAAGCGCGTAGCCTTTTCCGCCCAGAACGAGACGATTTATGTTCCATCTTTTGTCACCTCCTTCTTTCCCAACGAGGAGGAAGCAAGCTCGAGAAAGTCCGATTTATGGTACCGACCAGCCGACTTGGCTGGATTCCGTGAAGAAGCCCGCAGCTTATGCCGTCGATGTCCGAGCCTGCTCTCCCAAGAAAGCTTACGCGGCTTGGAACAGCGACTTTGCCCGGAACGCAAACGTCGCAAATATGTATCCAACCGATGCATAGTGCATGCTTCCAAAAAGAGGGACGCGGACGACTTGGCGGCCCTTTGCCGAAAAGATCAATGAGTGGTCTACCGAGCTGGCCGTGATCGAAGGTGCTCGAGATTTTGACCGCGCCTGGCGTGACGAACGCAAGCGCCTTATCGAGACGGATCGCTCTCGTTGTGTCCGACAACGACTTTCATGAGATTGGTATGCAATTTTCTCATCCACGATTTCGTCGGTGGCAATCAGATAATCTTTTGCAACAGGTTCACGAACCGTAGCCATCGCTCTTTGTACACACATGCATATAAACAGCTCGCAAACCTTTATTTGATAAACGCTGGTTGTCAATTCGAATGCACTTTTAAAGTGCGGAATATTTGTTAGGCTAAGAGATTCTTTTCCCTTTCTCGGTATCGTGACCGTGACTGGGTCACGTGTCCCGAGTGTACAGGAACTTGTGGAACAACTCTGTCACAAGGGTACCTGAGGATGGACATAGTGAGTACCGGTTCCGCTATCTCGCCATAAAAAATGAAACGGTTCTTTTTCATCGATCATCGATCATCGTCATCGGCAGCTCCATCGTCCATCGTGCCTGTAGTAATCATAACTGCCATTATCTACCGGTAGTTTAGACTCTATTGTTCTGTTTTTATCAACAGAACATCTCTAGCATCAAAGTAAAGAAATAAGTGGCTTTGTAAGGTTGCGTCATTCCAAGGAATCACACATTTCTTCTCACTCAAGCCAATTGCCCCTCGACCACCACATCACCAAACACATTACTCGACAAAGAGATGTTCAAAGCCACACTCACCATTGCGTGGATCACATGTGTCACGCAGGCATGGATCGTACCCCGTCCACAGAACCGCCACAGCACACAACTGCAAGTGGCTGCCAAAATCGGACGTGGCGTCCAACGCGTCAAAGATTCCTTGACTTCCGCCGAACGCAGTCGCGAAGATTTGAAGATTGGGATTGCCGGTTTCTACGATCGGAGCACCAAGTTGTGGGAGGAAGTGTGGGGTGATCATTTACATCACGGCTATTACGTTCCGGCCGATCGTACGGATCACAAACAGGCACAAATTGATATGATTGATGAAGTGCTGAAGTGGGCCGGTGTCGATCAAGCGACGCGTGTCGTCGACGTGGGTTGCGGTATCGGTGGATCGAGTCGTCATATTGCTCGTAAATTTCCCGGTTGTCAAACCGAAGGTATTACTTTAAGTCCCTATCAAGCCGGACGAGGCAATGAATTGGCAGCGGAACAGGGATTGGCGGACCAGTGTCGGTTTCAAGTGGCCGATGCGTTGGATATGCCGTTTGCCGACGATTCGTTTGACTTGATCTGGAGTCTCGAGTCAGGAGAGCACATGCCTGACAAAAAGCAGTTCATCAATGAACTCTTTCGTGTCTGCGAGCCGGGTGGACGTATTATAGTGGTGACCTGGTGCCATCGTGATTTGGAGCCCGGAGAGACCTCACTCACCAAATCAGAGGAAAAGTTACTCCGAAAAATAAATCGGGCGTATTATCTTCCACAATGGTGCAGTGTAAAGGATTATGTTGATTTGATGGAAGCACAAGGGGCGACAGACGTGAAGAGGGATGATTGGTCGTATATTATTGCTCCATTTTGGAAAGCGGTAATCAAGTCTTCACTCAATTTGAAATCGGTCATTGGATTGCTTCGATCAGGTTTCAGCACCCAGCGCGGAGCTTATGCCATGTTCCTTATGCTGCGAGGCTACAAGAAGGGACTCATCAAGTTTGGTTGCCTAACTTGCACCAAACCATTGTCAAAAAAGACTGAAAAAACGGAATCACCATCCGTCGACAAGGATAGCGAGGTTCTTTAATTTCAAAGCATTTCTCCTATTCAGAGATTAACTTATCGTTGTATCATCTAGCTTTAGTCTAAACGAATTTCATATTCCTCCCCCGACGTAGAATTCCTTATGAAATTCGTATTGACGCATGTCTTCCTCTAGCCTTGCTTTCGTCAACACTTTGCCATTGTTGTCCAACCCATGTCCCTGCATTTCGACACGGAAAAGTTCCCGTGGTGAAACATGCGGAAGCCCTTCGTCAAACAAAATCAACTCTCGTGGCTTTAACTCAATCCATTCTTCGTCATTGGTCAAAGGGGTAGTGGCCACGATACAAATTTGTCGGCTTCGAGATGTCTCGTCGTTGTTGAAATCATGCAAGAATGAAGACTTGTCGCATCCATTCGTAGAATTTCCCGGTATCGATACAGTTACCGCATAGTCCTCATCCCCCAAACAGGTCGAACGAGAGCGTACCGTGTAATGGAGACCATTCCACGTCGAGGAACCCGGTCGTCTTCCGGGATAACTATACACCCACAACGCGTGTGGCCCACAAGCCAACAAGAAGTTCAAAATAGTCCCCTGCGGATCATATTCGATAATTTCGTCGCACAAGGCACGGATACGATCGTGGAGGACCGGTAAACTTGGCATCGACCCCGTAAACTCGGCCCGCAACGAATTGAGAATGGCACAGAAAGCTTTCTCCGAGTCGGTGGTGCCGACCGGATAATACATGCGATCTCCCGGGATATTGCCGAGCCACGTATCGGGATGATCATCAAATAAGGGAATCTGTCCATTGTGACAGAAACTCCAATTTAGAGCCCACATTCTGATAAAGCGAGTGGATCGAGTCATTAGTACGGTGTAAATTCCTTTCGAGCAAACCAAGCACATCATGAAACAACTTACTCTCGACAAAAGGGATGAACATTTGCCAAATCCACTTGCCCCGAGGTCGCATACCGTATATGTGCCAACACATTGCTGGCTTGAATATTCTGTCGACCCAAAAATTGTGCCAAGGGACTCGTCGAAGCCGCTTCGACGTCATGAAATTGTCGGAGACCATTGTTGGCGTAATACACGAGACCCCATCCATCGGCATGCACGTCGGTCGCACCACCTCGTTGACAAAAATCCGGCCACGACAAACCAAAATCGGTCGGTGCGGCACAATTCATTCCCAGCAGTTGGCAAAATAATAATGGATGGTTTCGTTTCGCCGGTCGTGACACGGAAAAGGCCTGGCCGGTTGGGAGCAGTGTCACAAGGATGACGCACAAGAAATCAACAACTTTTCTTTTGCGCCCGAATTTCGTTGTCGCTTCATTCTTCTGTCTTGTTGTCCCTTGGAGTTTAGCTTGTCTTTTGTTTTAGGGAAAGTTATGCACCATTATTGACTTGGGGTCGTCGGAATAAAAAGCGAACCGCGAAAAAACTTTTTCTTCTCCACGTCTCGCAAACGTGTCTTTTGTGCGCCGCGAATGACGCTAAGTGGCGTACCGGTACCTAAAAGTCTAGTTAACACGAATTGGGAATGCCTCAAAAACGGGACAGTACGTTTGTAAGTACAATGAAAAATTCCGCGACCCCTCGCGTCTTCGCACACGTTTCGCACACATCACGCATTCTTTCGTCCGTCGCCATTCATCCCTTCAACAAACCAATTAAACACCTTTTCTCTTGTTTCAGTGATGCCGGGTCATGTCCACCACCCAAGATTTGTTTTTATCACCCGATGAACGATACGATGTTTGGGTTGTCAAGGCGGCCGAACGTCCTCATCTTCTTGAAGTACATTCGGACGAAACAAAGAATGATGCCGATCCTCCCTTGACCGATGGCTGTGATATACCGGGTTGGCGCCACGAACAGTTGGGCTCGCAACATCATTTAGAAGTCATACTGGAATCCATCGGCCCCGGAAGTACGTTGCTGCGACGGGAAAGTATGCTTCCTGTAAATTCGAACAAAACACCGTGGGATGACTTGCGACAACGACTGTTACAAGAACCGGTTCAAACACCCCAACGATTTGCTTACCAACAATTACAAGGAACATTGCATCCGGTCTTTGAAAGAGAAAATTTCCCCGCCATCATCGATGGCTGTACGGAATTTTGGCCCGCGATGGAAACCTGTCGGTTCCAAAATCTTTTGCAGAAATATGGTCACCTGGAATGGCGATTCTCCGACACGCACGGAGAGACGATGCGCTTGGACACCTACCAGAAATATATAGCGAGTTTGGAAGGTCAGAGTGATGATGCCCCCTTGGCCATCTACGATTCACAGTTTCACCACGACGAACGTGCTGCTCTCCTGGACGAATACCAAGTGCCTTCCTGTTTTGATACCGATCTCTTTGAGTATTTGAGTGATGACGACGATGACGATGAATCCTCACAGAGACCGCCCTATCGATGGATCTTGATCGGACCTTCGCGTTCGGGGACCGGTCTTCATGTGGATCCGGTCGGTACGCATGCGTGGGTCACTCTCGTGGAAGGCTGTAAACGCTGGATATTGTTTGCACCCGACACAGATCGGCGCATAATACATATGCAAGACCCTCAAATTCCTTCCTCCATATGGTTTCACAAATATTATCCCGACGTTTTGGAAACAAGTGGACGAGGAAGGGCGAATCACTTATGTGGAAGTTCTACAACGTCCCGGAGAGACTGTCTATGTGCCTGCAGGATGGCCTCATTTGGTCCTCAATTTGGATTTGTCGGTCGCCATTACTCATAACTATGCAACTGAATACCCTTCCATGGCTGCTCTGTGGAGCGAAATCAATGAGGCTGAACCTGCTTTGGCACGTCGTTTCCAGGCAGCCATTCGAAAGATGCGTCCGGACTTGCTTCATGATAACGCCTTGACCGCGCAGCTATGAAAATTTACTAATCGGTGTGCCAGTATACGTAGCACTCGCATCTAGAATCTACAAATAGAGACTACCTACCAATAAGACCCGAGACTTCTTTGCTTGTCGCCATAGTCAAGCGCTCTGTACTGTAAGCAAGGTAAGGATAACGGATACCAGATTCCAGATTCCCATCAAACAAAAACACGTCAGCCGTCCGTACCTTGTCCGTAGTGGTAGAGTTTAAGCACCTTTCGTAGCAGGATAGAAGTTAATTTTCTGAGGATTTCTTGTAGTAAAACAAAAAAGCACAGTTGAAGAACCCACGGAATGTGGAGTAGGTCAGACTGTGAGGAAACAGGTGTCACAACAAAAACATCGAAAGAAGCGAGATCGCTGGTTCAACAACAACACATGCAAATGCAATCGGGCCC
This sequence comes from Fistulifera solaris, assembly GCA_030295235.1. Classification (NCBI taxonomy): domain Eukaryota; phylum Bacillariophyta; class Bacillariophyceae; order Naviculales; family Stauroneidaceae; genus Fistulifera; species Fistulifera solaris. Next base: position 478,610 of record AP026173.1, read on the forward strand.
GCTGCGAAGATACTTACAACTATCTGATACAATCAACACCATAATATTCACCATGAAATCGTTTATTGCTACATTGCTTCTAGCACTCTTGGTCGCCTCGTGCAGCGCCTTCCAATCCGCACAGAACCCTCGTTTGGCGTCCACCAGCCTCGATGTGTTTGGAGGCAAAAGGCCCCGAAAAGGAAGACAACGCGTGGCTACAAGGACGAGGCAAACGTATCACGATCCGTGATGATGAAGATGCAGCCATGTGGATTGAGGAACCCAAAGATAACAAGAAGAAAGCCGCTGCCCCTGCCGGAAAGAAGCCCGTGGCCAAGAAAGCAGAAGCTCCGAAGAAGAAGGGATGGTTCAACTTTTAAGTATCCATTTACAATCACCCCCTTCGGTTCAATTGATCATTTTTGAACTGATTTGCGAAACGTAAGATTCTTACTTTTCGCTGATTCTATTGGTGGCGATCCTTGTTCACATAGCCACGAAGGAAAGCTAATTATAGTGCCGCCGCTTGAATTGCTTTTCATGTTCAATTCTTAGCCGTCGAGCTGTCATTCTATCGTTCTAGTTGCGCTCGAGGCATCGTTGCAACATTAGTTGCGTCTCATCGTGCGACAATTGTTGCGTTGCTCATTATTTGGTTCCTTACCGCTGCATAGTTCTGACGCTGAGTATCCTTCTGTGAGTCCCTAATCGCCGTGACTCCCGTCATTGATTATGCTCCTTTTAGTACGCTCGATTTGCCGATACCTGGTCAGGTCGTTTTCTGCGCAGAAAGCAGAAACATCAACAGCATCGATCATCATCAAGAACGTATAACATCGCTAAGTCAATAAAGAATGCGACCTTCTTCCTTGGACTTAATGCAGTCAACATCTCATTCATTCATAGCTTGTTCGCTTCATTCGTATTGAAGAAGGGGCCATGTTTAGCCCTAAGTGGCGGTCTTCACCTTCTTTGAGACGATCCTTTCGGCACATTGAAAGAACGCAGAAACGCTGTATGTCGACGAAAGGATACCAATCCATCGGGAGCTTTCATTCCGAAAATCTCGCCGATTTGATCAAGGCTTCCGATGATACTTACATTGCACCTGCATTACCCTTTTCGGATGATGTACGAGAAGTAGTTTCTTCTCCGTATTCACTTGATCTCCAACAATGGACTTTTCTCAATCACGGAGCATTCGGTGCGGCCTTGACTGTGGGGACACGACGTGCCGAACAGTGGCGCCATTACTTAGAACGTCAGCCACTGCGATTCTTTGACCGTACATTACTGCCACACCTCGCGTATTCTACCCGACGCTTATCCCAATTCGTTAATCTTTCTCGGAGAGAAGAAATGGCGCTCATTCCGAACGTAACAGCGGGCATGAATAGTATCATTAGCAGTTACTTTCGGGAATACGGGAAGAGCGGGCATGTCATCCTTTGGGATACGTCGTATGGAAGCGTCAAGAAAATGGCACATCATTACGGCTCGGGTGCGGTGACCAAAATTCCGTTTCAACGCTTGTACCTGAATGCCTTGGCCGAATCATCGGACCCCGAACAAGTCTTTTGCGAGCTTTGCATGACTGTTTGAACTACTTTACAGCTTCTCCAGAACCTCTGGTGATTCTCGATCATGTGTCATCGAATACGGCCTTGACTTTTCCCATAGAAAAACTAGCTTCCGCCATTCGCAGATGGAATCCGCATGCTATCATAGTAGTGGATGGTGCACACGGGTTGTTGGCTCAGCCCCTGGATTTGGATGGACTTTATAATAGTGGCGTGGACTTCTATTTGTCGAATGCTCACAAATGGCTATCGGCTCCGCGTGGGGTGGCCTTTATGGCGGTCAACCATTACGAATTGCTATGGAAAGACATTTTGCATCCAGCAGTCTATTCGCACGGCGGCGACGCGGACGATTTGCTGAGTCGCTTCGTGTGGGATGGGACTCGTGACTATGCTGCTGCCTTAAGTTTACCGGTTGTCTTGGATTTTTGGGAACAACAAGATCCGTTCAAGGTACGAGACCAAATTCGACAGAAACTGCGCGAAGGCATTCGCATTTTAGCAAATTACTGGCATCCCGACTTTGCCGACGACACGGACAAGTGGCCAGGAAACATTACACTAACAAATGTAAACTCGACTGTACTCTCTTCGCCCATGATACTGGTCAAACTGCCTTTTCAATCCGATCATATGTATGATTCCAGTGATGCGAAAGCGGTGCAAGACTATTTGTATTCCAAGTACATTGAGGCACCCATCAAATGCATTAACGGAGAGCTCTATGTACGAGTATCATACCATATCTATAACATCTCCGAGGATTTTGTGATGTTGGCGAAGGCGATCCAGTCGTTTCCTGCAGTTAGGTGACGGGAAAGGATATATGGTAACATTGGCTGCCAGTGCAGACTTACCGGGGAATGTACGAACATGATCACAGACACTAGAGCATAGAAATCAGAAGACCCATTAAAGTGAAAGCTCAGAAACTGCATCTACGGAATGCTCAAGTTTAGCTATTACGAAAGATCCCTAAACCTGAAACGTTGCTTTTCTCAACAAAGGGACAATAGCCCGATCATCAGCACAGATACGGGTACCGCTATGACATAAGCTTCTTTTCGTTTAGCCGGACGAGGATCGACATCGAAGATCGATGTGAATTTGCTCATTGTTGATCTTGTTGATGATGGTGTATCTATTCTGATCGTCATCCTTTACATGAATGAAAGAATACAATGGGTCAAACATGCTGCAAGACCAAAGAATCTGACTGGAGAGAGGCCAAGAAGGACGAAGGCGGAGATAGTACGTTGCGCGTCATGTTCAATCGATTTGACAAGGATCGGAAGGGTTATATAAGTAAAGATGATCTGCAAAAGATGATGCGCGATGATAAAACACATTTTCAGGGGAAAGATGCGAACCATATAAGTAAGTGTTTCATTCATCGCTGAATGATCTTTTCAAGAACTCGTTTCTTGTGCGACGAATGTACTCGTGTTTTCTTCGTCTACTGCTGCTGTTCTAATCGAGTTCTTTGCCGCGCTCTTGCTTCAGTGGAGAAGTACGGCACGGGCGATAAAATGAACTTTTCTGCTTTCGAGCTTTGGTGGAAGTCGACCTATACAACCTACAGCGATGATGCTCTTTCCAGAATGGTGGAAGAAGTCGAAGCATCACCCAGTTTACTAGATCCAATACCCGAATTGCCGGATGTGCCGCACAACTCCAATATTGTTGTGAGTCGATCTTAAAAGAAAAACAGTTGCTGTACTTACATTCATTTTCGATAAATCATCTATCTTAGAGTATTTGCCCAGTAAATAGAGCAAGTAAACTGGAATCATAACTGATATTCGTACTCGATCAGCATAGAAATCTTGCTGGGACGTTTTGAAAAGTGAACTTCTAACAATAGTATTGATGAATGACTCTTAGGAGATAACGCGCGAGGCGCAAACTGCAATCGGGGCGTTCTCGTTCCGTTTTACCACATTTCGACTACTTCTTCGGAGACGACTCGGAAACAACACTCGCTGGCAACGCCGCATCGACTGCGGGAGGTTTGCCTTGCATCCAAGCACGAATGTACAAGAACAAGATACTCAAACTACCCCACGTCAAACCGGCCACGACTCCCGCATCCACAATGTTCCTCCAAGGATACGGAAAGCGTTTCACTAAAGCAACGATGGCCGCGACACCCATTGTTACACTCCAACTGACAATGGCACGTTTGCGCGTCGCGTGGATCATTCCCATACTGTACAACGGAGCGAAAAGAAAGTGATACCATTGGGTGCCATTTTTGCCCGGAATCAAGGTAAAGGATCGTGTCACTACGAGGGGGCTGAATTTTTGCTGAAAGCCTTTGTAGCCTTCCACGTACGCGAACCACAAGCACGTGACAATATACGCTCTGGTGACCGATTGTATACAATAATTATGGATAAGAAAAACTTTGAAAGAACACGACCGTCAAGCTGAGGCACTCACCCTAATTGAAATTGTGTCAAAGGTACGGCTCCAGCGAGGAATGGCTCCTGAGCAATCGGCATGACTCGTTTGATAGCTTTGGCTAGTATATACAATACACCACCGGTTCCCCAAATAGAGCCACTGATGAGACAACGCGATCGAGCGAGAAAGAAAAACGACAGCGGATGAGAAAGAAGCAACGTTGTGTACGCGCGAGGGCAAGATAACTTACAAGATGGTAACAGTACTCGTAAAAGGGCATTTCGTTTCGGCTTGGTAGGGAGAAGACGCTTTTAAGTATCCACCTCGCAAAGGCGCCGGTTTGATGGTGTGAATTGACGGTGCGTGATGGATCGGTTGTAGATTGGAAAAGCCGTACGTTATCTGTACCAGCAAAGCTGTCAGGGACATGAGAAACGACAACCGCATGATAACTGGTGCTTGTAAGGATAAGAAGAAGAATAAGACAACCGATGTCCTGTTGAGGTGCGAAGGGCGAAGGTTTGTGGAGGAAACGGGTCGGATCGACGGATCCGTCGCGGATCTTTTGCGGCCAAGAACACGTTACCTATGCGACAACATGTCACACCACATCTAACGTCTCTGTCAGATGCAAAACGTGTAGGACTGTACGAAGAGAGAGTACGAGCTTTCTTTTTTCGTCCCTGCATAGAAACACGCGTCAACAGAACATCATCGACATTATTATTTATTCGTTCTGCTTTCGTTGCATTACAACTCAAGTCTCTGCATAGTATGAATAAATCGCTACCACCTTGCCCCTGTCATTCCAAACGACGTGTATTGTGTCACTATTGCGTAGAACGAGCGCTAAAACCGCTTCAAGAACGACACCGAGAAGCTCGCGAACGGTGGGAAAATGCACGCACGAATTGTATCATTCGTTCGGAAGACACGACGTTGGCCGAATTGCAAGAAACCAGTCGACGATTGCGACAGCGACTCGAATTTTTGAAGGAACTGACTTCCTCGACGGCTCTGGAAGTGTGTGCTGCGGCCGTGGCGAACGAGCGGTCGCCACAAGAAACCGCACTCGAGGTACAAGAAGTTTATCAACGTCTGCAGGCATTTCAGCAAGCCAGTTATCCGGCATTGCAAGATGCGTATGACTCGGCACAACAACAAATAAGAGCTTTGAGGATACAATGGGCTTTAGCAGCGTTTCGGATTCATAAAATAGTCGTCGATCCTATCATCAAGACCGATCACAAACAGGCACGGGGAATTGGAAAGATCGGGGGACTGCCTCTTCCCAACGCCGGTCCCGAACTATTTGCGGTACTTCCGGCGTCGGAATTACAATCTGCGTTGCGTATGGTGGCGTCATCGACTTGTTTAGTGGCAAGGTGTTTGGGAATATCGTTGCCTCATCCCATTTTGCTACGACCTTCTCTGCAACGGGACGACATTATCGAATGTAATGACACCCCGAAAGTCGAAACCAGCAACATATCAACGAAGCTCTCGACTACAGTGGCACTGGCAGCTCAGAAAGTGTCGCGGTCGGTATTTGCGTCTCCCAGAGCGGAAAGCGAAAGTGTTTTATCCGCGCCACCTTCCATGGACCCCGCCAAAGTTCAGCAACGACTCCGGCACAGTCGTGCCGCGATCTTGGCCGAAAATACGTCCCCCAATAGTTCAACGTACGCACTCGAAGCCTCAGTCTTAGGAGAAGAATTTGCCACCGCTTGGCAGTTGTTACAGAACAATGTCGTTCATCTTTGTATTCGAGCCGGTGTCCCCGTATCCAATTTGTGGCCCGCACAGGCCGTGTTACTCAATTTACACGCCCTATATCTGTATTGCAAAGAAGAAGAGGAGATCAACGAACATACATGAAAGACCTTGTTGTGGTCGCGTATGATTGATTCTTCAGATGGATGATTTAGTGAAAATTGCGTTTCATAAACTTTCTAAAATTTATACACTATCTAATTATTCGATTGCACATGAGCGCTAGGTACTGCATTTGATTCTTCGTCGGCGTGGAAAATATAGCGACTTCTTTCTAGGTTGTCGAAGAACGACTTGGTGAAGACACAGACTTTATCAACGTCGAACTCCGTGCCGTTCTTGTCGATGCACGACATTAAACGCCCCCAAACGTGGGTAATACCTATATGCTTCAACTCTAGATCGGATAGCTTCCCTTTAAATAATTTTCGAAAGCGCATATCCTCTTGGATCATGTCGGACCATTCCATATGATCGGACAAAGCGCTCATGAACTCTAATAAAATCGATCCGACGACAGGAAAATTGACGGGGAGAACATACGAGCCATCGTCTCGAGTGGCGCTGCGAGCAATATTGATTCTCGTCATATGAGTAGCTGTAAAACCATGATGCCTGTCTGCTTCGCCACTTTCCTCGCTAAATTTTCTCTTTTCATTTTCCTGCTGATTTTCCGAGTCAAAGTCGTGTTGGACAAGTCGCCGATACGTCATACTGTAATCTTTGGGGCGGATTCCATCCATTATTCTAAGGAAACATTGTCAGGCCAAAACGTTTCAGTTTCACTTAATAAATTCGGTGTCGAACTTACTTCCTTATGTCACCTGGTCCAAAAGGATATCAGGAGAACCAGCCTTAATTGCTTCATAGTCAGAAGTCAAGCGGCTAGCTCTCTTGGCATTTATTCCACGCGACATCCAAAATGCCATGCAGGAAGATCCTTTTTCCGGCTTCCCTCCAATCCAAACTCCTTTTGTGTTATTAAATATGTCATCCAGTATCTGCAGAGACGGAACATCGAAAGTCGGATCACGAAGCTTGAGTGCGTGGTGCAAGTGAAGCACGGACTTTAACTGACCAATCGAATCAATAGTGGCAGATCCCAAACCGATGGAGCATATAGTTGTTGCAAAAGAACGTATTCCCCTCCAATAAGAGGATTCCAAAGAGCAAACATCTCGGTTTCGACTGGATTCAGAGCTTGCACTTGATCGAGCTTTGCAGGGATCAGCTTGGCCAGCCCTGCCAAACAACCAAACTTTTGAATTTCTTCGTAAAACTTAGGAGTATTTTCAGGTGACTTTGGCTTATCTGCCGCGGCTTTAAATTGCTCGAAGAGAGTGTTATAAGACTGTTTTGCGCACCCAGCGACACGATACAAGTCGCCATCTCCCTGGAGTACAAAAATCGACATCAACACCGCATGCAGGCCAAAGCTAAGGGCAACGGGCACTGGTCTTGTAAGATCCCCCTTTAAGTGACGGTGCAACAAATCAAAAACGGTTATCAGATATGACCGAGTGGGTAGCTTGTCCATGTGTGCAAATCTGCAAATCTTCGATAATTCTGGTAAAATAGTAGTCGCAAAAAGACCATCGAAGTCGTTTCGTATGCCGCGAGCAAGACTCTTCTTTTCATCGAATGGCGGTCCAAAAGATCCTGCCCGCCCAACCGGTATTTCATTATCTTTAACGATGCCCATGAACATCTGCACAATCCTTTGTGTGCTAAGGATACAGAAGTTTCCTCCAATGTATTGACAATAACGGAACCACACGTGCGGTTGCATTCCCGCTGTAGCGAATTTTTCAGCAGCACTCGGATTGCTAACGTTGCGTGCATGGAACTCGACATCACGAAGAGTTTCAAAGCAGGTGAGCCCATGAATGAACCGCGCATAATCTTCCGCTACTCGCGGTTCCAAACCAGACCGCTTGACAAACCGATTGATAATGGAGGGCATTCTTTCGTGCCCATTTTGGTTGTGAAAAGGACATTCGATGACTTCTGCCAAAAACTGAAGACTCATATGAGGATGCTTCCGTAAGCGAGTTTTATCGATCAACTTGTTGATTTCCGCGATGAATTCCGTCATGAAAACAAGGGCCAGGACGCGATAGAATGACGAAAGGTGAGGGTGTTCTACCGCCAGTTCATTTTCCGCTCGATTCACGCTGTCGATAGCGACATTCGCTACAACTGTACATTCCATAAGTAGCTGCATGCAGCTGGAAGACGGATGCGTTGCCTTGTCCCCCCTCATGCAACTTTTTAAAAGCTTATATTGTTGTTGAATAGTCCCCATTAACTCATCCATTGTGTGCAGAAAAACGGCGGCTTGAAATCGATCGTCACCTTTCAAGAGCGCCTCATAAATGTCGATTGGTTCCTCTACTTCGATTCCGGAGTATTGTGGCAAATTGCCCTCCTTGATATCACGGTCCATATCTTCCCAATTTACTTCTTCATCATCATCGCGATCGTCGAGCGTTAACGCGCCAAATCGGCCGCCTATTGTTTGTGGAATATTTTCGTCATTTTCGGTTGTATTGATGAGGGCATCCGCCATTCGATTCGCAAATTGCAGAGCACTTCGACAATATTTGAGAACGTCGATAATGTAACGGTGCCCGAGATCGCCGCCGTCCTTCGACCCAAAATGCTTCGCCGTCACTTTCTCTCGCAAGCGTACACTCGACGATAAGCTGCTCATGATCTCTGGTGGGGTAACAATAGGGTCCTTTTCCTCTTTCAGATACACGCTCCTGTTGTGGTCTAAAATTAGTTGCACTCCGTTGCGATAATCATTCACCGACGTCATCTTCAGGTTAGGGCAAGCATGAAACGACATCCAGTTATGAAACTTTAACGTCGCTTCCTTGTACACAGCGTAGTGCCCACCGCTGCTCGCTGACGGAGCATGTTTCTGTTTGTCATGGAACGTAGGGAGCGTATTCTGGATGCGCTGCAGTAAAGGCTGCTCACTCGCTGGTGCTGCCGACTGCGTGCGGCCTTTATTCTTGCCGTTGCTGACTTTTTGAAGCGGCATATTAACTTCCTTAAGTCACTTGGTTAGCTGCTAACGATCAATGCAACGAAGACGTAGATGAAAGAGGAATGAGATTATCTTGCTGCAATAATATTTTTCTTCAACAGAGGCGGTCATCGCCGTGTCGCGGACAACGGAATCAGAGTACCCAGTATTTACAGACTAAAATACCAGTATGGGTCAATAAGTATAAAGAATCAAATGATTTGGGGATTCGGTATTCAATTCTACTGATCGGAGCAACAGGTCACAATCGAAGGCTTAAATACTTATCACTTCTTTCAGTGATACGTCATACTGTACATGACGAACAAAACAGCTCAGTATGAAGTTTACTGTATGCAATAAACAAGCTGCATCCATACAGTACGAAGTACGAACCGTCAACCGTGTGCAAACAGACGCTCACAAATCAAGGGCCTATAACCAGGTAGAGGGCTATAAGGGGCAAACGGCAAGCGTTAGTTCATGGTTCATGGTTCATGCCATCTTAGCTCCATGAAGCATGATTGATTGACGTAAAATAACAGCCTTCGTATTTCTAATTCAGTAAGTTATTACATGATGGCAGGTGGGCGTATACTTGCGCCACAAGAAAAATAACGCAAATGCCTGGTGACTGGTGAAGAATCCCGCAGTATTAAGCCATTTCTAGAGTGCCGCCCTGTGCAAACTGCACCACCCACTCTAGCCAGCGTGGGGCTTCTAACTGACAGTGCACCGTGTCTCCCGAAACCGGATGCGAAAATCTTATTTCCATGGCCCAAAGACATAGCTTGGAACCGTACGGATCCGGTTGCGGTTTACCGCCTCCATACCGCAAATCACCCACAATCGGATGCTTCAATCCCTGCAAATGTTTCCGAAGTTGATGTTTGCGACCCGTTTCCGGCCACAGATCGAGGACCGTCACGAAGGTGTCGGGCAAGCAAATGGATGTGTCCTCTCCCCGCGAATGTATCGGTATTACGTGCACCGGTTTGTATTCCGTCTTGGCGGGTCGGCCTTGAATCGACTCTTCACAAATTCCACCGCTTCGACACGCGCCCCACACCAACGCACGGTATCGTTTGTGACATTGGCGTGTCGCGAATGCGTCGCGGAGTTTCACCTCGGCGGAGCGTGTCTTGGCCACGACCAGCAATCCACCCGTGGCACTATCCAAACGATGGACCGGACGTGGTTTGCGAAAAATATTGGGGACTTTGGTTGCGACCGAGACGGCTAGTGGTAATAATAGGTCCGATTTCCACAAGGTTTCTTTATCTCCTTGAACTGGCATGCCCTGTGGTTTGTCAATCACTGCCAGTGCATCGTCGCTGTATATAATCCGTAAGGGTTGTTGGTAGATTGAATTTGTTTCAATGGTCGGATGTATCTGGTTCACATGCGTTTGAACGGCGGTGATGGTAGCAAAGGCTTTCCGACAGGTCGCGCATGCTATGTGTTTGATCGGCAGTGTTTCGGCTTGTCGGATCCATTGTAACTTCCACCGACTTACGACATTCGTTTCGTGGCTCGTTTCAATAGAGATGACACGCACATCACATTGTTTTGGGAGTATTATAAGTCTGCCGTACTGGGATGAATGGAGGATGTCGTCCTCGATACGGAACGGCAAATCATGGTGAAGAAAAGTGTTTCCTCCCGTTCTTATCTCCATTCGAGCCTTTTCTAACGACGACGCCCAAACAAACGAGTAAAGACCCGTCTTTTGGACATACTGTGATTCTTGTAACTGTTTCCAATCCGATTCCCAAGACCGATCAGAAACAATCGTCAGAGTTTCTTCGATCGCTGCCATCTGGGTGCCCGGAGAACGCGAGTTGCGAATAATAGGACCTAATTCAAACACTGCGAGACAAGACTGCTTTCGTTAGAGCTGGGAAAGCGTTGAACATTAAATGCTAGTAAAATGAATGGTGTCGGCATCATCGCCAATATCTTTCATTTTTGTTTTGTTGATGGAAACACGCGCGACGTTGAAAGGAGACACAAGACTACATTATTTGTAATTATATTGAAAATTTTATTTTTTAGTATGACTTAAAATGTATATTACCTTTTGATGTGAATAATAAGTAAGCAACATGTTACCAAAAATGGAGTCCTGTTACGACGTATAGGACTACTAATTTGGCTATAGCGTAAATGGGACGCTACTGGAAGTGCTCAGTGCGCTCATAGAGTTGCGTTTTCTTCATTCAAGGCAGTGAAAAGCAATAAGCTGTCTTACAATTGCTCTTTATCTTCTTTCTTTCATTTTTCCATAATGACACTCCGGATACAATGGATTTTATTAGCGTGGCTTGCAGTGTGGTTCCCGGGATGTGACAGCTCCGGCGACTGGACGTATTGCGACCGCGCCTTTTGGATCCGTCGCGATGACCACGGCGACGTGTACGTGTACGCGCATACGCTCGACAACGGCCTGCTCATTCCTCCGCAATTTTATCCTCCTCCGGAAGAAGTATTGACGCACGCACGGTTCTTTGAATTGCTAGGAAAAGTCACGCAATACAATTTCGAAAAGACCCTCGATCAACACACGTCCATTCGTCATGAGGTAGCGGAGCCCTTTGTGTATCCGGAATTTTTGGAGTTTTTGCGCATCAAAAAGTTTGAATGTGGGAGTCCGTGGACGCAAACGGAAGAAAGTCAAGTGACGCGCATGGTGCTGTCGCACTTTTACGCGGAAGTAGAAGGAATGAAAGGTTTGACCAATTGGGTAAATCCGTTGACATCGTTTTGCACATGGAAGGGCATTCACTGTGATAGTCAATGGAAATTTCAGGAACTCAAATTGACGCACCTGTCGCTAAAAGGGACTTTGCCGACGGAACTGGGATTGATCCCGTCTTTGCCGGTCCTGAATTTGTCGGGCAATCAATTGCATGGGACTATTCCGGCGGCACTCCTTTCCAATATTCAACATTTAGACTTGTCCGGGAATCAGTTTACTAGTATAGCTTGGGAAAAGAGTCAAATCAATACACATGGTTCAAAGGAACCTGTCATTGAGTATCTGGACGTTTCCGTGAACCATTTGTCCGGGTCATTGCCGACTCGATGGAACTCGCAACTCGCGAATTTGCGCATTCTCGATGTCAGTCGGAATGCGTTCAACGGATCAATCACGTCCTTAGCCAATGGTGACTTGCCGTCACTGGAAATGCTCTTCTTGGGTGCTAACTTGTTTACGGGCACTCTACCGACCTTCACCGGGTCTTCCTTGCGATTGCTAGATGTCGGTCTGAATTTGTTGACGGGGACGATTCCTGCACCCTTACCTACATCACTGGAAGCTGTGATTCTAGCCGACAATGACTTAGAGGGAGAAAAGACATTAGATTTGTTTTTACCGCTATCCAGGTTGGAAGTTTTGCAATTGCAAAATAATCATTTGCGCGGTTCTATTCCCGCTTCAGCGCCGTGGTCCGAGCTCGGAACCTTGTCGTTTCGAAACAACGAATTCACGGGACCGATCCCTCCGCGCTTTTTACAGACCGTTCAGCACACAATGCAGTCGTGAGTATTTCCTTGTTCAGTAGCTTTCTGTGGGCATGTTCGTTGCGATGATTCTGACACGGTTCGTCCTCTCGATACTATTGTGTTTAGTCTGGATGTAGCTTTCAATAGGTTGACTGGAATTCTTGCTCCTGACGTTGGGCTGCTGAAACGTATGCGGACCATAGATGCTGCTGTGAATCGACTGCGCGGAACGCTTCCCAATGAAATGTTGGGACTGGAACCGAACCTGCGATTGAATTTTTCGGACAACAATCTCATCGGAACAGTTCCGCACCTCTTTTGTGGCTACGGTACCGCGAATATGCTGTATCGAGAATTCGGGTGTGACGCTGTTTTGTGCCGGGCCGGCACGTTCAATCCGCATGGCCATGCGACACTTCACTCAGCCTGTCGACCTTGTCCTGACGGCAATCCCATTATTGGGCGCACTAACTGTGAAAATGTTAAGTTTGTTCACGGGGACTTGAATGGCGACGGGATTCTTTCTGCCCGGGAAGTGCTTAGAATGGTGTACATTGACTTGATGGGTCGGTTTTGGGGGAAAAACTTTCAGCAGTGGGCCGATATGAGTATTCATGAGTGTAACTTGATGGGAATTACTTGTAATGACGACGGACAAATTACAAAAATCGATCTTTCAGCTGCTACGATTTGTTCCGACGGTGATGGAAGACCTGGGCCTGTTCACTACTGCAACGGGCTACCGGGTGAAATCGGTACATTGAGCCATCTGGAGGAATTCTCAGCAAAGTCTAGCCCCTTTCTCACGAGGGACACTTCCGCCGGAATTGGGGAATCTTGAGAAGCTGCAAATACTCGACCTAGCGGGGCCGAATGCTATTTCTGGTTTAATTCCTCCTGAACTAGGAAACCTGACGATGTTGCACTCTTTGGATCTTTCGAACACGCGGTTGCGTGGAAGAATGCCCACAGAGTTATTTACAATTACGAGCCTAAAGAGGCTGCAACTAAACAACAACAAGCTGACGGGAACTATTCCTTCTTCGTTGGGAGACCTTTCAATCCTGCAGACGGTGCTGTTATCAAGGAATCGACTTAACGGCACTATACCTTCCGAAATATCTGGCGCTACCAATCTAGAAAACTTTGAAGCGTATGCCAACTCGCTTAGCGGATCTATACCAACGGAGATTGGAATGTGCACGAAGCTGAAGCGTATCGGTGAGTTGACAAACTAAATGATCTGTATGGTTCATTTCACCTAAGCTTTCTCAATCCTTTACAGACCTCTTCAGCAACAAATTAGAGGGGACGATTTCCAGCGAGCTCGGCAATGCACCTTGGCTTCAAATCATACATTTGAAAAAGAATCAACTTACTGGAACGATCCCGTCTTCTCTTGGGAACCTCGAGTATCTCAGCTGGTTGGATGCGTCGGACAACATACTCATCGGCACAATCCATCCCTCGTTTGCGGAAATTAGGGTTCTCCGCGATCTTCGACTCGGCGGGAATCGAATCTATGACCCTATTCCTCCCGAGCTGTGCAGAAGCGCGATTTTGAATGGCGGTGCGGCGAAGCGGTTCGGTTGTGATGCCATACTCTGTCCACTCGGCACGTATGCCCACGATGGGCTCGCAACAAATGATATTGGTTGCAAGCCGTGTCCGGAAGGCAAGACCACCATGTACTTGGGATCGAATCGTTGCATACAATTGTCAGAAAAAGACATCTTGTCTATTTTCTTTGAAGTAATGAACGGGAACGAATGGCCGGATGAGGCGAAAAAGAACTGGGGGGATCATTCGGTGAATTTATGTGAATGGGGTGGTATCACCTGCGACGAAAATGGTGAGGTAAAAGTTTATCGTTCCCCACTCTTGGAGCGGTTCATGCATCGTGAGGCCGAGAATGCGATGGTTCTGTTCTATAGATAAAATGTAAACGAAGGAGGAAATAAACGCGACATCGGATGATGAAGCTCGTTCACGACAAGCTAATTTCACTCCGAATGCTAAAACGCCTGAGCAAGCTTGGGGAAAAATATGACGAAGACTTCTAACTTCAATAACAATATCAGAGTAAAGTAACCTTTGATTGACACATTTCGTAAAACCCAACTTATTATCTTATATCTAGAGAATATCAAGAAAATAAGAGCACATCTCTTATTAATTTATAATGTCTAATGATCCGGTGCCCCTCCGTGCTTTTCATAATACTCATGAAGAGCTTTCTTTTGCACGTCTCGCTTGTGCGAAGTCACTTGGCCTGTGTTAAAAAAAAAGCACGTAGTAAGAAACAAAACAGCGGGCATTCCGACTTCCCCATTCTTTTCAGCACTTACCCTTGTAAGCAATGTAACTCGTGGTGTACATGATGAAGGATACAGCCATCATCGTGTGCCACAAAGGCTTGGGACTGCAAAGGAAACAACAGTTGTTAGCATCTTTAAAGTCTTTTGTTCGCTTTCAATACAGCGGTTGTACGCACCTGCCCTGGCGAATGAGCGGATGGTAATAGTTGTGCATGGCCGTTTTGATAGCCGAAAGATCAGGAAGACTCGCCATGATGATAATATAATTTATTCCAGGTACTTGCAGAAGCCAAAGGATAATAATACAATCCTGTGTTTGTTTTATTGTTGCGCAACAACCAACAACAACAACAAAACCGCGGGCAGCCGCAAAAATCGCTGACGAACCGACGACATTTTGCCTACATTCTAACAGATAGTAATATTTGAAGACCCGGATATTTAATCGGTCATGATTTGTCCTGAGACAACATCATGACGTCATCTAACTCTGTTCGTCCGTCCATCGCACGGCACGATTGACATCATCCGCTGGCGTCGCACTATCTTTCGACTTATTTCGACATCAACAACAACTTTTTTCCGTCAAGCACACAAAAGACGATGCTTGCGTCAATATAAGCTCAAAGAAAAGCATGATAGTTACAACCGCACTCCTATTAATCTTTATAGAACGCGCGAACGGCTTTGGGTTGAGCCGGTTGCCTCAGCGAGCTCATTGCTTGGGCTTCTCTTCGACCAGCATCGAACTTCCACCCACCCATCCGTCTCCTCCCCACACATTTGCAGGATTGGTCGAACAAGCCATTCAAGAACGTTATCAAAATGTGGATCGAGTTTTAGAATCGTGGCGGTTGTTGGAACTGGGATACCAGCACAAAGTATTTGTTGGGGAAGATAAGACTAGCGAGGACAATCCCATGCTGTATCAGGAATGTCACTCGTACGTACCAGGCTTGACGATACAACCCTTCTGGAATGTTGATACAGTCTCGTGGGCACAGAAACTCGAAGCCAAGTATCCCATCATATTGAAAGAATTTCAGAAAGCGACAGCGAACCGAGAACAGCTGCAACAACAAGGCAACAACATTTGGACGGGGGCGTTGACGGAAGATGCCAGTAGCTACGGCGTGGGATGGAAAACTCTGGTTCTCATGGATCGGGGTGTTTGGGATCCTGTCAATGTCGAATTATTCCCGAAAACGGCGCAAGCTGTACGAGATGCGGGTGTTCCGGCGGTCGAAGTCTTTTTTGCCAGTATGGAGCCCCATTCGAGAATACAACCGCATTCAGATTTTACCAACTTTGTGTTGACGAGTCATCTGGCGCTTGATATCCCTTATTCAGGGACAAATCAGTGTCGCTTGACAATTGCGGATCAGACGCGGGAATGGATCAATGGCGAAGTGATGCTTTTTGATACATCTTTGATGCACGATGCCGTCAACGACAGCGATCGAACACGGTATATTCTAATGTTTCGCGTGTGGCATCCTGATTTGACTGATTCTGAACGCCAGGCGTTGCAATTCATCTATGATTGTTTGAATGCACCCGAAATTGTGACGGGAGCGACAGCGGAAGAAAGGGAACGAACTGAGTTGGCAATGCTTGCCGCAAGAACGTTCCCCGCCAAGAAGAATGGATCCCAAGGGTTTGGAGTCCAAAGTACAACTAGCAAGTCTTCAAAGAAGAAAAGGAAATAAGTACTGTGATTCATAACGAATTACTTTAGTCGAAAAGAAACTGATCTTCGTTTTCTACTCGAAGTATGCTTCCCTGAGGTAGTGTCTTTATTAGCTCATCTAATGCCACCTTGACGTTTCGATCCATCAGGTCCTTGCTTGAAAAACCCTCTCTCTTCGTTACAGTCGAGTTCCGCACTCCATTCATGGCAGGCAGTAGACGGCCTTCTACAGTGATCACGGTCTTGACTTCGGGATGGCTCAAGTACGGGTAGCTCCCAATCGTTACGCTAGGATGATTTTCAACCACTTTGTTGAGGACAGAGACAATCAAGTTTTCGTCCACCGATAGGACAACTTTGTACGCTTCGCTGCGCTCAAGTTGACATGACAAGTATTCTGCCACGTTCTCGATTTTCTTCTCAAAAAATTCGGGGACACCAGGAAGAATAAATATATTTTGACATTGCAGAACAGGCCAATCTTTCGGATTTTCCGACAAATATCGCAGTTTGGAAGTTCGAGGAAGTGTCGCCATTTTCACTTGTGCTTCTGTGAGTTCAGCGGAATGATCCGTGTTCATCTTTTCTCGCAACAAATCCACCATTTCATCGTGGAGCTCCAGGTCACACTGTAATGCAGCGGCCACGCTTTTGATCGTTACATCGTCATGAGTAGGGCCAACTCCTCCTGAAGTAATAATAATATCCACTTGTTGCTCAAGTCGCTGAATTTCGTGACAAATGTCTTCAAGATCATCCGAAACTACCACCACGCGTTTTAGATGAACATTGTGCTTCCGAAGCGCCTTGGCTGCCGCATGTGTGTTGGTGTCGGCTGTTCGACCCTTCAGAATCTCATCGCCGATCACCAGCATGCCTACAGTACGGGGTGAATCGTTGTCAGGTTGGTAGGAAACACAAGATTCGTCTTCTGCCTGCACTGGGACTGTAACACCGTTCTGCGTTGGCTTGACGATAGAGTAGGACGACAAATGAGCGCTCGAAGACTCTGGGGAAGACAAATCAGTCTGTTGCACGGTGCTATTGCTTGCTTTTGCCTTTTGTCTAGGTATTCTTCCTGCTCGCTCCTGATCGTAGTCTCGCAGCATATATGCCGGCCAGTATTCCGGAACATTGTTTTCGCCGTCTCCTTCGTGTATTCCAGCCACCGCTAACGCTGGGCACGGCAGCGTATCAAGCACAGTCCCCAAGCTTGTGTAACCTTGATCGTACAACGAGCAATATGGCAGGTGAAAGAACCGTAGGAAGTGCCAAATGTGTCCGTAGGACCAGTCTAAAATTGGATTGACGCGCATGAATGGAGGCATGTAGGAACTGCTCGGAGCGAAAATTCCCTGATCCCCAGCGTTCGGATCTGTCGTTCGAGTACCGAGCACAAAAGCCATGGGTGATGTTTGTGATGAGGAAACGTCCAAGCAATTGTTTGATACGAGCACATCCAATCCTTCCGCAAATTTAACTCCCCGTTGAAACGCAATCATTTCAAGCTCATAATCCTCTACTGACTGCCGTACAAAGTCCAGAATTTCTGGAAACTCGTCGGGATTATCAAAATAGATAACGCGAGGCCGATAGCGTAGAACGTGTGGATTCTCAACATAGTAATGAGCCAGGGCGGCTCGTAATAAATGTAAGATCGCCACCGCATCTTTGCCGCCATTAAAGGAGCAAATCACAGAAGCCGCTCCGTACAAGCGCAGTGCTTGATGAAGCACTTTTAACGATGAATCAAAGTAGTCTTTGATATAGCTGTCATTGCATTGAGTAAGCTTTTGATAGAGCGTGTGCGCATCGAGGATCTGAGCTTCCGTCCAGAGTCCTCGGTGTTGCAAAGCAGCCGTAGGATTTTCTCGATCCAACGTTCGCCAAGAAGGTATCGTTTCCTGACAGCGAATAGTCGCCATAGTAGCAATATTTCCGACGTTTATAGCGTTTCTGAAACGATGGGGCGCGAGGAAAGCGTTCGATTGGAGGAGTAGAGATAATAAAAAAACGACCGAAAGCGCGTATCTTGTTGTAAGCATATTCGAGGACTTTCGCATCTAATTCCTCGTTCCTTGCTCCGCAAACAATCTCTGTTATTGCCGTTGCTATCTCGTGATGAATTCAAATCGGCAATTCTTCTTTTGTCAACCAATGGCAATAGCAATAACGATCCGAGTCTCGCAAAGGTATATAAAGACAAAAGAATTTTTTGCCAGCTGCGTTACCGTCACAACTTTATTCACTCTAAGGTTTAGGGTTAATAATACTAGGGACTCAAAAAGTCGCGATGATGGTTGGCGCGATATGCTTATAACGATGCAGCGCAACTAATCGTAAGTTTCATTTCCAGTCCGTCTTTATGAAATCGATAAGCTACATCAATCTACTTATGAAGCGCAGCTTTAACTTTCGCTTCCTTCTGCATGGCAGTAACTGCTGCAAGCCAGTGCGGGGAATTGACACAAACAAACCGACTTTGATCTTCAACTGTTAACGCACTGAATCGACCACCGGCCGTATTCTGATATCAACACATCAGTGATGTAACGATGTCCAAGATCGCCTTCGTTTGTGCACCAAAAGTCTCACTGTCACCTTTTCTCTCAGTCATACATTCGATGACAGCCTCGCTATGATGTCCGGTGGCGCTGTAACGAAATCATTTTTCTCTTCGCTTTGAAAGTGAACATTCTTGTTGTGATCTCATATATGGTGGACTCCTTCACAATAATCGTTCACCGCGGACATTTTAAAGCAGGGCGGACACGCCGATTTCATCCAATTGTGAAACCGAAGGGTTGCTTCTTTGTACATGTTGTAGTAATCCGCCACTTTCGATTGTGGCAGAGTTATTAGATTTCACGTTCTTGCCGTGATATGTGCCCGGAGTGAACTGCTTCAGAGACGGCGGCTGCCCGCTCTGAAGCACAGCCGGCGAAGCTGACTTTATGCCGGCCTTGCCCCTTTTCTTGTTGATAAGGATTTTACTTGTGCGGATTCGCAGGATCCAGTTTTTTTATTTCAAACAAAGTTGATGTTGTTGTGGGTGGCGGTGTTTTTGTTTCGTTATTTCTTGCGCGCGTCGTTCACAATCTCAGAAACGAGACAATAACGAACTGGTATTACTGTGTCGTAATGCTCTTCAGTAACGACGGCTGCGCTGATTGGCTGCTAGTAGATGCCAATGGCGGCTTGCGGTCTTCTTTTTGTTGTTGTGTGCTTTCTTGTTGTTCGGCATGATTTACTCCCAATTGCAATGATAGAAGAAGTTTCATCTCGACGGCACATATAACTTTTCTCGGAAAAATCCGCGACGGATCTTTTTTCGTCCGTGCGTTGTTCGCGGTTCACGCTTCACGGCATTGAAATAACGTACACAATACGGACGACGGATGCTCTCTTCAACAAACATTCTCGTTATATTTGTATAAAAACCGTCACCATAGCATTCATTATTTAATCAATCCTTTGTGCATGCAATTTGAACCCAATAAACAAAACATGACAAAATTTACATCGCTCTTCTTACTGGTTCTAGCGGTGAGCACATGCACTGCCTTCATGATACCAACGCGCTGCAATACTTTCCCAACAAGTCGTCTGTCGGCCGAAAACCAGGATGAGAAACTGAAACAATTGGGATTTTCCGACAATGAAATACAACGCAAGGAAAGCGATTTTCAACCACCTACTGTTCGTGTTGACTTGATTGAAGATGTAGACCCGATTACCTTAACGGCGATCGGTTTTGCGCTAATTGCGGCTAATTTTCTAATTTTTGCGAATCTGGGGGATGGGGGTATTGCCGGACTCGTTGCCACTGTTATCAACATGTCAAGGCAATAAAAAAGCGCATACTGCTTAACAGAATAGTAAGAATACCGATTTGGGGTATGGGTATAGCTGGACTCGTCGCAACCGTAAATTTAAGCTGAATAAAACAAAAGCAGAAGGATCGCGAATACGGCTTAACGAAATACTAATATACAGCAGTTGTAATCTACTCATCTACTTTTTCGGAGACGATTTCTCCAAACGGCAGGAAATAACTCGTCCGGAACCGCGAGTTCGTGCCGAAACGACCAATATTGAGCATGATCACGTGTATACGGCACATCGCGAAACACAAACGCATCGCGTGGAAGATCCCATAACACTTCCTTCACTCGCAGAAAACAAATCTCGGTGCTCTTCTTGTCTATCCATGTCACAATTTCGGCCACGTAGCGCAGATCGTTCGTTCGCAGTCGAATCCGACAGAAATGATGTTCTTTCTCGGAAGGTCGTAGTCCTCTCATTTGTCGATACTCTTCTCGGCACATCAATTCAACATTTGGAGGATGTTTCGTCCTTCGACTGCTATTTTCTTCGGCAACAGTGGGTAAAATGCTGTCGAAATCCGCGTTGAGCTCGACTTCAGTGGCACCCGGATCGTCCTGTGGTTTCCACTGGGCGACATGTTGCTTCCATGCGGCCACCCACGCGGGTCCGTAATCGAGAAAAATCTCTTCCCCTTCGGCAATATCTCGCATTGCAATGTATTCCCATGTCAAACCCGCCGTGTATCGATAGGCCCATTCTTCGATGGGCTGCTCCAGCCATTCCGGACGCAAGGTTAACTTGTGACTCCAAGCAATGCGCACATTCGGTTTTGCGGCGTGATTGATCGCACTGGTCGCCACCCCGTACGGACACAACAACAAGGTACTGTCGGAATGACCGAAACAATAATTGAGTAGCAGTTGTTGATGTACAATCGGTCCACCAGGGACCGATCGAATGTCGTGCATTTTCATGATCGATCGATCGGGAATGTGCAAGAGAGGAACCGCCGCGACGACATGTCCCTCTGGAATGGCTTGTGTTGCAAAAGCTCCCCGTCCCGCTTGTTTCACGGTACTGGGACGAATGTGAAGATTACCGACACACGTCCCTGCTCGCGCAACCAGGACACAGAACGAATGCTGCGTGCTTGATCGACCGTGACGGTTCCGTTGGTAGCTACATTTCGAATCGTTTCTATAAAATCCGTAGAATCCGACAAGTCCGGCAACGCTCGGAGGGTCCGACTGGGCCACGTATTCGATACGTTGGTGCGTATGAAATGATACAAATCGGAGAAGACGGCTGCCGGTAGAATGGATCGCGAATCAGGAAGAAACTCGTCTACCAAGTCCTCTAGCAATTCATCTGCAAAGTCAAACGACTCTGGAAAGGGCACCATCCCTATTGACGCGATACGCGTATCTTGTAAAAAGTAATCACGTCCGTAATCCACAAACAATTCTTGACCGGCTGGAACATCATTAGTCGCGTAACCATACCGATCATGATATGGAGTAAAGGCTCCGACACCCGGATCATGACGCCGCGACAAGCCTGCCGTATCAAAACGATTGAGACTTTCGTCCACTTGAATGGAAGAAAACAAACAATTCGGTAAAGCACCAATACCAAACGATGCTCCAAATACTTCATGACCTTCTTCTTGCATCCGCAAAAGGAATGATCCGCCCACGTATATTCATCCCACACAAACAAATGATCGTGATCGAAGGAATCGACGTCATTATGCCAGTGCATATCCAATAAGGGAACCGTCAAATCACCGGGTGTGATGGTTTCATGAGTTACAAACGATTTTCCCGCAAAGAGACCCAAGCCGGCACCCGGAATCGTCGAGGGAGCAATCCACAAGGAACATTCTGGAACATCGGGAGGATGGGCGTGTGTCGTTGTTGTGTGTAGGAGTAGCAAGGCTATGACAAAAAGTCGTCGGCGATGATTCAAAACATGAGACATCGTGCTCACACTATTCTTCGTCTATTCTTCTTTGGTCAAACTAAGAAGTTGTTCTAGGCTCCAAAGTAAATAAAGACACCAGGTAATAATAGTGCCATAAGCAAGGGCAATGCCTTTGAATAAGGGAAAAAATGTGTATGTGCATGCTGCAAATGATAAAAAAAAAGCCGGTGCACGACGCGTTTATTGAAAGAGGAAATCATGCAAAAGGCGCGCGTGCTGGATACTGCATGCAGCTATACATAGAACGTAAATCTGTCGTAGCAATAATGGCTCAAAAAACGAGTCTCTACAGTTTAGCTGATACAAAGCCATCAACCGAGCGTATCCTTTTCCTTCCGCGTGATAACGCATACACACCTGGCGAGAGCGTTGCAATCATTCCTTCGGTAGATGATAAAAACAACATTGTAGATTGACATTCTACTACACGCAAACAAACACATGGACCCACCCGCACCTTTCCATCCGACGGCGACGCGTCGTTCGCGCGTGCAAGTCGGCGTCGGTGTCGTCGTCGTGCGTCCCGAAGACGGACGCGTGTATGCGGGGATTCGACGCAACAGTCACGGTGCCGGCTTGTTGGCCTTGCCGGGAGGGCACTTGGAATTGTACGAAGAGTGGGAGGAATGTGCCCGTCGTGAAGTCAAGGAAGAAATGAATCTGTCACTCGATAACGTGCAGTTTCTGCATGTCACCAACGATCCCATGCCCGATGAAAACAAACATTATATAACCATCTTTATGATGGGGACTGCCACAGGAGAGCCTATCAATGCGGAACCACACAAATGCGAAGGATGGTATGCGTTCGATTGGATTGATTTGATGCAACGAAATGACGATCTGTTTGGGCCGCTGCGAAATCTAATACGGGGCAATCCTTCCTCCTTGCAGCAATTTATACAACAAGTGCTTCAAAGATAGACAGAAAATACTTGGGGTGAAAAGAGATATCGACAGACTTTATTTTTTGCTTGCAGCTTTTTCCAGCAATCCGTTCGGGACGAATGATGTAGCCATTCTTTGATATGTTAGAGATGATGTTGAAGACCCAGCGAATAATACATCCCGATCGCCACAAGTACCGCAACTCCACACATAAAGCCATTGTTAGTAGCAAAAAGTGGTTTTGTCTGTTGTTTACAAGTATCATCCGTCGATCGTGGACTCGCAACGAGAGCCGGTGGTGCATCCCAAAAGTCACAGTTGTCCTTTTCTCGCAGCGCACAAGGTTTGCAGACAGTCTTTACTAGTACCTGTTTTGACACGTCGTGATCGTCGCCTCGACTCGTCACGGCTAATTTAGATGGTTCATCTTCGTGCGTAACAGAAGTACTAGTAGAACTACTCTTCTCTTCGATCTCACCTTCCGTGTCAAAACCGTCTGCTGAAATACAATCGAGAAAAGCACCGGGTCCGACGTAGGCCGCAACCTTTTTGGCGGTAGGAGTACATCGAGCATCGATCTGTTCTGCCACAATACTGTTCGTCGTCAAACACTTTTCGTGATTATAGGTCGCGTCCCTTAACATCGATTCGACGGATGTTAGTGGTAAAGCACCCGTTTGTACATACTCCTGCAAATTTGTTTCAATCTGATGGGCAGCATCACGGACCGGAATCTCCAACTCGGGTAATTCGACGCACGTGGAAGATTTTACCGTTGCCTCTGGACTTATGGAATGACGTGGATGCATCGCTTGACGCGATTCTCTGCGCCATTTCGTAATGGAAAGATAAATCGCATCGAGTGGCGATATTTCCCGATTCGCTGATACCTTCGTCGTTGTTGTAGTCGTCCTTGGACGCTTGTTCACAGGATCGTTTTGCAGTGCTACCTTGGCGACCTGTTCATTGAAATGACGATTGAGCTGTGTCGTCAAACCTCGTTGTCGAAGCGCTTCAAGCTCAGATTGTCGCTCTGTCGGTGTGAATGTTCGGGTGGAGGCAGGAGGTGATTCCTTTCGGTTCATGCTTGTAGTTTATGAATGATGCAATGAATGCTTCTTATTATGAAAAGATGGATGTAATAACTCCCGCACCTCTGCTCCGATTTTGTGGAGGAGAGATCGAACATCGAACGACGTCAAAAAATATTTTGATGGGGTGAAAATGACGCGTGAAAGTGAAAGATTGATATTTGAAAAAAAGACGGCTCGATTGACATTCATGCGTGTACATTTAACTCTATACTATTGTTTCCGTTGAAAAGCTACCGTTTACGTTTCTGCGCCGGCCGCGTCATACTATGGAACTATGAACTCACAACTCACAACACTCACTCCAATAAGTGAGTCACGAATGACAGCAATAATTGTTGAAGATCGATTTATTTATCATTCTCCCTCTTTCCTTTCAAATATCCTTCTCTACACTTCTTATTCAGTACAACACACATCTTTACATCACCATGGAAATGTCAAATCGAGCTTCCCGCGTGCATCCAAAGGATCTTTCCGCCATCGAAGCCGGCGAGGAGCAGGAGCCACTGATCGAAAAATCATCATCACCGGAGCCTGCCAAGAAAGCACCCATCGTATCGCGACAGGGTCTTTTCGTGTTAATGCTTCTGGCGGTACAAAACTGTTTCAAGAATTTACTCATGCGATATGTGATGAAAGATCAACCACAATTTTTGACATCCGCGGCCGTCTTGGGATCGGAATCACTCAAACTCACGTTGAGTGTTCTTTACATTCTGTTGATTCAGAAAAAATCATTCGGATCCATTTTACAATATCTCAAAGAAGACAGACGCAACACACTGTTACTAGCCGTACCCGCGTCGGCGTATAACTTTCAAATGAGTATGGAATACGTCGCCCTGGCCAACATCAATGCAGCACTCTTTAGTGTTCTCGTGCAATCGAAACTACTCTTTACGGCCACATTCGCGGCTTTGTTTTTGCGGCAAAAACTCAAATACATACAAATTGTCTCTTTGACGCAACTGACGACAGGTGTGATGCTGTGTAATTTGGCCAAAATGGCAACATCGTCCTCGTCCGAGACGTTGGATCCAGGCATGTGGGTAGGAATTACCGCGACACTGGCGATTGCCTTGTCGTCGGGCTTTGCCAGTGTCTATACCGAAAAGGTTATCAAAGCACAAAAAGGCCGAACCGTCCAAGATCAAGATTACGGTTTGGCCTACACGCAAGTGCAACTCGCCCTCATGAGCATCGTCACGATTGGGGCGTACGCGGCCTTTCGCGATTGGGACGCCATTGTGACGAATGGACTGTTTCACAACTTTTCGACGGGTGCTTTCTTGTCCGTGGCGAGTAGCGCTTTGGGTGGATTGATTGTGGCGGGCGTATTGAAGTATGCGGATTCGGTTTTAAAAGGATACGCGACCGCGCTTTCGGTGATTTTAACGGGGATTCTTTCCCGTATCATGTTTGGGACGGAGTTGAATGCCATCTACTTCATGGGAATCAGCAATGTTGTGATTGCTGTCATTTTGTACAACGGCGGTGAAGAATTGAATCGCTACGTGTGTTCTTGAACAGAATGAATCAAGCACCATCATCCAAGCCATGGCGTCTTGGCCACTTTTGGCACGTTTCTAGCGCAGCAACGATCTATTTCTAGAGTTTCTGGAGGGTCTCACGGAAAGCTAGAAGCCAAAGGAGAACTATAACGATGGGTAGACGCATAGTAGGGACTAATGAATAAGGAAGCTTTGAGCTCTGCCCCATTTATGCCAAGAATGAACCATAGCATTTTGATGTCGCAGTGGCCATCTTCAGAATTTTCGAATTCGTCAGTCGTGCGTCTCACATCGCCCAAATTCCTATGCGTAAACCTACTCTCTTGTCGACAGTCACTTGGTCCTGCTTGCGCAATAATTCAACTCCGAGCCGTTTTCCGTTCCTTTAGGTTTTCATGAGAAACGGGTGTCAAACCCGCATCACAGAAGCTTCACTGCCGTGTCACCAAACGAACATTTTCTGTCAAACCTGTCGGTCGTTTCCCATCTGTCGATTATCATATCGTTGATATCTTGTTCGAGTCACTTCTTTCCATTCTTTCATCCGTCCTTCCTTGCTATCTGCTAGAATGCCTCCGAATCAACGCGACTTTCACGTGTTATCCAGTCATATCGAAGATGAAGATTCGTCGACCCGTCGCTACCGTTGCGCAGTCCTGGGTTGCGGCATGATGGGACAAGAACATGTATCGTACATGGCGGGTTATGCGGACCGCGTGAGCATTGACTTTCTCTGTGATCCTCACACCGATTCACTGGATAAGTGCGTCAAAGTTCTTCGTGAATTCTCTTCTACAGTCAAGACCCCGATGTTGCTCCAAGACGAAGAAGAGCTCTGGCAGTTTGCTCATTCCATCGACTTGTTGGTGATTGCCACACCCAACTACCATCACGCTGGTCAACTGCTGCGCTGGGCGAATAACGATATGACCATTTTGGTGGAGAAGCCCGCGGCTATCTCGACTGCTCAGATCGAGGCCTTGAATGTTCACATGAATGCCCGCGTTTGGGTGGCCATGGAATATCGATTCATGCCGGCCATTCGCCAACTTTTAGAGCTACGAGATATGGTCGGCGACATTCAGATGGTGACGATACGCGAGAATCGCTTTCCTTTCTTACACAAGATCGGAGCTTGGAATCGCGATCCCCAAAAGACCGGAGACACGCTCGTGGAGAAATGGTAAGTAACTCTCTGTCAGAAAAGACCCGTGGATGTCTTTGTCAAGCAAATGCCTTACACACACTGGCACAATTCATATTTCGTAGCTGCCACTTCTTTGACTTGATGCGTCTCATCACGGGACAAGAAGTTGATCTCGACAAAATACGTACCATGGCGCAACGTGGTATCAACTACGAACACGAAACTCTGACGACCGATCCAATCATCGATGCAGCTTATGTGATGATGAAGTTTCGAAAAGGATCGGAACAGCGCGTGGCCGCCATGGGATGCTTGGAGTTGTGCATGTACGCCGACGGTAGTCGCCACCAGGAAGAGATTGTCGTGACGGGTACGAAAGGACGATTGGAGGCGTATTTGCCAGAGAACAAGGTGTACGCGTTCGTTCGACCGAATCAGGATCAATGGAAAGACCGAAGCGTCCCACCACCGAGAAATGTCGTTCAACCAACTATTTTTGATTGCAACAAAATGATGGACGACCAAATCATTCCATCGCATGGTGGCTATCATTATGGAAGCACGGCTGTCGAGTGGTACCGTCTACTCAATGCTATGGACTCTTACAAAGTGACAGGCGAGTGGGAGCCGGCCGTCTCATTGACAGATGGTATCAGAGCCGTGGAGATTGGCTTGACTGCAACCGCAGAGATCGTCAACGATCTCTGAAGAAATGAAAACCTTTTCAATAAACCATCCTAAAGACAATAAAGTCTTAATGCATATCAACAATTTTATTACATACATTTAAAGATCCTATGTTCGTACACTGGCGTAGTATTGGCCTAAAGGAGTCAGAGTTCCATCCAAATTGAACAAGGCAGAGCTTGTCCCTTCTGGTCGATCGATTTCAAACGAGAACCATGCATATCCCATCACCCATGGCTGCTCCTCCAACCATGGAATTGCCTCTTTGCAAAGTTCAGAACCGTTTCCGCGGAGTGTCGGTTGTTTTGAACCGTAGTAGCGGACCAGTCAGCAGGAGCGAATTCGGTGATTAGAATGGGCTTTCCGTACTTCTCGTAGACTGCTTGCATTTTCGTCTTGAAACTATTCACGTTGGGTCCCCCGTACCAGTGAACGCCAATCCAGTCGACACGATAACACAATTCGACAACCCGACTCATAAATTCTTCCATCCATGCACCCAGGGGATCCACACAAGAAGGACTGACTAGGCTGAGACCCGTCTCTTCAAGTTGAGGCCAAAAATCAATGGCTTGATCGACCGACATGTTCGCTTGATTCTGTTTATCTGGCTCATTGAAACCCAATAAGCGTTTTGCTCGCCTGCTTTGTATCTGTGGCAGAACGTGATCTTGAATGAATTCAGGAACAAACCAAGGACCCCAAATCATGGGAGTGAACTCCATGTCCATCGGCTGAGCGTCGATCCGATATGCACCCCAGTTGTAATTCCAGTAACCGTTCAGCGCTTCTACTTTGGGAAGATTTTCAATCCATGACCCTTTTGTCCTTCCGGTCGCAATGTAAACGCTACTCCTTTTTTACCCGGAAGGGGTGCTGGGGTTGGATGCTTAGCACAGCCGGTGGGGTCCAGAATCGGTGCGTACAGAGTGGGACTGAACAGTTGCATAGATCTTGAAGGTGCAGCGCTGGGTGCCGTAATGCGTAGATTGCTAGTACTCGCCGATGGGGAAATCGTAGGAGATGAAGTCAATTCGACCAAAGTCAGAGTAGGAGCAACATTGGATCCGCTCTCGTTTCGATTCAGTCCATACTTGAGGGCAAGCGCACAAAAAGTAAAGGAAAATACGATGACGAGAGAAAAGAGGAGAAACAAACTGGTTCTCCTTGGGTTAGAAAACAGTTCTTCTTTGAGCTCACGCCACAAAGTTGACTTTCTTTCGTCACTTCCACTTGACTCGATAGGGGTATCACCTTTCTCACATTCGCTATGCTGGAATGTAACAGTTTCTTCATCTTTTCTTGAGAGACTCATCTTTGCCAAATTAGGATTTACGCTTCCATACGTGCCCTGGTCCAAGATCTCTGAAATGCAGCGCAGGTACCGCTCACGGTTTGGTGCTGGCATTGTCGATTGACCTTGGCGGTTCTCACCCTGATCACATTTGGTATCATTTCGTTTCATCGTTCTGTCTTGCATACGAAAGATCGAAACGTGTGATGCGTTGTGTTGTATCTTGGATCCGATAGCAACGACGTCTCTTTTCTCTGCATCTATTCTCTTTGAACATAATGAGATATTTGAAAAGTGCACCACTTTCGTTCTCGTCCGCTTTTATTGTGAGCTCACAAAATAGTCGCCCCTTGGGTTGTTCCATCACAGTTTGTGTACTGTTGGCATGGCAAAAAACGTCGGAGGGGCAATAGTCTGCGAGCCCGCGAATTTGGGGCTCTTGCGGGTCTGCTCCACAAGGCTACTTTCATTTATATAATTATTTTTCGCGGCACTGATTACTTAGATGAGGGAATGACCCAAATTTATCGTGCCGAAGGCTATTTTAGGCCGTTCTGGCCGAAATGCCACCACGTCTGTCCTGTGCGCGTTACTTATTGCCGATTGCAAAGAACACGAAAGCATCCGAATGAATGAATGAAAAAAATCGAGCGCTATAAACACATTCGCACCCTTTTTGACTTCCGTGCATAACCATTGCATTCAAACAAGTCACCTTTTGACAACATTATGCAAAGCCCCAAGAGCAAGAAGTCACCACAATCCAATACAGCCTTGGTGATTCACTTGGCTCGTGCTCTGGGTCTCCTGTTTCTCCTTTCGGCTATCTTGAATCTTTTTTATCATTCGCATCTGCCGACTCCGTCGAAGAACTGGGAAGAACAACCTGTATCACCGCCGAAGCACAACAAGAAGAAGAGAATAAAAGAGCAAAGTAATCTCAAGTCGAAAAGATACACTCTCCTTTTAACCCTCTCGACATTCCCGCTGATATCGAAAAACATTCCGTTCCTGATCTTCCATCCGATCCGGACGACGAAGACGAAAAACCAGCCAAGCAACACAACAATCATGGAGCAGTCATCAAAGATACCCTTCCGGAAAAAGTACAACCGACAGCTGCACCCACAGCCTTACCACCTCCCGCAAAACATGGGACTGTCCTCCCTCCGAAACGTAGTTCCATTTTACAAAAGAACATTCCACAATTATGGACGCTGGTCGCGGAGCAAGTCGTGAAAACGGACAAGGATGGCAAGCCGTTGCATCACAACATACATAATGTTACCGCAAGTGATCTACAAGGCATCGGGCAGGACGTCGCAAATATAACCATGGAAGAAGCTCGAAAAGGTCGAGAACCACTACTGGAGCTGCTGACAGAGGCTGGAGTCACTAGCATGGACGCGGTCAGTGTAGCCAAGCTCCCTACGTGGCAACAAGTTACAGATTTATATGGTGACGGGCCCGTGATTTATGGCTTGGAGACTTGTCAGCAATTTCGAGACAAGGTGCCACCCGAAGACGCTTCCATTGGAACCGCCGGATTGTTTAACACAGGGACCAATCCCTTTGCCATGTATCTGAGTGCGAATTGTGAAATGCCCCAAAACACCAATGACAAAGCCAAAGGCATGCGATGGCAGGTACCGTGGGGGAAGCACATGTTGGCAACTTACAAATGGAGGAACACGGCCAAGCACGATTATCACGTCAACAAGACGAATGTTTTGCCCACCGTTCTGATACGAGACCCCTATTCGTGGATGCAAAGCATGTGTCGACATCCGTACGGAGCACGATTTGTACACGATCATATACACTGTCCGGGACTAGTGCCATCGGAGCACGACCGAGAAAGGCACCCGAAGGAGCTGAAAGACAAAGAGACGATTCCCGTAGTGGTGACATATCCGGGTCGACGTGCGCATTTTGATTCACTGGCTCACTTTTGGGCACAATGGTATCGAGAGTATTTAGAGGCGGACTACCCGCGATTGATTATACGGTACGTTGCGATGTATGATGTATGATTTGCAAAGACGAAGTCTGAGGCTGTTACCTTTGTCACCATCATCTTGAGAAGGATGACTCACAGGCGTTGCATCGATTTTCTCATAACAGGTTCGAGGACATGATTTTTCACCCCCGAAAAGTCTTGAGTTTAGTATGTGAATGCGCGGGCGCGAAACCGAAACAGGAAGCCTTCTCGTATGTCGTAGGCGAAGGAAAGTGGGGTAACAAAGTACACGAAGGCTCATCGAATATGATATCTGCCATGATCCGATACGGCTCGAATAGCTCACGACTGACACAAATGTCGGAAGCCGATCTCGAGCTGGCATACCGAGCCTTGGATCCGGAACTGATGGATTTGTTTCAATATCCTCGAGTTCCTCCGGTCGGATCGTAAACGGGCTCTACGATATTCAATACTGTATAACTATTCTATCAATTAATAAGTCATCTTCAACGACTGTAAGATTTTGTTAACCGGTTGCATTTAAATCCGGTAAAATATGCTGGCCACTTTCGTCTAATTTCATTTCCTGAACCCACACAACATCTTTCTGAGGATCTAAGGAGCTATAAATGTGCGGAAATAAATTACCATTCCGACTACTTTCCCATTTCAAATTCGGGATTGTCGTTTCGATAGCTACGAGAAGCAGATCGGGTTGTTTCGCAAAATAAAGAGCCGCCGTGGAAGCCACCTGCTCGGCCGTCGAACAGTGCAGAAAGCCGTCCTGCAAGTCAATCGGAGACCCTCGAAAGACGTGATCTTGTACGGCCAAGGACCATTCGTCGCGCGTGACAATCTTGAAAATATAAGGGCAAGTGGAACTCATTTTGTGTATAAGGAGAAAAGCTTACAATGAAAATGACAGCAGCAATACCAGCACAATACGTTTCGAATGAACAATAAAGCTCATTCTCATTTTCTTGCATTTTCCATCTTGTTTTCATCGCACCGCGTCGCATTGAGTCGTGAGTCGTGAGGAGTGAGTCAGTCTTCCTGTCAATGTCTCAGCTTTAAATATAAAAATAGCGAGACCATTGTTGGATACATCAAAGAACAGAATAGAAGCCGAACGGACATCGTTGAGATGACCGTTAGGCTCTGGGTCTCTGGTCTCTGGGTCTCCATCACACTCTTCCCTAAAGTACGAAAGTGAAAGTAGAGTACTAGGTACACTCTGTATCGCGACCGTCCATCGTTCCCTCGTCGTCGTTTCGATGCGCTATCCGATCCAAGACGACGAGTGTCACGCATCCTTCAATGCACATAAAGCAGGAACAAACTATTGCTTTCCTTCTCAACAATACGTTTTGTCAAGTGTTTCGTTTACGCGAGTGAATTAGATTGAACATGTCGACACCGGTCACGCGCTCACCGCCCTCGGCACGAGAATCGAAACACAAACGGGTCCCCACCGATGAATTGCAAGAGAAGATGAAAAAATGATACAACTGCAGTATCAGCAACAAAGACAGCAACAACAAGCACCCTCGGCGGCGCGGCCGCCCCGATTTTCGCCTCCCACAAAGAGCAAACCCTCCGTCGAAGATGGAGTAGTACTCAAGGACACCACCGCCGATCCTCTGCTGCGATTTCCGGACGTGGTGGATCCGGATGTGGGACACGGGACACTCTTTTTCCGGCCGAACACAATTTGCAGCGATTACGGTCGTTATCGTCGGATGCTGGATCGTCCTCCCAAGCACCGAGTAAGGAATCCTTGTCGTCCGAGGCACGTCCTCCGCCGATACCAAATTACGGGGCACTCGATTCGGGCTCGTCGTTTCCGTCCTCGGGTGACGACGACGAAACGAATCCATTGAACGACCATGGATATTCTGTAGATCCGTATGCAGAGAATAGTCGATTTCTTATGCAGCCGTCGGTGGCGGAACATCCCAACAGCACGGGATATTGGATCGTCTACCCCATCGTGTCGTGTTGCGAAGACATCTGGACCTCGGAAGCCCTGCATCGGTCGCTTTGTTTTGGGGCCATTGACGGTATGTTGACAGGTAGTGGCATTGTTGCCACATTTTGTGGGATGGGGCTCATCGACTGGAGGGCAGTGACTGTGAACACGGACACGGCCTGTATACTACGAACGGTGGTAGTGGTTTTTTGTGCCGCGACTTGTTTTGCGGACTCGATATGTATGGCATTAGGACACATATGGACAACCCACGTCTTGGCGAGCACGCAAGCTCGAGAACGCTCGGAAATGCGCACCATGATGTATTACGCACAAGCGGATGTTAAAGGGCAACTGGTCGATATGCTCCTCTCGAAAGGCGTGCTCAAAATTGATGCGATGAGTTTAGCCAATACACTGGAAGGGTACCCGGATCTCTTTTTAGCCGCGGTGATGGGGGAAGCACTCACGAGTGCTAATGTCGAGATCTCATCTTCGAACGACTCCGAATACGACGCGTTGATGGGTCGTCAAGTATCGCGTCAGCAGCGGACTTCCCCACACGGTCGACAGCGCGAGTTTCCCATGGATCCGGATACGGCGACCGTGACACAAGCGAATCGTGAAGCGCGCAAAGAGTCCTTCTTTATGATGGTGGGGTTTTCATCCTTCGCCGTCTTGCCCAGTTTGCTCCTACAATGGGTTCCCACGCTTTTGAACAGCAATTTGGATCACAAAAGCACCTCCGTTCATCCGGAGACCATGATCGTATCCATCATGGCAATCACCATGTGGCTGCTAGGAATCTGGAAAAGCCGCTTTCTCGACAGTAATTGGTTCATGTTTGGAGTCGAAGCCGTCTTGGTTTTAGTTGTCTGTATTGCTGCTGCTTATTTGGTTGGGTATGGTGTACGCCATGCTTTTCTTCCGGAGGTGAGGATAGAAATTTTCCAAAAATCAAGCTTATATTACAGCACAGAATCTGGCGCAAATTAGTAAGCGAAACATTCAAATGTTCTAGGTCAAGAATAGCTATATAATTTTGGGACTAACTTTCAAAACCAGTATTATGTAACATGTATGAATCTCTATGTATATACGTTTTTTTCGTTCCGCCCGTGCTTAGCACATTAGCCGATGCAAGTCATCGTTGCCATTGTATAAAATAACAGCGACAAGGACATTGATTATTCCCATGAAGTAAATACTATTGAGAGCGGTGCCGAACATAAAGTAAGACAAAATACCGGTGAGTGTGGCCGCGAGAGCTGTTGCGTAGCCTTTCAAAACCGAGTCGGCGTATTTGAGAACACTAGCCACAATGAGACCTCCCACAGCGTTGTTCACCACCGATAAGGCCGCCCACGACGTAAAGTTGTGAAACAGTCCGTAGGTTTGAATGACATCCCAATCTTGAATAAAAGCATAGGTTCCCATTGTAAGAATACTCATGAGGGCCAGTTGAACTTGTGTGTAAGCCAGTCCATACTCCTGCTCCGAAATGTTTTTGTTTTTATTCCCTTTGATGACTCTTTCTGTGTAAACACTAGCAATACCCGAAGAGAAGGATATACCGAGCGCTGCTGATATTCCCAGCGTCACGGAACTCGTCGAACCATTCGAATCATCCGTAGGATCCTTTTGATCGGCCATGTTACACAACATGACGCCGCACGTAAGGAGTATAAGCGAAAGCAATTGAATGTACTTGAGCTTCTTTCGTAAAAAGATGACGGCGCAGACAGCGGTGAATAAAAGTCGCGACTGGCAGATGACACTGTAGAGCGCCGCATCAATATTCGCTAAAGCCACGTAGGCCATGCTCATTTGAAAATTGTACGCGCAGGCCGGAACCACCAGTAGCATAGTATTCCTTTTGTCTTCCTTCAAAAACTTGGCAATGGAACCAATCGACTTTTTCTGAATGAACAAAATGTAGGAGCAACTGCAAACAAGTTTGATCAGTTCCGACACCAAAACAGCTGCCGAGGCCAAGAAATTTGGCTGATCTTTCATTACAAACCGAATCAGAAGCATGGAGAAACAATTATGCAGAGTCAGTAACAACAAAGCGAGCAGCCCCAGACGCGTGACGACCGGAGTCGTCGATGATGACTCGTTGGATTCGCTCTTATCACTGTTGTAATCATCCACTGCCGTCAAGAGGCTCTTTTCTAAATCATCATCATCTGATGAACAATCCGAATCTAGAATGTAAGTATCTTTTTGCGGCTTCATCATGGAAGCTCTATTGACGCGTTCCATGGCGACGGGTCTTCGCTGGACGGAAGGAGTGAAATTGTGGAAAGCGAGCGACTCGAGCTTCCACCGTAAGGGCCGCATCGTTCCTTAAGCCGTCTTCTAGTTCTTCATTCAAGTAGAGTTCTCTAGATTCTTATAAATCTATTCGTAAAGACGTGACCTTCGATGGCGGGTAATAATGAAGTGCATCATGAAGACGAAATACCAGATAATACTTCGGAGTAGGGTAAAATATTTTCTGCCATTCGACCACTGTTGGTTGTTTGAGCATAAATAAACTGTCACTATCATTTATGAAGTACAATCTAGCTTTCAGTCGAACGCAAGCCACGCCATTAGGGACTTGTTGCCTTTCGTGTTGTGTAGCGTGTAGAGTACGATCGGACTAAAATAAGGATAAGTAATAAGCATTTAAGGCAAACTTTGTACATTCCGATGAATATTGACCCTCCGAACGGACGCGCGCCGGCCGGAAGAACTAACGTGATCCTCGGAAAGCACCAACATCACGATTTCTTTCGTGCTTTCGTAACTTGAAAACAAATTCTCTTGACAAATCCGATCGTCATGAAAATACTCTCTTCCAGAAATATATGTTAAGGCGACTTCACCACGACAGCGATTGTAAATCCGCGAAAGCTTGTTCCGCCGTTATGCAGGTTACAGGGTGCCATAGATCACGACTTCAGTGAATGCTTAGAGTCGAATCTTAAGCAAATGATAGGGCATCGCCGTTCACAATGATATTTATTTAGAGTTGCCTCGTTTGAATTCCAGCGAGTATTCCTGTGATTCAATCGGACATTCAGTCCCGGAACTTGCTGGGGACGCATTTCATTTTAAACAAACCTTTTCAAGTAAACGCTGCATTTTACGTGCTGAGATGAGTCATCAAATAATGGTGATAATCTAAGCATAGAGTTTCGTCGAGGTCGCAGTTGGGAGTTTTAGAATAACGATGCTTCGTTAGAGTTCATGCGAGACGATGGAAAGTGTTCTTCCTATAACCTTAATAGTATTACTGCGTGTGAGGATGCGTGCGATGACGACGATGCAACAAAATAGAAAAAAAAGATGCTTGTTTGTATTGTGTGCTTCATTTTTTGAACCTATCAAGTATCTATTAAGCTGTGCATATGTCACAGGGATCGACAAATCGGAAATGGCCGACAACTCACCACAAGAAACGGAGGACTGGACCCTCCAACTTAACGCGAACAAGTCGTTAGGAGATGACGCCTTCCGCCGAGGCCACTACGACGAAGCCATTCAGCATTATACCACTGCGTTGTCGCTCGATCCTACGCATGCTGCTTTACTCAGCAATCGCTCGGCAGCTTATTTGAAAGCAGGGCACAAATCAAAAGCATTGCATGATGCCCAACAAATTGATGTCACGGTCCTGGGGATCAAGGCGTACAGCCGACTGGGTGCGGCACTGCAATCGCTCGGTCGATACGAGCCGGCCCTAAAAGAATGGCAGCGTGTATTGGAAAAGGATCCGCAAAATGTGGCTGCTGTACAAGGAAAAGAAGTCTGTGAGCGGGAATTGGAGAAGCTCAAGGAAGAGGAGAAAAGCAAGAACGTTGAGAAAGAATGTAGCGATGACGATTTGGACGATTTCTTCAATGATGTTCAAGAGGCAGCAGAGCAAGCTGTGAAGCAGCAATTCGTGCCAGAAACATTAACGGATGCAATACGGAATCACAAAAGGATTTGGGCACAGCAAAGAACAAACGGAACGATTGCTCGGTCCCAATTATCAATGGCGTAATCTCAACCCATTCTTTGTGTTAGATCTGGCTCATGATTCAAACGAAGAGGAAATTTCGCGACGGTTCAAAGCGCTTTCGCTGTTGCTGCATCCCGATAAACAGCACGGCGTTTCCGACGGCGAGAGAGAACGAATTCAACAAGCGTACGACGAGGTACTCCAGGCAAAGACCAAGCTTCAAGATGAAAATAAACGAAAACACGTACGGAATTTGATTGATGAAGGCAATCGACAGGGAAAACTCGATTGGGAAGCGAGCGGGAAACAGGGTTCGCTGGAGGAAGCCAAGAGCAAAGCAGTGCAAAAGATTTTTGCCACGGCAGAGTACAACCGGCGGCAAGCCGAACAGCGTATGCGAAATCATGAAAAGAGAGAAAGGGAGCAGGAGGAAGAGGCATTACAAAAAGAAAAGAAGGAGCGGGAATTCAATGCAAAGTGGAGTGAAACAAATCGTCAGGAAAATCGCGTTGGCAATTGGAGAGACTTTGCAAATAAGAAACGAAAAACGTGAGCTAACCGGAGACAGCACTATCGTCTCCCGCCGATCGACATGAGATAAGCTAGACGCTCATTCAAATAGAACTTAGAAACTCATATGTAATAGGAATATCAGCAGTTTGATTCAAGACTCAGTTTCTAGTAAGCGATACGTCAAATGTACATTTTTAAACAAGTCTCTCGAAATGCACACCGTCGAGAATACCTCCACGAAGAGTTCGCATGACCAGCCGCTCAAACTGAGTCTTATCCTTTCGGAAAAGCTCCGCGGCTTCGTGGTTGAGTGGATCATCCGGATTGGGTTCGTAAAACAAATAAATGAGCCCGTAAATGACCGAGTTAATATCAAGTACCGGCTTCCAATCCTCTCGCAGAATGTTCAAACACACTTTGCCTTGCAGATCAATGTTGGGATGGTATATCTTGGTGTTGCATTCCACTCGTGGTGGTGAATGAGGGTAATGAGGGGGGATTGTAAAGGTAAAGTGATAAGTCGCACCTTTCCACAAACCAGTATCGGGTGTGACCGAGACATCAAACAAGGTCAAATCATTGGGGTTGGGAAATTTGATTGTAGCAACGTCGCCGCCGTCGAGTTCCGCAATGTCTGAATAAAATTGAGGCGCTTCTGTAAGACTCGGTGTAGCGGCAAAATCGCAGTCGTATACACAGCGCAATAACTTACCAGTCTGTATACGAATCTCTCCCGGAGTACGTTTCTTTCCCGTCTTTCCCGTCTCTCCGTTCTTGACCATTTTCTTTCCACCAATGCCCAACAAAGAGACTTTTTTGCGGCTGGTCAGCCGGTGCTTCCGCTGTCGTGGGTTGCTCCGCTTGTTGCTTCGCTTCTTCCGCCGCTTTCTTGGCCTCGGCTTCGCGTTTCTTTTCAATGCTAACATCTTTGCGCGAAGACTTTATTTCGAAAGAACTGTAATAAAGCAGAGGAGGTGCAATGCGTTTTTGGTGATCGTATAGAGTGCCCTTGTATTCTATTTTTTTTACTTGAGGCGACATGCGATGTCGTGTCGCGTTCGGTGCGCGGGGGGAAAATTGAGGTGCGAATGCACGAAACTCAAGTACGGGAAATAGAAGTATAATGTTTTCAGTACAATTCAGTTCGCGATCCGACATATCATCCTTCTCACCATTAATCCTTAGCTTTGCCCTACTAGCCATAAAAAGAGCTATTAGCCTTTGAAGTTACCAGGCATTCCAATCTATAGAGTGTCTAAGTTAAAAAATGAAATTCTAAATCTCACGAGCACACTACTACACATGCTGGTTTTCTACCAGTACAAAAAAACTGCCGTAGAAGGCTCAGCCAGCCAAACCTTATCGAGCATTTTCGCCACTGCTTATCAAGTACAGCTTTCACCTCCATCACTATCAACTTGCTCCAAAAGGGCATCGTTGTCATTGTGAGGTAGTAGAGTCGGATACGCGGGTGCCGTTAGTGGGTCGATACCGTGCAAGCGCATCCCGACCAACATTTGTTCGGGCAGCTCATCCTCCTTGTTGCCTTGCACCACAAATCCAAGATTTAACGTCAAAATCTGCGTATAACTTCTTGCCACGGATAGAATTCCCCGCGCGGCACTACTGGCAGCAATATCTAGATCTGCCTCCAGGTACAAACTTCGTTCGGAGCTAGCCGCGCCGTAGTGATACTTCACCGGCAACTTATTACCAATAATGGCAGGCTTTCCGCCAACAACCTGTTTCACGACCCATGGTCCGTCAATGACAACGGGTAGAATTTTTAAGGATTCATTCTTGTGCTTCTCGTCGCTCATCAAAAAGCGACCTACGGCACGTTCGGGAGGCGACATGGAATCCAAGGTATCACTGAGTTGCTTTTTCTCCTCTTCAGATATCGACTCAAAGCCAGCACGAATAAAAGGAAGAAACCGATCGGGTATCTCAAAATAAAAGAGCAAGACTCCCCAAGGCAGGCGGAAGTTAATGACGAATGTCGGAATATCTCGCAACTTGCCTCCGAAAATTCGAGGATTGAGAGCGACGTGCTCTGGACAAGTATCAGTCAGCAAGAGTTCAAGACCTCTAGAAGGGAACAGATATTCTGCAGATCCGATCTTCTTCTTGTCGCTTAGATACTTTGGACCGCGGACTTCAAAGTCACTAGGATCTGGATCTGACCATTTGTTGATGTAAGATCCCACGGGCGGAGATCCAGCTGGTAATTTGGACATGGGAGTCGTCTTCAAAGTAGATTCGGTCTCGCTCACCGAAAGATCGGCCGCCACAGAAGTCAATTTCTGCTGCGTCATTGCCCGAGAGAGTAAGGCTCGCCCCGATTTATCTTGCTGAATGGTCTCATTCTGTTTGACAACAGCAATCATGCTAGGCGGCCGATCAAACCCACCTACCAAGGGACGCGGGGTATGCAATCCCATGCAAAAAGCCGCAAAAACAATTAATAGCGCAATATCAGCATCCAAGTGGACTTGAATTTGCGCCGCTTTCATCAAAATGCGAATCGCCACCATGGCGATTGCCGCAAAAATCATGGGATTGTTATCAATCATCTTCCCCAACTCCGTAGTGTCAGCACGCACGACTGGTCCTGGTTGCGCATACGACGGAACGAGTTCCGCGGGATGGCGATCGTCATCCAACAACAGACGAGCTTGTTCACCTGCTATAGTAGCCAACTCCACTTCATCCGACTCTCGCTGCAACTGGGAACGTCTTCTTTTATAAGACATGGGAACGACCACCGACCCGCACATCGATGAAAGCTCCCCCGCCGCTGATGCTTCGTCTCGTTTCGGAAAATTCGAAGCAACTTTCTTGACGCCATCACCCAACCACGCGAGTGGCGCCAAAATGGTGTCCGGTACCTGCTGGATGACTTTGTGACTGGCCGATCGAATCGACAAAACATGACGCTGATGACGGAGTTCTTCCGGAATTGCGGCACCTTCTTTGAGCAATGCTTCGGCATCTACTTCACAGCAGTGGTCGGTGAGAAAGAATGTCCGTATGATAGTAGCGACCTTGGCAACTATTTCGTACTTTTCCACATCTTCTTGCAGAGGAAAGCTTCGTACTGTTGCATCCAGCACGGAATCAATAATCCGCTGACGTTCCTTGGCTAGTAATTTGACGTACATGAAATTGACTTTCCCCAAGTACTGGGTCCGCTGCGACTCAATCAACTGCGATACTAAACGGGCATACTTGATTGCCTTATCGCAGGGATCGGGAACATCCTTCTCCATGTGACTATTTTGGACGACTTGCCCGAGTTGGTGCCCCAAACTACGAAACGCGCTGTAGGTTTTGCTCAAGGCAAAGCTCGCAAATAGTTCCGGTTCTTTCGGATAAACGAGTACAATAAAATCACTTTCCACCGCTAAGCCACCATGAATGCGATAATGATCACAGGCGACGACTTGCGCTTTGACTTGCGACTTCTCCAGCGCAATCTGCAAGGGATTGGTGTGTCTTTGCCAGCAGGCGCTACCATTTTAAATGATGCAATTTTTTATAACAGACGTATTTGCGTATCAAGTAGATTTGCATATAGACACTACTTTGACAGAGAATGCGAATGAATCAAGTGCGCGCACCGCGAATCGCGCCTTTATAATCGACTTCCGAATTTCAGATCGACCTCGCCATTGTTTATTATTATTGTCGCGCCAGAAAGATCGAAATATTTCTCATTTCTCCTCTACGTAGTACACGTACTGTAAAAACATGTTGTGAGCAAAGTAGGAAGTGTCGCAGCGATAGCGATGACGGTTTGCCGTCTGTCTTCCTCGCCATTACTTGTACTGGTAGCAAAAACCAGCGCGCACATCCAGCACCATCGCATCTTTATTACCCGCAAAACATCGATACAAACATCCGCCAAATACGCAACGCTTGAAAAAGATACTAGACTTGATTATTATCCTTCCTCACTACACAACAACAACCAAGAAACATGAGTGATGACGAAGATCCCATCGGTTCAGGAGGAGGTTTTGACAATGAAGGAG
Organism: Fistulifera solaris; assembly: GCA_030295235.1. Taxonomy (NCBI): domain Eukaryota; phylum Bacillariophyta; class Bacillariophyceae; order Naviculales; family Stauroneidaceae; genus Fistulifera; species Fistulifera solaris. The sequence goes on from AP026173.1 coordinate 519,805, forward strand.
GAGTATTCGAAGACGATCAGCCCGAAGCAGCCGAAGACGACGAACTGCAGTCGGATGACGAAGGTTTGGATGTGACGGGAGAGCACACGAGTATTGTGGGTGTTGGGGAAGGATCCGAAGGAGGAGGTCGGAGTGTAGCGGCGGCGGAGCGGATCACGACGCGCTATTTAACCAAATACGAGAAAGCACGTGTCCTCGGAACCCGTGCCTTGCAAATCAGCATGAATGCGCCCGTCATGGTCGATTTGGATGGAGAAACGGATCCGTTGAAAATTGCCGAGAAAGAACTCCGTGAGCGAAAAATACCCATCATTATCCGAAGATACATGCCAGACGGCAGTCACGAAGACTGGGCGGTCGATGAGCTAATAGTCGATTGAAAGACTTTTGTTAAAACGGACATGTTACTTTGCGTATAGCCTAATTGCTCCGTTTTGAAAGCAATAGCCTAGCTGGTAAAGGGTAGTGTTTGGACAGCGTCACTCAAAATTGTCGACAGAAAATACCAAAGGATGACAGTATTAGACTGTAGGCGCATGGAAGAGTAAAAGTATTTTTGCAAAGGCTTTCCCGCTTGAATTGCTTAAATCGGATTGTTGTGAGGCTAAACAAGACAATGCCGTCTTTTCACAGTTAACACAGGCGATCCCCCAAGTGTCCGACCGAGGTCAACTCCCTGCGCTTTCTGACGAACACATCAGAAAGGGCGATACGTTATAAGCTCCATCTAGCTAGGTGTGTAATCTGACTTGTTCGTTTCGATGCAAGCAAGCTCTACTTGACGTAATATTATGAATGAAAAGAAAAAACAAGGACGACGCATGCCCGCCTAGTTTTCGCTGTGATGGAATCTGGAATCCGAAGAACGAGAAATGTTAGTCAGCGATAGACCTCTGTCCGTTGTCCGTTCCCAGTTCACTCCAACAGGGAGGGAGTGAACAGGGATTTTGATCGAACAAGGAGTGAACTGGGAGCGTTCCCTGTTCGAATTAATGAGTCCCGTGTACGAAATATTGTAGTCAGTCCCTAATCCTTAACGCTTTCGATTAGAGATTTACTGTTGATTTACCGCGCAAACAAAGGAATTAAGGGCCTCTGAGTGCCGGTCAGACGGTCAGCCACTCATTCCCTGTTAAACAGGGAATTTGGAAAATGAACTGGGAAGGGAATTTAACAGGGATCCCAGTTGGGAATTCCCTGTTAAACGGAGAACGGACAGAGGTCAGCGATGCATGCGTTCATCGAAGTTCGCCGCCTTTTTTTCCAGACCCGTAACCCTCGTCGTCTTGCCTCGTCGCAAGGAGGTCCATCATTCGTGTTTCCCGTCCTCGCGTTTCATAATTTATTTTGGGCTCCACCGCCTTTTTGTGATACGCAATGCCAATGAACAATAGAATAGATTACCAGCTCCATGGATCAACGACAATCACATAAAAGTAATATACCACACGAAACCTTTCAACCCGAACTTGTATGGGCGGCTACCAAACCTACCAATGCGGTCGTTTTAAAGAGCGATCCTCACGAAACGCCACCGCCCGTGTATTTGCTCCGACAAGAACAATCACGCGAAGCGTACGCTTTAATACCCGACAAGGAACCGATTCAAAATCATCGTCATTGGGGTGATATTGTCTTTGCGGTCGTGTACGAATGCGTCGGTGAACCAGGTTCCCGAGTCTTCCAAGCACCGTCCGAAGCAAGCGCACGGTTTGTTGCGATTAAACGACTGCGCTTGGCCGCGGTCAATGAATATTTACAAAAAGGCGGATCGGAGAATCCGTATCGCGATATTTGTCGAATGCGAGAAATGGGTGACAACATTCATGTTTTGCAATGCATCGATGCGTTAAGGGATGACGAATTTCTCTACATTGTCACGCCGAAAGCTTGTGAGCTGGGGACTTTGCAAGATGCGGCCTTTGGTGGGTCGGAACCGATGGATCGGAATCGAGCGAAAATGCTGTTTCGGAAAATTCTGCAAATACTTTCGTATTTGGATTCCTTTGACATTTCGCACCGCGATTTTACGCCCGATAACTTCATTTTTCTCACGCCCGACAATTTGGTGGTCTTTGATTTGGCCATGAGTCACAGAATACCGCGGAATGAACAGGGTGAGCGCATTCTGGCGACGCCACCCGACACAGTATTTGGATCTTTTGGTTACATCGCACCCGAAATCGCCATGAGTCGTATGTTCGATGGCCTCGCCGCGGATCTGTGGTCCGCGTCGGTCATCCTCTACAACCTTTTAACGAGTCGACCACTGTATCGATTTCCTCATCCCAGTGATATTTTCTTCCGATACAACATTTTAGCACAAGCGGCATTTTCTCCCGCACTCAATGAACGCGCTATTGAAGTCTTGCAGGGTGTTTCGGAAGACGATGAATTCTTTTGCATGTTGATGAAAAATGTCATGGCCAATCTCAACTATATTGGTCCAGCGTCCGCCGAACTGTTAAAGCATTCGTTCGAAATTGATCCCCAATTTCGATGGACGCTTCGACAAGTCATGCAATCGCAATATGTACAACAAATGGATGCCCTGTAGTGAATCCGTGATTCACAAGAAATCCTTTCACGCTCGGAAATTTTCGCTCATTATAAATTCAGATCGTTCATACAATTCAAAATCAACGACAAATTTAGTCCTTTTCTATGAATAACTATTTAATTTTCCCAGCCTTTTCCCCAAGGTCTTTGCCACCACCATTTCGATTCCTTGTCAATATGCTTGCCTCTGTGTCAACATAAAAAAAAAGAAATGTGAGTTTCGTCTATCACAGCTATTCTGCAACGCGCCCACAAGGTACGTACGCCACAAATCCTTCTTTCTCTTTCCGCAAATCATATTCCCGGGCTCCCTGCACTTGCTTGTCGGGACTGAATCCCAAATCATCCAAATTTTCACGGGCCATGAGTTGATGATCCATCCGACATTGCAAATAATCGCGACTCAAATCCCGGCATTTGTGATGAACATCCTTTTCTTTTTTCAAACAAAGTAAATAATCTTCCATTTTCGATTGGCAGGATGCTTCATGATCGAGAGGAAAGATGCCCCGTTGGGGAGGCCGTACGACCTGTTTGCCAGATCCCATGCTGATGGAGGACATTTTTGATGGCTGCTTTATTTGACGTGTCTCTTCTAGTATATTGTTTTTCTTGTTTCTGGCGAGTCAAATCGAAGGCAACGAAGGAGTGTTATGTTGTTTTGTCTTTATCACCATTGTCAACAAACAACAAAACATCATCAATTATACTCATCCATCGTCGTCATGTCACGTTTTTCCTCCGCTGGCGGGCGCGAACAAACAAGAAGCGGTACTGAGCACGTTTTATGATACCGAAACTATTCTCCCTCCATGGCGCGGCGCGCGCCATCCGCGTCAGGACGCGCTGCGTGTTGATTGCACCCCCAAAGAAATTTGCGACCATGACAAAGATTTAAAAAATGACACAAAGCAATTCTCTTCGTCGTCTTCAGCAGTGACAGAAAGCCAGCAAGTAAGCATTATCATGGAAACTACCAACGAATCATCCACCATTAATTGGATGACTTGTACACCAGAAGAACTCCAATCGTGGCTCTTGCAGTATCGATTTCCCAACGAACCATCGGCCGCCCTGGCTTTCTTACAGCAAACGATGGCCTTATTGAAACACCACAGCTCGCAGCCGGTCACTCCCGAATCCACACCCGATCTAGGAGTCGCTTTGTTGAAGAATAGTGATAATCAGTTGGAAGTGTCGTTAACCACACCCCGCGTCAAGGCGGCTTGGGTCTGTTACGAACACGGGATGCGGTTCACCGATAAGAAAGGAGAATCCATGGTCGTCCGTCACATCAAGCACATGGTCGTTTTTCCCAAACCGGAAGATTGCAATAAGAACAAGAATGTAACGGATATGGTCTTATTGATTCCAAATGACCCAGTCACTTATAAAAGCAAACCACAAACGCAAATTTGTTTTCCGTTGCCGGCCGTGACGCCCGATTGCGACAATGACGAAGATAGCGACGGATTGGATCCTACGGATCAATGGATTGCGGTATTGTGTCGCTCTTGCCATTATGGTGTTGCCAAGGTGGCTCGTGTTCTCAATCCAGCCATCGAAACGACGACGGCCTTTTGGAGATACCAGTTTCAGTCGCACCAAGATGAGGCGACGAGTACGACGACCGGGGGTATGCCGTTTGTGAAATGTTATTACGGCGTCCAGGATGGGGCCTTGTATCCCTTGCTGGAAGGACTCTTGTTTTTCAAGCCGCCTCTTTTCATTCCTCGGTCGGAAATGGAATCGATTGGTTGTGGACGGGATGGCGGTCGTTATGTGGATTTGCAAGTGACCGTGGCGGGCCAGCAGGTCGATTTTACGAATATTCAACGAGCCGAAATCAATGAATTGCGGGATTATATTCATCAGAAATTAATTCCGGCCATGCAAAAGGATGTCAGCGAGTCGCCGATGAAACCAACCGTGAGTGCCGAAAGTGTGTCGGTAGAAGAAGACGAGGGTGCATCCGAGAATCGACCACGCAAACGACGCAAAGCCAGTCTCGAAGCGGAAGCAGTCAATCGACAAGCGGTGGGAGCACAATTGGATGAAGACGACGACGATGATGACGAAGGCGATATGGACTACGATGCTGGAGTGAATGATGCGGCGGATGAGGAGAACGGCGACGAGGACGATGATGATTCGGAGGAGGAAGAGGACTTTGAAGACCATGAAGCAGAAACCGAAACCGAAAGTGAAGACATTGAAGAGGACTAGGCATGTTATATACTCCGTAAAAACTTTTATTAAATATTAGGCACCCGTCAAGATTAATGCCAGAATAGGAAGAAAGACAGCACCCACTCCGACGAAATATGCTACTGGAAAGACATCACGCGCTAGTTGTTGCACCGCCAACACACCTAGGTATAGGGCTCCCACATAAATTGGAAAGATTTGCAGAAACCCTTTGAGCTCATTCATGTGAAAGGGATCCAGTTTCATGCGTAGAAATTCAAAGCCCAGCTGCTCTTCCTCATTCCATTGACCAGCCTGTACTCCGGCGTTCCGTGACTGCAGGATCGCTTCCACCAATCGTTCCTTTTCCGACTCGGTCAAAAGCGTCAACCCCGGATTGTAGATGGAGGTATCCTCGTCGGCAATATATCCTCGATCGAGCTGCACTCCTTTGTAGTTGATGGATCCACCGACTCCTTTGCCTTCGGTAATAATTTCGTTAATATTTTCAAAGGCTTTAAACGTCGCTTCCGAGTTCCCCAAGGATGATTTGAGTTGTTCAATGGCATCTTTGACGGTTTCACTCGCGTAATCGGAGGCCTCGTAGGCCACAGCCGGGTTGCTTCCGATCAGCAGAGCAGCCGTAGCCAGAACAGCAGAGTTTGTACGCCAAACGTCCACTTGGTGATCTCTCGAAGCTTTTAGGGAGGAAATGACTCGTCGGCTTGCTCGTGTTTGAAAGGCGCATGCACATTGTAAAGTACCTCCGATGAAGAAAATGGTGAATTGCGAGGAGAATTTCATGACGGCAGCAAGAAAGAAAGAGCGAGCAATTAGGTGAAGCGTCTACCTAGAATGAAGGCTACTAGATGAATTGATGAACGAACCGGATGATGCTATATCGTAACTATCGGATGAATGCGACAACAACCATCATCGTCGAAGTGCGATAATTATTGTTGTTGAAGCTGACGGATAGGAGATAAAACACCATTAAGGTTAAGCATTTACTTCAAAACAATTCACGACTCACACTCGCGATCCAGTCATGATAAATTTTTACCAACGTTTCGCCATCTAGCCTACGTTCATTCTGCCAGATGAAAAGCTATACCTGTCGCTAATGAAATGAAAGTATTATCAGTTCATTTCCATGCACGCCTCGATGTTTGATGTTGGATTTCCTTGCGGATCGTTGACGTTCCTGTTGACTATAGTATCAAAGTGTATATTACTTTTTCCATGACTGCATTCCAGTCATGAACCATTGACGGTTATGATAGCCCCGTACAGTAAGTCTCATTTTTGTAGCCGGAAACTAGTCGGAAAACAACATCTCTATAGTATAGAACAAGTTACAGCGCCGGAGGGCGACCCAAATTTTGAAATTTCTTCCATTTTATCGTCACGATAAGGATCGATAACAATAAACATCATGATGTTGAAAATGCGACAAATCATCTTCTTCATGACAAAAATGAAACAATATCGGGTCGGCTTCACATTCAGGATAAGGCTTGCGTCTTACATTACTGGCTTTCTCTTCGTGTGGACGAATGCCGTTTGGCACTCTCTGCAAATGATCGACGAGTACGGCATGCACTCCAGTGCAACGTTTTCTCGAAGCAATCAAATAAGCTGGGACAACTATAAAAACAATACTGCAGTCGCCGATCTGATTCATTTGGATTCAATCGTGTACAATGTCATCCGTCAAGACCAGAGAGCTTCTACAAAAACGAGTGAGCACGACAATCCACAAAGAGTTTCCGAACCTAAAACAGAAGACTCGCGTTCCAAGCAAGATTCAATACCCCAATGGATGGAAGATTACTTTGAGTGGCATTCCGAGACACTTTCCACGTTGAATGAGTCCAATTATCAGGACCAAAAGTACTTGCTGTTGCGGTGTCTCAACATCGACAACAAATGTGGAGGTGCATCGGATCGTCTGCAAACCATTCCTGCCATGATACTGGCAGCGTACCGAATGCAACGTCTGCTCTTTATCAAATGGGAGAGACCATACCCACTGGAAGAATATCTCGTGCCGAGTGATTTAAATTGGACTTTGCCAACTTGGCTGGATCAAACATTTACGTACCAGCATAGGCTAGAAATTGTAACGGAAGTGCACTTACGACACGCGGAACAAAGCAGTAAACAGTTGATACAAGCGCGCTTTCAAGCAGCTGATTATGGGGCTACTTATTACAACACTTACCGACCGGATGGGCCCCTTTTCGACGAAGTTTTTCATGATTGCTGGGAACGTTTATTTGAGCCGTCTCCTGCGGTGGCCTCCCTCGTCGTTGAATCGATGTCCAAATTAGGATTAACTCCGGGGAAATATTCTGCGGTGCACATACGATCCAAGTAATTGACAGAAAAAGTCGAAAGCCATTCTCTCATCCAAAATGCCGTCAATTGCGGATCTCAACTAAGTCACGGCAAACCAATCTACATTGCAGCAGATGATAATCGTGCCATCGACTATGCCATGGCGTACGGCTCGTCGAAAGGGGGAGTTGTAGTCGGACGGACAGATGAGTATCCTAAACTGCACCTCGACCGAGGAGTTGACTTTCTAGCCAACAGTCCGACCGAGCCCAACTCGTTCCCACCGTCGGCGTATTACCAAGCCTTTGTCGACTTTTTACATACTCTCGTTTAGCAGCTGTTTATCATTGCACAAAGGCGGATTTGGTCGATGGGCGCAGTTAATGATGAAAAACTCCTCGTGTGTCACAAACCACGGACAGATTGCTTGTCAGTGGGCCGAAACCTGAGTTCGATTGAACAACAAAAGGCCGGCCCTATTAGCATTTGTCACTTAGTCATTATCATGACCAGGAATGAGACGGAAGTTTACTGACATAATGCCTGATTTGAACCAACATCGCTGCTACTGCGTCTGGATACCGCAGTGCATTATTCTGCAATCCGTAAGAGAATAATTGAGCCAATTCTGATATTGACTTTTGTTTCGCCAAAATTACTTCGGGGTAATTGATGATTAAATCCTCCAAGCCAGCAAGCATGCAATCCATCTCGCACGTACCGTTGACGGTGACAACAAGGTCATGATAATCAATCCCCATCTCGGGCTCGTCTAGAAAAATTCCCTTGGCAAACGGATAGCTGAGTCGAATGGACGTTTCGTGCTTTTTGAAGAATGATGGATACCCTTCTTCTTTGGAGGAAGCGTACTCGATCACGACTGGAATGCAGCCACTCATGAGCACATCAAAGAAACGTTTTTGTGCCGGGGTATTCCCCCTTAGACACGGACAGAATATACTTTCTCGATATTTTTCCAATATAGCAGTCTCATTGTCCATCATTCTGTTGTTTAAGTGTCCAACGTAGACGGGAAGACCTCCTATAGTGGCATTGTTGGCTTGCATTTTATTCAAAGCATTGAGAAAGTCATATCGCAATCGAAACGACCTTTCCCCAATATTCCCGCTCATGAATGCTGTTACAGCATAACGACGGTCTTGCAAGCCAGGCGTCAAACGCAAATGGTCCGGTTGATAATCAGCATTCGTATTGACATAGGGCTGCAGGATGTGACCACAATTTTTCTCCCATGGGGCAGATACCGTGTGCCATTTCTAGAGAAAGCAAAAGAGGCATCTGCATCATGAACGGATGATTGAACTCTCGTTGTACTGAGGACAAGAAGACGTGCCGCTCCAGATTGTCGTCGGTTAAAAAGGGGAGATTGGCCAACACACTTTGTTGAATGTCAACTTCCTTCACGGCCCAACACTTGGCTTTTTTCCGACACGCAAGCACAATGTGCTGTCGACGGGTACGGTACAATGAAAACATCGGCTTCTTGAGCATCAAAGGTACGAGTTGATCCGCGATATTCGGTGAATATCTTTGATAAGACAACGTCACCGTTGCGATTGAAGCGTCGGCTCGAGTACGAACTGGAGGAACTTTGCGTCTGTGAACATATCGACGCCCCCAATCGCAATTGCTGGTTCGATTTCCAGGATCCGAAGGAGCATTTTGTACATGATGGAACCAGTCTGGAACGTTGTAGCGTTGTTCGATGCACGTCGAGAAATATTGCCACGTCCAATTCGAAGGAAGGCTGTCGTATACATAAAATCTAAACTCCTTTGGAAACTCTTGCAGATACGACTCGACGCGCTCCTCGGGCAGGAGAAGACGCACGACAGCTTCCATCGCTTTCGTTAACGACTTGTCATCACTATTTGTTTTTCGCTTCGATGTGGTCGTCGTCGTTGCGTTTTCTCTAGCGTCAAACGATCGTTCGTCTTGGAATAAAAGGAGGAGCACACTCAACAAAATTAAGGCAACAGCGCCTTTCGTTATTCGCTTCATAAGTAAAAGCTTTGTTGCTTACGTAGACTCATGGCTTAATCGATGGATGTTTATGCTTATATAAAAGGAAGAATAAAACGATGGAAGCGAGTGTCATGTTATTGCAAGAAAAGTCATTTTTCGAGAAAGTCACAACTAATTTGTCGCAGCGCGGAAGGCTAAAACTAGATCACCATAGATCGCAACTAGTAGGGGGGAGAGTTAGTATTACATAAATAACCGGGATAATTTGCAATGCAAATGTTCAGCATTTGAGTTATACATCGCAATAGAGCTTCAGGCGTCAGTCCTAGGCAGAATCATCATCGGTGATGGCACCGGCGTGCAAGGCACTTCCTGCCGACAGCAGCATGGAAACCACTTCCGAAGATTTTGCCTTGCCCTTACCATCGTCTAAAGCAGCAAAGAGTGCGTTCGCATCCCCATCCGTCATGCAACCAACTTTGCCCGAGCCAATGAGATCCTCGAATTGCACTTTGGTCATGAACTCTCCGTACTTTTCGAGTTCCGTAATGATTTCGACTCGTGAAAGTTGATTGGTTGATTTGGTCAGAGCGATGTGTTGAGCAATACGATTCGACACGGCGAGTCGATGGTTCCTTTGTGCTTGCTGCAAGGCATAAACATGATACGCCACGAATGCTAATAGCAGGAGTGTTGCACCGGCCGCAAACAGACCCAGCGCGAGACCTAGATTCTCATCATCGTCGCCATAATTGACGTTAATCGACTCTTCGGTTTGCTCGTCGTCATTCATAATGAAAGTAGGAGCAGAGTCAACAATGGTGTCGCATTTCTCGCAGACACGGCAGCGGTGCACTATTTTGCGACCCATGAGATTTTGCGGTGGGCGACTCGTGAATCCATCGCGCGAGGCAATCGTGGCATGTTGACACGTTTCCGTGTCGACATAACACAACGTCAACTTGTAAAGACGATCCATTTGATTTTGTGAGATCAAGGTCGGCGTATCAAGCACATTCCAGTTGACGATTTCTGTGCAAGGCGGAGTGGTCAAGCCTCCCTTGTAGGTGTAGACACCGAATTTGGGAGTAGTTGGTAGATCGTATACATCCAAGATTTCTTCGGGATCGGCGAAAGGAAGTTCCTCGACAAGACCGGTACCGATAGCAGGACAAGTGACACGTTGCTGAATGACTTCAAATCCATTTTCCAACTGACGGCGATTCGCGTCAGCACACTCGGCTTCGGCGAGGTTCGCTACCTTCTCCCATCCACGTAGCAAGTTTTCAAATCCCGCATGGTCTTCGGCTTCTCGACTGGATGATAGCATCATGCCAAAGACAGCAAGCGACTCGCCGGTCTCTTCTTGGTGAACGACGTGCAACTCCGCTTCGTAAAAGTGACCGTCGATGGTATGCTCGGACGAAGTGTGCACATGAAAGTGAAGTGCATCAAAGGTGTTCGACGTATGTGGTATCGTCATACTCCCTAGTGAGCAGCCCTCTCCCTTGGATACTTTGACACCGTGACTGCCAATACTGAAGATCAGATCATCCCACGAACAATCACCTGGTTGAAACGAATAGGCGCTCATATCGGTTTCGCACTCGTGTTGATCAAAGATCGCCACCGGCGATTGGCCGTAGCCACTGGTCATGAGTGTTCCACCGCATTGATTGTCCTCGATGTGAAGATTGGCCCAATGACTTGGTCCGACGCCTCCTTCTTCAAAATAAGTGAATTCGGCTCCCATCGCGACGGCGGAGGTTAACAAGGCAAGTTTTACGAGAAGTTTCATTTTCTTTCAATCGATTTGGATATGCAGAATAAGAAGACGCGGGCTTATAGTCTTCAAAGATGACTGATTTCATCAGAAGATTGTAAATTGTGACGAGAAAAGAAGATGAAAAGCATCCATTTAGCGTGTCAAGAGTCTTTTCCGACACCTAAGACATTGCGTTCACATTCTTTCACTATCGTACGGTCCTATTCGGTAGGGCCGTTCTTTCGAGACAGAGAATATTGAACAACAAAGTATGTTTCGTATTAAAAACGGGACGTGCGAACTGCAAGGTCGTAAAAGTCTACCAATGAACGAAAACGGAAACGCCCAAGCGAACGCTGTTGTTCTTTTGTTGCGTCTAAATCTTTCGCTGCTATAAGATCTGTGGACGACGTACAGACTGTAGTGTATTACTCCGTCGTACCGGTACTGGCTACTAGCTAACCGCTTAACCTGCTTGGAGCTACGTAGTAGGCCTTGGCTTTGGCCTAAGTCTTATCCATGATAAATAATTATTATACGTAGTATGATTTTTTTGTTGCGTCTCATCCAATATCATTCATTTATGTTATCATCATCAGACGATGAATACACAGCATACAACTCAGCGATGCTGAATGGGGGAGTCCAGTAACAACATCCGTTTTCAAATAGTAGAAAAATCAAGTAAGTCTTATAGAGTCAGAACTAGTCTCTTTAGTTGCGTCATGATACAGCTAGATGAAACAAACGTGAATCGTTTCTTAGTTAATCAAGAGGCTATATAATGATTCACGATTACACGACTCTATTTTATCGTTCAGTAATCACAAACCCCGCTGAGAAGTTCAATCAGCGCAACGATCAGCAATCAAATAGTTTAAGCCCAAGATGATCCATACAACTTTGTCTCGGTGTGACCATGGAGTTCCTTCTTTGGTGGGACCTTTCCGTCGTAAGTGTATTCACCACCTTCACGATCTCTAAAGTTCACCGGGTCCGCTTTGATATCCGAGACACCCACCATGGCCGGTCCGAGTCCGGTCGAAACTTCCATCAATACCTTGGGGTCTTTGAAGTGAGTGACGGCCTGTACAATTGCCCGAGCACGAGCTTCCGGATTGCTGCTCTTGAAGATACCCGACCCGACAAAGACTCCGTCCATTCCCAGTTGCATCATCAACGCGGCATCGGCGGGGTGGCAACACCGCCCGCGGCAAAGTTCACAACAGGAAGCTTGCCAGTCTCCGCGACTTCTTTCACCAATTCGTAAGGAGCACGCAACTCCTTGGCGGCAACGAAAAGTTCGTCCTTAGACATGGACTGCAGACGACGAATGTCGGCCTGCACAGTCCGAGCGTGACGGACAGCTTCCACGATGTTTCCGGTTCCGGCTTCACCCTTGGTTCGGAGCATAGAACAACCCTCGGCAATACGGCGCAGAGCTTCACCAATGTTGCGACAACCACATACAAAGGGGACGTTGAATTGCGTTTTATCAATGTGATGGATGTCATCTGCCATAGTGAGTACTTCACTTTCATCGATGTAATCAATTTCGCAAGCTTCCAAAATCTGAGCCTCCACAAAGTGTCCGATACGAGCCTTTGCCATCACTGGGATCGTGACGGCGTTTTTGATTTCCTTTATGAGGACCGGGTCCGACATACGAGCAACACCTCCATCCCGACGAATGTCGGCCGGGATACGCTCCAGCGCCATGACGGCGACCGCTCCAGCCGCTTCCGCAATCTTTGCTTGCTCGACATTCATCACGTCCATCTAAAAAATACAGGAACGAAAACATATTAGCCGGGTTCGTCTCTCCAACAAATGTGAAAAAAGATCGCCAAAGAAGCAGATTCAAATCTATTTCTCTGTTTCAATTTTGTGAACGTTCCCCGCGCACTACAACCTTACTTTGCAGGTTAACGACACAAAAACTGCGCGGAGAGCCATCCAACGTCGAAAACAAACACACCGTTCTCCGAGCAACCCATCACAAAGAAGAAAGTCGCCACTTACAATCACTCCTCCCTTGAGCATCTGCGCCAATCCTTGCTTCACGCGAAGGGTGCCGACTTGTGCGCCGTTGCCGTTGCTACCGTTTCCGTTAGATCCCGTCATGTTAATTAATATAATAGTTCAACTTCGATGGCTGTAGCCGCAAAAGAAAATGAGCAAGATTGTGTGTTGTCGAAAAAAAGGTGTGGGATTGATGTTCGCGGTGGTTGATGAATGGACGTGCGATGAGAACGACGAACGTACACACGAACGTGCGCTGACGAGGTTTTCCTTTCCGTGCCCATTCCTTGTCGCTGCGTCATCGACTCGTGACTCAATGATGGTCTCTCGTCTCTCGGGCCTTAGTCACTGTTAGCTATTAGCTATAGAGAGACCAAGTGCCAAACCGTGTCAAAAGTTGAAAATAATACTGTAAGAATTAGCTTTTTAAAGTGCCCGATGGCCTATAATTTCACAAAACTCTACATCTTCAGGGTGACTTTGAAGAATCAAGCGGAGGATATTGTTACCATGCATAGCCGGGTCGTTCGTCGAGACGCGCGAGACGAATGTCGTCTCTAGAATTACTGAATTGTCGCTTTGCTCGGACGGCATCCAGGTGCAAAATTCTCCCCATTTCATTCTCATCTCTTTGGGAAGTGCTGTCTGTTTAACTTTCTCCCACAATCTTCGTGAATCTTGAGATTCCGCCTGATCATCATTATTATTTCGAAATGTAATTTGAATGGTATACAGAACCGGCGCGGTTTCTCTCCGCGCAGCGCGCTCACTGGCTTCTTTTTTCAATAGAGAAAGAGACGACTCACCCGAGTGCCGACGTTTCCGATCATTGATTGTATGATTTGTCCCCGAACCACCAATCATCACCAAAGGTTCCGCGTTTTTCAGACGCATCAAGGCATTGATATGAACGAACCATCGATAGGCGTGAGGATACCGATCGGAAGATGGAACGTCGACTTGCTGTTCGTGCCATTGGGTCCATACATCGGAATCGGCAGATGAAAACGTAGTGTCTTGGATGTACGATCGACCCGCCAAAAACGCATTGAGATAGGATAAATCGTATTTGTTACGAAAATCGAGCTAGATATTCGTTGTATGAAAAGGGAGCAAGATGATTATAGAATCAGAAAAAGACGTTTGCTTTCGAACGAGGATTCGAATGAAAGTTGCCCATCACTTACTTGTCGGAGACTGGCCATAGTCGCGAAACGCTTGACTATTTCCACAGCTGCTATTTGAGGGATTACAGCGTCGCTATATTAGACAAGAAACTAGTCGTTTTATAAGGCTGAGCGTCGTCAACGCGCTCTTTTCGCATTGCGTTCATTTTTTTCGGTTTGTTTTTATCGCACACAACATCGCCTATCCTAGAGCACGGTTTTTATTTATCACAAAATGTGTCACACAAGTTATCATAAGGGTTATCAAAGTAATGGTCGTGACGGGTTTACCGTTTAGATGATTCTTCATTGTGACGTTGCAGCTTCAACCCGAACCCTAAAGTGTTAGTTTTGAAGCAAATATCGACAACGACAAAAATGGCATCAAAACAGCAAAGTAAAGCTTCGTGTAATAATTGTTGGAATCCACTTCCAGCTCGGAGCAACCCGCAGTATTAAACTTGTAGATCAATTAAGCTCCGAGCTTGTTATAGTGAATAGGTAGATCAATAGTCTCTTTCTTGTCCTTTCTTAGTCTTAGTTGTTACTGTCTACCATTGGATTCATCCGAATCAATGAGCTCATTGATTCGGACGAGCCTTTGGTCACTCCTCTTCCTGCCACTCGATCAGCCCACCTTACCGCTTTACTTGACTCGCCGATATCGCAGACTGTACGAGGACTTAGATGCTCAACGCCCTCGGCTAGTTTCGCCAGACCGGGAGTCGTTCGAGTCACGACCGATACTGGATTTTCTCCAACACGCCCTCTCGACTTCGGTGGGCGGAACCTCGCCGGAGGGTGTCCACATGTTTGTAACCTAAAATGACATCTCTGAATTTTCGAAACAGACTTCCGTTCAGTGGTTTAGTAAAGAAATCCGCCAACATCATCAACGATAGGGCAGTGTTTGATATCAATGCCCAAATCTCGAGTCCTATCCTTAATCCAGAAATATCGAATGTCAATGTGGCGCGATTTCTGTCCCGCCGACATTCTACCATTTGTCTCCATCCTAATTGCGCTTTCATTATCTTGTTCAAAAACAATTTCCTCCATCTTGTGTCCTTGAGCTTCCATAAACATCTTGGTCCACATTGTGTGTGGTAGGTAATCGCTGGCTCCAACTAACTCAGCCTCCGTCGAACTTTTCAGATATTCAACTTTTGTTTCGACGACTTGCACATCAGACCTCCATTGCCCAACGAAGTGACTCCTCCCGTATGACTTTTCATGTCAGGATGTACAGCGAAAGCGGCATCAACCCACGAGTGAAATCTGTTCAAACTGTCAGCTCCAAGTGTATACGTCAAATCAATGCTTCCTTTGATGTACTCCAACACTCGCTTGAGTTTCGCTTGATCCTGCTTCGTACTTTTTGTCACTCTGGTACATAGGAATGATACCGGCAATAAAATATCCATTCGTCCACGTGTCGCCACATATAGCAATTTCGCCACGACACTACGAAAAACTTCCGACTCATCTCCAAGCAAGGGTTCCGATTCCTCGTCAATATCAAAAAGATTCGATCTCGCTGGCGTAGTAGCCTCTCGGGTAATATTCAGTCCCGACTCCTCAATACTCTCTTGTAGATAATCTTTCATCTGGATCTCCACGGTTTGGTTCGAATTCAACGAAATATCCATCCCGAGGAACTTGTGCTTTTTTCCGCGCGTAATCGACATCTTTCCGAACTTTGCTTCGATATCCTTGATCACTTGTGTTACAACTTTGGGGTCTACGTGGGAAACTTTCATATCATCCACGTACCACGCGATGGTGCATTGCTTTCCATTTATTTTCTTGTTCGCGATACAACTGTCATACGGATTCAATTCAAAACCCATTTCGACCAGTGACCCAGCGAACATCTCATACCACAAAAGCGCACTGCAAACGCATCCGTACAGAGCTTTCAGCAGTTGTACGCATAACACTCGCTTGCCTCCTTCGATGGCAACAAATTCTTCGTATTTTGGGTTCATCTTACACATGATATTGACGGACTCTCCGGTGAACTTCAGTAGCGTAAAATCCGCCATATTAGCCTTCAAATATGCTCCGACGACATCCGCGAATAGCCACGTCTCTTCCTTCATGCGCATCGACGATTAAAGATAACAAAAGGGCATCGGTCGGAAACGGTCGGAGAAGCTGTTTGCGATTTGTCGGTAAAGGTCTTTTTGCACGCTTCCATCGGCCACCGTCCGTCCTTTGATCCGTCCATCTCGTTTCTTCGTGACTAAATTGATTGCGCGAGCTCGTTTTTGTTCCGGCCGTCAAATCTTTTGCGTGCATCGCCATGAACACTCCCAAATCTTCCAATTGCGCAAATTCATTCATTAAAGCTTGAACTGCGTCTTCTCCGTAAAGTTTGATTGCTGCTTTAGCGGTCAATTGCGCGAAGACTCGCTCAAAAATAATGTTTCGGAGTTCTTCGACGTTTTCTCTTTCCTTTCGGGCTCACCATCATTTTTGCTTTTCTCGTCGGGCGACATGCATGGCCGCCTGAAATAAAACCGTTTGAAACAATACGGTCGGTGTCTCGTAAGCTTTATTGATGTGAGGCTCATCCATGGCCTCGATCAATCTTGCAGGAGGCCTAATAGAGGCCCGGTTTCTCAAATGGTACGTCGCTCCTTGCTCGTTGTCAATTGCCGTCACTCTAGGGTCAGCGTCCTCATTTGTATCATCTTCCTCCTTGCGCTTCATCAAATATCTCATCATCTTCCGCTCCTTGCTCTTCCTCAAGTGCAGGTTCATTAATATCGCCCGCTCCTTGCTCTTCCTCGAGGATTGGCGCTTGTTGTTCGTTGTCATCGTTGTCAAAGTTGTCGCCGCCCTCGTGGTCGTTATCGCCGTCGTCGGCATTTTCGATGCCGTTTTCATCGTCATCATTTGGGAAAATTTCATTGTCGTTTTCATTATCGGGGAAATCATGGTATGGGATGTGGGGGTCGAGGGTTGTGGGGGTCTTCTTCCGTGGGTTCGGTGTCGCCGATTTCGAGGCTGGGGTCTTCCGCTCCTTGATCTGTCTCCAGATCGGAGACGAGATCACCAAAGTCAGCATCGGGGTCGACGGTACCGCCCCATTCAACAATCAACCCGGTTTTTTGAATAAGTGGCTGCTTGTCTTGCGTCGCAAGCAGTTCAACTTGATTGACGACTGCTTCTGTGATGCGACAGACAGTCCACTGGTGTCGAACAATCAACTCTCCAGAGGACAATGACATAAAGTAATACGCGCCTCCGGCGTTTCCAGTAAGATTGAGTGCTATGGCGCCGTGTGTCCGAGAGCGTGGTGTATTGGAGGGTTTCGGTGCGTCGTATACTTGGGCATAGGTTCCGAACTCGAGTTTCATCTTGTTGTAGTCAGGTGGTGGGCTTCCAGTCATAATAGTTTCCGGCGAGATATCTTTAGAAACGCCGTGATTTCCATGGGAAAATGTTCAAACAATTCACAACGTGCATCATCAGGTGTCGGATGAAGATAATGGGAAGTTTCTTGTAAGGAAGCCCATGGATGGTGGTTCGGGCTCGCTCCTTAATTGTTCTGTTGGATCGTTCAATTTCGGGAACATGCGTGTTGGGTGCAACAATATCGAGTACAACTGGTCCCAAGTCGTCCCGTAAGCATGCAAACTCGTTATCACCATGGATTGCAGTGACTGGGAGACCACGGCTGCGGTAGATATCCAGCAGTCGACGGATTTCCTTCAGCATCACTGGTTTTGATCGATCAGGGACCGGCGCAATGGTGCGCCAGCCAATATTGCGGGAGATTGTCACTAGGAACGGGATTTTGTTGACAAAAACGAAATCAACCGCTAACGTCACGTGATCGTGGTGCAGCAAGATTGACCTTGGCACAGCAAGCCGGACTTGATCTGGTACGTGTGCTGGAGGGGGTCCTGCTGTCGTGGTTCCTTTCAGTTTTGGAACATCGGGTCCATAGATGGTAACAGCTCGTCGAGCATCATCCACGGTCAAAGGGGAGTTGTGAATTCTGTTGTTCCTCAAATAATCTTCAAATGCCGCTTGGCCGGGCCGATTAAGAATCTTGTACAGTCGTTGAGCCTCATCTGCAAGCTCCACTTGTCTTCTGGTAAACAGTTTCTTTGCCTCTTCTACGGTAAGTACAAAGGAATAGGCGCTAACAGACTGATTATTGTTAGGTTTAAAAACGCATTACAAACCACAGTCATGTTCTTCAAATCTCATCTGGGAACCGTCAAGTCGGTGCACAATAAGTGCTGGTTCCACAGATGTGTCCATTGTGATTCGGCAAACCTTTCTCACATCTTTCACTGACAGGATATTAGCGATTGAATCTTGATTGTACCACACAGGTCCTAGATTCGGAAAATCACCTATCAAATGCGAGTCTTGGTGTCCGCCGTTCGTGATAGCCCGCATCACGTCACCACTGTCGCGAATGTTGCTCAAATAGTCCTTGGTATTGAAAACTGACACGGACGACTGTGTATCTAGAAGGATCCACGACTTGTCTATGTGTCCAGCCGCCTGCTGTGTCATCACGAAGCCCATCGAGAGCAAAGTAGTTTCTTTCTTGTTAGGCTCATTGCAATTTCCTGAATAGTGCCCATAGTTGTTGCAATTGTAGCAAAGAATGTCTTGATATGTTCTTCCATCATTTCCTGCGATTACACACACGTCGCCTTGAACGAAAGTGTGGTTAGTAGCTGGAGTAGAAGCCTTAGCCTGTTCAGTCTTGTTTCCTCCTTGATTTTGAGTCCCGCGCGGGTGCTGATGTGACTCGTTTCGCGGAATCTCGCATAAATTCACAAGCGCAAAAGCGGACGCCAGGTCTTGCGGGTAGTTATCGTTTCCTTTCGCGAAATCATTCTTCAATTCGCCCTAAAAGTCGCCCGTATCGCGTCCGATCTAGACCCTTCAGATACGCCCGTCGCAAGAGCGCATTCCTGCGGACGTTTTTCGTGCCTCCCTCGTCTCCCGACGGATGATGGGACGTTCTTCCAATCTCCCATCACGCTCCCTCCGCAGTGTTTCACGACCTCGGCCAGCGCTTTCAATCTTTTCATGTACTCTTCGGGTGTTTCTCTTGTTCCTTGTTCGCGAAGTGTAAAAAGCAACTTTTGCTTCATGTTCCGACATCATGGGGTACGTGCGGTCATCGAAATTCATGATGATGGCCTTGATTTGCGTAAGTAGCCATACGCAGTCGTGTTCGTCGTGTTTCTCTTCAAATTCGGCCAGCGTCTTGATTTTGCTTTGCAGTGCCGCGCTTGTTTGACCCCATATGATAGCATGGAGCGCAACATTGTTTGTTTCCAGTTTCATTTCTCTTTTTGCTAGCACTCTGTCAGTTTTGCTGTTCGAACCGCTTTCTTGTCTTCCGAGGCCTTTTCCGGTAGCGGCGCTGGGGTATTTCACTTCGGGCTTCTTCATTGGGTCTTGAAAGACGGACGCCAATTCCATGTAAGAGTCCTTCACTGTTCCTGTTTGTGCAACCTCCTTTAGCTTGTCTTTTGTCTTGGTGAACTGAGTCGGGTCATTAGCTTCCTCCGGTAGCTCAAAAACGTGACCGTCCATTTCTTTAAATGACCCGCGGAACTTTTTCATCACCCCTTGGTTGTTTCCGCGCCCTGCTGCACCATTCCCTCTACCGCCTCTACTTCCGCGGTTCTTATTGCCTCCCCCTTCCAGCCGGTGCCGGTGCTGGAGACGGACTTGCTCCTTCAGGCATTGGAGAGGACATTGTCTATCAACCGATCAAGAGTCTTTTGATTCGGATGAATGTTGGAATCCACTTCCAGCTCGGAGCAACCCGCAGTATTAAACTTGTAGATCAATTAAGCTCCGAGCTTGTTATAGTGAATAGGTAGATCAATAGTCTCTTTCTTGTCCTTTCTTAGTCTTAGTTGTTACTGTCTACTGGATTCATCCGAATCAATGAGCTCATTGATTCGGACGAGCCTTGGTCACTCCTCTTCCTGCCACTCGATCAGCCCACCTTACCGCTTTACTTGACTCGCCGATATCGCAGACTGTACGAGGACTTAGATGCTCAACGCCCTCGGCTAGTTTCGCCAGACCGGGAGTCGTTCGAGTCACGACCGATACTTGATTTTCTCCAACAATAATGACATGTTCCTATAGTGTATGAATCAACGGATGACATCTATGCTGAGAAATATCGTCAATGATGCAAAGAGCGGTAGCGAGGCGGCTCGCAAGATTGCCCGGACGACTACATCGCGAGCCATTCAGGCCATCACTCTTTTTCTTGTCGTAGTCGGAACAATTACTCTAGCCGGCGACTTCTATTTCCTTACCAACCTCCGAAAATCTCGCAAAAATCATCGTTCGCAAAAATTAGTCTCTACTGCAAGAACACACAGCAGTGCAACTCTTCACGATCGAAGTGTGGTGGCCAATCTGTTACGAGACGCCGGTGCCACGGTGAAGGATGAATCCAAATTACCGACACTGGGGCAAATCGCCGACTTGTATGGACCAAGACCCGTGATATTAGGCCTCGAGCATTGTGAGCGGTTTCGCACTTCGGTTCCGGCTTCCGGTAAGTAAGCTAGGCGACCATCGAAACCGCGTACAACACTCATAGGCGTCTCTCCCTCTCTCAAGAACGCATGCTGGGTGCCGCCGGAATGTTTTCGACGGGGACGAACCTAGTGACGCACCTATTGAAGAAGAACTGTTATATTCCCGAGCGCGCCGAAAAGTATGGTCTCGAGACGGCGACGAAAGAACAATTAGGCATGCGATGGCAGGTACCTTGGGGAAAACACACACCGGCGGACTACAAAATTAAGCATGCCACCGAGAAGGCACAACAGATCAATAAAGACTTAATTTTGCCATGCGTGACAATCAGATCGCCGTGGCGATGGATGCAGAGCATGTGCAAGAATCCCTACACAGCTCGTTGGCCGCATGCAAACATCTGTCCTCATTTGGTCGTCAACGCATCGGAATCCAGTCAGCAATGGAATCCAGTATCGGTCAAATACGGAGCAGGAACGGAAAATTACACATCGCTGGTTCATCTGTGGATCGAATGGTATGGCCAGTATGCACGATTAGTGCTGAATGACGATTTTGTAGAAAACCAGTCATATCCGGTCCTGATCATACGCATGGAAGATCTCATCTTTTATACACAAGAAACAGTGACGCAGATCTGCCAATGTGCAGGAGGAGTCATCTATGCTGACAAACCGTTTGAATATGTAGTTGAATCGGCCAAAAAGATTCACCAGGGCACGACACCAGTATTGGATTAACGGAAGCGTGGATTAAATACAGTAAACCGCTTCAACCGCATGCCGGTTTTGTGCCGGAAGACTATCTTGCGGGCATTGACGCTTTAAATCATGATGATCTGTTCAAGTTAGTGGAACTCTTACATTATCATCATCCTCCATCCGATTAGAAAAGAAACTTCGGCCACATAACTGTTACGTACGGCAGATAAGTGATGAACGCATCAATTTAGTCCATCGAGACTACCAGTGTGTTGAAAGTGGTCTGGTTTCTGAGTCAATTTCTCAGTGAAACGCATTTCATCTTTCTGCTCGATCGCGCATTCTTCATTTAAGTGGTGCATCATCATGCGATCGAAAGAGCCATGCAACTATTGCTATGTCAACTTAGAGTTTGTCGATGGTATTGCACCCTGTGTTTTAGCTAATGCCCTATGACTTATTAGTCTAGCCACTTTAGTGTTAGCGTGCGACTCGTTAGCAAGATTAACTGTCGCATAGGTTTTGTCGCTGCAGCTCAATAATCGCCGTTAGCCGCGTACCGGTACAGTAACATCATAGCTCCACCTCTACGTTGTCGAGAATGGATAAGTCTTGCTGCCTATAATCTATTGGTAGCGGCGGGAAGAGTTTATCGCTCTTGTTTTTGATAATGCTTGCTTGCATTAACGAGTTCAACGACATCATATCTGTTTCCGTTGTCGAGCTTTTCGAGGCTTGTAATTGCTGCAACGAGCTGGGACTAGGCACGCCCATCTCTTCGCAAAGACGCCGATTCATCTCCTTGAGTTCCAAGAGATTTACTTGCGACGAGACTGCCAGAGACTTACTCCTGCTGGAGTCGTTCTGTAAAAGGAAGGGAATATCTTCGCATCGGCGGCGTTTTCCGTCCTGCACGGACGCCCAGCTTGATCTACGCCTATTATTTCTACCTCCATTGATTTTTTGGGCTTCGATCTCGTCATGAACCGCCAATCTTTGTGCTCGTTGCATCGACCACTTTGAAACGTGTTCTATCACGTTGACGAATGGCATCGGCTAAACTAGGGTCGCCCTCCTCCCCATTATCCTCGCCGCCAGACAGAACTTCTCTGCGGATTTTCTGCAGTATAGCTCGTCGTTGTTCGGAAAGAACTGCATTTACATAAATAGCTCTGTGGACACACAACTCAGATTGTAACAAAGGGGAATGGAAGGGTTCCAGCCCTCGCAAGCAGTAAAAATCTTCTAAAACCTCGTCCAAGTCTCCTTGAAGAGAACGAAACATCCGAATAGTAGCCATTCGATCGCTTTTGAAATCTTCATAGTCTTCTTCCTGAAATTGAATGAAAAGGATAGGGTAGAATGATCAGAAAACGAAATGGCCGAAGCGATTCTCAGTGCTTACGAAACGCTGAAAATGACCCAGTCCCAGTGTAACATACCGTATACCATATCTGAGATCGCCTTCTTGCCTCCTCTATCGAATCAAGGCTCTCTTCTTCACTCAGATGCCCTGAAAGAGTTCGGAATTCATAACAGGCCTCATTGAGAGCGAACTGCACGCGCTTGTTTCCATTTCGGTGACCAATGACTTCATAAGGGCTCCTCCCAGTGTGCCGCATTTCGCAATTACGAAAGGTTGTCGATTCATCTGATTTTAATTCAGCTGATACTTCCACATTCATTGTGGCTTACTGCTGCCTCGAAGCCAATGATGGCTTGCGATTTATGTGCAATGCCTTGCTTCCGATTGTGATCCCAACAATGAAGTGAAGGAGCTTCATTATTATCTTCCCGTTCGAGGGTCGAAGTCTCCTAAGGAAAGCAAAATGCCAGGTACAAAGTACACTGTAACCTCAAAGACGTTCCGCTAATGTCTTGCGCTGTAAATAAGAAATAAGATATAGTTCTACAGTGGTTGGAGAAGTACGAAAGAAAACAGAGGAATTCTTATTTATTCAAAATTGACAAAGTTTGAAGTTTAAAGTAGAATTCGTGACTGTTAAAGTGCTCTCATATTTGATTTTACGTAATCTTTGGTACATATCAGAGTAGAGTAGACTCTCCACAATGTTTTTACAGTACAGACCTTAGTCCAATGAGAAAGAAGTCCTAAGCCCCAAATACGAACTTAGTGTCTACGTGGTACTCATGTTCCGCGATTCTTCATGCCTATAGTCTTGCTCTTACTTTTTACGCCATACAACTTTGTCTTAATATAAAGGTAGATTGTAGCTTAGCTTCTGTTTTCAAATTTCGACCTTCCTACAATAACACTCAAAAATTAGGACCAAAGTCATGGGGCAATAGTCTTACTTCCGTTTTACAAGTAGAAGAGGGCTTTGGGCCTTTATTGGTCTTGGAATTTGAGAACCGTGACATGGACCGTGACCGTGAACCGTGAGAACAACAAAGACGATACCAGGTAAAAGGCCAGCACGTCATCCGGCCGAGTGAAGAGAGTGACGAGACAAACTCGTCTGTCCTTCAGTCGATCACTGACAACTGACAACGAGACGCAAACGAATAACGCAAAAATTATTGAAATAGATCAAAAACAACACCACTGTTTGTATCCTTTTGCCATTACGAAGTAAATCTTCTCTTCATAACACGCAATATGGTTCTCAGTGCACAAGCGCAGCGCAACTGGTAAGACCTACCAAGCAGTGGGCTTCGGGCGTTAATATCCTCACATTCACTGTTCGTTCATCATCCATCACCATGTTTCCTTTACTACCAAAAGGCGGATAGCGGCCATTGTTGGATCTATAGCTGTAGCTGCACAAGGAATACTGTGGACGGACTATGATTTGCCGACTCCGACACCCAATGAACGCCATGTCTTCTCTGGGATTCAAGACTATTATAAGAGTGGTGCTTGGAAATCTCGGTGGTTAGGAGTCAACCCGCCGACAGGTCACGACACGGGACGCAATGAATAAGATCAAGCGTCTTGAGCCGTTTCGTTCGGTCGGAACTGAACAAATTTGTCTTTTGGTCCCTGCTACTTAGGGGAACGGCTCCACTCAAACTCAAAGATCCTTGCGTTTGTCAAATAGTCAGAATGCAATGGTTGAAATAGCTTTTGGTGGACTTCACAGAGCATTTAACGGAGTTTTAACTATAGTTGGAGCGATGTGCTTGGTAGTCTATCAAAAGGATTGCTTTCGCATTAGCATCACGTGACACACGTATGGAGGACGGACGCTGTCGTACCGGTGCTATGTTCTTCGCTTCTGCATGATACCATCGCGACCATCGGATTTTTCGAATTTTGACGTCAAATGCAAAAGATTGCCGAGTCGTCTAATCTAACTTCTCTTTAACTTCTAGCTCCTTGTTTCGGCATTAACGTGGTTATCAATCATCAGGTTTCATTCAAAATGCTTTCGGGGTTCTGTATAATCTTCGGCGCATTGCTGTATGCTGAACGATGCTGCGCGTTTCTGCGAAATCCATCACGCACGTCCCGTGCGACGACTCCATTGCATTCTTTGACGGACAAAGTTTCCCATCCCATCCCGGCCTTTCTCACGCAGTCCTTCAATACAGAGTGCGACAACACCAATCGCCCACCGTCGCTCAATATATTGTTGCGCAGCATACAGCAATTGACTTATTCAGGAAGTGACATTCGCGGTTATTTCGTCGATCACAGTCGCTTTGGTAGTTTGGCCAGCGTCGCGCACGAAATAGGCAAGGTTCAGCTTCATTATCCAGCACTCACGCCTCTGGCGGCGTACTGTCTGGGTCATGCACTGGCGGATCAACTGTTGTTGGAGCATTCGGAGGATGAGATCATCCAGGTTGCCATTGGTCAAGATCCTCGCCTGCATGGCAAGCGTCTGGTTGATTCCTTTGCTCGCGGTGCCGAAGCGGCCGATCCCAAAGTGCATGTCGTATACACGGGAATTTCTACCACACCCGCGTGTGCGGCGTTTGTTTCTTTGCACCATTGCCACGCGGGTGTCATGGTGACGGCGAGTCACTTGCCTTTCTATCGGAATGGATTCAAAATCTTTTATCGATCGGGTGGAATGACGTTGCCGGTATTGCAAGATTTGGGGGCACGTGCCGGTACGATATTGAATCAATGGTTCTCGGCTGGCATTTTGCCACCGGCATCGGGAGGAGTGGAAGTTCGTTGTTCCGCGCATGTGTCGTACATGCCGGCCTACGCGGAGTCACTGAAACGAGCCGTCATTCAAAATGTCGGACGTGAGAACAAGCCTTTGGAAGGGCTAAAAATTGTTTTCAATCCAGGAAACGGAGCCGGTGGGTTTTTCTATGATGTGCTGAAGGACTTGGGGGCGGATGTTTTGGGGAGCATTCATTTGGAGCCGGACGGAAACTTTCCCAATGGTGTCCCCAACCCGGAATATGAGCCCATGCTCTCTAGTACAATCCGGGCTTGTGAAGCAAGCGGGGCTGATCTTGGAATCATGCTCGATACAGATGCTGATCGATGCGGCTTTGTGACGCGTGGGAAAGATGGAATTTACGAGCCATTGAACAGAAACCGGCTGATTGCGCTGTTGGGAGTAATGTTTGCAGAATCATCGCCCGGTTGTGCCTTTGTAACGGACTCTGTTACGTCCGAAGGATTATCCACTTTCTTGAAGGGCTTGGGCTTGACACATGTTCGCTATGTTAAAGGCTACATGAACGTTATTTCCAAGGCGAAAGAATTAACCGAATCCGGTGAACTCAATGCAGAAGTCGCAATAGAAACGTCTGGGCACTGTGCCATGAAGGAAAACTCGTACTTGGACGACGGCACGTATACTGCTGTTAAAGTTGTTAGTTTACTCGCAAAACAAAGAGCAACTCAACAATGCCCCAGCCTACTTGATTTGATATCTTCCATGCCTGAAATGGACGAAATTTCAGAACTTCGTATGCCTGTTTTCGACAAGTCGATCGAAACTATGCGAGAGGTGTTCGATTTGTGTGCACTGACAATGGAGGATCAATCGTCCATGCCGAGCAACACCTGGGAAACAGATACAGAGAATCTGGAGGGAATTCGTATTCGAACCGGTAACAATCAATTTTTGATGCTCCGAAAGAGCCTCCATGACCCTATTATTAGTTTACAAATAGAAGCACGAAGTGTGGAGGAAGCGCGTGCGACTATTGTTAAGCCTCTGTTGCAGATTTTCAAGGACGAAGAGCAGATTGTTAACAATCTGGATCTTTCCGTGCTCGAGCAGTATTAAGTGAATTATGTAGCAAAGGTTTATGGTTACTCAGTAGCATCCAGTAGCCACGTTTGATCAATTTACCCTTCAAAAGAAACGTCTAAGGGCAGCCGGTGCACTCTCTTTCGGTTTGTGTGCAACGTTGCCTTCTCTATCATTGGCGTTTTCTAATTTTTCCTTCTCCCGAAGTTCACGTAGTTTAATAGTATTTTGATCCAAGATATTTCTGTGTTTTCGGCGAAGCTGTGTTTGAATTTTGCTTCTCCCTCGCTTCTTTGTTTTTGCTTCTTCTGAGGAACAGCCTTCGCATTCGCAGCTTCTTGCAAGTCGTGGAGACGCTCCAGTCGTTTGTGCGGGTCAGATTCTTCAATACCACCAACTTGATCGGGGTCAAGCGCAATCATTTCCGGTCGCAGCTTGTCGAGAAGTGCCCTTACTTCTTCTTCTTGTCGCTGTTTGGCATCCTGCATCGGGTTTGTATTGTATTCAGCTGTATCTACTGATGGCTCACCGGAACCAGGAATCACAATATTGCTAATACCGTCGGCTTGTCCAATACCACAAACGTCTTCGAACGGTCGGAATCTGAGTGTTTCAACAGGCCTTTTTCCTCCCATCAAATGATGCATATAGGGATCTTTCACTTTCTCTCTCAATGCCTCTCGGCCCCAAAAAGTAGCATGACAACCGTGCCCGATACCGAGAATGCCTCGCTGACTAATGTCCAGCGACGTCGGAATACCTCCTACGGTAAAGTAGGAATGAAGCTCTTTGTACATCCGCAGGTCCCACACTCGGACTTGTTTGTCCGCACCACCGGTGACCATCGTCCTTCCCGTTCGGTCCACCGCCAAACTATGAATGGCAGCGCCTTTGTGACAAAGGATCTTGGCAAGGAACTGCGAACTCGCTGGACTCCATAGGGTAACTGTGCCGTTGGAATGGCCAGCGTGCAAGACAGCGTTCGCTGGATTTTGCCTCAATACAGAACAAGCCCCGAGTCTGGTTCTATGCTGCGACACCAGCTGTCCTGTGCTCGTATCTTGATACTTCAGCCAGCCGGCTCGTCCAATAGTAGCCAAAAGCCAGTGATACGGCAAAAATTGCAAAGCCATCGGATCGTTGTGATCGGACAATCGGTGAACCTCAGCACCCGTGTGGTCGTAAATGAATACATGATTCTTTTGGGCAGCCGCAAAAGAGTAAAGTTCTGCAAGAAGCACGCATCTCTGACTCTTTCATGTACGGTGAATTCAGTAACCAGCGACTTGCTTTGACAGTCCATCATCGCCAGGTGTCCGACCGATTTCCCATAAAGAATGGAATACCGCCCGGAACGATCGTATTCTAAACCGTAGGGAGCGGATTGACTTAGCGAAAGGTCATAAATATTACTCGCCGCATGCGGGTCAACATGCTGTAATTGTCGTTTTAACGCGACTTGGCTGAGCCCTGAAGTTCGTTCCATTTCATTTTCGGCTTCCAACAAACCAGCCTGCTCGGTTTGCAAAATTTCCGCCGCATCGACGGCAGCCACGGCAGCCTGCAAGCGTTTGGTTTCGTGTCTCACGAGTGCGGTAGCGACTCGCTTCCGTCCTCTGTTTTGCAAAGCCAGTTTTTGTTTCTCATTCAATTTCGCCAGGTTGGGATTTTCGTCGTCCTTGCGAAGAGTCTCGCGTCGTTCTTGCGCTGTCTCCTTGGCCACTCCCCACAACTGCCTCTGGATGGCGTCCTCATTCTTTTCCTGACTTTTCGCCAGAAGCTGTTTCTGCTGAAGTAACGCCTCTTTGTTCGATAAACCTCTCGAAATTTTCATGCTCCCATCTGGATCAAATTCTTTCTCTCTCGATTTAGGCGCCGGCTCTCCTTTTGATGAATCATCCTTCTTCGAAAAGCCATCCGAGTGCTTTGATGTTCGTTTCGTCATTTTGTTGTAGCTATCGGGAAGAGACTGACAGTTGTGTATTGTTCATTCAGAGGAAAGCTATCCTATTATTGCAATACTTGATTTGGCAGAAAACATAAAATGGGTGGATTTGAACTTGCCCCGCACTTCTCTCGCGTTCGCGAATGAGGATTTGCGGTGGCCGAAGGACAGACGACACCTCAACTCACACAAGACTGAATTTCAGTCGCGGTCCCTATTTTCTCCTTGCTGCGAACTTTAGACGACGAACTAGGTGCCAATAATGCTGAGTACTACTCTACTAGTCTGGATGCCTGCAGCAATTGGTTTTCGTAAAACTTGCTTGTTTGCGGTTATTAATTGTTTGCCGTTTGTATTCCATTGTCATTAATTAATCTAGGGCGACTCCACGCGCCGTAGATCACTGAGAGACCCTGAATAATTGGCGAATTGTCAGGGGCTCCCGCTTTGCGATAAATTTCCAATGATGTTCGATAGAATATTTCGGCCTGCAAAGATCATCCTCCGCATCGAAAGCGTTGGCCAAGTTATGAGCGTCTCGGGCGACACAACAATGCTCTGTTCCGAATAGTTCTCTATGGATCCAAAATACTTTCGCAAAGCAGTTTCGAGCCTGCCGTGCGTTGCCCGAGCACAAGAACACCTCTCCTAAATGTTTCAATGTATCGATAGTGTCCACATGGGTGGGTCCGAGTTCGCCTTCGCGAATCAGAAAAGCTTCGAATAAATGGGAAATACTTTCGTTCCATCGCGCCGAGTTGCTGCAGGCCTGACCCAATAGATCCAGGCATCGAGCACGGGCGATTGCTTTTGTAATACGCCAAATGTTTCTGCGGCCCTTTCGAGAATAGGAATGGCCTCATCATGCTGGTCTCGTTGAACTGCCGCGTTTCCTGTGTGAAGCATGGATACGGCTCGTCGGAATGCTTCCCTATGTTCTCTACGGTAATCGAGCATCGCTTGGCGCTCGAGTTGTTGCTGCAAGTCGACAATGCAGCTTGGCTCAGGCAGTGTGTCGGGTGAAATTCGTTTGTAGGATACATTGCAAGGAGCGATGGTAGATTCATTGTCCTCTTCTTGAATTCCTGGCCTCTTTGTTCTCGATTTCGCTGATGGGCATCTCTCTGCTAGATCAATGATGCGAATACGCGAATTGGGTACCACTTTTCGATCTAACACGTCGAGTGCATGGGGGTTTGACGTATTGGTTGCGGAAGATAATAAAGACGATGGCGTTACTGTTGAGCTAGCCGTAAGCTCATCCTCGAGATGTCGTTTAAACATTTGTGTTTTGGATGCGTTCATGTTTTTCACGTGGTATGGATACCTTGATTCGACCGCTTTCCTCGGATTGTAGCGAATTGTTCCGGTCATGTCAACAAATCGGAAGTTTTTCAACAGACTGTTAACGGCAAAGGAGGGCTTTATTTTGGGTTCTTTAACTTCCGCTCGTATATCCTGGCTCGCCGATGTCAATCGTGGTGACTTAAGCAAAAATAATGATTTACAATAATCACGTTCGTGGGTCTGCTAAAAAGCAAAGATGTATGCTTGATTTGCCGAACGGTTGAGTTGAAAAATTTTGTAAAGAAAAAGTCACTCATTCGTTGGCCGTTCCGCGTTCTTGTCCGTGTTCCGTGCGAAGGCAAATCTTTTTGATGTTTGATGGGCCGGATCGCGGATCTATCGCTAGCTGTTGCATCATAATGGCCATTAAGTATTCAAATCTATTATGATGGGTCATTGTTCCATGGAAGGTGTGATCTCCTAAGTAAGTGTAACGAGCCTCTAATCATTTTAATTTTGTACCTTTGATAATGTACTTTCAGTCTTTAAGTACTCTTAATTTTAACTGCTTCAACGGATGTGATTTCCTGAGTCAATAATTTCTAATATTTCGGCCTTCTGGCTTTGCATTCGCTTCGCTTGGCTTTGGCTTGGCTTGGCTTGGCTTTGGTTTGGCTTGGTATTTTCGCTTAGCGTCTGCATGCCGTCCGATTAGCTAGGCAGTGCTTCGTATAGTGCCTTTCTTTGGCTACCGGTACCAGATTACAAAAGAAGTAATCATAATTCGTCATCCTCCAAAATCAAAACGTGACCTTCAAATTGTAATCGGCAGTCAGCTATACATGTCTCTATTCAAAGTCTAGTTTAAGCGTTTATTCTTGTTACAAATCACTATTCAAAAAAGTAAAACTACACTTCTGCTCGAGCACCCCTTTTCATTTCCTTCAAGTTTTCAATGTCCTGTACAAGTCGAATGATGGAAGGGTGATTCTTGTGCAAAGGTAACTTGTGGTAGATAACCCAAGCTGTAAGGTAAAACTTCTTGGCCTCGTTGTAGTTACCAAGAGTGACAAGGACATTGGCGAGGTCATGAGACGCGAGAGCGACACCGGGATGAGTTGCACCAAAAATCAGTTTGCGCGACCAAAATACTTCTCGAAAGCACTTGAGTGCGCCTCTGATGTCACCCGAGTGAAGGAGACATGATCCCAAATGATTTAGCGAGTCAATTGTATCCACGTGTTGTTTACCCAGCTCCCGCTGCCTTCTCAAGAATGATTCCTGAAAGCAGCAAATCGCTTTCTTCCAGTCACTTTTCTTTTTGAAAGCGATTCCCAACAGATTTGCAGCAAGGGCTATTGCGACATCTTTTCTTTTTCAGCTCTCTTACGTCTTTCACAGAAAGTGCAAGTACCCCAACGGCTGCATCTAGTCGTCCTCGTTTCAATTGAAGAGATCCCCATTTTACAAGTATGCGAGCTCGCCGTACAGATGGCCGTGATCTGCTTAAAACCATTTCAAAAACCTCCTCGTCTCCGTTGGTGGGGTCCACCGGTTGTGCTGTTTCATGATCTAATGGGTACATCAAAATTGCATCATCAACAATACGCTG
The DNA here is from genome assembly GCA_030295235.1 of Fistulifera solaris. Classification (NCBI taxonomy): domain Eukaryota; phylum Bacillariophyta; class Bacillariophyceae; order Naviculales; family Stauroneidaceae; genus Fistulifera; species Fistulifera solaris. Next base: position 551,110 of record AP026173.1, read on the forward strand.
AAACTCATTTTCGATTGGATTTGTTGACGAAGATCCAGCGAAACTCGGTTCGATAGCTTCGAGTGAATCGAGTGGCGACTCAGAAGATGAGAAATCCGACAAATCAGCAAAGATTTCAGGAGAAGAGACGATCGATTGTTGTTGATCGCGTGATTCTGTCGACGCATTTTGATGTGTCTCTATTTGTTGTGCGTCCTCACATGATAGGTCAATCCGTAAAGGTTCAGGCTCTGGCAGTAAACTCGATGTTGAGGCGTCTCCATCGTTCAGGTCGCCGTGCGTGATAGTCTCCGCACCCTGCTCCCACAACTGTTCCGGCGATGCATCCTGATCAACTACACCGTGTTCCCGAGGTATTTGCAAGCTGGTTGTCAAGTCCACTACTGTTTCGCAAGCGTTTCTGTGAACTTTTTCCCGGTCGAGAAGTTCTGATGTGCGCTCTAGCAGTAATTCAACTCTTTGTTCGATCGAGGCACGACAGCATTCATCCGACTCTGTTGTATCGGGGCTGCAGAACTCGTCGACACTCTCGGGCAAACAGCTCTCACTACTCGCTGTGGACCGTAGTTCTTCTTCCGTTGTATTCGTTTCATCGTCCCTTCCATCAGCATCATCAACATTCATTCCATAGAGCTCTTTTGGAAGGAACGAAATTGTATTTTTCGAGTGATTGCTGCTCAGGGAAAGTGCTGGAATCTCCCCACAACTGGCTGTTTTTCCGCTGTTTCGGCGAATGAAACTCAATTCCACGGTTTCCAGTTCGTCGACCCACAGAACATGGCCGGCTTGTCCGACAGGACTGTTTGGTAGAGGAATGTTCATAATCTTGTCTTTTATTTAAACAGTAATTATGCCATTGATGATTCGTGAAACCTAAAAAGAAAATGTTAGATTGTTTCGCAGAAGCGCACGGCTGCATTTTCTGGCGATCAATTTTTTCAAAGCGACGACAACGCGGGAAACCGCGAAACGCGTTCGCGCTCTGTCCAAACCAGTGTCTCTCCAACAAAAACAAGTAGTATACTGCACATTGTACAGATGTTTTATACTCCGTACCATAACAAATTCGATTATTATGGACAATGCATGTGAGATGTGAGCACGTGCTCCTGTCTGTTTCAATACCGGTTGTACTCGGAGTATAACATGTGAGAGACCGAACATTTAGAACAAAGCGCGGCGGAGATGTGGAGGATACAAAAGGCCTTGAAAAGAAAAGCAGAAACGACACACGAGCAACTTCATCATGGCGACATTTCATTATAATATATATTTTTTCCATCGAAAGAGCACATCGTAATTCAAAATGCCCAACACGTCGCATCTTCTGCTGCTTTTGGATACATTCATTAGTCAAGATGCGACCGAGATCGAATCGGTAATGAGACTCGTGATAAATGAAATCCGAGCGGTTGGCATCCAGCTTAACGTGAGTGAGGTTGCTGACCCACTGCACTGCACAGATCATCTCTGCCGGGTCATACATGCTCTTATGACTGCGAAACCCGGTATTGTGAGAATCGCGAGCGCGAATGACGGGTCTTTGCCTTTGCACTTTGCGGCTTCGTTAGGGAAACCGGAAGTAGCTCAGCTTTTGCTCTCACAGGTGAGTTTCTTAAACATTGGAAGTTTTCTGTTTCATCTTCTCAACTTCATTTCCCGCCTCTAGTATCCGGAAGCAGCTTATATTCCAAACAAAAAGGGAAGATCGCCCTGCACTACGCGGCACGGGAAGGACGGCTGGAAATGGTCCGCTTCTTTCTGCATCATGTCCCTCGTACCGCCAGCATCTGCACCGACAAACAAAAACTTGCCATCCATTTCGCGGCAGGCGATGGGCACACTGAAATTGTCCGTCATTTGCTGGAAGTCTTTCCACAAGGCGCTAATTTACCGTCCGCGAAAGGCAAGTTGGCGATTCATTTTGCCGCTCGGTGGGACCATTTGGAAATTGCACAAGGTCTTCAATTCGTTTACCCAGATGGAGTGCGACAAGTCGACTGGGAAGGAAATTTGCCACTGCATGATGCAGCACGAGAAGGGCAAGTCCGAATGGCGAGGTATTTGATAGATATGTATCCATCTGCGTTGTGCACGGCGAATATTCGAGACGAAATCCCGTTGTTTCCCGCTGTCCGCGCCGGGAATATCGATTTGATAGTGTTGATGATCCAAGCATGGCCTGGAGCTTGTAGACATGTTTTACGACAGTTATCGGCCGATGATAGAGTGGAAGACTGGGATATCATAGAGCTCCTGCTTCGTGGCGCTGTTCTGAACTTCCATGACTGCTCTATATTCACAGGACTTGAACCGCCTCCTGTCATTCTTCCTTACGATATGGAGCTCATTACTAGTGTTGGTTCGGAAAAGCCGAAGAAAAAGAGGAAATTAGCACCTGTTTATGAAGCAAGTGCAATGTATACAAATCAGTTTACGCCTGAATTTGTGTCAAATGCAGCATCTATCGAAATTACAAAAGAGCATACACGATGCAAGTCTCCCATCTTAGAGGAGATAGAGGTCAACCGAAAAAAGAGAATGACGCCATTTGAAGTAGGAATGAAGACAACAAATAAGCCTACACATGCTTTTGATCTTGACGATCTAAAGTTGACTGCGTCAGGTTCTGTGTTTCTACCCTTGCATGCAGCTCTGTCTGCCGGATCGTCCTTTCATGTTCTGCAGCGGGTGTTTGAGAAGTACCGGGATACAAGAAACGCGGTCGACAACATAGGTCGGACGACTTTGCATTGTGCGATGCAAATGGCTCACGACGACAAGACCATTCGTTTCATCATGGATAATATCTTGAGCCCTGAATCTGCCAGCACACGAGATTTGTACCATCGACTTCCACTTCATCTGGCTATCGCTTCCAAGGCCGACTCACGAATCGTGGAAGCACTGCTGCAAGCTTATCCTCCGGCCGGTGTCGAAGTTTGTCGCAGCAGAAATGAGTGGTACGACATGCTTCCTATCCAAATGGCTGTGGAATGCGAATGCGATCTGAATGTTGTGTATCGTCTGCTTCGTACGGATCCGAGTTGCTTGGAAAAGGTGATACGCAAAGTTGATAACTGTTGAAGTAGTAGAATAGAATCATAAATAGAGTTTTGTATAGCAGTATGTCTCTACGCGTCAGAAAGAGAGAATGCAGTGCTTCTGAAGCAACATGAAGGCCCATGTGCCTCTCATAATTGTTTCTCACCCGCGAGCAATGATTATTCTTTTATTGTCGCGTCACTTCTCCTTTGGATCGGTACACTTCGGCGACTTCCGGATCGACTTGTTTCAAAATAAACTCCATGGCTTCATCAAAGTTGGGAATGTTGCGCATTTCAAACTTGGCCCCGTCCCGCAAAAGGCCACCAAATCCCCATCCCCAAACAATCGCTTGGCGGTGCGGATTTCCACAATGTCCGGATAAACAATTTCGGCCATTTCCTTGCCACCAATCCCGGAGGTGACACGAATCCGACGCGTCGTAATTTTGTAGCGGACCCAGGCTTGACGCGCCCAAGCGGCCGCCGCCGGAATGATCCCGACCACGGTCAAGATGGATACCGTGGGGGCAATCGTTTCGGTAATGGCCGGTGGTCCTTCGTAGAATGTTTCTTCGGGAGCCAAGGCGGCCTTGGGTTTGACTTGCTTCGCGGATTCGGAAGAACCTTTTCGTTTTCCGCGTTTGACCTGCGAGTGAGAGCGAGAAATGTGAGGAGACGGTTGCAAGAACGAAGGAATACCATCAGCGTGGTTGACGTACTTTGGCAGCACCTCGGCCCAGCAATTCGGCCTTGTCGAGCAAATCGTCATCTTCTTCCTCGGCGGGTACGGAAGGCATAAAGACTGCTTCCTGGTTTTCTTCGGCCCAGATACGACTTGTAGATGGACTTGTCGAACATCGGGTCAACGAGGCAGGTTGTACAGAAAAGGCACTGACGCAGGGCGTCGCAACCAGAAGAGCTGTTGTGAAAGTGGAGAATTTCATAGTGTATTATTTTATCTCAAGATGTTGATTGTGATTTAGCTTAATTTTGAATTGTGAGGGCGAGGACTTTATCGTCTAAGGCTGATGATGCGTCTTTGAGCGTTTTGTTCTGACTTGTTTTTCCTATCATCAGCGTTTGAAACGATGGAGATGACCGACATGTCGTTTCGCAAAAATGCGAGCAAAAAATAATAGCGTCCGTATGTATGCTATGCGAACCACGTCATCGTCTGTCTGGCCGTCGGATTCAGCGTTTGGACCATCTTCCGTGTCGTACCGGTGCGTTTCAAGAACATCCTCACGGTTCGGCGCGAACCTCGGGGAATTTCGTTTTGCTCTCGATACTTCGCCGAAGTTCATGTTTAATTGAAACAATACACATTTCCTCTTTTCATTCAAAAAAGCATCAAAGATCAAAAGGAGCCGGAGAAGATCGTTCGTCGTGATAATCATTCAACTTTGCTGCTGACCAACAAACGATTCTACTATGACAGCGCCGACCTATTATGTCAGCATCACCGGATTGCAACTGAAATCCATCTTTTATGCTCCTCTCTTCTGGTATCATGCGATTCCATCCATGATCCAAGCCCGATCCTCGCCCGGCAACATCCGTGCCGAAGCCTTTGCTCACAACGGCATTCAGCACACTATCTCGGTGTGGACCGACCGGGAGAGTATGTTACAATACATGCGAAAAGGAGCCCATTTACAGGCGATGAAAGTCTTTGATACCGTCAGTGGTTATGGCAAAATATATGGCTACGAAACCGATTGTGTCCCCGTTGATCAAGAAGAAATTTTAGAAATTTGGGAGAAGTATGGAAGGTTGGTGGGGAAAAGTAGACCAAGTGATAAAGAGGGAAATGCCGAGCAAGCCGTTCCTTGAGAACTGATCCAAATGGAGAGTTTTCGTGATTGTTTTTGACGCGATTGTGCGCAATATAATGTTTAATTAGTGTAAAAACTGTAAAGCAATCAGCGACTATTCCTTCGGGCGAGTCGCTGATTTCTTGTAGCAGCCGAAGAATAATTCAAAATTTCATCTTGTTCGGATAGCATTGACTGCTTTTCGTTGTCGAAATTGTGATGCCCCAGACTGATCAAAGAAATCGCGTCTTCCGAGCTGGAAGACTTGCTCGCCGTCGGATGGGCCCAGGATGGTGCCGTTCCGTTCAAACAAAATAATAAATAAAAAGAACGACTACACCGAGATACAAGCCGAGCAGTAACAAACCAAACACTTCCAACTGCGCTATCAAATACCAATTGACCGCCATGCCAAGGCATGGTATCAATGGCACCCAGGGTGTTTGAAAGTAATGACTGTCGGGAAAGGGTGCGCTACTCGAGACATTGCCACTTTGGGTACATTGCAATAGAGTGCCACCAAATTGCGGTGACGCCGGGCATTGGATTGTCATGTACACGAGCGTCAGAGCTGCCGACAAGGCTGTGAACACGGCCAAGGCCAATTGCACGATCCCCCATGACGATTCGTGTGAGATCAGAATGGCAGTCAAAAAACACAAAACGTTGTATCCCATTAGACATCGTTCCAGTAAACCTGGATCATTCGGGGTGATTCGCGTCGTAGTACGACTAAACTGGAATCCGTGAGCGAAAACGCTACCAAAATCCCGGCCGAAATCAGATCATTCAAATAGGTAAAGGGCACAAAGGCCGCCAACAAGGTCATGGCAGTTCCTTGAATTAAAGTTCCCATCACCAGATTCCCGTGAACATCCGTTTGGGCAAAAACGGCGGGCAATAACCCATCTTGTGCCATACCGTAGGTCAAACGTGGCTGTGCCAATAAAGAAATCAGGACGACGACCGGTAGAGTCACAATTTCTCCCCACGCCGCAATTTCGGCCGCCCATTCGACATGACGCGATCGAAAGGCACTGGGGAAACCCGAGGTCGGAGAAATGTCTTGCGGATTCTCCACCATACCGGTGAGAGCGATGGATGCCGTCACATAGGTGATGGTGACCAACCCCAGTGTTCCTAGCACGGCACGTGGCATATCACGGACAGGATGTTTGGCTTCTCCCGCCACACAACAAACTTCGTCGTAACCCAAATATCCAAAGAAGCTACTAGTAGCTCCACGCAGTATACCAGCGGTAGGTATGGATGACTTGTGGCTGTTGTTGTAAGTACGTGTCGGACTCAACCAAAATCCTCCCGCAATCATAAAGAAAACGAGCAACATTTTCATCATCGTTACAAAATTGGTTGCCGTTTTCGATTCTTTCACTCCTTTACCAACAGCAAAGTCGATAGAGCGGAAATCAACAGTGCCGGAACATTCACCCAGCTCGATTCATTCGGAGCATTCTCCCCGCAATCACCAAAAGGACTTTATCACCCCATGACCGCGCCACGGCCGCACCCGCGATACCATATTCGAGGGTGAGACAGGAGGCGGCTAAAATGGCGGCCCATTGCCCAAAGCACACGTACGCATACGCATACGAAGAGCCCGCGGCCGGAATCCGGCCACTGAGTTCGGCAAAACAAACGCCACTGCACGTGGCCGCGACACCCGATACCGCAAAACTACACCACGTCCACGTCCCCGCATATTGAGCGGCAATTTGACCCGTCAACACAAAAATGCCACTGCCGACGGTCCCTCCGACACCAATGCCCAATAAATCCCACAGTGACAAGTGCCGATGGAGTTGTTGTTGCTCGTACTGATAGACGGCGTGCAATGGTTTGCGAATCCACGGTGAATTGGGTGTTGTTGCCATTTCAAAGAGAAGAATTAACGCGTATAGTTGTGTTCATTCTAATTACAAAAGCATATCATTGACAGAATTGAAAGTGTTTGGATCATTCCTGCGCCGCGCCTCTCATCCGCCGCACGACAAAACGCAGGTCTGTCCGTGCAACAGTGTCGGTTTACTATGAGGTCAAATGTAGACGACTTTTTTCGCGACTGAACGAGACTTTAGTCCCGGAAAAGATCGACATCTTTCGGGAGTTTCATTCGAATGTGAAGTACGTAAGGCAATTCCATACAACTCTCATGTTGTTATTATAATCATTCTATTATTATATTCATCGGTTCGAAGCGGCTCGGGTGCGCCATTGACGGGCAAACTTTTGCACTTTTTCGGCTTGCGCATAGTCGACAAAAAATCAAGGAGCGTTTCTCGGAACTCCACGCGTGGGCTCCTTTGGATTGGGCAAATTGCACCACGGCCGAAAATTCACCTTCCATAAGACATTGGTGCTGATAGACTTCGGTCAGTCGGACACGGGATCGTTCCCGATCCCACAACCAGATTTGGTCCACGACGTTGGCCGGGATGGGACTGCTGAAGGCGCTTCCCACATTGACCACATTACTGGCGGATCGCAAATTGGGATGGGAGTGCTTTTCCAAGAATCGCAAGATTTGCCGGGCCTGTATCCCTAAATTGAAAGCCGATGTGACGGAATCGCGGGTCATGTGCAGTATCACAATATTCGGTAAGCGGCGGATGGTGCCCACGTCACAAAACAGACCCAACATGGCCAAATGCAACGGACTGGTCGTGTAGGCGCAGACTTGAAAATTGGTTTGTACAATAATGGCTAAATGAGAACTTTCCTTGGGACGCGGATCGGCTAAAGCAGCATCCAGTGCCTTGGTCGAGAGAGAAAAGAGCGACGACGATGCATTATCAGTGTCGTCGTTGCCGACAATCTGCAGGGCAATACGAGTCGGATAGAAGACCGTCGCCTTGCCAATTTTGCGCGTATACAATAGTCCAAACAATGCCAGGTGCTTGACCATGGTACGAGAATCTTTGTTCAATGCGCTGGCCAAGTAAGGTTCGCCGACACGGGCAAACGATAAGCAGATCAGCAATAAGAGAGCTTCGCAGACCAGATTTTGGCCGTTTTCTTGCTTTTGTAAGGATTTTAAGTACTGCACAAGAAAGTGCCACACCTGTTGATGATTGTCTTGCAGCATGAAATCGTAACCCGTCTGCGTGATGACGAGAGGGGCATCGTCCTCGGGTCCATTAAAATCGGGGTCGGGTTGCATCAAACCCGTCTGCAACAAGAAATGGACGACCGCAGCGGGAGGTTCTTCTCGTCCCGTACTTCCTACCAAAAAATGCAACACATCATCCCAGACATGTTGCATGTAACGTTCTAAATCTTCCATCGTCACGGATTTGTTGGGTTCCGCCGCTTCTTCCTCGAGCGCTTTCAATTGAATGGCTTGCAACGAATTCCACGGAGCCGCACTTAAACAGCGCATCGATTCTTGTAAACCTTTCTGAAATTCTGGTGTCATTCGCATCATTTTTCCTTCCAGATCTGAGGAAAATAGTTGCTCTGAGAGTATCCCCCATTCGTACAATTCGAGAAAGAGAGCATCCTGCTGTTTGGGTTTCAAGGCCGTCCATACTTGGACTCCGACCGCCGGAAATTCTCCCGCACAACACGCCAGTCTCACGACTACTTGTTGTGTCACCGAATTGAGTTGTTGCAAGACGGCACGACACACAAATCGACCCCGCTTTTCTTCTTCGTACAATCCGGTCAACACGTGTTTGGGGAGAACGTGACGTAGAAAATCCATTACTCCCACCGTCGCGCGGCGTCCGTCTTTGGGCATTATTGCTTTGATTTGATGTAGTAACAATAAAAGCAATAGATAGATAAACTGATACGAAGTAGGAGTAATCAATACATGCCTGCGTTTTCGAAAAGAATGAAAAGGCAAAAATTGGAAGCTCGCTATCGCATGTCGCATCGCGTGTCGTCTCCTCGTGACACTGACGCATGGCGGACGATGTACTGAAACAACTAGTAACAAAAATGACTCTATGGAACGATGTACAAAAGGCACTTCCGGTTTCTATTGTGACTTTTGGCTACCGCATGTCTTTTTTTCGCGCATCCAACCCGACTTTTTTCGTTTCGTTGCCAATAATAAACTATACTTGTAGACTGCAAATAACTTGTCTTTGTTTTCTTTAGCATGACCACCGATGTGGGACAACCAGCAAAGCTGGATCAGGAGAAAATAGTCCGGTCACTGGCAGAGTTGTTTGCTGACGAAGAAGGGATTCCATTGATTGATTACGCATCGACCCTGCATCAATTGTCACAGCGAGATGATGACTCGTTTCGGTCTTCGGAAGAAACCACCAGTGATTTCGAGGATAACAATCCACTAGTAGGATTCTTGAATGCACAAGAATTTTGGCAAATGTTTGCGTTGCTGTTGTCGGCGGATCAAAGTCTATCGACAACCGAAGTTGACGCGCTAAAGTCCGAAGTACGATATCAGCATCAACGAAATTCCAAAACCAAAACACGTCGAAAGTCTTCCGTTCGTCGCCGAAAAGTGGTTCGTGCTGAAGGAGAGGTTGAAGGCACCGCGGACGCCTTGTTGGCTTCCGCAACCACAACGACGACTCGGCTCCGCGTGCGAAAAGTTTCGAAATCGAAAGATGGGGATGCCAATGATAGTCCAGTGACTTCCAGAGGACGTAGTCCCAGTAGTTCGACTCGCAGAAATAGTTTACCAAGACGTGCCAGTAGCGGGCCGCGACGAAGTAGTATCAGCGACGGGGAGATTCTGAAATGTCCGTCGACTCCCAACGCCCCGTTGACCCCCAATGCTCGCGCCTCGAGTCGATCGAAGGACGGACGCGTCGTTTATCCATCGGGAAATCTCCGCGAAGAATGTACGATAGTAATAATAATAATAACAACAACGAGGGGACCGAAGACGAAGACGACAACCCTGACCCGGTGCCCGAGAGTCCCAAAATTGGTCAGCTCTACTTGTCCTCGGTTGATGTCGAGAAAATCAAACAGGCCATGGTGGCGCGTTCTGTCAAAGTAACGGACGAGAAACCCTCCCGGCGAGGAAGTTGGTTAGATACTCCCAAAGCTCTCATTGGTATGGCTCTACCGGGAGGCTCGAAACCATCGTCGCCGAAATCACCCAATGCGTACAAGTCTCTCGACGATCCGGTCATTAGTTGGGTTCGAGTAGCACCACCATCTACTTCTATATTGAGAAAGAAGTCACCGCGGCGTTCTTCGACTAGTTCTCCTGCCACGACACCCCCGACACACTCCCGAAACAATTCGGGTGACTTGACGCCTCACGCGAAACAATTGCACGCGATTCCGATGGGGAGCCTCTACTCCTTCAAAAGTGGTTATGATACATAGAATATTACGTTGATACAGTTCATGTGTCCGCAGGGTGTATTGTAGGATGATGTATTGTAGTCGAGAAATGAATTGAATTTGCTGGATCGAGGATGATTCTTTCATTTGTTACAAGTATAATAAGCATGCGTAAAACATGCTCGATAGCGTTCAGTCCCGTGAAAAGCGAGAACGCGGCGAACGACTGAAGCTCAGTCACGAGTCAGTTTTGGCGCGTGATTTCCGCATTCAAAATGAAAAAACCAGTGGAAAATTCAGTCAAATGTCGAAAATGCATCCGCATTTCAGGAAAACTAGGAATAAATATTATAGTCTATTAAAAAATAACCGCGCCATCATCACATTGAAAATCTCGACTGGCTGTCAGTTCCTCCTCAAAGAACGAATGATGAAGAACGAGCCAAAGTATATGCGCAGACTGCTTCTTCTCTTGATAGTATATGCAGCTCCGAGCAGGAGCTGGATGATAATTCATACGAAGAAGCGACCGAAAGGCAGGATAAACCGCTTTACTATGCATGCGAATTCCGATGACAACGTCGACAGCCTCCATAATTTACACAGATTACTTTCACCTTCCGACAAGTGTCAAGTGGATCAAATGAGCTCTACAGATCTAGCCTACGTGGGAGATGCAGTATACGAATTGCTGATTCGAACTACAAAAGTTTGGCCTTCCAAACGGACATCGGATTTGCAAAGTCAAGTCGTAGCGATTGTGAGAGGTACGTCTCTAAGGGTGAGTTCCTGGAGATTCTTTGTATATCTGATCAAATCCCCTGCGATATAGCCGAGTACCAAGCTGACTTACTCAAAGCTCTTAAGGAAAGTTTTGAGCTCACTGACAAAGAATATCAAATTCTCAATCGAGGCCGCAATAGTGTCTCGAGAAGCAATCGCCGCGATCCGGCGGCTTATCAAGATGCAACAGCGTTAGAAGCGTTAATTGGCTACTTGTATATAACAGATACACCAAGGTGCAGTCAACTTCTCGAGTGGATTCAGAATACGATCGATTTGAATGAGCTTTCCTGAGTTTATCTATTTTATCTTTTCAATTTTCCACTGTGGCTCTCCACACCAAAAGCCAAATAAAGGCCGAGCGCTTGAAACGCAAAGGCAACCAGCCAAAACTGTACCCCGACACATCGAGGATGGCAGCAACGAAATAATTTGCTACAGGCCACGGCATCACTGCCATCGGCCGTCCGAGTAATCAAGTCGTCGTAAATATCTCGAACCGCATAATAACCAATATATACACCGTAGAACAATGTGATATATTCCAAGAATGGATCGAACACGAACCACTCGATGAAGACCGCCACGGCATTGAGCGCCGAAAATCCCAGCGAGATCATGACCATCGTGGAGTTTGGCTTGTAACTGGTTGGTATTGCGTTTAGAAAATGAAAGATCTAGATCATTTCTGTCAAAAATAAGTTCGCTCATACGTACCACAGAGAGAATAACAGGGCCCCCGTGATCATAGCAGCAACCACGGTCGCACCGATGCGATTGCCACTCATGGCCACAAACGCGCCACCCCAAAAGGCGCTTCCCACATATCCCGCTGGAATGACCAAACACTGACAACCACCTTTGTATTTCGTAACACCACCTTCATTTTGGTCTGAAAAAAGCAGTTTTTGAGGTGAGTAACAGCAGAATCGGTCACTTAAAACGCTTTTCGTCGTCTTGCTAAAACCAACGTACAAACTTCAATGGCGTCGAGTTTCCCTCCCGTCACTACGCAAGCACTCGCGTGTCCAAATTCGTGAACAAAGACACTCAATACATTCATCGGTTTCATGAGAAAGGTTCGAAACAGTACAACAAAGACAATGACGTAAATTCCGTAAAAGATGAGAAAGAGTCGCTCTTCATCGCCGCAGCAATTTTCGAGTTCCCAGTCAATACTCATGTGGTGTCGCGGGGGAGGCACTGATAGTGAAGGAACGGTAGATAAATTAATATGAGATCTCCGATTTTTTTAATTTTGAAGCAAAAAGTGAACGATCCGACCCATCAAAAGAACTCGTTGATGGCGGTGTCGAATGATTTCGAATGTGTGCGAGCGTCAACTCCGTCACCCGGACGAGGAGTCCCGCCAGTTGTGCTCGTTCGCTGAGGCTGAGGTCATTTTCCCGTGAACGGTCATAGTCTGATGGAAAGTGTTCGGACGTTTCACTCAGTGTCATTTTGTAATCTGTCAATCTTATGCCCTCTATGTGTTATCTGGCATCCATCTAAACAATACAAACCGATGCGACTGCAAATGGCTTCTTCATGTTTTGCAGTTCGACGGCATTCCCGAACAAGATGTCACTTTTCGCTTCAGAATTATCGTTGCCCCGCGTCCCCACGGCAAGCCCTACGGGCTAACTATCGCCAAACGCGCAGCAGAGCGGCTTTTGGCCGCCTCATGCGTCGTTTTGAAGTTTGAATTCATTCAAACACCTAATCTTGTTGTCATTTTATCATCGTTGCACCAAAATCGTATATTCCTCTTTATCATTAATTCACAATGAGCCGTTCGTTCCGCAAAACATTTCGAAAAAATAAGCCCAAAGCAGCCAAAGCTCCCGTATGGGAAGAAGCCCTAGCCAATCTCAATGCACTCCTCCAAAAACATCCGAGCGAAGAAGAAAAAAGTGCATGGTTTGGTATCTGCCTTGATTGAACTCCAACAAGAGTACCGTGCCTCCGTAGCACAATGTGAGAGATTACAACGTACAGTCGCGGAGCTGAAACAAGAAGTGGAACAAAAGATCAACTGTTACAAGAACGCTCCTTGCAAATTGAAGCGGCGCACTTTCGCATTTCCGGGCTGACTTATCTGGAGCGCTCGGAACGAGTTGAGAACGAGGAAGAAGAAAAGAAACCGGATGAAGAGGAGAAGGACGACAACAATCGACATGACAAAATCCGACTTCCGCCGGAAGTGGAAGACAAAATAGCACACGAAAATAGAATAAGGAATCATGATTCTTCGATTCCAGCCAAGACGGAAGAATCTTGGAAACCTCCGTACTTTGGAAACGCGAAGCATCATCAGGGCCGCTCCCACTCACCAAGTTCCGTGCAGGATATGGGACATGTGATTGACGTTGTAGAAACACTGGAAATTTAAAATATTGACTCGTGTCATCGATGGATGGATGGATGGATGGATGGATGGATTTGAGGAAGCACGACTTTTGTTCGGATAATCATGTGTTTTGTTCCAATGCAACAGGCTTGGAGCCACCTTGTGGTAAATTTCAGCTACACGAACAAACGACGCGGCTTTGCCGGTTCACTGCGCCGCGACGCTACAATGATCACATCATTGTCTTAAAATGGAGTTCAACAAGAGATAGCACAATGTGCGATGATGTGCCTTGTACCGTATTCATATCTCTAGCGCAAATAATATTTTCAAACCTTAAAAGGCTCACGGAAAAGACTGAATACTCGGCAAAGAGTCGAATAAATAGTTGCGTGATTTAAAACTAACAATTCCAAAGAATGAGATCATGAGCTATGAGTTGTACCAGGTATCATGCTGGACGCTGAAAGTGGCTAATATGAAGAAAAGAAGAGCGTCGTTACCAGGTAATTGCGAGAGCAGAATCTCCGTCTGCCTCAAAAATCAGAAAACCCCTATTCACTATAGTTCGAAAGTGTAGTATCAACTTATCCATGGCTACACATCAGTCATGAATGAAATTTCTTTCGAGCGGCAATGTTGCCTACAACGTTCGTTCGCCAAACTCTCTTGAACTCCATTGGTCGTTATTGTATTGAAATAGTTAGTCGAAGCACTTGCATTGCGCTCCTTGATATTATACGTCGAAATGCCTACGAAACGCTATCATTCGTATTTACTATGGACCCAAAGTGTTGGTTTTCGGAGACCGCACGATCGCTAACGCTACACCTTAATCGAGAATGGTGGAGAGTTTATTGCGGAAGATACGCGATGATGTGCGATGTACTTGTATAAAAACGAGTGGAAGGGAAGCACCGCAATAAAAACATTACTTGTACAAGCATCGTTGCTTTAACTATTAGTCACTATTATAAATTATTTTACCAGCTTCACACGAATCATTCTTAACAGCATGACGGGTTCTTTACAAGAAATTTCACCCAACGCTGAAATCGTCAGCAAACAACAAGCCCTCCGCGTCAACACCAATGCGGCCGTCGGGCTCATGAACGTCCTCAAAAGCAATTTAGGACCAACGGGGACGCTCAAATTGTTAGTCGGCGGTGCCGGGCAACTCAAATTGACCAAAGATGGATTAACCTTGCTCAAAGAAATGCAAATTCAACATCCGACGGCGGCGATGATTGCTCGGAGTGCGACCGCACAAGACGATATTACCGGGGACGGCACGACGAGCACCGTACTCCTGACGGGAGAATTGTTGCGGCTCGCGGAACAGTACGTCGCCGAAGGTCTGCATCCGCGGATTTTGACGGATGGTTTGGATCGGGCGCGGGATGCCTGTGCGGACTTTCTCAAATCAGACTTTCAAGTGGCCTTGGGGGAAGATGTGATTCAAAATTCCGATGTACTCATCAGTACCGCGCGAACTTCGTTGCAGACGAAATTGGATGTAGCGTTGGTAGAAAAGGTACGTTTGGCGTCGGAAACATAAATCCTTTGCTAGAAATCATTTTCTTGTCACTCATCGTGTTAAAGATTGCGCGAGCTGTGGTAGATGCCATTCAGACAATCTATACCAAAGATGCACCGTTAGACTTAAATCGAGTCGAAATCATTTTTATGGAACGTCAATCGGCCATGGATAGCCGATTTGTGCGAGGCCTTGTACTCGATCATGGGGGACGGCATCCGGATATGCCCAAGGTGCTCAAAAATGTCCACATTATGACGTGCAACATCTCTTTGGAATATGAACAGACAGAAACGCAAGCAGGATTCGTCTATTCTACTGCAGAAGAAAGAGAAAAGTTGGTCGAGTCGGAACGAAAATGGTTGGATGAGCGTTGTCGGAAGATTGTGACATTCAAGCGATCGGTGTGTGGGCCGGACGAAACATTCTGTATTATTAATCAGAAGGGGGTCGATCCATTGTCGCTCGATATCTTTGCCAAAGAGGGTATTCTGTGCCTTCGTCGGGCGAAGCGACGCAATATGGAACGTCTCACCTTGGCTTGTGGAGGATCGCCGATTCTGAGTTTGGATGATTTGGACAAGAAGCAATTGGGATATGCTGGAAAAGTTTCGGAAGTATCCTACGGTGAGGACAAGTATACATTTGTGGAAGACTGCCCCAACAATGCACAGTCGTGCACGCTGTTGCTGCAGGGACCGAATGAGCTCACCACGGCGCAAGTGAAAGATGCGGTCAAAGATGGACTCCGCGCTGTCAAGAACACCGTTGAAGACAAGGCTGTTGTACCCGGAGGCGGGGCATTTGAAATTGCGGCTCATATGTACTTGCATGAGAAGGTCGTACCTGAAACGGCCGGTAAAACGAAACTTGGAGTTCAAGTATTTGCCGATGCCCTGCTCATTATCCCCAAGACATTGTCAGCGAACGCTGGCTTTGATGTTCAAGAGTCGATTTTGAAGTTAAAAGATGAACGAAAAGCGACTGGCATGGCTATTGGACTGAACTGTAGGACCGGAGAGCCTATGCTGCCTGATACCGAGGGAGTATGGGACAATGTTCGAGTCAAGCGTCAGTCTATTTACTTGTCGACTGTTCTCGCTAATCAACTACTTTTGGTTGATGAAGTGATGCGTGCGGGCAAGCAAATGGGAAAGCCAAAACCAGAAGACATGTGAGTCTGCTGTTTAGAATCATAATCACAACATCATACGGGTTGCTGGGTGGGAAAAGAATAGGAGCGAATTGTCATAAATAATGATAAACAATACATACTACTGCACATGCTGTCTATTACGATGTACGCATCTTTTTGGTCGAGCTCTCGATCCATTCAATTTCTTCAGCTGGCTCCTCTAATGTCATATCATTTTGAACAATGTCGTACAACAAGTCCGGGTGGTGTGACAACAAAACACCAATGCGCTGGAAGGTATCAAGCTTGCACTCTACCACAGTCATTCCTACCAACAATGCTCGCGTGTTAGAAGACTCTGTCACCAGCGATGCCGACCCATTGTAAAAGCGGTTCAATGCATACAGCTTCTCAATACTTGTCCCGTTCGTGATCTTGTTTCCGAAGAAATCGAGGACAGTGATATGCCGGTTCCGAGAGAGCAACTGTTCCAGCAACGAATAGTCCGGGAAGCCTTCCGAGTTGTTTAAGGGATAGTCTTGCAAAACAAGCGTACGTAGACCCTTATGCGCTCCCACCGCCTCGAAAATAACATTAGAATGGGTGGACCAAACCACGAACTCTTCAAGATTGATAAGATCATAGTCCTTCAGTCTGAGATATGTCAACTCCGGATTCCTGCTAAGTGCATGGACTAATGCTTCAACAACAAGTGCTGCTTTGTTGGCTTCGAATCGGTCCAGATGATCGAGACTACCATCAAGGGCGAAATGCAATCTCTGGAAGTGGCCGACTTCGGCAACTCGTTGCAAGAACGAAATTGGAAGCAGATGCCAGTTATTGGTGGTGTCGTGCAAGAAGATTGTCAGATTAAGGTCTTTGGTTGCAATTTCAAGCGAATTAAAGTTTGTGGGATGAGTAGCATTCGAGTGAATTCGATAGACGAGAGCATTAGCCTTCGCGGAAAATGGAAGAAGAATTTGTTCCTCGTTCAGCTGGCAAAGTTCTAGCTGATCGAGTGTCTCCAGTTGGAGTAGACGCTCCAGATTGACTTGGTTCAAAGGACACAAGTCTGCATCAAAACGAAGCCTCAAGGAACCGAAGGAAGTGTGTCGATTTTCAAGTGCATCTAAAAAGCTCGTTCCGTCGTCTTCAAAGGCAAACCGGTCATCTCCTCTACAATTAAAAAAAATCCATATGCAATGAGTGAGATCGTGATGCGAGAATGAAGGAACGTTGGGCGTCCCAGACACCTTTTCTAAACTCGAAACGTCGATTCGGATTGGCATCCAAAATCCGAGTCAGTTGTGTGGGATGTAGGGTAGTAAAATCAAAGCCATAATGAACGCCGTTCCTGAATAGAGCGAAATTGGAAACCTTAATCTTGCTTTTCTTCTAATTGTTTGAGCGACAACAGAAAGGTGATCGTCTCCAACACACTAGCTTCATTTTCTCCATGAATCGCGCAATATCGATAATATTCGTTTTGTATACTAACTACGAAGCTGTTATCGTGCGGCTCCACCTCATCAAAACAAATGATTGACCCATTGATGCACCATATAGCAATCATCCAGCACATTTTCCAGTCGATGTCGGCTAGATGCGTCGGTTCCCGCAACATTTGATACAGCGGTAACTTGTCTTTTCCCTGAGCCTTCATCAGTGTTTTTGTCGTGCCGACCATTGCTTCTTCGGAATTCGTTCCAGTAGAGGCTCATTCCTATGTTGTCGCTGTTCCATTGTGTAGAGAAGAAAGTTATGAACAATTACGAAACAGAACGTTCCCGTTTGAATGAAGAGGAATGACACTTGTTCTTCGATGGCATCAAAAATCGTTTTTGTCGTCGTGAAACGCGACGAGCGGCGGGGAGTGTTTGATATCGCAGTGGGATATAACTATGATTGAGATAGTACTATAACCCGAAACTGGCATCTCAGCGGTAGAAGTGACGCCGTTTCGAAGTGGGATCAGGCGCACGCAAGACTGTTCTTCGCGCGCAAAAACACCCTCCAATTTTCTGCGCCACTGTTGTGTGACAGTGCGCCGTTGATGAACCGGTATCTGGGCCGACGTGTCTTCTAAGTGTTTTCAACAACGGATATTCAAACTTGAAATACTCTTCAAATATGTATAGGAACATTCCATTTCATGAACTAAATTTGGTACTGCTTCATAGTATAGCACTTGGGAGGTGAAATTTTGGCAGCGGCTCGTGTGCAAATCCCCCACAACCGAAAGACTTGGTGATTGCAACCGCAACAACGAAGAGCGAACCTCCCCCTGGAATTTTTGGCCGGCCTTGCGGATAAGCTTATTATAAAATTCATGCAGACAACTACCGATCTCGTAGCCAAGGAAAAGAGAAAAAAGCGTTTGAATCTTTTGTGTTCTACTGAAAGCACAGCTTCATTGCGTGGTCGGTGTCCCGCCATCTCCGCCGCACAACATTCCTTTTTGCAATACTTACGCTCGAAGGATTTATTGCGTCTTACTTTTCACTAATCGTAAATTGAACCGTAAAAAAGATGCAATCGGTACTCGACAATCTGTGCCGGTGCTTTGGATCGGATCCAGTGACCTCGAATAATATTAATAATGTCGCCATGATGGAAGCCAGCGCTAGCATTCTCGAAGCAAGTGATGAGCCGGAACGAGGAGATGTCGACACGACCCGTCAAGGTTCCAGTTATTCCCGAGGATCCTTACCTCCCACTCCCGACTTTTTTGAAACGACGCACCCAGTCGTTGTCTCTGCAAGACAAGCAATGGGATAATCTATTTGTTGTATCACCCAAGAAGCATGCCCGACGAAAAACACAAGACGATCATTTATTGGATGGATTTAGCATGGAACAAGCGCAAGCCGTAGCGAGAGCGAAACTGGAAGCGGCACAACCGAACATGAATCGAAAACGACGACGCGGCGGCAAAGAAGATATCTTTCGATCGAAAAAGCCCGACAACACTAATAGTGGAAATCCGGTGCATCGCTTCCTATCCAATCATCCCGCCATTATGAACTCCTTGTGTTTCGCTTCACCCGTCAAAGATTCCCGGAGTCATACAGAAGTGCCGCTGCACAAGGACTCGATGCATTCGGAAGCGATATCGACCGCGGAGGATACCGTGACTTCCACCGTCTACTACGAAACCACCCGGCTGGCCGGTCTGCAACAAAAGAATCCGCCGATGCCTCTCTTTGACAGCTTCCAAGTCGACGATGGTGCCGAAATTCATCGCATCATTGCCACGCATTCTCATTCCTCGCAACGATTGCGGGAAATGTTCCGACAACAGGACTGGAAAGTCGATCTTTCTGATGATGAAGAGGAGGACGATGAAGTTATGCAAGAAGAAGATGACATTCCTCCTCCCATGATCCATTCCAGTAGCGAAAGCTCGCGCAGCTCGAACGGGCAGCGCGTTTGATGGACTTGAAAGCCAAACTTATTGTATAAAAAGATAATTAAAACGATTATAATACATTATACTTGCGTGTTAACCTCTTAGACATTCAATCAAACTTTCGGTAGTTGGGCGAGCAGTTTCGCAAGTGTCAAAATAAACTAAATAGTCTAGATCATCTAATACCGCACTTCAAAGAGAAGTTAGGAAGCAGAAGCAACTACAACGCGCTCTAGAGAGTTGCCGATTGAATAGAGAAAGAACAAGATTAAATTTCAAACTTCCATGCTTTAAAGAGATTACTTTGTCAAGCTCATAATAGAGTTCACCAGATCGCCGTCGTTCTCTTTCAAAGCCTTGACAGCAACCGCACGACTGCATCCAACTTGGCTGACCACCAGATCAATGTCCTTGGCTTCCAGTCCGGTTTCATCCACCGTTTCTTCCGCCGGGGCCGCCGCGGCGGCAGCACCGGCCGAGGCGTCCAAGGCAGCAGCTGCCGACGGGGGCATGGCCTGGAACTGCTTGGCAGCAGCAGCGGCATTGGCGGCCGAAGAATCTTCGCTCTTGGCTTCTCCAAAGACAACATAAGAATCCGCGTTGGGCGACTTGTACACATCGGGCTTGTTGATGACAAACAAGACGTTCTTGGACTTTTGACCGTCACACGCAAAACACCAGGTACGGGGCGCATGCCAAGCTTTTGCATGGCTTTGCGCGACTTCTTTTCGTTGCGGTTCTGTTGCTTGTTCATCTCGTTGGCTTGCATGGCGGCGGCCGCTTGGCCATGAGGGCCGGATCCATGCCGGCCAGATCGGGGATCTCATCGCCTTCCGCGGGGGTCTCGAGTTGCGGGATGTCGTCAATTTCTTCAATCTAAAAACAGAAGGAGCGTAAGGTTAGACTGAATTTCGCAACGCTGAAAGCTACAACAGAGCTCATGGAAGGGAAAAAATAACCCGTTCTTGCGACTCTGTTTTTTCGACTCGTTCGTTCGGCACACAATGATCTTATGCTTAAGTTTTTAAACACCCTATCCTCTTACCTCAGGCATGATTGTTGTTTTTCAAAAGTAAAAGTATTGCTGCGATAAACGTTAATAACTAGCACGTCGTCGAAAAGGTGAAAGTCAAAAGGGTGGATGCAACATGCGATTTTTTCGCGAGCTTCGAGAAAGGCCTCTCGAGAGCCACACAATAAGCCGTGACGACAAGCTCATGACTCAAGAATTTGTCTGAGTCACTGTTGGAACCGCAACCGCTCGTCTGAACTATAATGTAAAACTGTAGGCGTGACACCTTGTGAATGAGCGATATTTCAGTCCCGGAAGTTTCTACCGCTCTATGCTAACATTACTTCAGTTTTTAGTAAAAGAAAATTGAAGTGTAAAAGCTTTAAAAAAAGCGCTCTATGATTCAAACAGTGTTCCCTTGTTCTTGGTAATTCTTCTTACTATACTAATTATCTTGGAAATCGGTTGACTGAACATCCACCGTTTCAAACTCATTATCCGCTATTCCGAACGCAACATGAAGGACGGAATTGTCTTTAATCTCGTATTCAACCAATTTATCTTCGTCATCGAGTACTGTGGGTCCATCCGGATGAATGAGTTGCAACTGAATGTTGGTTTCGGAAGAGTGCTGTGCAACAGCATTTTGAATTTTCTGTTTCAGTGACAACACCGTGTCCGACGCATCGCATAGAAAGCAGTACGTCTGGTTCTTGCGTTTGACCCTTATGAAACTAAGTGAAAAGAATATGCGAAATGAAAAGAGATGGTAAGAGTCGCACTAAAAAGAAGACGACCAGTCAAATATTGAAAAGGATACGTACAGCGGAGGGTCCATTGTTGTAAGGCAAATCTTGGATTCACAAACACGCCGCTTTTATCACGAGCTTCTTCCCTTGATATAATACCTTCTAAGATGATGGAGATTGGAAGTGGAATGATGGACGAAGCTGCTCTCACGGTTTATGTTGTTTTATTACCCATTACGGAGTATCATGCTTTTGAGGTGTAGCGCAAGGCGCATGGCGGTGGCGCTTCGTGTTATTTCAGTACCGGATACTTTGTCGCTTTGGCTTTCGCTTCTCCCATCTATCCGCGATCCGCGACGCAGCGATCGTCAGCGCATTTTTTCGGAAAGACGGCGAAAATAAGGGACGAGAGGACGCTGCTGGTGTTGTTATTCTTCTTCATTTTTTCGTAGACTGATGAATTGCGAAATAGCGTTCTGTTTCAATCAATTGTGCTCATAATCCTCCCCGTGCTGTGTGTGCCTGTTGGAAGATAATGCCTATTAACAAGGGACGGAAGAGTACAAAAGGGCCGCAAGCCTGTCGCTCGAGATAGCACGGAGCAGCCGTTCTCACAGCGTGACAGAATTCCCTTTCGCTAGAGAAAAGCATCGAAGGATGCTAACATTATTATTTAGGACGGAGGATATTATGCAGTCTATACTGGTAAAGAAGCGACCCAAACATTTTGCAACTGGATGGTGGGGGAAGCTTATTGTAAGAACCCGAGAATGTCGGCAGTCAACAATTATCTTCAAGGAGTGCAGCGAATTATGAATCACAATCGAAATAACTACATGTTGATGAGCGAGGACGATCTTATTGCTGCTTCACCCGATATTTGCGCAGCTTTGGCTTTGAGTATCCGATTGCGTGAAAAAGTAACAGCGGCCTAGTCCCTCCCGGACATCAGGATATCATTGATGTGCTGAAACACTGTCGCGGCGCTCTTCGATTTGCCTTCAGATGATTCCCCGCCAGCTTGAGCGGATCATTGATAACATCGCTGGTAGACTCGCTTTGGTTGAAAGCCTATCCATACCGCTGTCAAGCACATATTGGTTTCTTTCAACCATAAAACTGACTTAATAATACATTACTTTGGTGCTATTTTTGAGGGTGCTGAAGGCCTTTGTTATTGCTGAGCTATTTGGTACACCAGTGCTGTTTGTCCCCCGCCAACTGAAAAAGTCGTTGGGTCTCCCGGAGGACTAGCCAGCGCGCCCAGTCCTTCTGTAAAACCTGGGTCCACAGTTTCAGTAATTTGAATCCATTCGGAGTTTGCTCCATCAAAATCAAGTCTCACAATTGTTCCGTTTGATTTCCCGATGATAAGCGATGTATCAGATCCAGTAAGCTGTAAACTCGAGCCAATAGCGTCCCCTTCTTCACCAACAACTGATGTCATCTCTTCGAAAATATCACCAACCTTTTCATAAACGACGACGCGACCTCGGCCTTGCATGTATCCTGGCGCTCCAACTGCGATGAAGGTCGAGGAGAGCACTTTGACAGAGGTTCCACATGCGTCTCCATCCGTTTCACCGCTTATAATGAGCGTACTTTCCCAAGTGCCGTTACGCTTTTCAAAGACACTCGCATATCCCGCACCATTACCAGGGGCTCCTGCAACAACCATCAAGCCAGATTCGTCGATGTCAACGGCGAATCCTAGATTGTCACCGCTTTCGAAGCCAACTTCCAAAGTTGTTGAAGACCATGCGTCTGTGTATTCAAAAATGTAGAATGCGCCTCTTCCCAACACTCCATCGTTGCTGTATGTCGCAGAGCCGATAATCGCAACGCGGTTGTTGCTCACCGCTACCGAAGTTCCAAAGGAGCCATCCAACGCACCATCACCACGTAGTGGTTCTCCAATGCGCGTCAACATTCCGCCAGATGATTCGTAATAATACGCCGCTCCTTCGCCGCTATTCACGAAAGGTGCGCCCACTAAAAGTCCTTGTCCGCCTATATCCAACGACAGACCAAAACCACCCGAAGTCTCTTCCCCGTACAATTCTTCAGACTGCACCCATTCTCCGTTTACGGCGGTGTATGTGTGGACACTACCGCTTTCAGACAAGGTGAAGGGAGCGCCAACGGCAAGCAAGGTACTTGACATTGCTATAGAAGATCCAAACCCTGATTGAGGAATTTCGACACGAAATGGGCCACCCGCAATCGACCATTCCAGTAGAGAATCTAATGTAGGAGGACTTGTCTGTTCGGGGATTGATGGAGCAGACGATTCTGAAATAGAAACAGATGCAGTTGGCATTGAGACGGGAGTGGTAGTTCCAATGGATGGTGGCATTGACGGCGTTACTGGTGATAAAGTGGGCGACTCAGCCGGGCTGGCGGCAGGAGAGACAGGTTCTAGACTTGGTTCGCTAGTCTCTCCTTCCTCGGATGTCTTGTAAACACTCACAACACCGTCTACTTCTGATCCGATTGCTATGAACCCTGAGTTCGCACCAGACACGGAAATGCTGGTAACAGCAGACAAAGCAGGGTCCAATTCTTCATACACCATCGACCATGACTGAGACAGTGCCGAGTAGTCGTAACGCACCACTTTGCCCTTTGCCGTGGCAACCACAACTTGCACAGAATCGCCATTCGAGCTTCCGCTCAAAACATTGGCTTCTCCGAGACGGTCACCGCGCTCTCCTACTATGTCAGAGCCTAGCTGCTGATAAACACCGTCATCGCCTCTACGGTAGACAACAACGCGACCAGAACCGCTCTCATAGTCCGGTGCACCAATCGCAAACGTATCGCCATTGGCTGACAACATCGCAACAGACGCCCCGAACCGCTCGTTTCCTTCAGTTCCTGAAATGGAAAACACCATCTCCCAAGCCTCCGTTGATGATTCACCGCCGTACTGGTAAACAAATACTAGACCAGGTGCGTCGTGCAGATCGCCTCCAGGTCCTCCGGCTATAAACGCGGTTCCATCCTTGGATATCGCTACTGAAGACCCAAATCGATCACCAGCTCTCTCGCCCAAGAGCGCGGTAGACCCCATGCCAGCCCAAGCAGATGCGTCCTCGATCGGCCATTCAAACGTGTAGACTCTACCGATCTCGAAGTCGTTGAGGTTACTATTTGGAGCACCCACAACAACACGGTACGAGTTTTCGGTTACTGCAACAGAGACAGCAGAGCCAAAAGCTTCATTCGCTGCGAACACGTCTTCGTCACCTCGCAACGTTTCTCCTACTTGCAACCAGCTAGTGTCTCTGTATTCGTACACATAAACTCCTCCAGCTTCTGTTGGGGCATCAATGATAAACAAAAATGGGGACCCGATGGCTGCTATTTTGCCCGATACATCTACTGACCACCCAAAGCCACTGCCTTCTTGTTCACCAAGAAGCTCACCTGCGTTGAGCATCACATCTGAATCATCATTGCTTTGAAAGCTTCGTACGAGACCCTGTCCTTCACTTGGGAGTCCCGCTAGCAAGAGACCACTATCAAACGAAACGCTTTTTCCAAAACCAGTATTTAGATTTTCATTGAACGGGCCATTCACAAGTTCGTATCTTGGTTGCGGAGCAGCTGTCGGTCCGGGTGCTGGTACTGGGACCGGATTCTGGCAGCGATGTGTGAGTGCAAAACTTTCGCGGTTTTCAATAAATTAAAAGGTTTCTTACCTCTGGCGAGGGTGCCTTGGTTGGAAATGTAATGTCACGGTCAGTGTTATTGTCATCCTTGTTTTGTAGTGCCAACGGAATGGCAACGATCAGGGCAATTATAACTAAGAAGATGGCGCACAAAAGACATAGCACAGCAGGAGATTTTAAAGGGTTGATGCCGTCGTTTTCGTCCAGCAATTCTTTCACCCGTTCATCATCGTCGTTATCAGGATAATTTTTCAAGGTTGCGCCCTTGTTGAGTTCGGCGTAAGTGTTACCAACAAGTGATTGTTCTCTCTCGGAGTCGCGGTAAAAGAAATCGGAACCGCTTTCGGCAGTGTGGTCTTCAAGGATTACTCCCATTGTTCCACCCATTCGCATAGGATCCACGCCTTGTAAATAGGCTTTGTTGGATGCACCATTAAGCGCAGCTTGGACTTCGTCCTGAGACCGCACTTGAGCATCATCCGAAACATCGGGTATTTCCCATGACGTTTCGCCGGACTCTTCGTTGTAATAATAAAGCTCGCCTGAATCCGGATCGACGTGGCTTTTCCAACCTGGTGGTAATTGTTGTTGCTCAGCACTGAAATCGTGACTCGCATCTAAATCGGCGACCATACTCTCCATCTGTTCCGTTTGAACGAAATTGTCGTCTACTCCACATGCCGCAGTTTGTTTTTTTGATATATCTGTTTCGGGCACTGTTAGTAATTCCGGATTGCGTGTCTCACTTACTTCGTCATCTAGACCGACGCTTGGTAAATCCTCCTTCTGCTTCTCACTGATTCTGTCAAAGTCTTCAGGTATTTCAATAGGAATATCGCCTTGTGCTTGTATTCCCGATGTCGGTACTAGTGGTGTAGAAAAGTCACCTGATTGGTACGAATGCTCATCTCCTTCTTCGATGGCCGACAAAAACGCACCACCGCTCGATAAGGAATCGCCGTTCTGATCATCATCGTTGCTCGGTGTACTAGGCAAAGGGGCATCATTGATGGACTTATCAGGTTCGATGGTCTCCTCCACAGTTTCGTCGTCGACGATTTCCTCTTCATCGTCATCAATAATTTCCATCTCTTCTTCACCGTCACTTTCCACCAATTCTTCTTCTTCATAGTCATCATCCACGACTTCTTCCTCTTCAAATAGCTCGCTTTGGTTAACATCCAAATTGGGATCGGAGCCTTCTTCTTCACTGATTTCCTCGTATATTGTGGAAGTTTCACTTGCATCTTCTTGCCCTGGAGGATTTTCTGGCCTAATATCGTTGACCGGATCAATGACTGCAACGACAGACTGGGTAGTTGTCTTCTTTTCGCTTTCCATTTCCAATGGTAGGTCTAAATTGCGTCCTTTTGTGATGTTTCTCCCATTATGGTTTCCTTGGCAGCATCTTCCGACGGTACATTGGGTTCGGGGATTGCCTGTACCAGACCGGCCAGATATTCATTGTTCTCCACGCGTTCCTGCAGTTGATCGACCAGTCCGTTGGCCGATTCGGTGACCGTCGTCTCGACCTTTTCCGCCATTTCCTCCAAATTGATATCCAGTGCCACTTTGGCAAAAGATTCATTCTCTTGGACACGTTCTTTCAGCAGATCTACCGCTGTTTGTGTCGAATCGGCGATAACTGTCTTGGCTTGTTCCGCCATTTTGTCCACTTCCGTCACAACAGCTTCCGTTTCTTCCGCCAACTGACTTGTATCGGCGCTGTCTCGGAAAACGTTCGCTGGTCGTTCCTTGATCGGACTGGCCAGTGGTGATACGATGGGCTTATTGGTCGTTGCTAGTAAATCTGTCGCCAGGTATCTCGATTCTCGTTCTTCTTGATCTGGTGTCGAATACAATTCGAGCGATTTGTTGTTCTGAGAGGATGGCGTACGGGGTGGATATTCCAATTCCGGTAGATATTGCTTGGCGGCGTCGATGATGGGCGTCACATCGACGGGCAATTGGGTGACTAGGTCCGAGAGATGAGACGAAACGTTCGTGGCTCCTGCCGGAATCTCATCCGTATTGTGAAATGGCTCGGATTGATGATCCGGTAAAACCGTGTCTGCCAGAGTCTCTAAAAGACCTGGAGGTGTCTCGTCGGCCATCTTCTTTGTTGCTGCTTATTAATCGAAGAGAGTCCCCGGCGTTGCGATATCCGATTCGAATACACCGGTCCTCCTCTAACGGAAGATTAGTTTGTTTGCACGGAATGGATCAGCGTTTGTGATGGTTTGCTGCCCTTCCGGTTGGTTGCTTTCCTCGTTTCGGTGGATCGTTCTATTTGGCTCATCGATTTTTGGCTTCTTGATTTCGGACATCGGCTTGCGTCGAAAGGGGCCATTTTTTCGCCTACACATCAACTGAGTCTCCCACTCCTGGAATGCCGCGAATGACCGAAGGGCGTCGCATGATTTTGGCGCGACCGGCCAAAAGACTTCGACGTTGGCTACTTTTTACTCTATACAGCGACAGTCGTATTGCAGTACCGCAGCGATACATCGCGGAACTCTCGCGAAGGTGCATCAAAATCAATGCGAAACAATGACGGTAACAAGATGAAGACGAACAGAGAATCATCATCATTTTACATTATTTTCTAAAAGCAAAACAACAAAATACTATTCTATACAATTAACAAATAAAGTTTTGTTCGCAAAAGCAAACTATGAAAGACCATACACGACGGCTTTTTCGGCGCCACTGGCAGCAAACATGCCCGGATCGTCCGACGGTGTGGCGATGGCTTGCAATCCGGACCCCACACCCGAATCAACCAGCTCCGTTGTTTGAATCCATTTTGAGTTGGTAGCATCAAATTCGAGTCGTTTCACAAAGCCATCGGCTCTTCCGACCAACAAGGTTGTCCCGGACCCGGCCAATTTCAAGGTCGAACCCATTTCGTCGCCTTCGTCTCCCACAACGTCCACCAGTTCTTCAAACGTGCCTCGCACCCTCTGATAAACAACCACACGACCACGACCCTGCAGGTAACCGGGTGCTCCAACGGCTACATGATACGGGGAAAGGACTTTCACGGATGTACCGAAGGCATCGCCTTCATTTTGGCCTCGAATCAGTAAGGTGGTATCCCAGGTGCTTCCCTTCTTTTCGAGAACAATCGCGTACCCTCCTTTATTCCCCGGTGCACCCAATAACACCATAGTTCCGGAAGAATCAATATCGACGGCATGACCCAAGCTATCTCCCGCCTCGGTACCGAACTCAGACGTGGACAGGCTCCAGCCATCGGCAAATTCGAAAAGATAGGCGGCGCCTCTTCCCGTCAATCCGTCACCGCTGAAACCCACCGCTCCGACCACACCCACGCGACTGGCACTAATGGCGACGGACGAGCCGAAAAAGCCATCCGGACCGGCCGTGTTGAGGAGGGGATCACCCATGGGCATCCATTGTCCCGATCCATCATTTTCATAATAGTAGGCGGCTCCTGCTCCCCCGGCCAACGGTGCTCCCACGAGCATTCCCGAACCATCCATATCCAACGAATAACCGAAACCGTCGGAACTTTCGCGGCCAGTCAGTTCGGCTGACTCGGACCAGGTACCAGTCGGATCGATTCGATACGTCTTGACGAGACCGGCAAGGGAGCGCCCACCGCCACTTGCGTGTCCGACATGGCGAGGGAGGATCCGTAGCCGGATTGGGCCATATCGACGTTGAAAGGACCGCCGACAATGGACCATTCCAAAAGTGTGGCGAACGTCGGTGCCACTGTCTCGGAAGCCACTGTTCCGGTGGGGAATGAGACAGGTGCGGCAACGGGGCTGGCGGCAGGAGGTTCTAAATCGGGTTCCACAGAATCTCCATTATCCGTCGACTTGTAAATGCTTACAACACCGTCCACTTCTGATCCGATGGCTAGGAGCCCAGAGTTTGCGCCAGACACGGATATGCTGGTCACAGCAGCATAATCGAGATCCAATTCTTCATACATCATCGACCATGACTGCGATTGTGCTGAGTAGTCGTATCGCACCACTTTTCCCTTTGCCGTGCCAACTACAATTTGGACAGAATCACCGTTCGAGCTTCCGCTCAAGGTATTCGTTTCTCCGAGACTCTCGCCGCGCTCTCCTACTATGTCAGAGCCCAGCTTCTGATAAACACCGTCATCACCTCTACGGTAGACCACAACGCGACCCGAACCGCTCTCATAGTCCGGTGCACCAATCGCAAACGTATCGCCATTGGCTGACAAAATCGCAACAGACGCCCCGAACCGCTCGTTTCCTTCAGTTCCTGAAATGGAAAACACCATCTCCCAAGCCTCCGTTGATGATTCGCCGACGTACTGGTAAACGAATACTAGACCAGGCTCGTCGTGCAGATCGCCTCCAGGTCCTCCGGCTACAAACATGCTTCCATCCTTGGATATCGCTACCGAAGACCCAAATCGATCGCCAGCTCTCTCGCCCAAAAGCGCGGTAGACTCCATGCCAGCCCAAGCAGAACCGTCCTTAATCGGCCATTCGAACGTGTAAACTCTACCGATTTCAAAGTCGTCGAGGTTACTCACGGGGGCACCTACGACAACACGGTACGAAGTTTCGGTCACCGCGACAGACACGGAAGAGCCAAAAGCTTCATTCGCGGCAAACAAGTCCTCGTCACCTCGCAGCGTCTCTCCCACCTGTGACCAGTTAGATCCACTGTACTCGTATACGTACACTCCCCCCGCTTCTGTTGGGGTATCCACGATGAACAAGAACGGGGAACCGATGGCGGCTATTGTACCCGAGACGTCAACCGACCACCCAAATCCACTTGCTTCTTGCTCACCAAGAAGGTCGGATGCCGAAAGCATCTCATCGGACTGTCCAGTTTGAAACGTACGCACGAGACCTTGTCCTTCGTTAGGTAGTCCGACAAGCAAGAGTCCGCTGTCAAACGAAATGGTTTTACCGAATCCAGTGTCTGGGTTGTCATCATATGGACCACTGGCAAGTTCATATTTGAGTCGTGGTGCCGGAGTAGGTTTGATCGTGTCAGGTGCTTTGGTTGGAAAGGAAATCTCTCGATCGTTGTCGCCATCGTCATCCTTTAGTAGGAAAGGAATCGCAAGCGCAAGTGTAATCAGTAACAAGCAAATTGCACACGCTATCGCGAAAATTGCAGCTCGATCGCAAAGGCCCTTGTTGGTCTCGTGGTCCTTCCCGTCGACGTCTGCAACAATTTCTTCTTCAATCTGGCTCTCTTCGCTTTCGTCATCTTGATTTTGTACAAAGCCTTGTTCGATATCATCTCGATCACGATCGGGGCCTAAAAACGAATGTTCCTTTTCGTCGGGCTTGGTAAACGTTACTCCTTTGTTGATGTCAGTCAGTGGCTGCTCGGAAAAGTGACAGCTTCCGAATAGGTGGAATCGTATCCTACGGCATCGGTTTCTGCTCTGTCGGCATTATCAAATTTACGGATGAGATCTTGTTGACTCACTCGGTCTGCGAGATCACCGTCGGAGTCAGTGTCGTAAAACACTATTTCCTCTTCGACAGAGCTTGTTTGGAAGTCATGCATTGGTGTTTCAGCCGATGATTGCTCTGCCAGGAGAGCAACACCGATCTGGTTGCGTTTGTAGTCGAAGATGCCCTCGCATTCTTCGCTTTGCGCGACATTGCAATTCTCCTCGTGGTTGCCGTCTGGAAAGTAAAACGTTTTCATCGAAGGCAAAGCGTTTTCATTCACTTCATTGTCCACATGATCGGTGGCATAATTGAGTGTAGTAATTTCTGGGTAGACCGCAGGGGCTGCATCATCGAAACAGGCATCCTCCTGTGCAAAGTCAGGATAATGATCCTTCGGAACGCAATCATCGAAAATACCGGATAATGCTTTGTCTGCTACCTGAATTGCAGGCATTGTTTCGTCAACGTGCGCCTCTTCTTCGGCCTTTACAGCACCTATATCCTCAAGTGTTACCTCCTTGCGTTGTTCATTCGCATTCACTCCTGAATGTTGGACTGGTATTTTTCCGAGACTTTCGGAAGGAACGTCCATCATAGCAACAAATGTCGAATCCTTTTGTGCTAAATCTTCTTTGACCACTCTAGTTTCCTCTGAATTGACGAACTCATCAGAAAAAGACGTTTCCTCTGGAAAAATTGCCTCATTCAGCGATGCATTTTCTGCGATATTTGAGGATTGAAACTGAAAAGCTGGCGCACCCGCTGGTCCTGGTGGTACTTCGTCCTGCACTTCGCTTTCCACACTGTAAAGGAGAATTTCACGGGCATAGCCCTTTTCCATGTTGTGGGAACAATCTGAATCGATAGGTGCATGAATGGCTTCCTGGTTGTTACTATGCGAGGAACTCTCGTCTTGATCCGACTCTTCACTTAAAACAAGATCTGGTGCGTTTGCATCATCTTCTGGCACAATAACAGATACAGCTTCAGAGTCTAATTGAGGTTCTGCATCCCACTCGACCTGTCCGTCCTGATCAACTTCTGGCGGAAAACCAGCTCTCGGCTCTGTTTCTAATTTTGATTTTAGGTCGTCTGCTTCCGTCCCCAGCTCGATACCAGAGTCCGAGCTTTCTTGAGCTGCTAGTTCTGTTTCTTCGAGCAGGTCATGGGCGAAATCAACTATTTGGTCGACTTCGGCTTCCACTTTTATATCTGAATGAATTCGAGTATCTGTATCCCATGCTGGATTTAAAGCAAGGGTGGTCTCACAATTTTGTTCGGCTACATTTCCATATAGCACATCTACGCTTGAAATGTCATCCGTTTCCAATTGTGGTACACTATGATGTATCATTTCTGCTGGCTCTGCAGCATCTGTCACGTCATTTGATGTCGAGTCCAATGTGAGGTCAGGAATTACTTCGATATCCTTACTTCTGGCATCCGAAAAGCATCAATCTCATCTAAGGGTGGCTTTGTCATTTGGTTGGATCCGAACTGCGGTTCCGTAACTAGGTCTTCTTTACAATCAGCCTTCAGAACGGGTTCTGCTACTGCTTCTACGACAACATCTGGATCCTCTGTCCGTGCGGCCACATTTTCTTTGTCATTTGCTGTCGAATCGTCAATGGAAGAATGGTCGATATCGTCCGATGGACTAGAGTTGCGACCCACTGAAACGTCAAGCTGGTCAGCACCTGGTTCCTCTTCTGCCTGTACAAGCTTTTCTGACTCCACTGTTGCAAGGTTTACTTCAAGATCAGAGTCATGTTCTTGCTCTAGGGTACTACAGTGCGCGTTTACTATTGCAGCTGCCGCATCGGTCACCTCATTAGACGTCGAATCGAGAGCAACGTCAGAATTAAATTCGCCAGCTTGATCAAGTTCCTTGTATTCAGCATCCTGGATCCCATCTGCTTGTTCCTGCTCCAATGTTGGCGCTCCATCAGCTGATTCTGGTTGCGGTTCTAATCGTTCTTCCGATCCGAGATCGCCCTGTTCAGCCTCGAAAACGGACTCAGGCGTCGTGATAGCAGGTTCATCTTTGTCTTCTGGTCTCGAGTCGATGGCTGGAGCTGAATTTGTATTTTCGGAGAAGTCCATTTTGGAATCAATGAAGGCTTCACGATTATCATCTAAATCAGCCCCTGAATGATCGCCGGCATGATCAGAATCCTCGACGAATGATACAGACTCCACTCTTGTCTCTGATTCTGGAACGACTTCTAATAATTTCGTGGTTTCCGCTTCTTGATTGATTTCGGAGCGTACTGTTTCGGTTGTACAAACAGCTTCTGTTGGGTCGTCTGATGTCGAGTAACCTTTGGAAATCGATTCATCTTCGGTGGTATTGCCTTGGACGATCACTGTAGAAGCCTGTAGCTCGCTTACTTGTTTCTCGTTAGGGTCTGCATCAGCAGCTACCTCTTCATCAGCCGGTTCTTCCGGTTTGACATCTGCTTCGTATTGAGACTTTAAGGCGGACTCCGACGCAGTCAATGCTACATCGGCCGTTTCAACTTGTATCGAGTTAAAAGCGGAGCACGACTCAGTCTCGAAGTCGATACCGCTTTCGGCGTCCAGAGAATCTTGATTTTTGTCTTCTTCGCTCAATTCTTGCTCTGGATGGGAAGTCGATTCGGCGTCCAGCGGTATCGCATCTACTTCGTTCTGAGAATCCAGAACGGATTCCGACGCAGTCACTGCAGCATCGGCTTTGCCATTTGATGTCGAGTCTCTTGTTGAAGCGACATCAGAAGCTAAATCCGTTTCGCTATCCACAGGAATTCGAAGCTCATCTTCCTTCTCTGATTTTGGATCAACAGCTAATTTCATATCCGACGATGTTTCCGTTCCAGCATCTACTTCCTTTTTAGGCTCCGAGACGGATTCAGAAACAGTCCATGTAGCATTGGCCATGTCCTTTGGTTCAGTATCAATCTGTGGAGCAGAATTGACATCACTAGATGTTAAGCGAGTTTCGGCATCGATTGAAGCCTGCTCATCATCTTCTTTGTGCTTTGGCAGCGAATCAGTGAGTTCTTGATCCGCTTCTGTGACAATATCGTCTTCTTGTTCAGTGATCAATGCAGACTCCGGCGCCATTTCTTTCAACTCTGATGTAACCTCGGCTATATCGTCAGTTTCTGCACGAACGTCATCGATAATTTGAGCTACTGCTTCCGTCGGGAGTGTAACATCCGTGGTGCGATCCGAAGTCGACTCGATCTCCGAATCAGGAGCTACAACATGAGCTGAGTCCGTTGCGAAATCGACAGGAGTCTGAAGTTGCTCATGGGTTTCTCGTTCAGATTCAACAGGTAATTCTGAATCCAACAGCGTTTCCATTTCACGACCATCGTCAAACTCAGAGACACACAATAACTTCGAGTCCGTGACTGCTGTATTTGATGCTGCATCGGTTGCATCGAGCTGTCGTTCACTGTCTAATGGAATTGTTTCTGTTGGAATGGCGTCATCCTTCGCTTCACCTACAGTTGATTCACTTGCGAATGATGGAATGAAGTCAGCATCCTGGCCGTGGAACAACCTGGACTCTAGGGCAGATTGTATTGCAAAATCCTTTTCAACTTCATGCGTGGCATTAACCAGCTGATCAGCATCTTGAGACATTGCTGCATCAGGTTGCAAGCTGCCTGAGATCATGTCCAATTTACGAGACTCTTCCGTTTCCTCCCCGCGGTCAGCATCGATCGGCTTTGGATCTACAACTTCTGTTTGAGATGGCTCATCATTTTCTAGTGAGAGAACCGAGGAAGTTTGAACAGATGCCTTTAACGAATTGGGTTTTGACTCGAGTTCAGACGTGGACATCAAGTCGGCGGTAATGTTTTGCTCTGTTTGCGTGTCAATCGAAACGTCTTGTTCGAATGCTGGATTTGCATTCTCCTCCTGTTTTGTCGCGAGTAAGTCTGACTCTGTCTCAAATTCGTTTGTTTGATTCACACCCAAAACTACGTCGTCACTGAATATTGCGACAACCTTTTCTGTGATATCATGGGGAGTTTGGGTATCGGCGGTTTCTTGTTTAGTCAGATTTGGGTTTGTTAAACTCGTCCGTTCATCAAGTTCAATTGGATTGATCGAGGGTGCATTATCAACGATTCTCACAGATTTTTTCGGGGAAGCACGCCGGGGGCTGTCGAATGGAAGGTCATCTTCAATCGTTTCCTCGCTGTAGTCATCGTCCACGACTTCTTCTTCATATTCTTCCACAAATTCATCGGCATAGCTGTCATCGATAATCTCCTCTTCATAAAGATCCTCTTCGATTAATGCGCCACTTTCTTCGACAGCAGCAGGCTCGGAAGCGTCCGTGGCTTTTGTGGGCGTGGAATCAGGTGTTATGCTTGCCAAATTTTGTTCGGTGGAAATCGCGGTCGACAAGTCTACCGTCGTTGGATTCTGATCGTCAATGACTGGTACTTCTTTGCTCTCGAGAGACATTTTCAGCGACGATTTGGCTTCGGTTGGAAGCAACGATGAATGAAACCTTAGAGGACTGTTCTACCGTCGATGATTTGTTTCGCAATATACTGCTATCTCTTTTGACACCTTGATGCTTTGATTGAGGTGTTCAATGGAATTTTGGGTTGCCTTTGAAATCAAAAGGCCGCATGGAAGAATGAATTGGAATGACATGAATGACCATGGAACATGCAAATGATGACCCCGAGTAAAATTTCAGAAATTTCTCAACAGCAGGTGTGCACGTGTTACGTGGCAAGTGATACATTTATGTATTGAGTCGCAGCGGGAAGGAGATGTTTTGAAGCTTGAGTCGCGCGCGGTGATCATCAACGCAAAGAAGCCCAGAAGCCCATTGTTTTCGTCGAAGGTGCTCAGCTAACTTCCTTTGCTAGAACTCTAGCAGTATAGAGAGATAACATTTTTCAAGAAAGTGACGAACGGGATGTTTTATGATTTGGCTTAGAACTAAATTATACAAGTCACGCCTACAAAAGACGCGATGACCAATTGATATTTGTGTCGCAGGTTTATACATGGATTTGGCTTACCGTGGCGCTGATAAACGGCGCCCTGATAGGAGTTGCGATGGCGTGGAGGGAAGTATCTGCCCATCATATTCATGAGTCGGCCCATAAACGGTTACTTTACCATCAGTTGTTCCGACCACTAAAGATGATGCTCCAGATCCAGAAACAGAAATACTCGCTACACGCGCAAAGCCAGGATCTACTTCTTCAAAAACCGTCGACCAGTTTCCAAACTTTTCGACGTAATCATATCGTCGAACCTTTCCTTGTGAAGTTGCAGCAAGGACTTGAATACCTGTCGCGCTCACGGTACCGCCAAGAAGATTCATCGCTCCAATTTTGTCACCGCTTTCTCCAACAATTTCATCCCCCACTTGAGCGTAGAGTCCGTTCATGGACTTGCGAAAAACAAGCACGCGACCAGATTCGTTTCCGTAATTGGGCGCCCCGATAGCAAACGTATCACCGTCATTTGATAACATCGCTACAGAGCTACCCAGACCTTCATCACTCTCAAACCCACCAATGGCAAACGCCAATTCCCAGTCAAATCCATTGTACTTGTAGACAAACGCTGTGCCTGGATCACTGTGTAAATCACTTCCCGGACTTCCCGCAATAAATGTCGTTCCGTCGTTTGATAAAGCAACAGCTGATCCGAAGCGATCACCGGACCTTTCCCCAAGAAGAGGATCTGTTTCCATCGTTATCCAAGGACCAGTACTTCTGAGTGACTTCTCAAATGTGTATACCCGTCCAATTTCAAAATCATTTAAATTGCTGAGTGGGGCGCCAATGACAACGCGGTAAGTGTTCTCCGTTACCGCAATGGAAACTGACGAGCCAAACTCTTCATTAGCAGAAAAGACGTCTTCATCGCCCCGTAAAGCTGCGCCTACCTGAATCCATGTTGAGCTATTATAAGTGTAAACGAACGCTCCGCCACCGGGTGTTGGTGTATCTTCTATGAGGAGGAAAGGGGCCCCGACAACTGCTGTCATATCAGCTACGCCCACCGACCACCCAAAACCACTACTGTCTTCTTCTCCGGCAACTATCTGTGGCGCTGATGAGGCTTCACTTTCGTCAAGAATATAACTATGCATCATACCGCTTTCTCGCGTGGGCAGGCCAGCAGCCAGTATGTCGCCATCGATTGCAACGCTATTGCCAAAGCCGGAAGATGGATCGCCCATGAATGGACCACTTGACAATTCGTATCGCAATGGAGTAGGCAACGGCGCCTCGCTGTCCTTTTCGTAGAATAAAATTAAAAGCACAACCCCTACTGCTAGGAGCAGCATCAACAACAAGTAAAGAATCCAAAAACATCGTTTTCTTTCTCTCAAATTCGGCGTATCCTCGTCAATGAACTTCTCTATTTCATCGTCATCTTCAATGGACTTTTCATCTGAATAAGCCTCCATAAATGCTGCTTCTGGATCCTGTCCGTCACTCATTTGTACAATGACTTCCTCTTCATTTTCGGGGCCCGAATGATATTCTTCGAACTTAAAGTTGTAGCCATTCAACTCATCGTACGCTGTTTGGTCTTCCGTGTCACGAGCATCTTGAAAATAAAGGGGCTTACTATCCGTTACAATATCGTCATTCCATTGACGATTCCCGCTCAACACATTCGATCTCGGACCACTAAAAGCATAACCAAGCGGAGGAGGTTCATCCACTTCTTGGAAGTAATAATCACTATCTGCAATGGAAGCCGCAGGAATTTCTTGCACTTGATCAAAGTAGTGGTCACTGGTTAAAAATGTCTTTGCACGGTCGGCGCGATCATCTGCTCTATTCTGAGAAGCTACTTCGGGCCACGACGACTGAAATATTGCTACTGCCGGTGGATCCATTGCTCGTGGAGTATTCTGAAGATGCGATGGTGGTGTACCCCTCTCCGAGTTGCTGTACATTGGTGCCGAATAAGGTTCGGTTTCCACGGGAAAGGGCCATGGTTGAATAATGGGCTTTTCTTGATCAAAAAGCGGGGGTTCGTTTGAGGGAATGATAGTACGATTTTTCTCCATCGGCCCCGTCACGATGACGGGTACTGGTTGTAAAGTGGGCGCCGGTTCGTATCTTGGCTGTTCCTGTAGAAACGGATTCGACTCTGCTTTTGATTCCGTTCCAGGAAACTCAAGTACAACTGGCTCACAACTATGAAGCATGGGAGTATTCCATTCTCTCGTCGCAATATTTCCTTGTTCCGGTGTTCCGAATGTCTCCGGGGATGAGACTTCGACATCTGGCGTTATTATTTTCGATCCTACCATTCGATCGGTTTTGTTGCGACCATCATCCACTTCTGCGTCATCGTACGAGATTTGGGCCGGAAACGAGTCGACATTCTGTTCGTCTTTCATTTGATCCTTATTTAAGCAATCTTGGACCAGTTCGTCATCGGATGGGTCTTCGAAAATATTGACGTTTCTATCACTCTCTACATTCAAGTCATGAAAATCTCCTTCCATTGTTTCTTCTTCGAAAAGTGAAGTGAAGCTCTGTTGAAAATTTCGACTCGAGTCATCGTGAATGGTTTCTTCCACAAACGTAGATGATTCATCGCTGTCGTCGTTCGGCAGGAAACTGTTTTCTGTCGGATCGGATTCAACCTCTTCTTCGATGCGGGTCATACTCCAACGACGTGTTGGTGATAACGGATGGGAGGAATTTCGAATGCGTGGCGTCGCTGGTGATTGCGGTGATACGAGGGTGGCGGTGGTTCGCTCCTTCGAGGAGTCGGTCGATAATAGTGGCCGATCCGAGAAAGAGTCATTTTCCCCAGAATCAATCTCCATACTTGAAATGAAACGTCCGTTTTCGACAAACAAAAATGTGCCAGTATACGACAGACGAAAGTCTCTTTATCGAATCAAACTACCTGATACAGTGAGATCTTGATGATTTACTTGCCCTTTACTGCGTCTTTCTGGAGCCATTTTTTGTTTGTGTCAAGGGATGTCGAAAATAAAAAAATATTGGCCCCATTCGATGTTTTTTGGTCACATAGAAGATCCCATATATCTACAAAACGTGTTCTAACCGTTGACAAGCCCACCGAATTTCGAGTTGACGAAAACTTCCTCCTTGCACTCGGGCCTCAATAATTGTGTCCCGTTCAATGGCTACGGTACTGGTATGATGATCTATGATCATCTATGGTGCTTGCTTACTGCGAGAACCCACGTCAGCTAGTCTTTACTAAATTATGAACAATTGTACTATTACTTTAAAATACACGTCTCGTGCGACGCATCAAATCTCAACTCGAACAACAACAGGTTCGTTTGCTTGTGATATTTTGATTAAATCATGATTTGTTGACGGTAGAGGAGCATCTGAATCGGATATGTTTGCGGACGGAAAACTCGACGCTGGCTCCACACTATGTGACACGTCTTTATTGGACTGAGAGCTGTTACCTTGGGAAGAGGACCCCATCGCCTCGCAATCTAGCTCGTCCAAATCAATGACTAGATTTTGCGTTTCATGCGAAAATAACACTGTGTTTTCGTCAGTAAAATGAGGGAGGTTCGATTCATCCACCAAATCCGATGGTTGCGGAGCAAGCGCTTCTGGATCCTCTGCTGATAGAGCATAACCATCAGTCACGTGATCCGCACTATCTACATCATCCGAAGCAACACATTGTGGGGTGCAAGCGCCTGGCATTTCTGAAATGCAGTCCCTCGTTGAGCTTGAATCCCCATCAAGCAATGTAGGGTAGGGTATATTTAACGACGTCTCCTCGTAATAAATTTGCTCGGCAATGTCTAGTCGTCTGCAATTGTCCTCCAGTCTATCAGAATGACCAGGCCGTTCCTCTATTATTTCCTCAACATCCGGGGCACCCACAGAAACTTTGATTGTCGCCTCCTCGCTAGTCGACATTGTCTCATCGGCGTCTTCACCATGTGTCACTATCCTTATTTGCTCTTCGGATTCTCCAGTAGATATCTCGGTCAACAATTCCTCATTGGTGCTATTTACTTCAACGATTCCGTTTGACCTATTCTCGATTGTCGCGTCCTTCTTCGCAATGATTATTGCTTCTTCCCTACGCTCACATCCTTGCAGCTCCTGCTCGATCGGCCCTGATGATAATTCACTCTCACTCGGAATTTGGCGCGCGGACAGGGACGCAAGCAATGCTTCTTTCCGCTTGGTGCGTTCTGATTTTTCGAAATCCTCCTTCGGCTTTCGGGGTGTGGACTCTGGTTTTGGTTTAATGTTCTGGTTTCGCACATAATTTTCTTCATCGCTTTTTCGATTCTCATTACGTCGCGTTTTCTGTTCCTCGTTGGGTTCCTCTTTTAGTTTCGTCGTTTTTCGTTTCTGTTTGGGATCATTGTTATTTCGCTTTCGTTCTCCTTCGGGCGTCGGTGGCATTTTGGATCGCATGGGTCGTCGCGCCTCTTTCTTTTTATTCTTTTTCTTTTGGATTTCTCCTTAAAGGTCTTAATGGTGTCTTCTTTTTCTCTTCATGCAAATAGGTGACACTTTGGATGCGGAATTCCATCTGTTCAATTTCGCAGGACTTTTCATACAATAAATCGTCCGCTTCTCGGACGGCCTGTCGCAAAAAGGCAATCGTCTTTTTCAATCCTTCACATTCTTTGCATTTTCGTTGATAGAGCTCTTGTAAAATCTCAATTTCGGTGTCTGGCGAATGCGCTTCTGTGCCGCCATTTTCTCGGGTGCCAGCAGCTAGAGATTGTTCTGCCACATTTTCCTCCGTATCTCTTTCCGCCTCCAGTCCTTCTGTCGGTAGCCCCGATAGCTCCTCTGGCTTGTCGACGAACGATGGCTCGTGAACTATCCTCGCCGGCTCGATTACCGATTCATCGCTTCGGGTCAAAATGTTGACGCGTAACTCCTCCTCGCTCCCGTCAAGTACGACACCAGGTTCGACCATCTCAGGGGATGATGAACCAAAATCTTCATCGATACGAATGCTTTCGTTTCGGCCGGTCACAATTCCTGCAAAAATGCAATGCAAGCAAAATTTTCTAATGTGCCTCTACTTTTTATTCGCGGTCTAGTACTTTCTAGTTTTATAGTAAAGTACTTTAAGCGGGTTGCTTAAAGCGTAAATTTACAGTACACCCTATACTATGTGCGCTAGTATCCTTATTAGTGTACAGTCCTAATACCTGTACGACTTTTTTCGGGGTGTTGCTTGTTTGAACGTATTTTTCGAGGACCACTTTCATGCACTTTCATTGCAATTTGCAATGCAACAAACGAAATGACAAAAGCTTTTGTCGTGAAGAGAATACGATCGTTATCGAACGGTTTTGGCTTCACAAACTCGAAAAATAATCCGATTGCGTGTGATTAGCCGGACAACGACGGCATGATGGGAATAAATACGTTCAACAATCGGCGTAGGACAACGCTTTTCATGTGGTTCTGGATCACGCAATTCCTACGGCATGCCTATGCCGACGAGGATTTGTTCGTGACGGGCACGACTCCGTTTCTGAACCGCAAAGATTCCAATCCGTTCGCCCCCGATCGAACCTCACAGGCTCCCTACGTGCACTGGACTTGTTACGATAGCCAAAAATCAATGACTCCATTGCAGTGCTGTCAAACCATTTATCAAATGATCCAAACGGATCCCGAAACACTCCGCTGGAGAACCAAACAGAGTGCGCCTTCGAAATTTGATAAGAAAGACTTTTTACAGTACTGTACCAAAAATCTACGACCGATACCGACTTCTCATCCAGCATCCGGACCGACGGCTCGCTACACACTCGTCCGTGTCCCCGAAGGAACAAAATTAAACATTCGCAATTGGTCCCAAATATTCGGGTCGACTACCGGAAGTGGAATTCCGACTCACCAATGGTCTTCCGATGACGTGATCTCACCGATTGCCCCGTCCCGGAAAGCCAGGCAATTGTTTCTTGCCACCAAAGAAGAAGATGAAGAACCATCCACAACAACCTTTAGTGCCCAATTACAGACAGTATTTGTCGCCGATGAAGACAATGACACCAAACGGTATCTCCGACATACACTGACTTTACCAGCAATCTCCGAAACACCGGTTACCATCGACATGCACATACTATTGTTTCTTCCCGAAGGGGGTCGCTTTGGGGAAACAAAGTCGCGGCGTGACTTCTTGTATCACAGAGAAATGCGAGGTCGAGACTCGCACCACGTTATCCACACAAACGTCCTTGACGCAACTGGATGTGGTGACCACTCGATTGAATGCAACGCTCGAGGGAAATTCATTGCAATGGATGACACAATTGATTTTAGAAGACGACGAAAGTTACACGATACCGGCTCCGATCCTTCATCACGGAAAGCTGATCATAGACGACCGAGAACTCGAATTTGACGGGGAAGCTACCATGGCAAATCCAATTGTGACCGATGTAGAAGAAGCATGGAAGGGGGATGAGTTGTAAATTTTAAAAAAAGTATGTGTAGGGCTTACGAAGAGCGATCTGGAATCATGGATTCAAAGTAAATGGAATTGATTCTTTCGTCGAGTCGCAGTGCCCATCATTTTGAGTTAGAATTGGATGATAAGCTAAAGAAACAAACTAAGCTAGTTTTAGGCAGTACAAGACTGATAATGTCGCAACCGGAAAACTAAACACGGTATCTCAACTATGTTCATCTACTAGGAATAATAAAGACTTAATGAGGTATTCGTTTACTTGGTGTCGACGCTCAACAAAAGATTGGATCCGCCAGATTCTCCGCCACCGCCCGGTAAATAGACGATATTGCGCGATTGCGCCAACTTTCCGGCAATTTCTTTCGCTGCATCAATACGGCGAACTTCGACAATGGCGTTTCCTGTCTTCTCCATCGCCTTGGTAATGATACTCGCCGCTTCCGCTTCTCCCTCGGCACGCGTCACCACCGCAATCCGTTCTTGCTCCGCCTTTTGACGACCCACTGCTGACGTTCCGCTTCCTGCGAAGCGACCTGTTTCATTTCAATAGCTTTCATGAATTCTCTTCCGAACGTTAAATGAGTAATCGCCACATCATCCAAAGTCAAATGAAAGTGTCGAGCTCTCTTGGTCATGGCTTCCTTGATGCGGTTAGAGACTTCCGCACGCTTCGACAAGAGTTCTTCGGCATTGTACTGCGCCACAATCGATTTCAAGACTTCATTTCCAGTCGAGGGCAATTCAACAATGGGACGCCAGAGCACACGGAGTTTAATGTTGACCACGAATAGTACCGGTAATGGAGGGAATTTCGCGGGGCTTGGTACGAACGTCCATCACAATGGGTCGTTGCACGACGGGAATCATGAAATGAGTGCCTTCTCCTCGGACATCGGAACGAATACCCCCGCGGAGGGTATCGAAGAGAACCGCCCGTTCTCCTCCGTCCACATTGTATATGCACTGCGAGACCGTGAATGTTCCCACCGCGAGTACTCCAGAGAGACGTCCGAGTCGATTTAATGCTGCTTCTGCCATTGTTGAATGAAATGAAAGCGAATTATGGAATGATACAAGTTGTGTTATTTATTTGCTCGCTTCTCCACCGCTGCGCTTTTTTCATGGAGCAGAGTGATCGGGTCTCAAGTTGGTTATGTGACAGGGATCTTGTAGTGTAGCGTTGAACATAGTTGCAAAAGTTATCTTACGGCCATGTAGCAAACTCCCCGGAGAAACGAAAAGATCGGATGGGAACGAAAAACGCACCGTCCGTCTGTGCCACCGCTTGACAACATAACCTGTTCTGATTCACGCCATCGAGTCACGAATCTGGCGTCCTTCAATTCCGAGTGCGTCAGTGCGTCAACACAAAATTCTGTTCTGCGTTCTTTTCTTGACACACTTCTTGACTACTGGCCACACACTTCCGTTGACCCGCCGATCCACCCGAACGTCAACAGCATTCATCCAAACAGGATCTTGTTACACGAACAATAGTCAACAATCATCATCCAAACAATAGTCAACAATCATCATGGGCCAACAAA
Organism: Fistulifera solaris; assembly: GCA_030295235.1. Classification (NCBI taxonomy): domain Eukaryota; phylum Bacillariophyta; class Bacillariophyceae; order Naviculales; family Stauroneidaceae; genus Fistulifera; species Fistulifera solaris. Next base: position 594,345 of record AP026173.1, read on the forward strand.
TGAGAGACAAGGCGGCAACCAACCCGCCCCATTATCACAACATGAAGGAAACAAATGACGAACCCATCTCGTCGACACCACCCATTTCACGCTCGATCAAAATCGTTCCCGCTCCATTGAACTCGTTGCAATTGCAACAAGAGAATTACGAGGCTTTTGTGCATGGACGGGATGACAAGATGTATAACCGCATTGCGATGAGTCGTAGTAGTGGCAATCCTCCTCTCGTGGTCCTCAATCATACACCCGACGATGTTGAACCCGAGAAGGAGACGTCGTATGAGGAGGAGGAAGGCATTTTTGAAATCGATCTCTGATTTATTTCACTCATGGTCGATTCAGGGAAATGGTATTTTGGTTGCGGTCGTTTTTGTTACGTTTTCAAGGACGAATGAACTTTTTTGAAGCTTTTTGCATGCTACACTTTTTCCGGAAGCGCAACTCTTTATTTTTGGCTACTTGAACCAATTTTCTGGCTAGCTTTTTACAATTTAAATTAAAATCTTTTGCTTATCATATGAGGATACTGAAGATACATTGCCTGTCAATCGATTCAATATCTTGTCTGTTCCGTTCTCCTCTCTCCACATTTTGTAAATCCATGTGTTATCAATCATTTCGTTCCGATCGACATGATAAGCCGTCCCAAACGTTGCATAAAATGGCATAGCTACAAAGGTCGAAGTCCCCGCGGCGATACTTTGATTCGCCATGATCAATCGAGTAAAGGCGAGCGTGATGGTTTCCGTTGGAGCATTTCGAATCGTAACAGTCGCCTTTGGAACCGCTTGTTGCAGAAAGGTTTGCAGCGCTCCCACCAGTATCGCACAACGACCCGTATCCTTACGATCATTCTTTCGAATCTGGCCTTGAAACGGTTGGGTGATAATGCCAATGGAACGCGCTTTTTCCGAAATAAAGCGGGCTAGGGCAGTAAACGGAGCATATCCATAGTCAGGACCATGTTTCTCTTCGAGTAAATCACCACAACGGAAATGGATGGCTACATCATCGATTTCAATACCGGTAAATAAAGGCGACGAAGGAGTCGGTAATCGCAGTCTTCGTTCTCTGTCTTCATCCATCTGAAAATCTGCCGCGGGATGGTGTGCCGAAGGAACACCGATCATACTCACTGCCATTCGTCGAAGTTCATACCGAATATCCTCGATCATCCAATCCTCCATATCCCACGTGGCTTGACAGGCTGTTTCCAACGGAGAGTCGCGTGGATAAGGCGCAAAGTTCCCCATGATCCAGGGAATGACCAACTGGCTTTGATTGTGGGTCTCCCGACATTCCATTTCCAGTTGGACATGGCCCATCTGATACGCCGCTTGACGAACACTGTACAAAAACCACAACCAATTCCCGGTTCCGCGGCCGCTGGTATACATTTCTTCGCAATCGAATAAATAATAGTACCGAACAATGGCGTTATCTATCGAATGATTCTTCAACGCGAGATGTTTCGCCACATCGTCGCACAAAGGGATCCGGCCTTTCTCGAAAAACTGGCGTAGGTGTTTGTATACTACTTTCGGTTGTGAAATTTCAATCGAATCAATCTTTGCTTCGGTAGTGTTTTGTGGAAATACTTGATCTTTACGGAGAGGCACAGTCGAAAATCTGGATGAATAAAAGAAGATCGCAGCAGTGAGTGCACGGCTAGCAGGAACAAGCACAGCGCATAGACTTGCTGCGTGCTAAGGGAAGCCATCACCCCGCTACAACATTCTGATCGTATCGTCTACTTGCAACTGATAACAACAGCAGGATCTTGGAGAAAAGTGAGCAACATTTCAATGCAATGGGTCACATTATTTTTGCGAGAAATAATATTCTTCGTGCCGATGACCCGGTACCAGTAATCTTAGCGGTTATGTACTACAAAGTTTACTAACTGTGCAGGAACGACCATACTACGATGACAGCACCGCTTCCCGTCTGCTCAGCGAAGTTAAGCATCGTCAGGCCCGGTTAGTACTACGGTGGGGGACCACGTTGGAATCCCGGGTGTTGTTCTTTTGTACAGTACCTTTTAATTACTCCGGAGTACTCAGCCTGGCTCAAGCTAAAATAGCTCTTTTTTCTTTTTGGGGGCGTTAACTTTGGGCCAGTCACGCATGTCTACCGCGAGACGAATATCCTGTACAATGTGTTGTGTCTATTGCCTCTCTAGAAACGCCTTGGATGGGTGGAGCTCCGAAAAATTTTTATACCTTGCAAGTCTGTCGGAGTTAATCTCCTTTTTTTAATTTTGTTATTCAAACTAAACAAAATGATCAAGTTCCGTCAGCTAGACTACTAGAGCACCATCTACAAAAATAATGGTTATATACATTGGAGTTTCCAACCTTACAGCGCATGTGCGTTCTGACGGCGGATCGTGACTGACTGCTATGGCTGGCTTTACATTAATACAAATGGAGTACTAATGGGCTTTAAGTCAGTGATGTCCTGCGATGGGGTGGACCTGATTCTCACGTATCGACGGACAGAAATTGGAAGTATTTTCTGTCAACCAAGTCGCTACGCTTTGCAACAACAGAAGGAAACAGAAGAGGCATACCAGCCAAACAACAGCCACAAATCCGACAAATGTCATCACTGCCATCGGACTAGGTCTTATTTTATCTTGAAATTCTGAGCTCACGTATGTGGCTCTAACATTCTTGTATCGCGTTGCTTGCAAACTTTTCACGCCTTCACGATCAATCCAAATCGTACAAAGACCCTTGGGCCTCTCCCATGAGGTTCCGTCCGAAGGCTTCCGATTTGGGGGTCGTGGTTCGATAGGTCGTGCGGCTAAATTGGGTGAGTCCCTAGTAGTCTGCCCGCTATCCGCATATCCGTGACACTCCCTCTCAGACGAAGAGGGACCACTTTCATTCCAACCCATTAACTTGTCTCCGAAGATAGGTAAACGTTTCCCTAGGCAATCCTTTTCGTCATGATATCCGCAAGCTGTTCTTTAGTGTCAATCTTGTTGATCTTCAATTCACCACTTTGAACATGTTGTCGGAAGAAATGATACTTGGTTGCATAGTGCTTCGAGCGAGGGGTCATCCGCGGAATCGTAGCAAGAGTGAGCGCTCCATTGTTGTCTTCAAATACATCCGAATGGGCAATGCTCTCGACTTGATCTTCTCCAGTAATAGCCTTAGCAACAGCAGTAACAAGTCTTCGCATCGGCAAAACATCGCGCATAGCAGTACTCAATGCGACATACTCACTCTCCATTGTACTTAGAGAGATTTCAGACTGTAGCTTCGATACCCAAAGTAGGGGGCAATTGCCGAAGCGTCAAGATGTAGCCAGTACGCGACTTCACACTTATCGGATCTTCAGGATCTTCAGCTCCCCACAAACCGGCAAAGTCGGCATCAACAAAGCAATCAATCTTCAACTCTTCGTCGGACGCATCACCAAACCACGATCGGCCGTTCCTTTCAAATAGCGGACAATTCTCTTGATCGCTTTAGCATGACTATGCCTCGGCGAATGAGTGAAGCGAGCGCACTGATGGACAGCAAATGCAATATCCGGTCGAGAGTTTGACGACAAGTAGAGCAACATTCCGACAACCGAAGCATAATTCCAAGACTCGTGAGCGCAGCACCAGCCAAATCTTTTCCCAATGGTTTGTTTTCAGCAGGCGTGTCGCAAGAATTACAATCAGCCATGTCGGTAGCTTCGATGACGCGATTAATGAGACCTTTCTGGGTCAACTCGATAGTATCGCCACGACGGGTAAACTGAATTCCCAAGAACGCGGAAACATCTTTCGACTCCACAGTCAAAGTCAGAACCTTGTCAATAGCTTCGATCATCTCATCCATGCACTTTTCATCGAGACTGAACCAAAGGCAATCATCGACGTAAGTCAAACAAATAATTTTCTCGTGCACGAACAGGCAAGCATCGATATCGACCAACTGTTTGAAACCATGCTTCTCCAAAGTGTCCTTCAGCAAGTTAAAGAATCGGAGTGGACTATCGGACTTGCCATAAAGCGTCTTCTGGAGCATCAAAACAGTATCTTCGCCATCGCCGTGAAATCCTTGAGGCATCTCGATGTAGCACTCTTCAGTAGGCGGCAAAGGGGCTTGAGCGAACGCATTGACATAATCGACTTGGCGGGTATGCATTCCATGGACGATGGACATAATCAACAACAACCGGACTGTGGACCACTGTACGACAGGAGAGTAGGACTCGAAATAGTCGACTCCTTTTATCTCCATATCGCCACGAACACAGAATCTCGCCTTGTACTTCGCGGGTGTCCCATCCGGTGAACGCTTAAGCCTAAACGCCCCAAGTGGACTTTATCACGCGCTTATTTGCAGGTACAGAAGCTCGCGGAATTTTCCTCCATGTCCCCATCTTCTCCAACATTCGAATTTCTTTCACCATCGCATCTTGCCATTCTCGATATTCAGCAGACGACATAGCTTGATGATACATTGGATAGTCGGGATCGAACCTTTCTTTGGCTTCTTTACACGCTGCATAGCGGCGAAAGCAACAGGATCTCGCAAATCAAACTCAGCTCCGAATCCCAACAAGCAACAAGGCCGGAATGAATCGACGCAATAAAGGAGAAAGTTTCAAGGAATCGGCTTAAAGAACAACCGAAGCAACGTTGGTAATAAATTCATTGAACTTTCTTGGAGCACGTCTCTCGCGAGTGGATCGGCCCGGTAGGAGCAGCTGGTGTCTTCTTCCGCGGCGAACTTGATGGAGGCTTGGCATCCACAGCAACCTTGGGAGCAGGAATCGGCTCAACCGGTTTTGAATTTGGCTCAGGTAGTTTAACAGGAGTAGTAACTGTCTTTTGCTCTTGCTCCCTCTGCAATGTAGGCTCGCTTGAACTCTTTTCAGTCGTAGGTTCGGCATCTGTTCGCAGTCGCTGGTGCACCTTGTCGAAATCAACCGGGGGGCTAGCATTGTCTTGAACGCCAATCTTGCGAGATCGCTCTTGAATTCGAACATGCAACTCTTCTTGACTCAACCACTCGTCATCCAAGTCGATCGGATCATCCTCATCGAAAAATACTTGGAAGCTGACGATGCGAAGATGTCGGCCCAAGTCTTCGGATCGACAGAATCATCCGCACCGACAACATTCGAAACAGTGGCAAACCAATCATCGACAACAACATGAAACTGCGCGGAAATCCGGTTCGTTTCTAGGTTCAAAACAACAGGAACATTCGATGCATGCCGGCCGACAAACCCAAGAAAACGCCCGTCTTGAGCGAGGTTCAAACTTCGGAATCTTGTGCCCATCTTGCAACTTCGGGTTCAGAATATACGCGGGTGATCCCCAAACATGCATATCAGCAAACACTTTTCGATCGGTCGTTGTTCTGAAGATCATATCAGCCGGAGATGTATTGTTTTCGCCGGGTCCATAGTTGAAATTTTGAACGACATAATCAATCGCCTGAGGCCACAAGTCCGAAGAAATCGCTTTCGGCCAACGCAATTTAGCATGTAGCATCGTAGTGCGTGCGAGAGATATAATACTTCCCGACAGCTCAGCAACAGCATTTTGGTGGTGAGCACCAGGTCCACTGAGAGTCATCGACTGGTAGTTCGTATCAATTTGCTTTGCGAACTCCTGCCGTAAACGTGCCATTGTCGGTATGATATTGGACCACCGTGATGCCGTGGTTCGCCATTGCACTTTCAAACTCCAACTTGGCGCGCAAAGCCTCGCCAGCAGTAAAATTCAAAACATGAACGACATAAACAAATCCACTTGCATGATCGACAAAAATCACACCGCCTTTGAACTTCTCATCATCCTTGGTACCACCGAAACCAGAGTAAAGACGTCCTCTCGTTGAAACAGAGAAGTGATCCATTGAAACCTTCTGGCCCGGAATTAAAATATCCTTCGAGAGAACTTTGGATTGGCGATCGACGGTCAATTTCGCTCCATTTGCTTTCCTTTTCCATACATGCAAGCAGCGCACTTGGGAATCATACAACGCCGCTTGGACTTCAGCAGAATTTCCGAGCTCGGTTTTGAGCAAGGCTTGAATGCTTTTCATGCTTCGGGTGAACAAATCGGAAATGCAAGCGAAGAAGAAACTTCTGTGCCTCACTCAAGTTTTGATTCTCAGCTGTAGTAACACAGTTTTGAATCTTCGCAGCATTGAGAGCAACAGATTGTTTTCGGAACATCTCCAACGTAGGCAAATTGTTTTCAGGAGAGTATGCAATATCAAGAAAGTGGCCGTCCAACAAATCGACATGAATGAGGCTCGAGTCGCCGGAAAAACGCGGTTCGTCGTTTACGCCTTCACCAATTGACAATAGGACTGTGGGCTGAAGAGTCGAACATTCGCCTCGGGCACATGTAATCCGGGAATCCGAAAAGTAAAGCCCTTGCCGTTTGACAGAGTAGCAGTCCACTCAAGAGTACCTGTGCCGGCAATCGAAGAACCTGCAGCAAAGCCAGACAAAACTGTATCGCCAGTAGTAGGGGTGTAGGATGTGAAGTCATCACGGTCGAATGTAACAGCAACTGTGGCTCCAGTGTCCCATATAACCGGAAACAGATTCGCCATGGTCGGTTTTCCAGCGACATGGACTTGATGCAGAGCAGGGAGGGCATAAATAGACGGGGAAGCTTCGCGACGGTGCAAAGTAGGCTCTAGATTTGTCTACACTATTATCTCCCTCTCGAAGCAACATCGTCTCAGTAGCTCCCTCTGGAAGAGAATGCCCGGTGGGTAACAAAATAATGAAGTGTCATCTAAT